>OZ020561.1:27662160-28895082 GCA_963971465.1 Lepidochitona cinerea
AATACATATGATGGATATACCATAGCTTTTGGCATTAGGAATGTCACACATATAAACAAGGTCAGTCTACAAGATTTGTCATAACAACTTGAATATTAAATATTCCCACCCACAAGAGTTTCTCCCCTTTTCCAGGCACCTAGGGATTTAAACACCTGCGGGCCGTTTAACGAAGCCATCGCACAGTGCGATCAATTGCAGTTGCCATGACGTCGTATCTCTTCAATAATAATATGGTATCCACTGGCAACTAGGCTTCATTTGCGAAGTGACTGCTTTGTGAAACGAGCCCCTAGGGGCCAGTTGTTCAAAAGAAAATTAGTTTAACTCCAGGTTAAATGATGTGACATTACAAAGAAATGCCTTTGTGACGCAACATGATCTAACCTGTCATTAAGCGAACAGCACCGAACAACTGGTCTTTGGTCACCTCCGATTTCCTGTAATCAACTTGCCACCTTTCCACCCTATACATTCCTATAAGCTTCAGGGCCTAGTTTCACAAAGCGATCTTAGCTAAGTGTAATCTTAACTACCATGGCAACCAATGCTAAAGGTATACGTTGTCATTGGTAATTAAGATCACCTTAGATGGGCCCATGTATTCCTCCCTTCCTTCGACACGCCATCTGCTTCACATAAACTGGCCCATGTAGAGATCCACCCATGATTATTGCGAATTTCGTGTTTCTACTCAAAAATTTCATACCCATGTTTATTGCCTTATAGTACCAACACCTTTGAAATAAAGAAAATGAGCTCTTGGGAAAATTTTAAAGAAGGACAAGTTATAATTTAAATAAGTCGAGAGTATACATGCCCCCTCTCATCCCCCCTCCCTCTTCTTTACTAATATTTTTTTTTCATATAATTTCTGTCTTCAGGTATTAGAAGAAGCCTATCGTGTTCTGAAACCAGGAGGAAGATTTATGTGTCTGGAATTCAGTACGGTGGAGAATCCCATTTTAAGAAAGTATGTAGCGGTATTAGATATCTTTTAATCAGTATCTTGGGCCTCCATGACTCAGTGAGCCTTATTCAGTAGACCAAAGGTCAATCCAATGCCTTTCTTTGATACGCCACGGGTTCGAATATCACTCAGTCTAAATAATAGTGAAAAATATCTTAGTGGGGTTTTCACCCGAACACAGTATGTGGAAGGGTTTTATCCATACAAAGAGCCCCGTTTCCTCCCCCACTAATTTTTTTTTTTCCGAATCAGTTTTGTACTTCATAGTTAAATTTGTTTATTGCCCTCTTCTAGATACCCTTTTTACCCAAGCCAACACAACCATTTTTATCCAGATAGTCATAAATACAATGGTAAACAAGTATATTTAAAAGATTTTGTGTATTATTTAAGTCTGGGGATTAGTCCAATTAAATTCAAGAAGGTTCAGTAAATAAACCCAGTAAATTGAACCCTCTGTTGGAATAAGGAAAATTTGTACAGTCAGACCCAGTGGCTTGTACAAATTGAAATAGTTCTTGTAAAGCAAAGAATTAAATAACGGTGATGTTCATTTTAGGCTGGAGTAAGTTGAAGTTCACAATACTACTTCAATGTAGATTTTCTAGACTAGTAGCTCTATAAACATTCTAATTTGTACTTTAATAGATAGCTCATCACTTTTTTTATTAATTCTGATTATTACGACAATCAGTCAATCAATCAATATTATTATGATTAATGTCCACAGATTATACGACAGTTATTCCTTCCACAAAGCTGTAAAAACATTCTAATTTGTACTTTTTTAAAAAGATAGCTCGACCACTTTTTTTATTAATTCTGATTTTTACGACAATCAATGAATCAATCAATCAATATTATTATGATTAATGTCCACAGATTATACGACAGTTATTCCTTCCACAAAGCTGTAAAAACATTCTAATTTGTACTTTTTTAAAAGATAGCTCGACCACTTTTTTTATTAATTCTGATTTTTACGACAATCAATGAATCAATCAATCAATATTATTATGATTAATGTCCACAGATTATACGACAGTTATTCCTTCCACAAAGCTGTAAAAACATTCTAATTTGTACTTTTTTTAAAAGATAGCTCGACCACTTTTTTTATTAATTCTGATTATTACGACAATCAATAAGTCAACCAATATTACTATGATTAATGTTGACAGATTATACGACAGTTATTCCTTCCAAGTGATACCTGTGATGGGACAGGTGATAGCACGAGATTGGAACTCCTATCAGTACCTCGTGGAGAGTATACGGCAGTTTCCTGACCAGGTTAGATAGCAAACACTTTTATTTCTAACGAGAAATGCTTAAGGAATCTCAAAAAAGTACATGTACATTTTTTTTTGAAGGACTCACAATTTCTTTATTTCGTGTTTTAGGGAATTGATTGATCTGCTGCTCTTTTTGTAGTTCTAATTGATTGATTGATTGATGTTTTACACCACACTGAAGATTGTTTCACTTGTATGGTGGCGTTGCCAGGTTTAGTGGGTGAAGAAACCGGGCTCATTGTCAGGAGGAAACCCCCTGACCTTCGGCGAGTACCTGGCAACTCTTCCACAAACGGCGAACGAGTGAAAAATCCACTCAAAAATTTTTCAATTTTTATGTGTTCTGAGTGTGATTTGAACTGAGGGACAATCACTAACCCACTAGACGACCGACCCCAGTTCTAATTGAATCAAGACCGCATCAATGGAAGGTCTGTGTGGGACTGAGGGACAATCACTGGACCACTGAAACAAGATCTTAAAAGTTTTTGAATGGGTTTTCACTTAATCAAGCCATGTGAAATCCCAGGTACATGTACCAACACAAGATCCCCACACAGGTGACTAAAGCTGTCAACAGTGAAATAATCTTTAGTGCGGGGTAAAACATTGATCAATCTTTTCATTGGTTTGATGAAGGATTATTCAGATGATATTTTTTGTTGGAAGGATTATTTGATTGAGAAGCAGGGGATATATGTATCTGCGGAGAGATTTTCATATCTTCTCTTCAGGGATCTCGGTAGCTTAGAATGACACAGGCCTTCCGTCAATGGTTTGTGGGTTCGAATCACGCTCAGACCAATTAAAATTATAAAATTTTCGATTGGGGCTTTCACCTGGCACACCTATAATGTGGAAGAGTCGCTTGTTACTTGATGAAGGTGTTCTATTAAAACTATTCTAAACTGACGACGCTGCCATATATGTTAAATAATCTTCAGTGCGACATAAAACATCAATCAATCTTCAGAGTTCTGGGGGACGTCGCACAGTGCGATCAATCACAGTTGCCATGACGTTGTATCTCTTCACTTTGGTATCCATTGGCAACTACGTTTCGTTAGCGATGGACTGCTTTGTGTAACGAGCCCCTGTCTGACAAAGTTAGCGTTAACATGCTCATTGGTCTTCAACATAGACCAGTTGTGTCCACGGTATAAGTTCCTAGTATAGTTCTTACGCAGATTTATGTGTGACGTAACTTACCCCAGCAATGTCAGACAAGGCCCATATGTGGAAATGGATCGCCATCTATTTGACTGGGTTACAAAGCTAATTTGGTAATGTTTGGCACTGACAGAGAGATAGATGGTTATTCAAATGTAAATCTCACTGAGGTAATCCATTTTTTTTTTGGGGGGGGGGGGGGAATTTCTGAGTGGATTTTTCACTGGCTCGCTGTTGGTGAAAGCCGAAGGTGGGGTTTCCTCCGAGGTAAAGAACCCAGTTTCCTGCACCATTAAACCTGGCTATGACGCCATATAAGTGAAATAATCTTGAGTGATGCGTTAAATATCAATCAATTCTGTATTTTTTCTGTATGACTACAAGCACTTAACAAGATATCTTCCGACAACTCAGCAGAATTCTATGATGTTCTTTTTTAGCTTACTCTTGGTGTCAGTATGGCCACCCTCTTGGTTGTTTGCCTCTAATTCGGCAATTTGTTCTTTCTTGCTGGCAGAATGTCTCAAAACTGCTTGATTGCATTACATAAGTTTTTTTCTTTTTTAAATTTATATGTGGAATCAGGTTCGGATGCATGTATTTTTGTCTAGAGCATATTGTATTTGAAACAACAAATTTAGAACGCCTCTTGATACCTTTTATCTACAAATTCTATTTCCTATGTCTTTTAGTCAGGAAATTATTAGCAGGCCTAGATAACATTGAAAAGACTGCCAGATTAACCCTTCAGGTCAAGAGCAGTTTCATATAGCCTGGTTGCTATATTTGATCATCTAGCAGAGCTTCTTTTGGGTACAACTGTATCTATAATTAGATAGCTGGGCTATTAATAGAGCCAGAGTAATAGTGAAAAGCTGTGGTTAGAAATTTAAGTTACAAGCTATTCTGATAGATCTTAAAGAATTTCACTAAAATAGAATCTGGTCAGGCTATTTAAAGCATGATACCCTGATGGCCATCTTGATAAGCCTCTCTGGCTAGATAAGAACATTCAGGTTTCCAGGCCAAATTCAATATTGCTGTGTAAGTGATACACATCATCTACTCTTCCATTAGTGTTGTAGTCAGTTTTCAGTTGTACATTCATTTTTAACTGTTTAACTTAAATGACATGTCATACGCTAAATAAAGAGACTAAGTACAGATAAAAGACGTGCAAAACATGAATTGCCAAATGTATCCGTAAATGGGGAATTGATTTGGATTTATGAATTAGTCGACCTTGTAGCTATAAAAATGGAGTAATTTAACTTTTTGGCGGTGAGGTCTGCTGCGGTTTGGGTTGTCAGTTGTATTTAGAACCTAACATGGCGGTAGGTGTGTTCCCCCCCCCCCCCCCCCCCCCCCCCCCCCCCGATCTATTGAGTGTAATCTCAAAGGTACGGTCAGATTGGGTGTCTGTGGTCTCTGGAACCTAATGTCAAAAGTTAGGTGGGGTGGGGGTGTTAGTGGTCTCTAGAACCATATGTCAAAATTAGGTGGGATGGTGGTGGGTGTGTATGTTTCTAGAACCTAATGTCAAAATTAAGTGGGGCAGGGATGGTTGTGTCTGTACTCGAGAACCTATTGTCAAAATTAAGTGGGGCAGGGATGGTTGTGTCTGTACTCGATAACCTATTGAACCGAATGTCAAGAGTTAGGTGGGATGGCGGTGGGCGTGTCTGTTGTCTGTAGAACCTAATGTCAAAACTTAGGCGGGATGGGGGTGGGTGTGTCTGTGGTCTCTAGAACCTAATCTCAAAATTAGGTGGGACAGAGGTGGGGGTGTCTGTGGTCTCTAGAACCTAATGTTAAAATTAGGTGGGACAGGGCAGGGTGTGCCTGTGATCTCTACAGACTAATGTCAAATTATGTTGGACAGGGGTGGGTGTGTCTGTGGTCTCCAGAACTTTGTCAGTTTAAAGTTAGTTCCGATGGGATCATATGGGTGTAATGTTAATCCCCAATCAATCAATCAATGTATTGTAGAAAGTAATGTCAGTGTCCAGGGGCCTAGGCGGCCCCTGGACCCCGGCCAATTGGACTAGGATAGTCAATTTCAGCTTTTTCCATCAGGCTCTAGAATCATGTCTGTAATGAATATATATGTCAAATATATCAATAAATATATTTTTAAGATACCATTTATTGTAACTCATTTCATTTTTCTCTCACCAGAGGGCGTTTGCTGCCATGATTGAAGATGCAGGGTTTAGAATGGTGACATATGAAAATCTCACGTTTGGCGTAGCGGCAATACATTCTGGATTTAAATTGTGAGAATGAACTGCAAGTTTGTGATGGACATCTTGAACTAAAAACAGTTTCCATGTGATTCTTCTCAAACATGTTAAATATTTGGTATTTGTAAATTTCTACAAAAATGAAGAAACTGCATACTGTAACTGACAGGGCATGTATTTGCTGTAATTGAAGTAGAGGTGGATGTCAGACCTCTCAGCTGTATAACCTCACGGGACATGCCCAAAACAACCAAAAAAGAAGAGTGTTAAAATGTGTGACATTGGATTATTGTTTGTATAAAAAGGAGGTTCTATCTTTCTATTAATCTGAAGGTCAACGAAAAACCACAACAAACTGTTGTGGCGATGTGTCCTTTTATGGCTCATAAGTGGTGCTGACAGTAACTTAGCCAAAACTTTGACCATACTCAATAGCTCTCGTTTTATGAAACGGGAACTATTGAGTATGGTCAAAAGTCTAGCTAACAGTAACTGTGTTGAAACCAAACTGACAGCATCAATTAAACCACACTGGAAATGGTCATTCCATTCCTTATCTACCGACTTTCTTATGAAAACCATATGACTTATAAGAAGGAGGTTAGGCTGCAAGATTGAGTCATAACCGCAACCATTCAGTTTGGACATCCACTTTTGTTCTTAGCTGTTGAAACATTAGTCTCATTCACTGATCATGAAGTTGGACAAACATACCTTGCATCCTGCACAATTTGAATGACATAAAGAGGGAAAATGAATGCTATGGAAATATTTATTATAAATATTGAACAGTTGATTTAAGAATAAATATACAGTATCACTGTAGAAAGTATATTAGTAACTGATGTTTTTTTTCTTCTTAGTTTGGGCTTGATTTGAAATAATCTGATACTAAAAATTAACTCAATAATGGAAAGAAGTGGAGGGAGCTTCCTGAAATTTTAATTTGTAGGCTGCGGCGTTAATCTAATCTGCCGTTTAGTCCCGAGCCATATCGTTGACTGATTCTTGTTTCTATATTTTAATTTGCAATTTGTTTAAAAAAACTGGAGGACTAAAATAAAGACCAGCTCACATACAACCACATAATGTACTTGAACCCCTTCCATACAAGACTGTTTATATCACTGACTGATAAACAAAATTTACTCATATTTACTCTTCTATTGTACATATTTCCCTGGAAAAGTGTTCTATTTTGAGGTGCCTTGGGTTTTCAAAATCAGTTCAAAGACAAAAATTTTAAACTTTCTGAGTGGGTTTTTGCACTCAATAGCAATTTGGAAGAGTTGTCAGGTACATGTGCTTGCCAGAGGTAAATTCTCCTCCAGACCAAAGATGATTTCCTCCCTCCACTTAACCCTTCAACTCGCCATTTGAGTGAAATATTCAGCGTTATTTCGACATAGAACAGCAATCTACTTCTTTGAAGTGCCAACTGAATTCCTGGGGTCACCTTAACAAAAATCGTTTAAATATGTGCTATAGACCCACTTGCCGCGAAAATCCGGAATATTGTTTACATTAAAAAAAACGACCGTTTTCTGTATTTTTCCCAGACAATATAAGTTAGGAACTTTCTATTTTTACCAAAATTTAAAAGTTTGGACGTCATTTTGTATTTTTAATTTGAATTTGAAAATTTGAATTGTAAAGGTCCGCTCACACAGTGCGATTTGTCGTACCGACTTGTAGCATACGATAAAAATGGATGTATTTGATTGGTTGACAAATCGTATCAACCAATTAAAAGCATCCATTTTAATCGCATGCTACAAGTCTGTACGACAAATCGCACTGTGTGAGCGGACCTTTAGGTGCCCGTAATGTCAACAAACTTCGAACCGGGCCGTGTCCAAAAGTGCCGTAATGGTTTGAGTCGTGTGGGCGATCTAACGACAAAGTATAATTTTACGAACTTTATCTAAGAAATACATACTAACGATCTAGTAAGGGGGACTATAAAAGCCTGCCGAGTGCAAACCACAGACAAAAACGCTTGGATGAGGGTAATCCATCGGTGTTGTTGTTGTAATCGAGCTTCGATTCTTCGTTTGTTTTTCACCCTCATTTATACATTCTAAGGTTTAGAATGTATAAATGAGGGTGAAAAACAAACGAAGAATCGAAGCTCGATTACAACAACAACACCGATGGATTACCCTCATCCAAGCGTTTTTGTCTGTGGTTTGCACTCGGCAGGCTTTTATAGTCCCCCTTACTAGATCGTTAGTATGTATTTCTTAGATAAAGTTCGTAAAATTATACTTTGTCTGCTTTATGTGTGCTATGTTTAACTTTAGTGGTTTTAGCTGTGGAAAGCTCATGCAAATTTGTTTTCTTAACAAATGTCAAACAGGTTACGGCGGCAAGTGGGCGGATTGACGGTTGCACAGAAACCTCGCTGTATGCTAAATTTATTGAATCAATCTTGACGTCGAAATCATGTTCATTTTGTATATGACGGCAGACGCAATGCAAAAGAGGCGTGTCACAGCGCTGAAACAGAGAAATGACGTCAATGCCATCCATTTCGAACAATATCATAAAAATGCCATTCTAAGCCGAAAGTCTAGATTCGACTGATGTTGACACAAAGATGAGGGTTTCCGGATGGCCAATTGGTAACTTTGCTAGCTCCCATGGAACGCTGAATCATCTTGGATTAGTTGCACGGTACAGATGGATGTAATCCCACACTCAAGATTATTTACATTATATGACCGCGTTGCCAGCTTTATTGAGAGAGAAAACTGGGCAAATACTCTTCCACAAAATTCACTCAAATATTGTTTAATTTTATTTGGTCTGAGTGGGATTTGAACCCAAGGCTGAAGGCTATCATTTCCCGACTGAACTTAAGTACAGACTGAGGTTCCTTTTCAGCTGCGCGTGTAGCGCATTCTCAGCTATTTGCGATGACTGTCAGACGAAAAACAATTAATAGCCAAGTTGCACGTACATGTTCAGGGAATTTCCTGAACCACGCGGCCTTTCATCCGAAGTTGATTACTTACGTTTTAACTAACCTGTCCAAGGTCGAGGAAAAATTACGCCGAACGTTAGCAGTGTCCTTTTCATGGTCATTTGACCTTGAAATTGACCATAAGCTTGAAATTGACCATAAACAGTGCAATCATCATCATGTGTATCCAGTTTTGGAATGGTGGGCATGGTTATCTATCGTTGGCTAAAATAAGTCAATTGACCTCTTTTCCAGCAACACAGACCAAGCCAAACATTCAAATGGTTTATGGGATGCATTTAACGAAACAGCTTTGTAAGTCTTCTATACCTTTCAAGCTTGGGAACTCAATATAAAGCATGTGCGAATCATTCACACAATTTACTGTTCATTTGTGATTTGATGAGGGAAATAGAAAAAGACACTAGATAATACAGTTCAACCCCAGTAAATTTTCCTTCCCAACAATATACCAAAACCGATTTTTTCTCACTAAACTGTGCTAACCGAACGTATAGCATTGTGAGAGATAAATTAACCTCTCCGCCAGCGCCACATGTCCAGTCCAAATATACGAAAAGGTAAGACAAACTCCACCAAAGTCATGCTAGTTGTATCATCACTAAGTCAACGCTCTGTCTAACCCTTTTAAATGTTCGGTCAAAATATGTGACGCTGGAACTGGAAGAGAGGTCACGGACATATTAAAGGGGCATATGAGCTGCCAAAATGTTGATATTTTGAGGTTGACACGGAATGTTGAAATTATTGGCTATTTTTCTCAAGATGTATAATTCAGAAGCTTTTTAGTGCTTATAGTCTCGAAAATGTACGATAAAGTATTGTTTTGAACTAACTTTGGCTTAGAATGAATGAATGGTCGTCCCGGTTATTTACATTTTTTTACTTTTCGAACACGTTTTCGGTTTGTACAAGCCAAAAAACTTATATATTTTCCTCAATCTAACGCCAATCATTTAGTTTTTCGATGGCCTTGAAAGTCTCTTACTGTCGTGACGTTGCGGTTCAGAAATTATGAAAAAAGTGCAAATTTTGGCAGCTCATGCTACTTGAACATAAAAATGAACTTTTTGGAAAAAGGTGACAAACTGCATCCAATGTTTGCACAAAAAAGCAAGCCATGATACAATAAACCATAAGTTTGTAGGGGAGGTAATCAAAAATGTAATATTCTAATGTATGTGCTTTTTCCGATAGATTTTTTCTTGGTAAAGGCAGGTTCCATTCAATTATGATTAAACATAATTTCGTCAAAGATTCACACACACACTAATGTAAATAACACCTACATGTATGTTCAGCTCATGTTTACTTCGAATAAATAAGGGGCTGTCGCCATCAGGACCCCTCGGGTCTGGGCCAAAGAAACCGAAGATATATTTATTTTCCAGACAATTTGTTGTGAGTGAAAAACTACTCTACATGCATCACATTTACAAGGAGGTTTTTGGCTGATAGGCATAACTCTTGAAAAACATGTCCGAGCACATCGATTTTAAATAGGCTTCTTGTACTTGCTGTATTGAACAAATGTAGGAAGTTTCAAAGTTGTAATTTAAAGACTTTTTTAGCTAATGTGTTTACAAGGCTTTTTATAGCAGCGGTAATAAAAGGGGCATAACTCTTAAAAAAACATCTGAGCGCGTTGATTTTCAATAGGCTTCTTGTAATTCAATAACATTAAATGTCTACAGTTACCTCGTTATTTATGTTTGGATATTTATTGGTCGGTACCAGGTCGACGACCAATAAATGTCAGAAATTATAAATAACGGAGTAAGACCTTTACTAAAGTGAAGTAGGCTTCTTGTACTTGCTGTATTAAACAAATGTGTGAAAAAAGACTTTTTTAGATAATGGTGTTTACAAGGCTTTTTACAGCAGCGGTAATGTAAGGGGCATAACTCTTGAAAAAAACATTCGAGCGCGTTGATTTTCAATAGGCTTCTTGTACTTGCTGTATTAAACAAATGCGTGAAGTCTTAAAGTTGTAAGTTAAAGACTTTTTGTGTCGCCTGAAAGGGGGCACTTAGGGATCACTTTGACGGCGTAGTCTGGCGTCGGCGTCCGGATTGGTTTCCGTGCAATATCTTGAAAACCACTGGCTTAATTTTTTTCAAATTTAAATGGGAAGTTTAATACCTTAATACCCCGCTCAAGTTCGACTTTCGCTAAAATCCGCGCATATTTAATTATTGTACAGGCTTTTGATTGGCTGATACAAATAACTTGGTTTCCGTGCAATATCTTGAAAACCACTGGCTTAATTTTTTTCAAATTTAAATGAGAAGTTTAATACCTTAATACCCCGCTCCAGTTCGACTTTCGCTAAAATCCGCGCATATTTAATTATTGTACAGGCTTTTGATTGGCTCATACAAATAACTTGGTTTCCGTGCAATATCTTGAAAACCACTGGCTTAATTTTTTTCAAATTTAAATGGGAAGTTTATTACCTTAATACCCCGCTCAAGTTCGACTTTCGCTTAAATCCGCGCATATTTAATTATTGTACAGGCTTTTGATTGGCTGATACAAATAACTTGGTTTCCGTGCAATATCTTGAAAACCACTGGCTTAATTTTTTAAAAATTTAAATGGGAAGTTTAATACCTTAATACCCCGCTCAAGTTCGACTTTCGCTAAAATCCGCGCATATTTAATTATTGTACAGGCTTTTGATTGGCTGATACAAATAACTTGGTTTCCGTGCAATATCTTGAAAACCACTGGCTTAATTTTTTTCTAATTTAAATGAGAAGTTTAATACCTTAATACCCCGCTCAAGTTCGACTTTCGCTTAAATCCGCGCATATTTAATTATTGTACAGGCTTTTGATTGGCTGATACAAATAACTTGGTTTCCGTGCAATATCTTGAAAACCACTGTCTTATTTTTTTTCAAATTTAAATGAGAAGTTTAATACCTTAATACCCCCCTCGTGTTCGACTTTCGCTAAAATCCGCGCATATTTAATTATTGTTTTTGATTGGCTGATACAAATAACTTGGTTTCCCTGCAATATCTTGAAAACCACTGGCTTAACTTTTTTCAAATTTAAATGGGAAGTTTAATACCTTAATATCCCGCTCAAGTTCGATTTTCGCTCAAATCCGCGCATATTTAATTATTGTACAGGCTTTTGATTGGCTGATACAAATAACTTGGTTTCCGTGCAATATCTTGAAAACCACTGGCTTAATTTTTTTCAAATTTAAATGGGAAGTTTATTACCTTAATACCCCGCTCAAGTTCGACTTTCGCTTAAATCCGCGCATATTTAATTATTGTACAGGCTTTTGATTGGCTCATACAAATAACTTGGTTTCCGTGCAATATCTTGAAAACCACTGTCTTAATTTTTTTCAAATTTAAATGAGAAGTTTAATACCTTAATACCCCCCTCAAGTTCGACTTTCGCTAAAATCCGCGCATATTTAATTATTGTTTTTGATTGGCTGATACAAATAACTTGGTTTCCCTGCAATATCTTGAAAACCACTGGCTTAACTTTTTTCAAATTTAAATGGGAAGTTTAATACCTTAATATCCCGCTCAAGTTCGATTTTCGCTAAAATCCGCGCATATTTAATTATTGTACAGGCTTTTGATTGGCTGATACAAATAACTTGGTTTCCGTGCAATATCTTGAAAACCACTGGCTTAATTTTTTTCAAATTTAAATGGGAAGTTTATTACCTTAATACCCCGCTCAAGTTCGACTTTCGCTTAAATCCGCGCATATTTAATTATTGTACAGGCTTTTGATTGGCTGATACAAATAACTTGGTTTCCGTGCAATATCTTGAAAACCACTGGCTTAATTTTTTTCAAATTTAAATGGGAAGTTTAATACCTTAATACCCCCCTCAAGTTCGACTTTTGCTAAAATCCGCGCATATTTAATTATTGTTTTTGATTGGCTGATACAAATAACTTGGTTTCCCTGCAATATCTTGAAAACCACTGGCTTAACTTTTTTCAAATTTAAATGGGAAGTTTAATACCTTAATACCCTCCTCAAGTTCGATTTTCGCTAAAATCCGCGCATATTTAATTATTGTACAGGCTTTTGATTGGCTGATACAAATAACTTGGTTTCCTTGCAATATCTTGAAAACCATTGGCTTAACTTTTTCCAATTTAAATGGGAAGTTTATTACCTTAATACCCCGCTCAAGTTCGACTTTCGCTAACATCCGCGCATATTTAATTACTGTACAGGCTTTTGAATGGCTGATACAAATAACTTGGTTTCCGTGCAATAGCTTTTTGTGGAATTCTGTACAGAAGAATATCACTAATAAATTTTTATTCAATAAATACATATTTTGCATGTTTTAAGTTAATTGATTTTACTCTTTAGACAACCAATAATGAAACCATTCATTCAGTCAAGCTTCCATTTGCAGGGGAGCCTCCGTAGCTCAGCTAGTAAAGCTTTTTACTCGCATCAACATAAGCCTTCCACCAATACCGCATGGGTAGGATCCTTGTCAGGCCAAAATTTCATACTGGATTTTTTCGCAAAAGATGAAGGTATATGTGGGATGGTCGCTCGGAGTCAATGAAATGTTGGGGATTTCTTATAAATGTGTAATCTGACGCAGATTATTATTTAATATCTCATATTCAGGTAACATCTTACACAGCATGATATACATATATTCACAAATAAAGTACAACAGTGAATTTTTTTGTGAAAGGTGATGTACCTTCTCCTTGTATATTTATCCTGCCAGGCGACACTTCTACTTCAGTTGAATTCTAGTTTAGATAATGTGTTTACAAGGCTTTTTATAGCAGCGGTAATAAAAGGGGCATAACTCTTAAAAAAAAAACATCCGAGCGCGTTGATTTTAAATAGGCTTCTTGTACTTGCTGTATTGAACCAATGTGTGAAGTTTCAAAGTTGTAAAGTAAAGACTTTTTTAGATAATGTGTTTACAAGGACCAATGGACAGACGGACGACGGAGGCAACGACAATACCCTTCGGGCAAAATTTGCCCGAGGGGTAAAAACTATTAAAAAAAACGCATGATTTTGATACTTGTCATGTGGGAGGACACCCGATATAATTGTTTTTTGTTTGTTTTCCACTCCTTTAATAGACAAGCTAGCTTTAGGATTAATATATATATTTTAATGACTATTTCATGTTGTTTGTTTATTTCTTTCGAGGAAGCTAACTTAACCGTATTAACCCACTGTCACACTTCACGCAATTTTAGTCTTAATATCTACTTTAAAGGCACACTTGTCGCGAAAATCCGGAATATTGTTTACATTAAAAAAGAAAGACCGTATTCTGTATTTTTCACAGACAATATAAGTTAGGAACTTTCTATTTTTTACCAAAATTTAAAAGTTTGGACGTCACTTTGTATTTTTAATTTGAATTTGAAAATTTGAATTGTTACGTACCCGGAACGTAAACAAACCGATCTGCCCCCTATTGGCGATTTTATGTTTCAGTCGAGTGAGTGAACTAACGGCACAGTGTAATTTTACGTAGGCCTATTTATCTGAGAAATACAGACTGACGATCGGTTAACAGCGACTGGAAAAGCCTGCTGATAATTGTTTGAATGTAAACCACAGATACAAAGGCCTGAAAGGAGGGTAATCCAACACGAAAGTTGACCGACACTGATAGTTGTTGTTGTAATCAGGCTTCGATTCTTTTTTGTTTTTCACCCCATTTTTACAGTCTTAGGCCGAGGCCACACTATGAGCGTTGAGCCGCGCCGTAGCCGCGCTGTAGCCGCGCCGTGAAAAACTTTGTATAGATTTACACTGAACCGGCCATACTGTGGGCAGTAGCCTAGCAGTGGGTGCTGGCAGCAGGCGAGCATTGAGCTGCGCTTTACTTCCCTACATTTATCGCCGCTCAAAGCTCGAGCCGTACTTTTAAAGGTTATTTTTAGAAATCTGGCGGAAAGCAACGATAATTCACGAATATTTGCGAACGAACCAAGGTGCCTTTCTTCAATCAGAAAGACCATAGGTGGGTGGGGGGTTTGGATTGCTACGATCGGCTTCAAGAAATGTTTTAATCATCGTATTTTGGAGTGAAATGTTATTAATTTATTAATCAAAGCACTAGAATTATTCATTATAGGAAGATCGGGGGTACCTAAAACATCAATCAACTCATGCTTTCCGCTGCCGTTGTGGGGGTCTCGAACAGAATTTGATCACTGGACAAATTTTGTCCCCCAGACAAAAACATCTTACATGTATCGGTCTTTTGTCAACAGACCGAATCCCATATTTTTTATAGATTTCCACCCTGCACCTAACCTTGCCTTATTATACTTCCTAAATAGTATTCATGCAGTTTTAAATTCAACCAGTCTCCATTAAGAAAAAGTATAAAGCCCTGGGATTGAATAACAAGAAGGGACAATCCTTTGGGTGTCAAATGCGACACAATTATTCCGAATATACAATTTTACTATGAAGAAAAATATATTTATCGAGCCATGAGCTATGGAGAAAATTTCGTAGAAACAGATTTATTCGTAATTTCGTTATTTTTATCAAAAAGTACAAAATATAGGCAATCCGTTGATGCCAATCTTGCAGATGTATGTTTAGGTAGTTTTTATAAGGAACGACAAATACCAAAATGTACTCATACATCCCCGCTGTTTTAATGGGGTCAGCCGTTTGCACTCTTCATCGGTTCGTTCGTGTTACTGACTTTACCAATATTGTTCATATCAACGTCAATCCTTTAGTTTTTCAAGGTTCAACAAACGTTGGAATTCTCTTGGCAATTGGAATTTATGACAAAAAGTCCGAATTTGGGCAGCTCATACCACTTTAAATTATCCGGACTATTTGAATTGTGTACGTTATTATCATCGCACCGGCTACTGACTTTACCACTGTATTTATTTCAATGTCAATCTTAATTAGTTTTGCTACAAATTGAAATAGTAGAACAGACATTGGCAAAAAATCGCACCGCTAGGACCATTCTTCCATGCAAACATGTTGATCAGAAGCCTTTGTTGGTTTACAACATCATTAAACCCACAAAAATTGACAACCTGTAAACGATAATGAGGCACCAGTTCAAGTAACTATTATATCGTCATGTAATTAGTTTTACATCTTATTTAAACTTATCTGTATGCATAGGATATGAGATACATGTTCGAGCTAGCCGTACGCTAGCAGCCTATCAAGCTATAACCGCTTACAATGTGGCCATACCAGCTTTTAGGAGCTTTTAGCTAGCTGGCCGCTAGCTGACAGCTTATTGTTACAGCTCGTGGTGTGGCCACCCAACGCCTGTCGCTCGTAGCTTGGCTACAGCTTGGCCAAAGCTTCTCCAAAGCGCGGCTCGTGGTGTGGCCTCGGCCTAAAGCTAACTAGACATGTTTTATGTGTCCTATGTTTAAGTTTAGTGGTAATAGTCGTAGTAAGCTCATGTAAATTGGTTTCCTTAGCAAATTTAAACAGGCTACGGCGGCAAGTGTGCCTGTAAGTGAAATATGTTTCTTAATCTATCAAACTTGGGCCCACTTCCACAACGCGCTTAAGATTACATGTACATGTAACTTTAAGCCCGGGACACACTAGGCGACTTTTGACGCCCGTCGGCGCAACTTTTGTTGCCGGCAATGATCGCCCGTCGGCTGTTCAGGCGACGGCTGCGGGCAGACTAGGCGATAATAACCAAAAAGACATGTGACAATAGTAAAAGATCATGTGACTATCACAAAATGCCGCATATTAACAAGCGGCGAATTTTGTCCGCTATCATTTTTTTGTTATTAAGACGTCGAACAAGACGGCGCTCAAAGAGATAGGTGAACAGGAAGATCTGGTCAAAATCCTGGATTCTGAGACGAAAATCGCACGGGATTTTTTATAATTTATTGAACGAGCTGTCAACTGAGGATGAAGCTATATGTAGGCCTACAGGCAGTACATGCGCATGTCGCCTCAAAGTTTTTGAGAAATAGCCGCTGTGGTACAGCCTTTCATTCAGAGGGAATATTTACATAATCACATGATTGCATAACGTCATGTGACAAAATTATTTCTCTTGATTGGTCAAAAGAATATGGCGTTCAAAATTGCGGTCGCCAGAGGTGGCACACTACACGACCAGTAAAATATTGCCGGCGAATTTGATTCCGAAAATCAAACATGTTCTGATACCGGCGATCGATGCGGCAACAGTCGCCTAGTGTGCCGTGGGCTTTACATTAAGACTCTAAGCATATCTCTAAAACATGGAAAATTTACTAGTCCCATGTTGTAGACATATTATGCTAAGAGTACTTTTAGCTAAGAGCGCTTTGTGCAAGTAGACGCAGGCCATGAATTAAAGATAATTTGTGGCACCCGCTTCCGAGTGTGACTGTTCATAGTTACCAAAACTGATAACAATTTGTGTCGTGAAAGAGACATCAAAGGAAAAAGACAATCTATTTCAATTAAAATTATTTTTACCATTTATTTATAAACACTTTTTAATTTTTTTTTTGGTTGGATTTCTGATCTTTAGATAAAACAAATATGAAACATACAATTCTTGTAAAATTAAAAACGAAGTTGTGTCTTTAAAGTTTACCGTACATTCAAAAAAATCTTTGGCACAATATGACTATTTTCACAACAGAGTTTGAATGAGGTTCAAAATAAAGACATTTCATGAACAAGTACTATGGCCGTACAATAAAATAAGAAGTCAAAAGTCAAGCTTGTCGTATGCACCAAGTCCCTTCTCCATAATGTGTACATCAACTCTAACCGGATTTGAAAAGCAAAATCGCCACTTGTCCCAAATAAAAGTAAATAAAATGCTTCGTTTCATGTGTCACATAACTGCCAAAGTTTCGTCCAACGATACAATGCCATGTGGGGTTGTACTTTTTGTCAAATTCCTTTTTGATATAGGAAGCGATGTCCTTCTCAATGTTATATTTCTCCATGGCTTGAGTTGCACAATCTACAGCATCCTGTTGCATGTCTTCTGCCATGTCAGCATTCTTGATAACAGCTTTCCTGTCAGTCATTTTGATGCTGAAAACAAAACAAGTTTACAATAATTACTATGAATTTTAAAGCATAACTAGGATTAAATATTCCCCATTATAAACTGTGCAGATTGCCTGTATATTCATGAAAGCTAAAACACACGGGCACAGGTATAATATATATATGTTTGCTAAGGGTATGGATAAAATGATTTCAAGACAATTATAACGTAAATGAATATACATATGTAAATTGCTCAACCTTAAAGAACGTTTACGGGCGTTTATTGTTGCTGGAAACAAAATATTTTGTTGACCGAGTTGAATCAAAGTAATACCAGCACAAGAACATCTTGCAGTCGGCTGTTTCAAGATGTATAGTGACGTCAACATATAATTCATTTTTGAAACGGGATTCCCGGATGCTGCACCAATCTTAAAACAATCACAAGATTTCAAACTAAATGTTGATTGGCGAATGTGTACCTATTTGGAATACCAGAAATTCCAATCACACGCACACAGTGATCAGCGTAGCCGAGAAATCTTGGCTCTGCCGAATTTTTTTTTTTTTCCGTGTTTACACGGAAAAAAAAATTAGGCAGAGCCAAGATTTCTCGGCTATGATCAGCGCTGCCAAGACAGAATTTTTATATCTGCATGAACTAAACAGCGGGATATTTAGTTGCTGACAAAAGATCTTGTTACAAGCAGATGAGGATTTTTGCAGGATTATTTTGTTGCTGGCAACAAATTGAAAATTTGGGTAGAATCGACTTTAATACCTTCGTCTTGGTGTTTGTTGCGTAACACGATACCGCTGAACGTTGGTTCGCACCTCGCCAAACCCCTCGAATGCTGCGCATTCTCGTGGTTTGACTCGGTACGAACCAACGCTCAGCGGTATCGGGTTACGCAACAAACACCGCTACGGCGGTATCAAACCCTTAAACACACTTAACGCAAATTAGACAATATTTCCAAAGGTTGTTCATAAATCCTTTAAGTCAAGGTAAATGATTATTTTTTAATTATAAAGATTAACTCAACAAACTAAAGAATTTGACAATTTACTTATTAAGACATAAAATAGTGAGCCTACACTAACACTGTGTAGTGTACATGTACTGATGAGTGATGTAGGCTATTAGTTTTCTAAATTGACATCATATTTTTTATTTTTCAATGACGAATTAAAATTCAGATCAATACAATTAGCATCAGCGGACAGTCGTGAGACACGGACAGTCGTGAGACACTTTATCCTTTTTCATGTTTAAAATAACCATTTGCCTTTCAATAGGTTCATCCAGAAAAAGAATATAAAAAATTCATGTAGAGTTTGGTTTATTTTGCGTACAAACCGTGAAGTCATGTCCACAGGTTGCACGTGAGCGTTCGTAAAAGTGTCACAAAATGACCGCAATTTTCAATGACTTTTCATTTTCCCAAACTTGTCCCAAACTTTAATACTTTTCTAACACTTTTGTCAATTAATGACATCATAATTTCACAATTTTTACTAAACATTCTTCGATCAAAAAAGTGTCTCACGACTGTCCGCCGAAGTCTTGTCAAAACTGAGCCAACGGCAACACACGGTTACTTTTAGTTACGGCTTTTAAATGAATTATTTGGAAGGACTTCGGATTTCAGATTTAAGCTAAGTCTTAACTATCCTTAATCTCAACTACCTTTCAGCTATTACCGCCTATTATATCTTTGAAACATTCCTCTTTTCACTGAACCAGTTGATTTTTTCGAAATCCGTTGTTAAACTGTTAAATCGCTCTTTGTAAAGCATAGCATAAAAATTGGCCTAATGACTTTACACGAGTTATCTCACCCTTATAATGGCGGTTTAATGTGTTGTTCTACCTGACCGACAAAGTAAGTAAACCAGGATAGAGACACACGAGTGCGGCTAGGTTACTTGCACCAGTCCGTGGTTTAATCAATCAAGTTTTTGACAGTTTTCTTTGTATAGTATTAAGACTAAAGGCCTAGTCAATAGTTTGCACGGTTTAGAATAAAAATTACCAGCCGGCTACACCAAGTGAAAGCATTTTTGGTTAAAAAGTGGCTCACGACTGTCCGGCGATGCTACATGTAGGCCTATTTAGTATAATCTAATTGAGTCCTTAAGTTAATGGAAGTTAATAAAGTATTCTTTGGCGAACTACTGCAAACATAAATATGAAAATTGTATTAGTCAATACTAGAGAGTGCAAGTACAGGTACAACTGTGCCAGTTTGAGCTAACTTCTAAGCAAGAATAATTAGATAATAATAAATATTAATATTAATATGACGGACAGCATCATCATTCATCGTTCAAATTTATTGTATAGGCTATATATTTGGGCCATTGAGATAGAATGAATATATATATTCTCTAAAGACCCGAGATTCACACACAGTCAGGGCAATACAGAAACCTTAGACAAGTACTAGTTTCTTGAATTATTATAATTAAAACTGAAAGTGAAATCAAGTACATATACTTGTACGGTACGTACTGATCATGTAGCCTGTTCAACTTCAAAAAAATGCATCTAAAAATCAGTATCTCTACACATGTTTGGCACACAAGCGTCGGGAAATATACAGAAACAAATACTTTACCTGTTTTTCCTTTTCCTTTCGGAAGACAACAAGAACAAACTAAAGTTGAATCCTTCAAAATTTTAAAACCGGCAACAGACTATATTCGTCTCTGTGCTTAACAACGTGCTGATGGATTTACCCATGCAACGCTGTCCCGATGGCAACGAGTGGTAATTTGCGAGCTTTTGACTGGCTGAACGGAATCGTCTCTCAGAGGCGTTTTTCAGTTGACCTCATCTTTTCGCTCGGCCGTTGCTAGGCAATAGCTATAATTTGAAGCGAACCGAAAGTCTCCCAGTTACTTTTCTCTGATTGGGCTTCTGTCGGCCTATAATATATGGTGGCTGATTTGTGCCATTGTACTAGCCTACTACGACTGCGATGTTTTGATTAGAGATACTGCCAGTTTCAGTCTCATAACTTATTTCTCCGTATTAGTTAATTAATTAATTTCCGTACCTAGGCTGTGTACTACCTGTAGAGAGAAAAAAGTAGGTTTGGTGCCTGAAATCGCATTTTTCTTTTGGCTACGTTAATTCTAAGTCTATAGGCCTACAGTACATAGGCCTACGGTGCAAGTTTTTAAACAAATTGATTACCAAATGAGGCATTGGCTTAAACTTATCATTTATCCTTTAAATTAAAAACTCCCGAAATTGGCTAAAGTAAAAGTAAAACTAAACTTTCTTAAAGAAACTGTATGAGTGTGTGTGTGCGTATGCAGTCCGCAGGCCTATAGCCATCCATTCCATGTACATTTATTTTAAAATATCCGTTCAGCATACATTCTAACCATGATACATTTATGCTCTTAGAGTTGTCATGGGGCAGAAACTTGAATTAAAATAATAATGCCTTCCGTATGGCCCGATGAATTTTTTTGTTTTTTGGGGGTGTTTTTTGTTTGGATTTTGTTGTTCATAAAATTAACCGTACCAGTAGCATGAGCTGCCAAATATAGGGAAAATTTAGTTGACACAGTATTATAAGCGTATTGTTCATCATTTTTACCGAGAAGTACAAAATAATAACTTCGGCTGATACAAAACTTGGAATTTAATATTGGTTGGTTGTTTTAGCTTATTGGCGCGTCCATTCGTATGAATGGTGTACGCCATACCAGTGAGTAATTATTACCTTGATCGATTCAGAAAACTGTGATAGGCCTATCTTGGCACGATATGTAGAATATCTTTGTATAGGAGTATATGTTAGTATACGTTTTGAGAACTTTTATATAACCATTTACAATTGAGCCCACACGTTTTACAAAAATGCAAATGTACATCACTTAGTGAGAAAAGGGAAGATAGACACACTGTTTAGTCTGCAGGTCTTACTTGAGTAGTGCAGTATACATAAATACAATATATTTATAGGCCTACATGCACGTCAACCTAATGAAATATCATAGGTTTGGTTTGTTACGACAAATTATGGGGTATTAAGGGTAAATGATATAGGGGCCTACCTCTTTTTAACACAATTTGAAACTTGTTTCCATGGTTATTTTAGATAACGCGCTGGGTATATCTATATATATATGTGGCACGAGCTGCCAAAATGTTGATATTTTGCCGTTAAAACAGAGTAGGCCTACTGAAATGATGGCGTATAATTTAGAAGCTTTTTAAAGGTTCTATAGTCTCGATAACGTACGATAAAGTAACCAACTTAAGCTTAGAATGAATGATTGGCATTTAAATTTTGTTTACTTTTCAAACTTCATTTCGGTTCTTACAGGCCACGTAGGGATTTTCCTCATTCCAACGCCAATCATTTAGTTTTTCGATGGCCTTCAATCCTTAGGGCCAATCTCGTGTCATGACGATCAGAAATTATGAAAAAGTGCAAGTTTTGGCAGCCCATGCCATTTAAAGGGATGGGAAACATCTTAATAAGTAGGCCCTAAGGGAAGTTATTTCTCTATTTCGACCATTTTGTGATTGTTTGACCGCAACAACAAAGTTTTCTGGTCACAAAACTCATATTCTTTTTGGCCGAGTTCATAAACTACGTTGATTACAAAAAAAGAAGGTATTGTCAAAAACTTGTCATTTATCCTTTTAATTTAAAAGGCCCACTTGCCGCCGTAGCCTGTTTGACATTTGTTAAAGGCCCACTTGCCGCCGTAGCCTGTTTGACATTTGTTAAAGGCCCACTTGCCGCCGTATAGCCTGTTTGACATTTGTTGAGAAAAACAATTTACACGAGCCTACAACTAAAACCACTAAAAATTAACATAGGACACATAAAACATGTCCAGTTATATAGGTAATTTAGAATGTATAAATACATGGGTGGAAAGCACATGAAGAATCCAAGCCCGATTACATGCAATTAGAACAGCGATATCGGTGTCGGTGTTGGATTAATTACCCTAATTTCAGGCCTTTTTTATGTGGTTTATAGTAATAAATTTATCGGCAGCTTTCCTCCTACCCAATCTTCGGTCTGTTTTTATCAGTTAAAGTAAGTAAAATTATACTGTGCCGTCATCACTCTTAAGAATCAAAACATTAGGGCGCTTGTGCACATGCACAGGTTCGTCGTTTGTTTACATTGCGGGTACTTGATCAATCTAATTTTCAATTTCAAATTAAAAATACTAAATGACAAAACTTTAAATTTTTAGTAAAAATAGAAAGTTTTTAACTTCTTCTGTCTGGGAAAAATGCAGAAACGCGCCCATTGTTTTATATGTAAACAGTATTCTAGTTAATATACACAAGGAAGAAAATTAAGCAACCCCCTGGAAAGTCTGCACCGACCGATAAAATCTTTGGTGTAGGGAGATTGATTGCAAACTGGTGTTGTAGAAACGATTGTGATCATAAAAGCCAACATTCTGGCGTTAAGAAATCACCAGTAATGGCAATGAGCTATACAAATCAAAAGTGCATTTTAACAAAATAAAAAGATGTCCATCTGGCATCACAGGGCGAACATATTGAAGTAAAAATGTCCCTTTGAGTGTATAGAACACGTCCCTAGAAGGTCAATAGCGAGTACAGCCTATAGCTTTGAACCTGCCGATGACCCCTCTAGTGAGACGTCGGATCTGTTGAAGGGGTAACTGCCGCCAATACCGATGTATTGCGTTTTCCGATTTCTGCAGATTTTGTACAGGAGGCTCTAGGGCTTGAATGTTTCTGCCCATCCTATCCCAAATGTGCACTAAAGGATTCAAATCCGCGCTGGAGGGGTGAGACGCAGGTTGGAAGCTAATGGAGACTATACGCGCTATAGGGAGCGCAAGTCTCATAAGAATTATTACGAGATTTTGTGATATCCGGTGACAGATGACGCCATTAAAAACGTTTTTGATGACGTTGCAATTCCATTTGACGTATTTCGTTCCATAACGTCAGATTGAAACGTCATTTTGGAACGAAAAACGCTCAGTTACATGCGCAATGCAGTGCCGGTGACAGGAAATTTGTGGAATTCACACGTGACTTGCGCTCCCTATTGGCCTTCTGCTCTAGGGATGTACATGCACTGTGACATTTTTACTTCAATATGTTCGCCCTGTGGACTCTGAAGTTACTTATAAGCATCTTTTTATTTTGTTAAAAATACTTTCGATTTGGCTAACGATACCCTAAATAAATTGCATAGCTTACAGCCATTAATGGTGATATCGTATTGCCAGAACGTTGCCCTTTATGATCACAATCGATTTTGCAACATCGGTTTGCCAACAATCTACCTGCACCTGTGATTTTATCGGTGGGTGCTGAACTTTTTTCTTTGTGTATACGGTAATACCTCCTCTATATCGAGGAGCGGCGATGTGCGTATATATTAGAAAATAATGCCCGAAATTCTTTAAAAGGGCATCGTGCTTAAGCAAATTATGGCAAAAATCCAAACAATTTACTGTCGTACACACGGTCATATACTGGGAAGGTGTTGGAATAACACTGTAGACATCACTGCTCGACATCCTCAACGAGTCTGAAAGTCCGTGAAATGAAGAGTTTAATAGGATTTTTGAATTCATTTGCAGCTTAAATGTTTAGTTTCGGCTGCCGGGCTGGTGTTTCTATCAGAGGCTCCACAGAAAGCATAGCATGCCCGAATGTTAAAATGTTTAGTTGTCGGACTCTGGAGCCTGTTAGAAACTCCAGCCTGATTGAAACTAAAAGTAAGCAGATAGACTTCAAATGATTTCAAAAATCGAATCGAACTCTCCAGTGCCTTGTGACTTTGAAAATGAGTGATATTCTTCATGACCGCTGGCCCACATTAGATATAACCTCAAATATCTATATCTTTCAAATGTCAATCTTTTGGCTTTTCAATTAAGGTGCTTCACTCAACTTCTCACGATATAAAAAGTAGTAATTTATGGAAAAACTAATTTTGTCAGCTTATGCCACTTTATATTAATGATCACAAGCAAGACTTTAGTTGAACTTTAGCCGAGAAATCTAGGCTCTGCAGATTTGTTTTTCCATATTTGTCATACGTCAATCATTATGACGAATACGAAAAGAAAAAAACAATTCGGCAGAGCCCAGATTTCTCGGCTAGTTTAACTTAAGACAATCACAACAAAATACTACTAATCAGAAATGAATTATGCATCAGAACGAAGTAAGTAGTTAGTGAAAAGGGGGCGGTTTCAACACAATTACGCCCATCGTAGCTTTGCACCTGGTTGTAACGTAATGTTGAAGGTATATGTTGCCATGATAGTTACATTGTAAACGTTTTGAGAAACATCCTCGAGAAGCTTAAGACCCCTATGTTGGGTCTAAATCAAGAGTAACAAAATAATATTTGTTTTACATGTGATTTTAATATAATCTTTCCTCTAAAGATTGTACAATAGTACTTTAAATTTGTCAAAAATAAAATTTGAATGAGTAACAAAGCAATCCACAAAAATGGAAATGTAGAGATAATCAGATTTTACAGTCTTTCAGTCGTACAGTTGTCCGTTCAATGTTCCCCATTCAAAACAGTTCAACTGTGTTTATGCAAATAACAGGAAAAGGTAGGGTCATATTTCAAGAGATGAAAATATCAGCTTCTCTCAAAGAAGTTTTTCGGCACATAAAATGTTAATATCCATTCAAATAACCATGATTCCCATAGGTTATTTTACCCAGATTTAAACAGTAAGACAGCAACTTGGCCCATGTAGAAATACATAAAATGTTTTGTTTCATGGGTTACGTAGCTTCCAAAGTTTCGTCCAACGATACAATGCCATGTGGGGTTGTACTTTTTGTCGAATTCCTTCTTGATAAAAGCTGCAATGTCCTTCTCAATGTTATATTTCTCCATGGCCAGAGTGGCACAAGTCACAGCTTCTTGCTGCATGTCCTCACTCATATCAGCATTTTTCACGACGGCTTTGGATTCAGACATCTTTGGGAGTTTAACGGTCACCTGCAAATATCAATCAAAACAAGACATAAGTCAAAAGATTTGGGTATTCAACGTTATCAAAGACAGATGCCAAGTCCAAAAAATGGAACCCATAAAATCAATTTAACTTAGTTTTAATATAATAATAAGTTAAATAATCAAATATAGCCAATAATATATCCAAACCATGACCAAAGTACATTATATTGAGGCTATGAGACCATAGAGTTTGGATATTTCCACAAATCCAGGGTCATGAAATAAGCCCATATGATGCATGATAAAGCGCCCACAAGGCCAATGAATAGACTCAAAACTACAAACGTTGAAAATGTTACAAATACAAGTAATGAACATTATACAATATTACTTACTAACTAAATCCGAACAGAACAGCATTAGTCAACAGCATGCAATGTAACTTAATGGTATGAAGTTAATACTTACGCTTTGCAAATCAAGAAGTCAAAGTGTGTTATACCTTCGTTGCCGGATAAACTTTAGGTTTTATTGCATCTCGTTGTCACAAACTTGCACTTGACAACAGTGATTTGCACGCCACTAGGAAATCTAAAATATGATTGGTTCGCTTATCGCATTTCATTGGCTGGCATAAACTGACTTCGATAGCGGCGTACGAGAACCACATGCTAGAAATGTACGAATTTCAGTGAAGACATGTATGCACCAGTACTTTGTTAACAAGTGTGAAATCGGAGTTTTAGTTTTATTAACCCCAGGTTACATTGATTCTAATCAGAAGTAAATGAATGCTCTGTTCTAATGGAAAACTACTTTCACCATAGCTTACAAAATAAAAAAAAAATGATGGGGTGGCTGTGTTTGAGTTGTTTATATTCCCATTTTTTTTCCTTCAACTGTAGTTCAAGTAAACTAGTAGAAATTAGAATTATGATGCTTGTGACGTTGTGTACATTTTGGCACAAAAAGATTAACTTGTCTCTGTGGTTATTTTATTTTTAGACAAGAAGATTTTCCGTGTGTTTAGTGTCTATAAATATAAATTTATGTGCAAACCGGTACGTACAATGCCATCTTATACCTAAAGCCTATTATAACTATCAATACTAAAACACACACAGTCACAATGTTGGGCAGAGCTCTGACTGTTGGGTCCCGCGCCTCCATGTTGATCAGTTGTTTGTAAATAAGATAGAATAATATACATTACATGTAATATACAAGGGCACAGGGAAACCCCTGTTGTCTAACTACGGAGACAAGTTTCAAATTGTGTTAATAACGGGTATATCTTTCAAATTGTGTTAAATAATAAGGGCTATATTCAGAAGTCTATGAACAGACATTCATAGACTTCTGCTATATTATATAGTCCTATATACTAGGCTACCCAATCATAAATTGTTGAAATAAACA
This sequence comes from Lepidochitona cinerea, assembly GCA_963971465.1. Lineage (NCBI taxonomy): Eukaryota > Metazoa > Mollusca > Polyplacophora > Chitonida > Tonicellidae > Lepidochitona > Lepidochitona cinerea. The sequence continues at coordinate 27,689,213 of OZ020561.1, forward strand.
GGAGTTGACGACAGGAGTTTGGCTTTAATCAGTAAAATTTTATGGAACACTTTGCCTATTATAGATATATCGATGTTCGTATGAGCATGCTTTTTTATTTGTTTGGTTTATTTTTTTTAATTTATTTATTTTAAAGAAAGATTGGACAGCGTGAGAAGATTGGACGAATGTTGAAATCTGTTCTTATTTATATCCCTCGATCATTCAAGAGAAAGAATAAAATTAAGTAAAATTTATGGGGTCTACTTCGCCAAAATAACTTAATATATAGTCTGAGGGCCTAAGTAAACACAATGTATCATATTCAATCTCGTGGTTTTTTTTTTCTCTCAATGTTTTGTGGATTATACGAATAATCGTTGAACATTTTCAAATGAGTTGACTTTCGAACAGCCTTATCATCTGTTTGGACTGGTTTAGACTTGTCTCTGAAGACAAGACTTCAACGGCAATGTACGATACCATGTGCTCTGATTTCATTGGATATAGTTAGCCACGTGACAGATTCCATTTACACCCTGCGCCATTTTATCAGTCGTCCCCAGTTTACAGAAGGCCATTTTCATACATTATTCCTCGGAGAAAATGTCTTACCGCGATAACAGAATCTATGTTGGAAATCTTCCTCCTGATATCAGGACAAGAGATATTGAAGAACTGTTTGATAAGTTTGGACCCATCAATTTTATTGACCTAAAAAACCGTGAAGGACCGCCATTTGCATTCGTTCAGTTCGAGGATCCAAGGTAAGCGATAATTCAATTAATTGAATTTTGTTTAATCTACTGGCTTATATCTTCAATCCTTCAGTTGTATATGCAGTCATATTTTATCTGGAAACTATTTTTTATCTGTGTATGTTTGTTTTCAGAGATGCTTCTGACGCTGTGAAACAAAGGGATTCCTACGATTGTGATGGTTACATTTTGAGAGTGGAGTTCCCACGAGGCAGTGGACCAAGCAGTAGCCGAGGACGTGGTAGAGGTGGTGGAATGGGAGCTGGTAGGGGCGGTCCTCCATCAAGACGATCAGATTACAGAGTTCTCGTTTCCGGTGCGTATAAACCTTTTTAATAAACATACGATCCGCTGAGGTCATGTGGTCTCCTACAGTCAAATCCCTAACAACCACATACGTGACACAGACCGTGGTTAAAAAACGCCCAGTGACAGCCTTTTGGTTCAGCTGAAGCCATTGTAATTCACCAAAGTGAATTCCTTACCCGCCTCCTTGTTCAATAATCGGATTTTCATTATGTCGTCAGGACGGAATTCACTATCCGCCATTGTTTAACTAGTAATGCACTGAACCGACGAAAGTCCAATGGGATGAAAATATCTTTGCGCATGATCGAGATCGGTTGCCATGGTTGACTTCGGCGACCCCAATATTCGTAGGAGGTTGAGGTTGTGTTGAAAGAATGTAAAAGTAAAATTATCTGCTTATTTGATGAAATAAAAACTAAAAAAATCTGTCATTTTGCATTTTTGTCAGCCACGTGCTATCGCCAGCTTCAGGGATTTATCGGATAGCTTGAAAGTGTGCAGCCATCGCGAGACTGAACAAGACAATTACCCCCCTTTTGGTTAAACGGTTCGTTGTGTTTGTGGCCGTTGTTTTTTTGAAAGACACGATTTGAAATTGTCTGTAACAAAACAACAAATATTTCGGAATTTTACCGATAAAAACCACTAGAAAACTATGAAACATGTTGTCATCAACACAGGAATCTTAAGAAATGAAAATTCTGACTTAAGGTAAAGTTTCATATTTGTCCAAAACAGCATTACAGAAAAGGTGTCGGAGATGTTAAATTCCGACGACCAGCAAATGTCAGAATATAGATAACAAGTCGGATTTAACTAGTTGAATTAAAGCCATTGCTGATTAGTTTTCAACCACTTACTGGTTTAACGGCCTCATTTTCGCTCTTGTGACGTCACACCAAAATTGAGAATAAAAGAAATCTTTATCAGACTTTGTCAAGGTTTTCTTCGCTGGAGAAGTGTTTACCTCTGACACGAGTTGTTCTAAAAGCTATGTACCCAATAGTCAGTATTTGGTCAAAAACGGCTCGGAATCTGAGGTAATACATTTTTAAGATTTCAAGGTGGCCATTCTCAGCTGAGAGAACTTGATTGACTACATTTTATCATTTTCAGGCCTGTGCTGTAAGATTTTCCGGGATAACCTGAAAAGAGGTCCTCTTAATTTACTTTAGATAACCTGAAAACGGGTTATGCTGTCGCGCAATTTAGATAACCTGTGTTCCTCCTAGGATAACCTGTAAACTTCTTGCCATTTTAAAAATAATTTTCACTTTTGTAAGTTGCTTAAAATGGTTACTCTGAATGAGAAATGCATAAAACCAGAAGTAGGACTTTGATAAAACCAAAGTAAGACTAAGAACCTAAAACGTCAAAGTAAAGACTTTTATTTTTCTTTAATGTGAATAGTGTGGTACAAGAAAAAATACTATGACTAGTTTAGTTCTACACTTTCCAAAAAATGGAGGAAAATTAAAAAAAAAAAAAACTTTTTCGAAAAAGTGTTACCTGAAACAAAGAATTTTTTGGTTATGCCTAAATACAAATGTTTTAGCTAGGGCTTTGGCTTACGGTTACCTTGTGAAAATATCAACACTTTTATCAATGATCACTCTGTCAATTCGTTTTTGGGTAGACCCAACAACTTATGAAGATTCAAATTTCATTTTCAATATCTGACTGGGAATTCGACACACGCCGGACAAATGCCGTTTGCGATTTGACCGGTGTCGGTACCGTATACTGACGTAGTTAACTGCACCTCAACCTCCTGTTCCACAAATTCCCAGTTTTGACTAGGCTACACGCCATGCAAATTACGTTCTCGACTTTTCCATTGTCGTTTGTTTCGTTGGAAAACTAACCCCAGAACGGCCAACTCTTTAACGTTTTATTCCCTTACAGTTTCTGTCGGTTTGCGTGCGACAGACATGGAGTCGGGCGCCGTGTTCAGTCCGTCGAGATCTAAAAGTTATTTTTAGATCTCTATGGTTCAGTCTACGACGCACCACGTGGGAAAGCGAGACAATGTCCGTAAGCCTATTTCGAATCGGAACTATCAAGAAAGTTTACAGTTGTCAGTGATATTAATTAAAAGGATTAATTCTTCTTCGCTGTAGGTTAAATTTTGATTTTAAAAAACTCAAATGGCCGGAAGTTGAATGCCGTGATAACGAAACGAAGTCATCCATTGGGCTACAGTCCAGCCACACTCGGGGCAACTGAGCCAAGGCGAAGCCTGAAGGCTGGAGGTATAGCAAGATTAAAGTTAACTTGTTTTCGATTTGCTTTTTTGATGCATTTTCGATTACTTTATTTATTTTCTTTTACTTTTTTGAGCTGATCATAAAAAATTCGGAAGGTAAATAAAATTTTTAGACGAGCGGTCGCAGGATTTTGGATAACCGATAAACCGGTCGTCTTAAATTGTGTTCAGACGAGCGCGAGACGAACGCGTTCGGTCCGTTCGTCCCAACAGCACAGGCCTGATTTTTGGCTCGGATCAAATGTGTTGGTAATATATTCAAATTATTTGTTTTGAACAGGTTTACCACCGACAGGCAGTTGGCAGGATTTAAAAGATCACATGCGAGAAGCTGGAGATGTGTGCTATGCTGATGTATATAAAGATGGCACTGGAGTTGTCGAGTTTCTGCGAAAAGAAGATATGAAATATGCTGTACGAAAACTGGACGATTCAAAATTCCGATCTCATGAGGTAGGGAATTTATTTTAGTGTGATTGTTTGATTGGTGTTTTACGTCGCGCTAAAGATTATTTCACTTATATGACGACGTTTGATTGTGGGAGGAAACACACGACCTTCGAGTGGTAACTGGCAACCCAGTCTGTTGAAACAGTTGTAGTGAATATTCAATTTGTCTCCTACTCAGCTGAAATAAAAATGTCTGGCTGGGTTTTTACACAATCGCCATATGTGGTAGAGTTGACCTGTACTTGCAGTAGGTAGAGTTTTCAACTTATCTTTGCAATTTCATTAATATGAAAGTTTGACTGACTGTTAATAACAACCAATCAATCAATTGGAATGATTTTACATTATGATTTAATTTTTTGGTACAGGGGGAAAACTCCTACATTCGAGTGAAAGATGATTTCCGCTCAAAAGGCACAAGGTCCAGAAGTAACTCGCCCAGACGATCAAGAGGATCACCACGATATTCACCGATGAGATCACGTTCTCGCTCTCATTCCCGCTCACCTTACTAACTCATTTATCATTGCAAAGACAATTGTTTTTAATGCCTGTTTGCTCATGCCTACATATTTGTGTATATATGGCTTGACATTCATGAATCTTTTAACCATTTAGTGTCATTTTCATTTTTCTATAGATTTTGTGAAAGTAAATGTATTAAATTTCAAGTGTCGTTAGAAATCCTTGCAAAAATTCAAATGAAATTAGTGACGTAATACTTGAAACTGCAAAACTTTCCACATTTTGATCCATGTTTTCTAATTCTGTTTATTGGTTTTTGTTCCTTCCAAGGTAACACTAAGGCACAGTGGGATCCATCAAGCTCTTGAGGAGTCAATTCAAAATGGAACCACTTTCAATCTGCAATTCTTTATGCTTACTATGGAAGGATAGACTTTTAACACTTTTGGAATGATTTAAAACATAGGGGGGGAAGTCTATGGAAGGATAGCCTGGATAAAGCATTCATTTTTGGAAGGATTTAAACATGGAAAAAGTTTCAGGGATATACTTGGAAGGATAACTTAAAACTTTAGGCATTTCATTTAAAGGATAATATGGAAAATGGAAGGATAACTTGGTAAATATGGATAAAACGTTGCATTTTTGGAAGGATTAAAATGTGGAAAAGCCTCGGTCATTACATATTTGGAAGGATAAGTTTGGTAAGTGTAAGGCAGTACACGTTAGCAAGGATAACATGGAAAAGCTAAGTAATCTGTCTTGGAAAGGATAACTTGGTACAAAGGATTAAACATTTTTTTGGAAGGATTATAATGTGAAAAGCTTCAGTTGTTGCACTTTAGGAAGGATAAATCGGTAAGTTTAAGGTATTACACTGTATGAAGGATAACCTGGAAAAGTAAAAGCATTGCAATTTTGGAAGGATAAACTTGGTATAGGATTTAACGTAACATATGGAAGGATTTTAACCTGGAAAAGGATTTCAATTTTGGATGGATTAAAATCTGGAAAAGAGCATTACATTTTTGGAAGGATAAAACCTTAAAGCAGTTCCTCCTAAAAGGCTTTCAGTCTCCGCTCTTTATCTACCCACTCACTCGCTCTCTGGTTAATAGAAATGGTTCTCACTTTTTTTGGAGGGAACCTTCGAAACTAGGATTAACTTATAGGATTATAGAAATCGTTTCCAACTTTTCTGATGCCCTTCATATCTCGTTAACAGTGAAGGACAACCGTTGGATGCTTGTGGAAAAGGGAATCGGCAGGACGCGTTGGTTTCCCGTTTGAATATGAGCGTGTATGGAAAGACCAACTCAGGAGTTTCTGACCAGTGACCTCACCACAAAAAAAACATGGACGCGATATGAGTGAAATAATCTTAATGCAACATGAATCGCGATTGAAATTTCTCCCTTGTATGTCTTGGATGGATCTCCGTTCAGAAATTGTGATTCTCTTCAATTTTTTTGAAGGTCCTGAACATTATTTCTGATTTTCTTGGATGGATAAAAGCGACTTACCTTATAGAATCCGTTATATTTTAAGACTACATCATTATGTGAAAGGATTTTGGATTTGGAGGCATTTCATGAAGACCTGTAAATGTTCCGAACAAAAGAATGCAACCATTAAAAAAGATATTCGAAGAAAAAATTGGATCCATATGCATTGTGGACAACGCAACTGAATTTTCACTCTAACACACAAAGCTTTTTGATTGGATTTAATTGTTTGGATCACTGATTGAAATGCCTCTAAAAAGAAATAATTTTCAGTAGGAAATTAACTTGGAGGAATTTTTTAGTACGACCAAAGAATGGGTCTACCAAAGAATGATTTGCGGGGTGTTTTTTTTCTTGAGTGCTAGAAAATTACATTTGTATCGATTTTCTGTAACAATCATTGCATATCTCTGGATTCATTACAATCGTTGGATATACATAGGAAGTGTACACGATTGGATTTCTTAGGATCAATTTTCATTTCAAAATGGACGAAGGTGAAGTATGTTTGAAGATGTTTTTATCATATGCCTATACCTGTGAAACGTTTTTGATGTATCAGAAATAAAACTGGTTTAAAAAATAAAGGCAAGTGCCATTTAAAATAAACCCACTCTTTGTTTTCATACATGGTTTTTATTACCCCCGACTTAGAAACAGGTTGGGCGTATTATGGTATCACCAGCGCCATCCGGCCGTCTCGGATACCCTTCTGGGGCTCGTTCTACTAAGCTGGCGTAAGTTACGCCTGTCGCAAATGCATGTCGAATGATAGTAACTTACGCATGGTCGCAGTTTCGAGGCGCAACTCCATGCTGTAAGCCTAAGCGTAACTTTACGCCAGCTTAGTAAAACAGGGCCCAGCTCGATAACTTAAGGTTTTGATCTAATCTTTACAATTCTTTCACAACATATACTTTATGGGTAGGTGTCCTGAACCATTTATGACATCTTTGATTGCATAATGTGGTGATTGTTTGGTGTTTTACGCTGCGCTCAAGATTATTTCACTTATATGGCGGCATTGACAGTTTTATTGTTGGAGGAAACCCACGACCTTCCGCTGGTAACTGGCAACCATCCCACATAGCTGAACCATTTATGACATCTTCCGTTGCTTAACATGGCCTCTATATTGGATTATGTAACATTCTCTTTTAGTCCATATTTTTTTCAGTTTTGGCCAGATCCTTACAATTTCTAGAGAATTTATACCTAATTGGTAGATTGTGTGTCTGGAACCTTTAAGGATATCCCTGGTTACATAATACATATCAAATAGAGATTAAAAACTTTCATGGGTTTAATTAGTGTATAGAAAGTGAACAGTATTCTTGTTATTTGGTAGAGCGTTACGTTCAATCCGAACAACCTTCCACCAATGGGTTGCGGATTCGAATCCCACTCAGTCCAAACAAATTGGAAAAATTTTCTGACTTGGTTATCACTCGAATGACCTCTGTGGGATGGTTGCCAGTTACCACCGGAAGGTCGTGGGTTTCCTCCCACAGTAAAACTGACAACACCGCCATATAAGTGAAATAACCTTCAGCGCGGCGTAAAACACCAAACAATTCAAGGTTGGGTTAAACATTTAATGTGCATCTCTGGTGTTAACACATTGTGGAGACCTACTCTTTGATGAGTAGCTTGAAACAGAGCTGTCCAAGACCATTACCAGGAGAACACATGTAGATTACTTACAGAAAAGTAACCTCCACTAAAAAAAAATAATTTGAATGTGCATTTGGATCGCATCCTTTCTGAATTTTGCGAAGAACACAAGCTCAATACTAGTTCTTGTTAAATCATTCATACTTGTTAAATCATTCAAATCCATATCTCCTGTTGAACATGTTTAAAATGCTGGTGTAAAAGCATACCTAAAACGGCTGATCGACCAGACATTTATTGGATGGGTGATTCAGTGGATGTAAGACTTGTTGGATGGGGGATTGACTGGATGTAAGACTTGTTGGATGGGGGATTGACTGGATGTAAGACTTGTGGGATGGGGGATTGACTGGATGTAAGACTTGTTGGATGTGGGATTGACTGGATGTAAGACTTGTTGGATGGGGGATTGACTGGATGTAAGACTTGTTGGATGGGGGCTTGACTGGATGTAAGACTTGTTGGATGGGGGATTGACTGAATGTTGTTGGATGGGGGATTGACTGGATGTAAGACTTGTTGGATGGGGGATTGACTGGATGTAAGACTTGTTGGATGGGGGATTGACTGGATGTAAGACTTGTTGGATGGGGGATTGACTGGATGTAAGACTTGTTGGATGGGGGATTGACTGGATGTAAGACTTGTTGGATGGGGGCTTGGCTGGATGTAAGACTTGTTGGATGGGGGATTGACTGGATGTAAGACTTGTTGGATGGGGGATTGACTGGATGTAAGACTTGTTGGATGGGGGATTGACTGGATGTAAGACTTGTTGGATGGGGAATTGAATGGATGTAAGACTTGTTGGATGGAGGATTGACTGGATGTAAGACTTGTTGGATGGGGGATTGACTGGATGTAAGACTTGTTGGATGTGAGATTGACTGGATATAAGACTTGTTGGATGTGAGATTGACTGGATGTAAGACTTGTTGGATGGGGGATTCAGTGGATATAAGACCTGTTGGATGGGGATTGACTGGATGTAAGACTTGTTGGATGGGGATTGACTGGATGTAAGACTTGTTGGATGGGGGATTGACTGGATGTAAGACTTGTTGGATGTGGGATTGGCTGGTGTAAGACTTGTTGGATGTGGGATTGACTGGATGTAAGACTTGTTGGATGGGGGATTGACTGGATGTAAGACTTGTTGGATGGGGGATTGACTGGATGTAAGACTTGTTGGATGGGGGATTGACTGGATGTAAGACTTGTTGGATGGGGGATTGACTGGATGTAAGACTTGTTGGATGTGGGATTGACTGGATGTAAGACTTGTTGGATGTGGGATTGACTGGATGTAAGACTTGTTTGATGGGGGATTGACTGGATGTAAGACTTGTTGGATGTGGGATTGACTGGACGTAAGACTGGGTGGGACACGTAGAATGGATTGTTTGGTGTTTCACGCCGCGCTCAAGATTATTTCACTTGTATGACAGCGTTGCCAGTTTTATTGTGGGAGGAAACTGGGCTGTATGCTCGAAGGAAACCTACGACCTTCCTGTGGTAACTGGCAACCATCCCGCATAGGTCGTTTGCGTGAAAACCCAGTCAGAAAACTACAATTTTTTTAGGATTAAATGGGATTCGAACCCGCAACCCATTGGTGGAAGACTATTCGGATTGAGCATCTGCCAATCTCCACTGGGAAGAATTGATTAAAGTACCCCGAATTACCTTGCAACTCCTCTAAATAGAGCGATCCAGTGAAAAACCCACTCAGAAAGTGTCAATTTTTAATGAATCTGAGTGGGATTTGTAAGTCATCGATGTACTATCGCTCTGCCAACTGAGCCTCCCTCCTCCCCACACCCACCCCACACCCAGAAAAGAAAGGAAATAAATAAAAGCAAAAGATTTAAAAAAGAATTATGCGATGTAATTGAACACAAAATTTTACACAAGCAGAGCAAAAATCATAATAACTCAAACATTAAATCATTTCACAGCCTCTTCATTGTAATCTGGTGGTTTCTGTTTCAATGGTATGTTACCTACAAAGGACAGAAATATGCTGATCAGAGTTGTTCAAGGATTCGGTAATGAACATAATTGATTGATTGGTGTTGTGTACCACATTCAAGAGCTATATATTTACGAACACTAAAACACCTGGGCACAGGGAAAATTTTCTTGTTTAAAATAACCATGGAGTTTCTAATTGTGTTAAAAAAGGTATATCATTTCGACCTTTATACTTCATCATAAGTTGTTGTAATAAACTAAACCCATGATATTTCATTAGGTTGACAGAAGGATCTTGGCCTTAGTCAGTAGAATTTTCTGGAACACTTTGTAATACATTGACATTGGTTACGCATGTTCAGCTATGGTAAGAATATCGGTAGACTGAGATCGAACCCCATAGAATCATGGGAAATGAGAAAATGTTGGATGCGGTTTCTAAGATTTTCCAGTAATAAAATTTCAAGAAATTTCAAACATGAATGATTATGTGCTTTAAGAATGTATCTTCAAACTGAGTTTAAGCTGTTTTTTTCCAAACATCTGTCAAAAACATGCGCTCCCGCTGTAGGTAGTTTACAATGCATTGTCCATTGCAATACTATGCTTATTTAAGAGAAGTTTTGTCCAGTTTAACTTGCCACAAATGGCCTAGAATGCATCTCTGGCCATCTAGAGCTTCCGGGGGGCCTATGCCGACGCTGGACTCTCTCCTATTGTGCTGGGATAGTCCCCACCCACTGCAAATATCTGGCGAAATGAAATTGAGTGTGAAATAAAACCTGACACAATCAATCAACCATTAAAAGTCCATGACTCCTACCTGGAGGGGCCACAAAGTAATCTTCTTCAGTTTTAGAAGCATTGGAGAGAATTTCTTTACGAATATTTCCTTCTGTTACATCGTCTTCTCTCAAATACAGATTTCTGAAATATCATAAGCAGACAGTGCATGTAAATGCTGTTTATCAAGAACTTACTATAATGCACAACAAAACTTACTAATTACTGAATAAGTAAATTAACCGACACTGATTAGTGTTGGTTAATTTAATAATTCAGTAATTTTCCTGATGATGATTGAAACTAAGACCACTGCCAAAATGAATGCATAATCTTGAATTTTCTAGAAAGAGTTTTCTGGTACTCAGGGTTATAAAAAGCCATATGCCTGTCGACCAAAGGAGAGTAAAATGTCAGTATTAAAGGCCAGCAAAATGTTTCCTGAACCGCTACTGATACTAATGAAAGATTACCTGTCTTCAAGAACTGTGTCCAATGGTTCAACATCGTCAACATTTACTGAGAAAAGTTTATTTGCCGACCGGATTGCCTTAGCTAATCTTTCCACACCGGCTTTATTATTAAATTCTATGAGTGAGAGTCTCTCCAAGTGACTGATTAATTCAGGGTCAATCTAAAAAAATTTAGTGAAAAAGAATTTTTGTTAAATATTTAAATGGATTCTTTTATACCAAAGCACAGATTTTTAAATTGATAAAATTTATCCTTACTGTACCTCTATGTCTAAACCCAAAACTAAACAAAGTTAGTTTTACACTTGATTGGCCTATCTGGAATTGTGCGTTACCAGGTACCACCTAAATGTTATTTGGGCAGACGATATTTTGCATGCACAAATCCTAGTTTCAATAATTCCTATTAGGTATTAAACCTGGAATCCCCAATAAATAAGTCCATTATCAAGGATGATCAATGTTAAACGTCAATCAATCAAGTTAATGATGAACACTACATATGTAGCATGTTCAGGGGCCTGTTTTACCGAGCGGCGTACCTTCCATAGCAACCCATAATCTAGAGATACGTTCCTATGGAAGTTACGCAAAAAAATACATCTACGCCATTTTGTGAAACAGGCTCTTGGTGTTAGCCTGTAAGCAGTTAATATACTACAGACTCTTACAGATATATAGTTATATAAACACATTCCCTATAATTTAACATACCACTGGCAGTTCACTTTTATCAATGGTCTCCCATGTGCTCTCAGTCGGTACCTAGGAAGAAAATTAAAATGTAAATGTGAGCCGAATATACGAATACAAAAATCGGTCTCTATGGTGTTGAGAATCTAGTATACACTCGCTGATGTTGGTAACAAATTTGGACATAAAATTCAGCAGAGCTCAGATTTCTCGACTATATGCCCTGGCCCCAGGGAAACAAAATGAATATCTCAAGCTTTTAAAGAAAATAAGAAAGACATTTATACTTTGTGTATATCATTATCAATATCACAGAAATAGAAGGTTCAGTATTTCTCTCTCCCATCCAGTTCTGACGTTTTAAAATAAAACTCGTCAGCTGAGGTGACAACGTCATCTGTCATCGGACATCGTAAAATCTCTGAGGTAACTCCCAGGTCCTCCTTTTATCATTAGTCTGCAATATCTTGAGTGGATGGAATTTATTCTGATACCCCCATTAGGGTAGGCCTACTCTACATTAGATTATAATTAAATTATCTCATTATTAATAAGAAATGATTAAGGCATCATCACGAAGTAAGTTATTTGTGAACAGCTAGTCCGAAATATCTGCGATGATGATGTAAGACATTTTCTGACAGATGGGCCATGATGATGGCCTATCTGTCAGAAAATGTCTTACAATTACATCATCATCGCAGATATTTCGGACTAGTGAACAGCATGAGCTTTTGACAACCATGCATGAAGACTCCGGTATAGGTGTCGAAAGCTCGTGTTGTTCATAAACAACTAACTTCGTGAGAGGCATGGGGCTGGGCTTAATCATTCCTCGTTATAACTTATAAATAATGTGGTGCCGGTATGAAAACCCTCACGTTTAAACATAAAACAAGAGAGTTTCAAACTTTTCTTAGATTAACATTAACATCCAGCAGCCCGAGAAGATCAAATAAAGACTACCGATCTGTAATACCTTTGCTCTACTACCATGTCGTACACTTGTCACATATTTTGAAAACTTTGAACAGACAGCACATCGCCTCGCAACTTGTCGCATCCTTTGCATCATGCTGGTCAAAAGTTTTGTTTACAACCCGTGAACTGAAGCGCAATGATATCGGACTATATTTTCATAAGGATGATTTAAAAACAGGCAGATTCTCGTGTTAACATTTTTCAATTTCAAGATGAAGTTTATTTGTTTGAAATCAAGTAGATAAAAAATGCCTTTCAACTTTTTGAAAAATGATTCTAGGATTAACAACAAGAACTACATTTCAGTGTATCATTTTCCGGCCTGGCTGTCATGAGGCATTTGCGACGCACATGGCTATGTTTGTGAACTGTCAGTGTCACTCTAACACTAACAGTTTAGGGTAGTTTAGAAGCAAAATATCGGATTTCTGAAATCTGTCTTCATATTTTGTAGCCTTGCTCTCGATCTTTGAAAATGGAAAGCATCGGGAAGGAATGCCAGCAGCTGAAAGATACATATGACGCCTGTTTTTATCAATGGTTTTCTGAAAAGTTTTTGAAAGGTCAAACTGGTGACAGTTGTGGTCCCCTGTTCAAAAGTTACCAAGAATGCGTCAAGGTAAACTACAGCAGCCTAAGGGGGAGAATCAGATCCGTGTTTTGTTGTTGCTGTTTTTTTGGTGCGAATATTGAACTGGCCTGTCATCTAGATTAGAACTACCAGTTATGGTACTGTTTATATATTCCTGACCGACAAATAAGTCAAACCAGAAGTCTATCAAATTAGGGTAGACTTGATAGACTTCTGGTAAAACATGTGTGTGGCTGGATCCGGGACATTTCGGCCTGGGACATTTTGGCCTGGGACGTTTCGGTACGGTACATTTCGGCCTGGGACATTTCGGCTTGGGACATTTCGGCCTAAAGTGATAAAGGGGACATTTCGGCCCACCTTGGTTTTTATTCTATTTAATTGTATATTTTCTCATTTCTTTCTCCATTCAGCAATTTTTCGCTATAACAGTGATACTAGTGGGCTTATGGACAATCTTTTCAACTTTCATGATACATATGTTACAGGTATCAGTCAGAGAAATAGAGGCTTTCTGTGAAAATTTGAAATAATTCTAATGAATACATTTTTATATACTGTATTATCTCAACTAATTAGACAGTCTATCAGAAACTTAAGTTCTAAAATTGTTAAGCGTTTAAGTTATAGGTTCTCTCTGTAAACACCTAATGTTAGTTATTTATACACCAAGTAGTCAGTTTCAGAACTTTATGTTAACCATTTTGATGTCAGCCTCACTGAAATTTAGGTTTTAAACAAATACCAGACTGTCCAACTTGACGAGGTATATCTTTTTACTCAGATAAATGAAAATTGTTTTAATAATTTAAATTGATGTGTGAATTTGCTGAATTGTTTCCATTGTTTCTTGTACAATGCTCTATTATCATGTTTTCTGATTTTTTTTAATACAGGTAATTACAAAAGGGTATTTATTTCAAAGCTTTCAACCTTTAGTTTATGCGCAAAGCCTTTTTCAACTTGAGCTCAACTTATATTCATATAGAATAAGAGAAAGAAATTAGGGACAGACTATAGAATTGGTCCGTCAGTCTCAAACCGCTATAATCGTCAGGGGGGCAAGCCCCCCTGCAACCCCCCGTTTTATTCATTTCTTCGAGAACTTATGACTAGTTTAATATTACAAGCTTAAAACTAAACTATCCCTACTAAAAGTTAAAAGAAATAACATCTAAAAGACGAATTTGAAGAGAAGTTAAAAACGACGGACCTATTCTATATTTGCACCGAAATGAGAACATCTTTAATCAAATATAATTAAACCCAAGGTAGGCCGAAATGTCCCCTTTTTCACTTTGGACCGAAATGTCCCAGGCCGAACTGTCCCAGGCCGAAATGTACTGTACCGAAATGTCCCAGGCCGAAATGTCCCAGGCCGAAATGTCTGGATACCGTGTGGCTAGGTACTGGCTAGCCGCACTTGTGTGTCTCTATCCTGTTTTACTTACTCGCCGGTCAGGTAGAAAGGTACTGGCAGTCTATATTCAAACAATTATTAATTTATACTGTCTAAATTCTATTTTTGTTTAAATTAAGATTTCATTAGTTATTAGTAGCATCCTTTTCCCAGGTTTACTGTCAGAGTTGTCCACTGTGCTCTCTATTGTCGTATTGAGATAGCTTCATAAAGTTTTGGAAGGAAATATCTCGGCTCCGTTACTGCCTTAGTTTGTGATATGTACTGAAGAGTGAAGACGCATCAAGGTCAACTTACATTAGATGAACATATTTAGGCTTGGGCCTGTTAATTTAGTGATGGTCACTGGTCCCATTGTCATAATAGCGCCTAGAGTAGTGCACAATATGTTGAGTGGATTGAAGGTATTCTGATACGCCCACACGGCCTTTTTCAATACCATGTCAAGATAGGGTACATTTGAAAAATCTAAGAGTTGCTCTCGGAATTTTCAAAATATGATAACTCAAAATTTTTAAACACTACTCACCTAAAATTGTGTCTGGAAAATTCTTTAAGTTTGATAATCCTTTTGTAGCGCTAAACCATCATCTGTTGCCTTACACAACGCCAATAATGAATTTCGCACCGTTAAATTTCCCTCTGCGTTAAAACCGAGTTTTAAGGCCGAAGATGATGGTTCAGCTCTCTGAAAGCTCAACTACCGTATATCAGAAAATAGTAGATGCTTGGGTTTTCTAATATTCAGTTTGAAAATTAGCTAAGATTTCTGGCAATGATAATTTTTTCATTGAATGTGACCTTACATAATTGCTAACCTGTTTATATGCTGCATGGGGGGTAATGAACCAATTAATACATGTAGTTTGATCTGTGATGTTTTTTTTATTCCAGAAAGCTATCAAAGAGAAGCAGATAGATTTATGGGAGATTGAAAAAGACGTTTTGGGGACTGAGCGAGATAAATTTACAGGGCAAAACCAGAAGAAAGGATGAAGAAATTCATTTCCAAATTCCCACAATGATGTACAAAACTTCTATATTCCTATCATTGGACTGGTATCATCTAAATATGCTGACTTGTTACACAGTAACATGAATGTGCGATCAGAACTTTTGGCTGAATGTGTATTTAAAAAAACATTAGTTTGAAAAAGGTTACATGTGTGAAAGATAAAAAGTGTTTGAAAATATGCATATCCGTCACCTCTCGGAAAAATCTTCATATTTGACTTCATACTTGATTTTTAAAAGCTTTCTTCGTCATTTCAACCAATCATGGAGACACCGTGTCAGAACCAATATTGGTCATGTATGACGTCACTTCACTGAGAATGTACATAACTGATGTCAACTTTGACGCCACAACACTAAGCTTCAAGTAATTTCCAGAGAGGTCTTAGAAAGAAATGTCTGCCAGAAATCATTCTTTTTTGGCCCAGTTTATACAGCACATGTTATTTAATAAATTCGTTACATAATAGAAAGTATCGTCTTAGACCTGTCATATATCCTTGCTGATGCATGAAATATCCCTTGTGGTTGTTAAAAAAATAATCACTCAAGTTGCAAGTGATGTAATTGGTCTTATGGGCAGTTATTTGAAAACTGATTTTCCAAGCTGTACATGGTTTTTATTAATTTGTGGTTTGAAATCTCTTAACTTAATAATAATATTCTTTGAAACTCCATCTATTTATCCCTACTTTTTTGGGGCTGTCAAATTCTTTTCCACGAAATTATTTTTCTACAAATAAAGATTGCTTTGGAGTAATTTTTGATTTGTTTGTTTATAAAAACTTCTAAAACTTATACTTATCAATAAGAATGTGTTCTTTGCTTCTCGCTTCTCGCTCAATCCGAACAGCCTTTCACCAATGGGTCGCGGGTTTGATTCCCACTCAGTCCAAAAAATTGGAAAATTTTCTGACTGGGTTTTCACTCGAACGACCTATGCGGGATGGTTGCCAGTTACCAACGGAAGGTCGTGGGTTTCCTCAGGGCATAGAGCCCGGTTTCCTCCCACAATAAAACTGGCAAGGTCGCCATATAAGTGAAATAATCTTGAGCGCGGCGTAAAACACCAAACAATCAATCAATCAATCTCGGAATCAGGCAGTGTTTCATGACCAAAAATGCATTTCTGGAATTCATTTCATAAAAGCTTAAGAGGTCCTATCATCAAACAACTCTCATGGCCTTGTCACATGTGCCTTATGGTCTTGTCACATGTGCCTTATGGTCTTGTCACATGTGCCTTATGGTCTTGTCACATGTGCCTTATGGCCTTGTCGCATCAGCTAAATGACCTTGTCACATCTGCCTTATGGCCTTGTCACATCAGTATGATGGCCCTTGTCACAGCGGCTTAATGGCCCTGTCATATCAGCTAAATGGCCCTGTCACATCTGCCTTATGGCCTTGTCACATCTGTCTTATGTCCTTGTCACATCTGTCTTATGTCCTTGTCACATCTGCCTTATGACCTTGTCACATCTGTCTTATGGCCTTGTCACATCTGTCTCATGGCCTTGTCACATCTGCCTTTTGGCCTTGTCACATCTGTCTCATGGCCTTGTCACATCTGCCTTTTGGCATTGTCACATCTGTCTTATGGCCTTGTCACATCTGCCTCATGGCCTTGTCACATCTGTCTTATGACCTTGTCACATCTGCCTTATGACCTTGTCACATCTGTCTCATGGCCTTGTCACATCTGTCTTATGGCCTTGTCACATCTGTCTCATGGCCTTGTCACATCTGCCTTTTGGCATTGTCACATCTGTCTTATGGCCTTGTCACATCTGCCTCATGGCCTTGTCACATCTGTCTTATGACCTTGTCACATCTGCCTTATGACCTTGTCACATCTGTCTCATGGCCTTGTCATATCTGCCTTATGGCCTTGTCATATCTGCCTTATGACCTTGTCACATCTGTCTTATGACCTTGTCACATCTGTCTTATGGCCTTGTCACATCTGTCTTATGGCCTTGTCACATCTGTCTCATGGCCTTGTCACATCTGCCTTTTGGCATTGTCACATCTGTCTTATGGCCTTGTCACATCTGCCTCATGGCCTTGTCACATCTGTCTTATGACATTGTCACATCTGCCTTATGACCTTGTCACATCTGTCTCATGGCCTTGTCATATCTGCCTTATGGCCTTGTCATATCTGCCTTATGACCTTGTCACATCTGTCTTATGACCTTGTCACATCTGTCTTATGGCCTTGTCACATCTGTCTTATGGCCTTGTCACATCTGTCTTATGACCTTGTCACATCTGTCTTATGACCTTGTCACATCTGCCTAATGGCCTCGATTGCCAGGTATACCTGCTGAGTGAAATAATACTGAGTGGGTTATAAAACATCAATTTAATCAAATAGAGGCCAATGAGCCCGGAACAAAGTCAGACTAAGGGAAATTTCCAAAGAGACTCCTCATGTTCGGCAGCACAGTCAGCCTTTGCTATTAGGGTTTACATTATTATAAATATTAATTATGTAATCCCACGACACAGATACTAAAATGAATTCAGAAGTTAGGATTGGCACGTGTGTAAATTTGCCAATAAACTTCTTCATTTTGTCAAAGTAGCGTAAACACAAAAAAAAACCCAGAAAAACTATAATGCGAAAGCTTGAGGCCCGCACGTTTGCCAATAAACTTCTTCATTTTGTCAAAGTAGCGTAAACACAAAAAAAACCCCAGAAAAACTATAATGCGAAAGCTTGAGGCCCGCACGTACCACAAAACTCCCACAAATAACTCCATGATACATTTTGTGGGCATTTAGGCTACCCATCCACTTCCCATACTCATTTACACGCATACTTGCATGGCGTATCAAAGTTTCGATTAAGACCGAGGTAAAAGTGCATGGTATGAGCTGCCAAAATTCTGACTTTTTTAAGAATCCTGATTTTCAAGAGAAGTTGAGAGTAATTTGAAGTACCTTGAAAACTTAAGGATTGACGTAACCAGTAGGCCAACCCCTATGAACAGAAAATGTGTGCTAAAAACGGACAAACATCCAATTGCCGGGATGTATGGGCTACATTTTTGGAGTTTCTGTTGCTCATTAAACTATACCTAAATGTACATTTCCAAGATTGGTATCATATGACCAACAATTATAGCTAATTCTGTTTCAACGAAATCTCCCCTACATTTGGCAGCTCATGCCACTTTAATTTCAGTATAATTCATTATTATCTACCCAAAAAAATGTCCGACTTATGTTTCACAGAATGCTTGGTCGTGGGGATCTGTTATAAATTTCTCTTGCAGACGAAACCCTTGGCAAATCTGGAAGAGGTGTTTTTAACTACTATATTTAAACACACGGGCACAGGTTTCTAGTTGTGTTTAAAGAGGGTATGTCATTTAAACCTTTATACCCAGTCATAGATTGTTGTAATAAACCAAAACCCCTGATATTTCATTAGCTTGACAGTTTGAGTCCGTCATTTTTTCTGAAATATGGTTTGTTATAGGCCCTATATTGACAAAACTGTACGGATCTTAAGTGTATTGAAATACGACTCAATTTAGAACATTTTTATTAAATCGACAATTACATTTACAACCATATAAAACGTTTCGTATTTCTGTCCGAAATTGGTGGTTCATTAGAGCATATACCAAAGGGTTGATGGAACTGTTAATGAAATAAGACCGTAAGCAAAAGTTCAGTACCAGCTGATGAGATGGGGTTTTTATGAACTCATAATCGGAATCGGCATGTCTCAAAACCATCACTATTAAATAGGGCAAAAAGCTCAACACAAACGCCAGAGTAATCACAAATAGCATCCAAGTCGTTTTGGTTGTATTCCTGATTGCCCTAGAAAAACGCCGTGTTAACGTATGTTTTCCGCCCGTTGCAGTCCTCGCTGATATGCTCACGCTGTTAACCGATACGCTACTCAACGCAGGTGTCAACGTTCCTTTTGTCGCTTTACGTTTTCTTTTCAAGCGACAAAGTCTTACTCCGATAAACCCATAGAGAACAACCAGTGTGACGAGACCGAAGACGAACAAGAACAGCAGTAAAATGTAATATATAAAGGGGTAGATCGTACCAACCATATGGTCACTAGTGGAACAGTCCGTACCCACGATGTTCACATTTTCTGTACGGACTTTACGGATGCCAAATAAAATAACTGCTGGCCAGGAACAGAATACTCCGAACAACACTGCACACAAACACATCCTGACGACGAATCGACTGCTAAGCTGTTTCTTTACTGGACGGCAAACTTTGAAGAAACGGTCGAAGGCAACGCAAACCAGAACCGTCCCAGACGAAATGGACGTAGCGAACGTGGTGAATCTGAGGACACGACAAGCAACTTCGTTGTTGAAAGTATATGGATAACGCAAATCCAGAATTTCCACCACCATGCCAACAACACAACACGATAAATCCAAAACAGAAAGGGTCAGAATAAACACCCTTGACGTACTCCTGTAAGGCTTGCAATAAAACACGTAACAAACGAGACTGTTTCCAATTGTACCGATGATCATTAACAGGCCCATGTAAATGATGATAGGGAGGTACCTCATGGCCTGCGAGTCGTTTAAAGCCAGCAACAAATCTGCGTCGAAATTATCCGCACCAAGCTGCAACAAAAGGCTGCTGTTTTCCATTTTTGAGAACTGAAAAGGAAGAATATAAATTAAGACATTAGGCTATTCAGGAAAACTCTCGAAATACTAATGCTAGAAGCTCGGAGATTATCCACCGGTAGATTGAGGGTTTCCTCCGGGCATAGAGCCCGGTTTCCTCCCACAATAAAACTTGCAACGCTGCCATATAAGTGAAACAATCCTGAGTGCGGAGTTAAACACCAAACAATCAATCGATGGGAAATTCTCCACGAAAGTTTACACCAAAGAAAGGCTAACTATACTTACTAACTTAACATATTACACAATAATGGAGATGCTATAATTTGTACTTGTTAATTTTACCGAGGCAAAGTAATACCAATATACCAATATATAATATTATATAATATAATATACCAATACCAATATAGTTATCTTAAATTAATAGCAAATAATTAATGGACTATTCAAGCTGATCATTCCAACTAGCCTACCTATACCGGCAATTCCAGGAGAGCTTTTGGTCCTTAAAGAAGTAAATTGTCTCTAATATAGACCTACTTTCTACAACAGTTATTTTTCAAGTACACTATATGTCACGTGGTAAAAGTGCATGGTATGAGCTGCCAAAATTCTGACTTTTTTAAGAATCCTGATTTTCAAGAGAAGTTGAGAGTAATTTGAAGTACCTTGAAAACTTAAGGATTGACGTAACCAGTAGGCCAACCCCTATGAACAGAAAATGTGTGCTAAAAACGGACAAACATCCAATTGCCGGGATGTATGGGCTACATTTTTGGAGTTTCTGTTGCTCATTAAACTATACCTAAATGTACATTTCCAAGATTGGTATCATATGACCAACAATTATAGCTAATTCTGTTTCAACGAAATCTCCCCTACATTTGGCAGCTCATGCCACTTTAATTTCAGTATAATTCATTATTATCTACCCAAAAAAATGTCCGACTTATGTTTCACAGAATGCTTGGTCGTGGGGATCTGTTATAAATTTCTCTTGCAGACGAAACCCTTGGCAAATCTGGAAGAGGTGTTTTTAACTACTATATTTAAACACACGGGCACAGGTTTCTAGTTGTGTTTAAAGAGGGTATGTCATTTAAACCTTTATACCCAGTCATAGATTGTTGTAATAAACCAAAACCCCTGATATTTCATTAGCTTGACAGTTTGAGTCCGTCATTATTTCTGAAATATGGTTTGTTATAGGCCCTATATTGACAAAACTGTACGGATCTTAAGTGTATTGAAATACGACTCAATTTAGAACATTTTTATTAAATCGACAATTACATTTACAACCATATAAAACGTTTCGTATTTCTGTCCGAAATTGGTGGTTCATTAGAGCATATACCAAAGGGTTGATGGAACTGTTAATGAAATAAGACCGTAAGCAAAAGTTCAGTACCAGCTGATGAGATGGGGTTTTTATGAACTCATAATCGGAATCGGCATGTCTCAAAACCATCACTATTAAATAGGGCAAAAAGCTCAACACAAACGCCAGAGTAATCACAAATAGCATCCAAGTCGTTTTGGTTGTATTCCTGATTGCCCTAGAAAAACGCCGTGTTAACGTATGTTTTCCGCCCGTTGCAGTCCTCGCTGATATGCTCACGCTGTTAACCGATACGCTACTCAACGCAGGTGTCAACGTTCCTTTTGTCGCTTTACGTTTTCTTTTCAAGCGACAAAGTCTTACTCCGATAAACCCATAGAGAACAACCAGTGTGACGAGACCAAAGACGAACAAGAACAGCAGTAAAATGTAATATATAAAGGGGTAGATCGTACCAACCATATGGTCACTAGTGGAACAGTCCGTACCCACGATGTTCACATTTTCTGTACGGACTTTACGGATGCCAAATAAAATAACTGCTGGCCAGGAACAGAATACTCCGAACAACACTGCACACAAACACATCCTGACGACGAATCGACTGCTAAGCTGTTTCTTTACTGGACGGCAAACTTTGAAGAAACGGTCGAAGGCAACGCAAACCAGAACCGTCCCAGACGAAATGGACGTAGCGAACGTGGTGAATCTGAGGACACGACAAGCAACTTCGTTGTTGAAAGTATATGGATAACGCAAATCCAGAATTTCCACCACCATGCCAACAACACAACACGATAAATCCAAAACAGAAAGGGTCAGAATAAACACCCTTGACGTACTCCTGTAAGGCTTGCAATAAAACACGTAACAAACGAGACTGTTTCCAATTGTACCGATGATCATTAACAGGCCCATGTAAATGATGATAGGGAGGTACCTCATGGCCTGCGAGTCGTTTAAAGCCAGCAACAAATCTGCGTCGAAATTATCCGCACCAAGCTGCAACAAAAGGCTGCTGTTTTCCATTTTTGAGAACTGAAAAGGAAGAATATAAATTAAGACATTAGGCTATTCAGGAAAACTCTCGAAATACTAATGCTAGAAGCTCGGAGATTATCCACCGGTAGATTGAGGGTTTCCTCCGGGCATAGAGCCCGGTTTCCTCCCACAATAAAACTTGCAACGCTGCCATATAAGTGAAACAATCCTGAGTGCGGAGTTAAACACCAAACAATCAATCGATGGGAAATTCTCCACGAAAGTTTACACCAAAGAAAGGCTAACTATACTTACTAACTTAACATATTACACAATAATGGAGATGCTATAATTTGTACTTGTTAATTTTACCGAGGCAAAGTAATACCAATATACCAATATATAATATTATATAATATAATATACCAATACCAATATAGTTATCTTAAATTAATAGCAAATAATTAATGGACTATTCAAGCTGATCATTCCAACTAGCCTACCTATACCGGCAATTCCAGGAGAGCTTTTGGTCCTTAAAGAAGTAAATTGTCTCTAATATAGACCTACTTTCTACAACAGTTATTTTTCAAGTACACTATATGTCACGTGTTTTTATAAACCGATTTATGGAATAATTAGTACGATGACATGTGTGTGTTTTAACGATAAGAACGAGTACAAGTCGTGTATTTTGAGTCGATTATATAGGTTTAGTGGCTAATCGCATACGCTTTGCATAAATTACAGCTTTCAATGCGGGTGGCTTTTATTTCATTCCGCTTTAAGAGTAATGTCAAATTGCGCTATTTGGGATTAAAGCTTGAGTCATGGTCCAGGAAATAAACGCGTCTAATTGAAGACCAGCTTGTTTGCGTAGCTAATGACAGTCATTAAAACTAAACTGTAGTTTCCTAGCTTTTGTGTTAGCTAACAAAGTCGAAAGGTAATCAGAAATGAAAATATATCGCGTTATGAATAACTAAAAAAATAAGCATAGAACATAAAAGCATAAAAAGTAAAACTTGACTCACGTCATCAAAAGCATTTCTACAATTTATGCGATGATTTTCAGCATAACGCCTTTATAAACTTAAATTATTGGACAAAAAGCTGTCAAATTAACTAACTGAAAAAGTTTACCGTTTTCCTTTCTTTAACTAAATCAGTTGAGCCAACCCCAAGAGAAAAGTTGACCCCTTGTTTGCTATTCTTTCCCACGTAAATGATTTTGTGGCAGTGATAGCGACCCTACACGAAACTAAGTTCCTTCGGAATAGTTGGAATTTTATTTTAGATATAAAACAGATAAAACCAAATGTTGGTTGAAATAGCATTGTAATACTAACTGTAACTCTCTGTCTAACAGACCAATATATATTAATAATGATTTTTTTTTTAAGCATAAAAATGGCATTTTGGCCATCTTTTCGGGCTAACAAAATGTCTTTTCTCGCTCTTTAGATGTTTTTTTATTATATATTTTGCTGAAAATCTTACAAATTTGCCAAAACTGACCGTTGAAAGTATGGATGTTTGTTTTTGAGATATTTGTGACTATACTGGGAAAGGGACAGAGATGGTTATTTTTTTTTTTACCTATCCAAATTAAACAACGCAAGTGTGGGAATTAAACTGCGATTTTTAAGATGTTTGGTATTATACAGCAAAAGAGAGAGACAGGGGTGCATTTTTGACTCATCCGATATAAACGCCATGCATATTGTTGATTATACTGACCGTTGAGCTGGGGTGTACAATAGTTTTCTTGGTTTCGTACGCCGCTGGCTTCAAACGTTATTGGCTGCATACATCCACGACTTCATACGTAAATGGCTTCAAACGTTGTTGGCTTCAAAGTTAACTATGAACGCGTTACCCATAGATACAATCAAATCTCCAACATGGATATATTTACATTGGCTTCATAAGTAAATACATGGCTTCAAACGTCACTGACTCCATGCATCTATGGCTTCACTCATACCAATGGCTTCAAACGTTGTTGGAGTCGATGCGTTACCCAAAGATAAAATCAAGTCACCAACATTGATATTTATATATTTACGCTTTTGAATGCACATGAAGATTTATACACGCACATTACTTTTTTATCGCAGTAGTCCTCTGAAATGTTTCTCTCTAACTGAACATACACCCAAATACATAAAGAAGCAGTACAATTCTCTCGTCATCCTTTTGATTTACCCCAGTCATTAGTTCCCATGAGAACCGTTCTAAAATACACCATTATCCGATTTGCGAAATCCCCATTGACATACAGGGAATCGCCGAATAGTTGCCTGAGGCCGGGCGGTTTGGAGGAAGGGCGGATACCCTGACAGAGTAGGATAACAAAGTTAAGAATGAGAATATGATCCCGATTGCCCTAAACTCCTAAAACCCTGTACCATTCCACTTGACATCGTGACCTGATACTTCCGGATATGTACATCACTTGCATCCTGCTTGGTCTACAGAAATCCCGATTACAATGACATGGTATATATCACAATGTTAAATTCCTTCACTTAAACAGTCCTCGAGAGTGAAACCATTTGACTTGTGCATTATCAAGGCATTCTCTTGGCTTGTGTAAACCTCAAAATAATATAAATTCCACAGATTTATCATCTTGCCATTTCCACGTTTTTACTTTTAAAGTGGCACGAGCAGCCAAAATTGCGCTTAGTTATTATACAAAGTCTGATTATGAAGACGATACGGAAAAAATTCATGGTTGATGTTGGAATGAGAAAAAATCTTCTATGTGAGCAGAAATAGCGCTCAAAAAGTAAAGAAAAATTAAACAACCGAGGCTATAGTTCCTTCATTTTACGCCTAAGTTAGTTCAATTCTCGGGACTATAATAGCACTGAATTAGCAGGGGGTTGGTGATAGGTCATATCCAAGAGGGAAACCAGACACTAATAGCACATCCCGTTTCTTTCAAGAACAAAACAAGATAATCTTGCGATTTGAAAAGTAAGCATCTTGCCACAAACAAAAAAACAAACAAACAAGAAAACAAAGCATGCAAGCTAGTGCAGACGACCGTGAGCCAGGTTACAACCAAACAAAGCAAAGATGCACCATAACACTAAAACCCAACCAGGGCCCCTTGGCACCCAGTACAAGCAAGGGATATCATCAAACCCAGCGCAAGCAAGAGGCATTATCACACCCAATCTGACTAAAGTCGAGATGCTTATATTTTCAATAAGCATCTCGACTTTAGTCAGATTGTATCACACCCAGTACAATGATTGATTGATTGTTTGTTGTTTTACGCCGCGCTCAAGATTATTTCACTTATATGGCGGCGTTGCCAGTTTTACTGTGGGAGGAAACCGGGCTCTATGCCTTTCCGCTGGTTACTGGCAACCATCCCACATAGGTCGTTCGAGTTAAAACCCAGTCAGAAAATTTTTGGACTGAGTGGGATTCGAACCCGCGACCCATTGATGGAAGGCTGTTTGGATTGAGCGTCCAACGCTCTACCTACTGAGCCACGGAGGCCCCCCACACCCAGTACAAGCAAGAGGCATCACCAAACCCAGTGCAAGCAAGTGGCATTATCACACCCAGTGCAAGCAAGTGGCATTATCACATCCAGTACAAACAAGTGGCATTATCACACCCAGTACAAGCAAGTGGCATTATCACACCCAGTGCAAGCAAGAGGCATTATCACACCCAGTACAAGCAAGAGGCATTATCAAATTCAGTACAAGCAAGAGGCATTATCATACCCAGTACAAGCAAGAGGCATTATCACACCCAGTACAAGCAAGAGGCATTATCACACCCAGTACAAGCAAGTGGCATTATCACACTCAGTGCAAACAAGAGGCATTATCACACTCAGTGCAAACAAGTGGCATTATCACACCGAGTACAAGCAAGTGGCATTATCACACCCAGTACAAGCAAGAGGCATTATCACACCCAGTGCAAGCAAGTGGGATTATCACACCCAGTGCAAACAAGTGGCATTAACACACCCAGTACAAGCAAGTGGCATTATCACACCCAGTACAAGCAAGAGGCATTATCACACCCAGTACAAGCAAGTGACATCATCACACCCAGTGCAAACAAGTGGCATTATCACACCCAGTACAAGCAAGTGGCATTGTCACACCCAGTGCAAGCAAGTGGCATTATCACACCCAGTACAAGCAAGTGGCATTATCATACCCAGTACAAGCAAGTGGCATTATCACACCCAGTGCAAGCAAGTGACATCATCACACCCAGTGCAAGCAAGAGGCATTATCACACCCAGTACAAGCAAGTGACATTATCACACCCAATACAAGCAAGTGGCATTATCACACCCAGTGCAAGCAAGTGGCATTATCACACCCAGTGCAAGCAAGAGGCATTATCACACCCAGTGCAAGCAAGTGGCATCATCAAACCCAATGCAAGCAAGTGGCATTATCACACCCAGTGCAAGCAAGTGGCATTATCACACCCAGTGCAAGCAAGAGGCATTATCACACCCAGTACAAGCAAGTGGCATTATCACACCCAGTACAAACAAGTGGCATTATCACACCCAGTACAAGCAAGAGGCATTGTCACACCCAGTACAAGCAAGTGGCATCATCACACCCAGTACAAACAAGTGGCATTATCACACCCAGTACAAACAAGAGGCATTATCAAACCCAGTGCAAGCAAGTGGCATTATCAAACCCAGTACAAGCAAGTGGCATTATCACACCCAGTACAAGCAAGTGGCATTATCACACCCAGTACAAGCAAGTGGCATTATCACACCCAGTACAAGCAAGAGGCATTATCACACTCAGTACAAGCAAGAGGCATTATCACACCCAGTGCAAGCAAGTGACATCATCACACCCAGTGCAAGCAAGAGGCATTATCACACCCAGTACAAGCAAGTGACATTATCACACCCAATACAAGCAAGTGGCATTATCACACCCAGTGCAAGCAAGTGGCATTATCACACCCAGTGCAAGCAAGAGGCATTATCACACCCAGTGCAAGCAAGTGGCATCATCAAACCCAATGCAAGCAAGTGGCATTATCACACCCAGTGCAAGCAAGTGGCATTATCACACCCAGTGCAAGCAAGAGGCATTATCACACCCAGTACAAGCAAGAGGCATTGTCACACCCAGTACAAGCAAGTGGCATCATCACACCCAGTACAAACAAGTGGCATTATCACACCCAGTACAAACAAGAGGCATTATCAAACCCAGTGCAAGCAAGTGGCATTATCAAACCCAGTACAAGCAAGTGGCATTATCACACCCAGTACAAGCAAGTGGCATTATCACACCCAGTACAAGCAAGTGGCATTATCACACCCAGTACAAGCAAGAGGCATTATCACACTCAGTACAAGCAAGAGGCATTATCACACCCAGTGCAAGCAGGTGGCATTATCACACCCAGTACAAGCAAGTGGCATCATCAAACCCAGTGCAAGCAAGAGGCATTATCACACCCAGTACAAGCAAGTGGCATTATCACACCCAGTTCAAGCAAGAGGCATTATCACACTCTGTACAAGCAAGAGGCATTATCACACTCTGTACAAGCAAGAGGCATTATCACACCCAGTGCAAGCAAGTGGCATTATCACACCCAGTACAAGCAAGAGGCATTATCACACTCTGTACAAGCAAGAGGCATTATCACACCCAGTGCAAGCAAGAGGCATCATCACACCCAGTACAAGCAAGAGGCATTATCACACTCTGTACAAGCAAGAGGCATTATCACACTCAGTACAAGCAAGTGGCATTATCACACCCAGTGCAAGCAGGTGGCATTATCACACCCAGTACAAGCAAGAGACATCATCATACCCAGTACAAGCAAGTGGCATTATCACACCCAGTACAAGCAAGTGGCATTATCACACCCAGTTCAAGCAAGAGGCATTATCACACCCAGTGCAAGCAAGTGGCATTATGACACCCAGTACAAGCAAGAGGCATTATCACACCCAGTACAAGCAAGAGACATCATCACACCCAGTACAAGCAAGTGGCATTATCACACTCAGTGCAAGCAAGTGGCATTATCACACCCAGTGCAAACAAGAGACATCATCACACCCAGTGCAAGCAAGTGGCATTATCACACCCAGTACAAGCAAGAGGCATCATCACACCCAGTACAAGCAAGTGGCATCATCACACCCAGTACAAGCAAGAGGCATTATCACACCCAGTGCAAGCAAGTGGCATCATCACACCCAGTACAAGCAAGAGACATCATCACACCCAGTACAAGCAAGTGGCATTATCACATCCAGTACAAGCAAGTGGCATTATCACACCCAGTGCAAGCAAGAGGCATTATCACACCCAGTACAAGCAAGTGGCATTATCACACCCAGTGCAAGCAAGAGAAATCATCACACCCAGTACAAGCAAGTGGCATTATCACACCCAGTGCAAGCAAGAGACATCATCACACCCAGTACAAGCAAGTGGCATTATCATACCCTGTACAAGCAGGTGGCATTATCACACCCAGTACAAACAAGTGGCATTATCACACCCAGTGCAAGCAGGTGGCATTATCACACCCAGTGCAAGCAAGAGACATCATCACACCCAGTACAAGCAAGTGGCATTATCACACCCAGTACAAGCAAGATACATCATCACACCCAGTACAAGCAAGTGGCATTATCACACCCAGTACAAGCAAGTGGCATTATCATACCCAGTACAAGCAGGTGGCATTATCACACCCAGTACAAGCAAGAGACATCATCACACCCAGTGCAAGCAAGTGGCATTATCACACCCAGTACAAGCAAGTGGCATTATCACACCCAGTACAAGCAAGAGACATCATCACACCCAGTACAAGCAAGTGGCATTATCACACCCAGTACAAGCAAGTGGCATCATCACACCCAGTACAAGCAAGAGGCATTATCACACCCAGTGCAAGCAAGTGGCATTATCATACCCAGTACAAGCAAGTGGCATTATCAAACCCAGTACAAGCAAGTGGCATTATCATACCCAGTGCAAGCAAGGGGCACTTGTCATACCCAGCACAAACAATGGACACCATCACACCCAGCACAAACAAGGGACACTGTCACACCCAGCGCAAGAAAGGAGCATTATCAAACCCAGCACAAACAAGGGACACCATCACACCCAGCGCAAACAAGGGACACCATCACACCCAGCACAAACAAGGGACACTGTCAAACCCAGCACAAACAAGGGACCCCATCACACCCAGCGCAAACAAGGGACACTGTCACACGCAGCACAAACAAGGGACACCATCACACCCAGCGCAAACAAGGGACACCATCACAAACAAGGGACACCATCACACCCAGCACAAACAAGGGACACCATCACACCCAGCACAAACAAGGGACAACATCACAAACAAGGGACACCATCAAACCCAGAACAAACAAGGGACATCATCACACCCAGCACAAACAAGGGACACCATCACACCCAGCACAAACAAGGGACACCATCACACCCAGCACAAACAAGGGACACCATCACACCCAGCACAAACAAGGGACACCATCACACCCAGTACAAACAAGGGACACCATCACACCCAGCACAAACAAGGGACACCATCACAAACAAGGGACACCATCAAACCCAGAACAAACAAGGGACACCATCACACCCAGCACAAACAAGGGACACCATCACACCCAGCACAAACAAGGGACACCATCACACCCAGCACAAACAAGGGACACCATCACACCCAGCACAAACAAGGGACACCATCACACCCAGTACAAACAAGGGACACCATCACACCCAGCACAAACAAGGGACACCATCACAAACAAGGGACACCATCACAAACAAGGGACACCATCAAACCCAGAACAAACAAGGGACACCATCACACCCAGCACAAACAAGGGACACCATCACACCCAGCACAAACAAGGGACACCATCACACCCAGCACAAACAAGGGACACCATCACACCCAGCACAAACAAGGGACACCATCACACCCAGCACAAACAAGGGACACCATCACAAACAAGGGACACCATCACACCCAGCACAAACAAGGGACACCATCACACCCAGTACAAACAAGGGACACCATCACAAACAAGGGACACCATCACACCCAGTACAAACAAGGGACACCATCACAAACAAGGGACACCATCACACCCAGCACAAACAAGGGACACCATCACACCCAGCACAAACAAGGGACACCATCACACCCAGCACAAACAAGGGACCCCATCACACCCAGCACAAACAAGGGACACCATCACACCCAGCACAAACAAGGGACACCATCACACCCAGCACAAACAAGGGACACCATCACACCCAGCACAAACAAAGGACACCATCACACCCAGCACAAACAAGGGACACCATCACACCCAGCACAAACAAAGGACACCATCACACCCAGCACAAACAAGGGACACCATCACACCCAGCACAAACAAGGGACACCATCACACCCAGCACAAACAAGGGACACCATCACACCCAGCACAAACAAAAAACACCATCACACCCAGCACAAACAAAAAACACCATCACAAACAAGTGACACAATCACACCCAGCACAAACAAAAAACACCATCACAAACAAGTGACACAATCACACCCAGCACAAACAAAGGACACAATCACAAACAAGGGACACCATCACACCCAGCACAAACAAGGGACACCATCACACCCAGCACAAACAAGGGACACCATCACAAACAAGGGACACCATCACAAACAAGGGACACCATCACACCCAGCACAAACAAGGGACACCATCACAAACAAGGGACACCATCACAAACAAGGGACACCATCACACCCAGCACAAACAAGGGACACCATCACAAACAAGGGACACCATCACACCCAGCACAACAGAGGACACCATCACACCCAGCACAAACAAGGGACACCATCACACCCAGCACAAACAAGGGACACCATAACACCCAGCACAAACAATGGACACCATCATATCCAGCACAAGAAAGGGGCATTATCACATGGATGCCACACAAATGGCACCATTACCCAGACCATGCTACATAGACACTCGCACAAGTACAGAGCTGAACAGCTCAAAACTTTAAAGAAGCTTTAAAAATAACAACAAAAAGGGTTTTATTTCTATGATATAATTTATGTTTATTTAGTAAAAGGGCAAATAAATAATATTTGTTTAATTTATACCAATATCCCTTTTGACAATTTTTCACAACCACAGATAATATATATGGCCCCAAAAACATTCATTGCAAGAAATGGTAACATGATTTTAAAACCCTTCACATCAAAGCTCACCATTTTGTTCTTTAAGAATCTCTAATCATTTTATTTACCATAAGTATCAACTACAATATATCTGTAATCAGTTAATAAAAGTTTATTTCACTTGATATTAAAGTGTAGCATTTTATCAACTTTTGTCTAAATATGTCTTTTTACTCCTTTTACGGACGATGAAACTTTAAAGAAAAAACACAAAGCATAACCAAGGTAAACTGGTATTATTATATCACATGCGGATAAGGGAATCAGTTCTTTACCCGCAGGACACCCCCGAACTTAGGCGAGCACACGGAAACTCTTCTACACGGGCGACTGCATAAGAAATACTCAGAAATTGTTCAATTTTATTTAGTCTGAATGGGGTTAGAGGTACCTAACTGAGAGAGTATCCCTTTGCTTACTGTGCCACCAAGCATCCCCGCGGCACATTCTCCTCAAGTATGATTCTTTTCTTTAACCATTCAACCTTTAAAATATGGCGGCTTAAATCGTTTACAGACGTTTCTTGATGAGTTTTTCTAATTTTCTAATTCGACTAGATTCATGTTCAGGCGATGGGTTACTATTTATAGATGGTCCTGGTGAATGAGTTATCTCCCCTTGTCCAATGTTGACTTGTGGCACTCTGGATCTGTATATATCTACAAGAACTCCTTGATCACCACGCTTTAAACCCTGTGAAAAAATAATGAGAGTAGTCAAACACAATACAAGAAAATTTTGAATACCAACAAAATACATCATTAAAGATTATTTCAGAAGGAGTTACTGTCAACATTATTTATTGAGTAACTTAGGGCATGCGGCCAAATTTTGAAACCATAAGAATTTTTAAAATTCATTTTAATGCCCAAGATAGGTGGAATAAGGAAAAGTTATCCCCCAAAACAACGAGAATCCAAAAGTAAGTATTTTCGTAAAGTATTAAGGAAACTCTGTAAATATTCATGGTATTTTGGTCATGATTAACATTTGAAATCTTCTGACTCATCACCAGGTCATTATATGGGCTAAATAATTAAGACGTCAGCTCTGAAAAAGTAAAATAAGATTTGGATACTTAATTAAAAAAGGGAGACAATCTAAGTGTACCTTCATTTCTAAGAGTCGTTGAAATTCTGAGATATCTGAGCCAGGCAATAATCGGATATAATTTTCTACGAATCCTTGAGGGGGTTCATGAGGGGACATCACAACCTTCAAATAAATATTAATTTCTAATTAGGTCATACCCTCTGGAATTAAATAACTAAGGAAAATCATAAATAATTAATAAATAATAATAATAAATGTATAATGAATTGAAAGAATGTGTTCTCTTTATGACATATTCATTTCTTATAGTATTGTTTTTTTCTCCTCTTTAAACTATCAACAGAAATATCCCCTATCCAGTCTTAACATTTTTAAATAATTATACATTATTTAGTTGAAATGTGCTGTTTTTATATTTTAAAGTTTGGATAATGGGAGATTTGTGTTTTATTTGTGATTGTGCCTTTAAAAATAGTTTTCGTTTTATTCGAATTCTTAGTTCCTCAAAACAGGGCAAAATCAAGTTTGATACAACATAAGATAAACGTTCATTGACAGAATTAGTGAGGTGATCTTTTGATCTATTTGGGTTAAATGTAACAATTGATATTACAATACATGTAGATATGACTATAAAATAAAAAGCTTCACAAACCTTTAAAATCATTTCAGCTTTGGTCATACCTTTGACTACTATCTTGGTATAACTGGGCAGAGGAAATGTAAAATAAAAATAATTTAAAGCAACATAACAAGAAAAGAGAATAATTTCAATGACTGTGAGAATTTGTTTGATTTGATTATTTCACTTATACATGTATGACAGCCATGCAGGGTTTAGTGGGTGAGAGTGCTACTAGGTTTAGTGTAGAAGTATTGATTGATTGATGTTTTAGGCCGCACTCAAGATTTTTTCACCTATATGGTGGCGTTGAAAGGGTTTAGTGGGGGAGGAAACCGGCCTCTTTGCCAGAAGGAAACCCCCGAGCTTCAGCGAATACCTGGCAACTCTTCCATATATGGGGAGCTAGTGAAAAATCCATTCAGAAATTTTAATTTTTTTATTTGGTCTGAGTGGGATTTAACCCTGCGCTGCATCAATGGAGCACCTGTGTCGGACTGAGGGACTATCACTCTAAGGAAACTGAGCCAGTACAGAAGGAAACTAGTCTCTGGGTTCAGTTTGTCTTCAACAAGTACCTGGTAACCATTTCACATAGGCAATCTACCGACTGAACCATACGGGCACAGTCAGGCGACCGATTTTGGGAACTGAGAACCTGAAACCCATTGATGGAAGGTTTGTGTGGGTGGAAACATCCGTCGCTTAAACAAGTCATCAATACCCAAATCCATCCATGATTATCTCTTGTGATAGACAAATGTAGGTCTAGAGGCCTTTTTGGCTTAAACGTTTTACTCCACCTTTTAGTTAATTGTACACATTGGGATAGTTTTTCAATACTATATGAGGTTACTATACGCTGCATCGATGGAAGGAAGGCCTGTGTTTGACTCAGAGACCGTCACTTTAACTTACTAAGCCACCAAGGCCCCGGCGGGTATTGGAATGACTTGTGTATAAACAAAGCTCATCTAACAGTCATTTGAGTAAGTATGCTAAGCATTAAAATTCACCTTGCTGGGGGTTTCCGGGTGATATGTGATCCAACTGAGGGTAAATCCAACAGAACGGTCTTCAGAGAATGGGTGTCTAAAAGCAGCTACAACAACAACATGGTAAGTATAACAGATAAGGAGATAAAAATGTACCAAAAACTAAAAAATAAACCAAATAGAAAATTGTTTTTAGCTGCACTCAAGGTTATTCCACTTATATGATGACTAGGTTTAGTGGTGAAGAAACCAGACTATTTGCCTGGATAAGACCAGCGACCCTTCCACATAAGACAATCAAGTGAAAACTCACTCAAACTTTTTTCTGTGCACTGAGTAGATTTGAATCCACAACCCTTTAATGGATTGATTAATATTTTATGCTGCACCCAAGACTATTTTACTTATACGCCGGTGTTGCCAGGTTTAGTTGAGGGGGGGGGGGGGGGGAACAGGCTAATTGCCTGGAGGAAACTCCAACCTTCGACGAGTATTTGGCAACTCTTCCACATAAGGGGAATCAGTGAAAAATCAACTCAGAAACTTTTATTTGATCCGAGTGGGATTTGAACCCACGCCACATCGATGGAAGGCCTGTGTCGGACTGAAGAAGTACTGTATCAACATATAAATGGTTTTACCTGTTCAGCAGCGACTGTACTAATCTGTTTACATCGGAATAAATGGTTGATAAACTTGGGAATGAACGTGCTGTGAAATAAAGACAAATAAAGATTTGAATTTATTGATTAATGTTTTATACCGCACTCAACATTTTTTCACATGTATGGTGGGGTTGATAGGTTTAAAGGGGTCGCAGACTGTTTTTTTACTCGGAGAGAACCTTGGTCCTTTGAGAGGTACCTTCCAAGAATTCTATAAGGCCAACAAGTGAATATACCCACTCAGTAATATTTGTATAATATGTTTTCTTTTGAACTAAGTGGCAACCTGAGAAACAATGGCTTTAGCAAATGAGCAAATATGAATTGAAACAATATATATGAACTTTAAAAAATAATCAGTCAATCAATCACACAATGAAAAACACAAGAACTTTGTAAACCCTATTCAAGAAATGAATACACAGTGATCAAAGAAAAAAGTAGTTGTTTTAGGCACAGTATATCCGTTGTGGTTAAGTCCATTAACAGTTAGGTTCATTTTAATAAAGGATAAAGTAGTTCTAGCTTGTTTTCAGAAATGATATCCAATTCTTCAATCAGCTGTCTTGCTACATGTGGACAGACCAGACATTTGAAAAGTAAGATGTCTCCACGGCGGCATTGTGACGTTACCAGCCTGCTTCACTAAATGAGTCAAGCCCTTTCAAATTTATGGCCTGGTCATGTTACCTTGGCGGAGAATTCACAAGCTAACTTACTTAGCAAATTTGACACAGAATTGAGTAAAGTATTTCCGCGAGGACACCAGGTTGTCTCGTATGATGGGTAGATTTTGTTTCAGGTGAGTGACGATAGCTGTAACATAACCACTCTGATCCCCAACAGCTTCAACAGTCGACCACGGCATCTGAATATCAATTAATTAATAATAATAATTAACAAAAGGATACCAAATATGTTTAGCCAGCTTTTATGTTTTGTCACTGACTTCGGAAATCAACATGAACAATTACAGAAAATTACAGATTTTTGGGCAAAATCAATGGGAGATATTCACATCAAATTTAAACACAGTTACATGTACAACAGAAATACCTTAAAACAACTAAGTAAGAAACGAGGCTAGCTAAATTAAAAACCTCTATATCGATTGGTATTTTACTTCAAATTCCCAAAGAGCTGGCAGCCATGATTTTGTATTATTGGTAACTGTAGTAAAAAGCTTCACTGTATAGCCATGCTTTGACTCACCAACGTTTTTATCGTGAAGGTAAAAGGATAAAGATTGATTGATTGTTGCTTTAGGCCACACTGAAGATTATTTGAGTTATATTGCGGCACTGCCAAAATTATTGCGGGAGAAAACCTCAACCGTCTGCCTGTTCTTGGCAATTCATCCGATAGAATGTGTGTGTGTGTCTGACTGACGACTTAGTTAACAAGGCTACTGATTAGTTAGGTGATGAACACAGGTAGGTTAGGAAGGAAAGATAACTTACCTTCATCATAGCATTAAGTGCCGGTTCACAGGCCGTCTCCAAATCTTGTACCATACACTGGATACAGTTAGATATCACACTGAAATACAACAACGTTAGATATCACACTGAAATACAACAAAGCTAGATATCACACTGAAATACAACAATGTTAGATACCACACTGAAATACAACAATGTTAGATATCACACTGAAATACAACATTATTAGTTACTGATAGTTCACCCTGTGTGTATGAAATACAATAAAGTTAGATATCACACTGAAATACAACAAAGTTAGATATCACACTGAAATACAACAAAGTCAGATATCACACTGAAATACAACAAAGTTAGATATCACACTGAAATACAACAAAGTTAGATATCACACTGAAATACAACAAAGTTAGATATCACACTGAAATACAACAAAGTTAGATATCACACTGAAATACAACAAAGTTAGATATCACACTGAAATACAACAAAGTTAGTTATCACACTGAAATACAACAAAGTTAGATATCACACTGAAATACAACACAGTTAGATATCACACTGAAATACAACAAAGTTAGATATCACACTGAAATACAACAAAGTTAGATATCACACTGAAATACAACAAAGTTAGATACCACACTGAAACACAACAAAGTTAGATATCACACTAAAACACAACAAAGTTAGATATCACACTGAAATACAACACAGTTAGATATCACACTGAAATACAACACAGTTAGATATCACACTGAAATACAACAAAGTTAGATATCACACTGAAATACAACAAAGTTAGATATCACACTGAAATACAACAAAGTTAGATATCACACTGAAATACAACAAAGTTAGATATCACACTGAAATACAACAAAGTTAGATATCACACTGAAATACAACAAAGTTAGATATCACACTGAAATACAACAAAGTTAGATATCACACTGAAATACAACAAAGTATTTAAAGTCATTAATTGCTTTGTGCTGAATGACACACTGCTCAGATGCCATTTCTGAAAACGTTTATGCTTGACATGACTTTGTGACCGGATGTAACATAATGTTGAAGACATGACAGTCAGTCTGTGCATTTCACTTACAAATGCACGTTGGGTGCAAATCTTTTGAGAAACAGCTCCCAGATTATTTATGGGGGTGTTGGGTGTTTAATTGTAGAGGAAACTGATCTCTAAACTAGGTGTGGGAAGCGAAGGCCCCACTTGTTCAGACTACTTGCAAATTTACACATTATTAATCTCTCTATAAAAAACCAGAGTAGAAATGCCTAATGCCCAAAAAGGTCAGACAAGTCAAGTGGGACTTTGCAAAATAAGTTACAAAATATTGTGATATTGTAGAGCAATTTCATTGAATGTGATTAATCATTTGGAGCGTATACAACTGATCGATTGATGATTTATGCCGCATACAAGATTATTTCCCTTGTATGGTAGCGTTGCCAGATTTAGTGGGGGAGGAAATCAGGCTCATTGACTGGAGGAAACTCACGACCTTGGTCGAGTACCTGGCAACTCTTCCACATACGGCGATAGAGTGAAAAATCCACTCAGAAATTTTCCAATTGTTAATCGGTCCACATGCGTAATACATGCCTATAGATTTAACAGACTGATTGATGCATTACGCAGCTAGATTATTTGACTTACATGAAGGCGTTCAAGTTTAGTGGGTGCTGAAACCTGCTGCCTTCAGTCTGAACAGAATTTCCTGAGGCTGCAGCCCATCGATGGTGGGACAGTACCGGCTGATCCAACAAGGACCCCATACATACATGTATAGTTCCATAGTGTCAGGTGCCTATTTAATCTAATTTCTCTACATAGTCATTGGGGACTCAGCTGGCAGATTAAAAGTCTCTCCGTCCAACATTAACCTTTCATCGATGGGTCATGGCTTTGAATCCTACCCAGGTACTTGCCAATCAAGTGTAGAGCCAAATTTCCTCCCCCACTTAACATGGCAATCCTGTATATAAGTCAAATAATCTTTAGTGTGTCATAGAAAATAAATCAATCAATCAATCAATCAATCCATGGCTGTTATACCATTAGTTCAGGAGTTCATGGGAATATGTATAGATTTAACTGATGGATGGATTAGGAAGCTAGATTATTTGACTTAAATTGAAGATTCTTTTACCATGACTCTACCAATCAATCAATCCAGGGCTGTTATACCATTAGTTCAGAAGGTAATCCCTGTGTCTTTTACCATGACTCACTTATGAAACATGTCCTGTTCAGCATTCAGATCAATTTTACCGGCTAACTCCGGGTCCACCTTCTCCTTCAGTTTATCTTCCAGTTGCTGAGTTGTTTCCATACAGTATTCCGCAGTACACAGTATTGAGCATATCCTACATTGTTCTTCTTCTCGTAACTTGGTTATCTCCCCTTCCTTTAGTATACTCTGAATTAGACCAGAGGCTGATGTGATACTGGGGTTTGGATTGGACACCCTAATACAAAGAAACAGCAGTCATTCAGAAGGTGCAACATTTACTTGAAAATCCATGGACAGGAATTTCCTTTTGTAAGTTTAGGATTAGGTGAACATATTGCCAACGCATGAGGAAAGGCAGACACAAATACCATGAACTACATGTATTTTAAGTACAATGGAGCCACCAACCCTTTCTTAGGGGATTAAGAAAATGTCGGCTTAGACATGTGTCCAGGAAAAGGGGTATGTTGTGGATTTTGACAGTGTTCATGTTTATGAAGGTGTCGATTTTTACAGGTTTCATTGAACTAATACATTAAAACATATCATAGCTTGATTGTTAATATTTTATGCCTCGCTCACTTTTATTTCACTTATATGGTGTCGTTACCAGGTTTAGTGGGGGAGATGATGGCGTGAAAAGTTCATTCAGAAATTGTAAAAAATTTTTCAAAACACCCTAAAATAAAACGTACTTTGGTAAATTCCCCAGGAGCACTCTAACAGCATACTCCTTTAAATATTTCTGGAATGTCTTGGTCAGGTCTAACATTGGCTGGCCCATACTAAGCTGTGAGCATTGTACCATACATTTCTTGTAAAAGACGAACAGATCGGCACAGCTCGGCAAAACGTTACTGCTTTCCTCTGTCTCCATGCGAGGCGTTCCATGCTGTCGGACGTCGTCCAAGAATCGACCAATCAAATCAGAGAGATTCCTGGTTACCGTAATGGAAAATAAAATGAAGAGTTAACAAGCGTTAAAAAAAGAAAACTGCAGCAATCTTTAAGTGGATTATTTTTATTAAAAAAAAGAATATTTAACAAATTTACAGATATTTTATATAAAATATGACAAAAAAGGAATATTGAATTAAAACCCATAGTCCTTATAATAATATTCAGTACAATGTTTTATACTAGCTTAACTTCAATAATTTACCTGTCTTGTGATTCAATATAAATATTTAAATGTGCTTCAAAACATTTGGAGATTATTCCATTAAAGGGAGAGATGACTTGTTTAAGCTGGAAAGAGATAAATACAAATCATCAAGATGATATAAGACTTTGTATAAGAACGTAAAATAACGACTGCTCAAATCAATTTGTAGGAAGCGTAGCACAGTGGCCATTGAAAAGCAGAAAACATAAGCAAAATTGGAAAGTTAGTCAAATTTTATTTTTGTCGTGTCTTTCTTATTTAAAATTGAGCATTGCAATCTAAGGTAGCCAAAAAGTCAACAAAAGAAGAGACTGGGCATGCAGAAAAGTGTACTAAATGGTTAGAATCCCAATTATGTCCCCTTAGCAAGCAACAGTAAAACCTATGTTAGAGAATTACAGAAGAAGGATTTGGTTTGAAGGACACAAAAATAAATAAAAGCTATCATTAAACTAGATATTGTGTTTGTTCTGCCCCATCTACAAGTATTCCTATAACTATTAGTATCCCACAAGAAAAATATTATCTCTCATTTGATTTTTCTCAATACCTCGACTTCAGGAACAGCCGGACTATCTTCATCACCCTCAAAAGGATTCTCTGGCTCCCCAAATGGATTTGCTGACCTAATTGCAGGACTGGGTGGGTGTTTGACCTAGATCCAGCAATAATGTTAATCGAATTAACCAGACAGACAAATCTTAAAAGAGTCTTCCGGGTATTTGGCAAAGGTTGCATATAACATTATTTATTCAGAATTTTTTTCAGTTCTGTTTTTTAGTGTGAATGAAACTTTAGTCCAAAAAGTGTCTCAAGTCCAACCAAATGAATCAATGAACCTAGGAGTCACTTGCAACTGTTAAAAAAAATATTTTCACTCTCCACACAGTTTCAGCTTTTGTGTGAAAAGTTATGTACATTATCATTTTTTTAGCTGTCAATTAAGTTTGGATTTTTGTCCTCTACTGCTGAAGTACAACTGTAGGGATGTTTAACAATGCCATTCAGAATCACAATATCAGCTGCCGATTCGCAGCAGATCCCTTATTCAGATCTGGTCAATTTCCTTCCGATAAATACTCAAAACTGTTATCCGATACAGTAAATCCTTGTTTTCCCACAGACTTGATACGACATGTAAACTTAACTCTGACGGAGTTTGGTAAAGCCAGAACAGGTGACATCTTGTAACTATTGGGTGTGAGTGTGATTTAAAGACCAATCTGCTGACTGATTAAACACAAAATTAATGCTCTCTGACCGACTGATCAAAAAGAAAATTTGCTTAAGGCCGGTTTAATGACGAGGCATAACAGATAAATGCTTTTATGACATGACGTCGTCTAACCTGCTGTTAGTCTAGCTTTTTTTTGATAGCCAGCCCAGATAGGTAATAAAATTGTTATCATGGTCCGTTGAGGGGATACAGAGGATTGACATGATCAGTCTGGTAATTGAAAGCTATGCCTCTATGCATAGAGCTGAATGAGTTAAGCTAGTTAAATCTCCTGTGTATCAAGGCTTACCTGACTCTCTTGAAGTGTGATGCCTGTGAACCGTTTAGTGATTAACCCTTCAAACCCTGTGGTTCTCTGTATTGCAAACAACAACAGTTTCACGTCTATTTCCATAGCACGTTTACCCATTATCCTGGACAACTCTTTCCTAACAGACAGAACAATATAAAAATCCATTGAATTTAATTAAATATAATTGATGTTTTACGCCGCACGCAAGATTATTTCACTTATATGGCAGCGTTGCCAGTTTTATTGTGGGAGGAAACCGGGCTCTATGCCCGGAGGAAACCCACGACCATCCGTTGGTAACTGGCAACCATCCCACATAGGTCGTTCGAGTGAAAACCCAGTCAGAAAAGTTTTTCCATTTTTTTTTTGACTGAGTGGGATTCGAACCCGGACCCATTGTTGGAAGGCTGCTCGGATTGAGCGTCCAACGCTCTACCTACTGAGCCACGGAGGCCTCTCCTCGGCAGAAAATATGGTTTACCTGGTGATATGTAAAATTCCATACTTAGAATTAGAGTTTTCACTCTGCCAATTGAGCCACCATGCCCTCTCTCCCTCCCCTTCCACCAATGCAAGAAAAATGATTCCTAAAGTTTACCTGGCGATATTGCAGAATTCTGCACTTAGAATTAGAGTTGTCACTCTGCCTACTGAGCCACCATGCCCTCCCTCCCTCCCACCCATGCCAGAAAAATGATTCCTAAATTTTACCTGGTAATATTGCAGAATTCCACACAGATTCTCTCACTGACTTCCCAATCAGGTGGAAATAAGTGACCAAACTTTTCCTCAAAGTCCACCAGTGTTCTCTTAATCCAGGCATACCTACGATCTATCTTGTCTAACCAGGCCACCTGCAATTAAAAAGTAAAAACTTCAGTACCAATACTTGAATCGTTAGTATACTCCTCGAGGAGCAGTCGATGGATTGATGTTTCAGCCGCACACTCAACAATATTTGACTTTAATATATGGCTGCGTTGCAAGGTTTAGTGGGGAATGAAACTGGGCTAATTGCCCTGGGAAAATACTTGTTACAGGTACCAGGCAACATAAGCCGAAATATATAAGTGAAATAATCTTGGTGGTGGCGCAAAATATCAATCAATCATAATAATATTAATTGCTATAAGTTATTGTTGATATTTCTCCATATCTGGACGATTTTGAAAAAAAAAATTAGGGGGGGGGGGGGGGGGAGGATTTGAAAGACAAGGCCGTAACACATACTTCTTGGTCTTCAGCAAATAACACCAGGTACTCGGAAAGCTGTAATTTCACAAACCAACTGAGGAGATCTTTTTTTACCCGTAGGTCTAACACATTGACAACATAACAAGCCTCCATTAACTGCTTCTGGTTGCCTGGTCCATACTATAACAAAGGGAGATAATCTACTTAAAAAACTGTACAGCTAGAAATAAAGAGGTCATATAAATGATTATTTAAGAGTTTTAAGTAAATGGTTTGTCGAAATTCACCCAGCAAACCCCAAAAAACAAAAACATATATATGATGTTAAGCAGCAGAAAGAGTATGTTATTACTGGCTATCATTACAGAGAGTCAGACGCAGTTAGCAACAAAAATGAATTCTGGCAAAGAAATAAAACGTTAAATTTCTAACTCTTAATTTGTTAATGCTAAGTTTTCAGCAATTTTCAGACGGACGGACCTAAATTTTGTTAGAAACACCACCAAGGTAAAAATCTCATAAGAAATCAATCTACAAATCACTGAGGTGAAAAAGATTTTACTTGCCTTGGCTGTAGGTCCCTGAAAAGCTTCTTCAAAATCTGTCTGTATTTGAGCAGCAAGGTCTGATTGAATCTGTTTCACCCTGATTAAAAATGATAAAATCCCACATTTGAAACTAATGTTTGAAAAAATTGAATAACGAATAATGTAATTTATATTTTCTGAAACTTGTCTACGTTTTTGTCCTAGAAATTCAAGTGGAATTGACATGGATCTAATTTTATATTGTTTCGTTGAAGCTCGCAACATAATCAAAACTTACTCAACTCGTTTCATAAATTTCATATCAAATGACCACTCGTGTGAGATCCTCTATATAAGTAAAGAATTTGTCGTAGTCAAAATAGATTTTCTAACTAGCGGGAATAAAGCCCCAGGGGGCATGAACGACTATCACTATATCAACTGAGGTATGTACCAGGGCGTGAAATTGCTTACCTGTCAGCGAGTTGTTTAATTTGTGGAATGGTCATATACTTCTGGAAATGGTCCAACACATTGAGGACACCTTGTAAAAGGTTGGCTATTTCACCGTACTGTCTCCGCCGCGTTAAGGAACTGAGTGAAGACAAACAGTAACATGATATACTAAGTAATAAAGAAGTAGAAAGCTTAACGTGGCATAAGCTGTAGATATTGTTGACATTTTGTCATTAAAACAAATTTTTGAAACTATTTTGTCAAGTGGAAGGTTTTACATTCTACATGTACTAGTTTTTGCAATATCCGTTAAAGTAGTGTTTGGCCTAAAATGAAAGAGTGTTAGCCTCAGTAAATTGAATTTTGTTTACTTTTCAAAGATTATTATGAATGACAAGTCACACATTGTAATGATTTTAATTATTAAGCCAAGAATGCTAAAAAAAACCCAGCTATTACCAAGTGTTTAGTACTTAGAACAGCTTGTCGAAACTGACAACATAAAAACATATAACCAGTGGGCCGTTTCACAAAGCCGTTGCAAAGTGCGATCAATCACAGTTGACATGACTGTATCTCTTCACTATGGTATCAATTGGCAACAATACCTCATGTGCGATGCGACTGTGACTGTGTAACATGC
Source organism: Lepidochitona cinerea (assembly GCA_963971465.1). Taxonomy (NCBI): domain Eukaryota; kingdom Metazoa; phylum Mollusca; class Polyplacophora; order Chitonida; family Tonicellidae; genus Lepidochitona; species Lepidochitona cinerea. Next base: position 27,733,358 of record OZ020561.1, read on the forward strand.
TCCAGAGTAACAGTAATAAAGCTCACTGTGTAAGTTACATCCGATGTACATCTGTTTTAAAAGTTATCACAATAGGAGAAAATGCCCTGATTTCTACTATCTATCTTTAATACATACAATCCCCATGTCTGGCTCAACATATAGGTAGTAAGGAGAGATAACTGTGACTTACTGTAAGGAATCCACACCCCCTACTAACATATGTAAGAAATGTAACAAGGGGAGATAACTGTGACTTACTGTAAGGAATCCACACCCCCTACTAACATATGTAAGAAATGTAACAAGGGGAGATAACTGTGACTTACTGTAAGGAATCCACACCCCCTACTAACATATGTAAGAAATGTAACAAGGAGAGATAACTGTGACTTACTGTAAGGAATCCACACCCCCTACTAACATATGTAAGAAATGTAACAAGGGGAGATAACTGTGACTTACTGTAAGGAATCCACACCCCCTACTAACATATGTAAGAAATGTAACAAGGGGAGATAATTGTGACTTACTGTAAGGAATCCACACCCCCTACTAACATATGTAAGAAATGTAACAAGGGGAGATAATTGTGACTTACTGTAAGGAATCCACACCCCCTACTAACATATGTAAGAAATGTAACAAGGGGAGATAATTGTGACTTACTGTAAGGAATCCACACCCCCTACTAACATATGTAAGTGGTTTAGAGTAGTGATAGAGCTGGTCAAATGTCGCTTAGCATGGTCCAGCTGTTTTATATCCCGTGTGATTTCTTTAACCTGATTAAAAAAAAAAGATATAATTATTAAAAAAAGTTCTAATTGTTCAAAATTGACAACTAAATTAACTTCAAGGGCCTGTTTCACAAAGCAGTGTAGCATTAGTTTTTAGGTAACTGCCATGACAAGCCATACTGCAGAAATATGTTGCTATGGCAGTTTCGTATTAAGTTTAAGTACATGCTTTCATGATACAGGCTTCAGTTAGGTATAAATGTACATTTTTATAGCTCATACCTTGTATTTCAATTATAAAATATATCTATGATGTTTACCATTTCTTCAGATTTCTCAGACTTTTCCTTGATGTCTTTTATTTTTGTGAAGAGTTGTAGGATGGCTTTTTGAGCTTCCTCTAGGGCGTGTCTTCCGTCTTCACCGACATTAGTTTGACCTCTTACAACTGTACGAATCTCATCGTCAAGCTTCCTGGTAAATTGACATGAATATAAAAGAAAATAATTAGTTTGAAAGAATATTCATCTGTTTGTAAAACTTGGGACATACAATGGATTGATTGATTGATGTTTAAGACTCACAGGATCGAGTCTTAGTGGCAGAGAAACAAGGACTCTTTGTCCACATACTTCTGGTGATACCTCTACAGGATTAAATTTTTCTAAAAATGTTCCAGATCATTATTAGCAATTCAGAAACATATTTCTATCAATGTGATACATTCACATTGTGGAAGGAGTCTAAATAATGACTGGACAGCCCCTATTAACCAGTCTCTCATTTACAAATTTTATAAAATAATGTTTGAATTGTAACTGTGAATATAAAAATCCTATTCACTGAATATCAATTTCTGAGGCATTTTGATTTAGTTCTTACAGGGCATCATGCTTCTAAATATTACCTTATTTTTAATCTCATTTTCCCGACAACTTCGTCAATATTTGACAATGATTGTTCTGTAGGAAATAGGGCATTGATGTATTCAACAGCGTTGAAGTCTGGTCTGTCTAATGGATCTGAACTGGGAAGCACCTAAATGTATACAATTATAATTATTTGAAAAAAAAAACATTACAAAAATGAACCACTGGTTATAAAAGAATCATAAAATGTACCAAATGGATAGCAAAGGAAAAAACGTATGTGTTTCTAGCAAGGGGTTACAACAAAATTTAACTAGAAAGAAGTGATTGTGTGTTTTAGTGTTCATAAATAAAATTAAACTGTAAAAGTTAAGTGCATGGTATGGATAAAAAAAAGATCATCTTTATCTTTAAGATGACACTGGATCATGGATCATTGCCTCCCTATTGGGCCATTATTCCATTCTAAATTTCCTCCCATTGTTTTGAACTGCCATTTAACATGGGAGTAAATGCCCCAAAAATGTACTTTTTCTGCATAAACAAAATCCAAAGTTCAGCATGAAGCATGGAATATAGCATTTTCAATAACTTGCACAAGTTTGACTTCTTATCTTGACCCAAATAAGTGCCTTTCCAGTTTAGATGAAGTCTCACATCTCAGGAGACGATGCGAGACCAGTGTTTAGGGGTATAACTATTACTAATCTAATGATAAAAAGTTAAGACATCATCACGTTTAGTTGTTTGTGAACAACATAAGTTTTCTAGGTATCAACATAACACAACGCCATTAGATAACTTTTCTTTGGCTGACAAAAGGTAATATCATTTCAAATGCAACAATAAGACGTCACAGTTGTATTTTCCCCGTTGATTTCTGACAACACAAAAGTGTATCTATGCGATATAACTATTTTTATAGACTGTCAGCAGACAAAATCTCAACTGATAGCTTTAATATATACTTAAGTGGGTTTCACTAATAACTTTGGATGAAAAAAATGCTCTAGAAATAAAGAATCGAGAATGGTAAAGAATACATGGTGAGCCAATGTGGGCGGAGCAACCGTGGGAAAGTTTTTAATTGGCTTGCATTCATTGGTTCTTGACTAAACGGTCTATAATGACAGTAACAAAAGTAGTATACGGGGACGTTTGGAAGCGTCAACTGTTTCTTTCATCCTATCTTCTTGCTGTATACAACAGCGCCACCTAACGTCTTACAGTAGACAACTTCCTTCACTGCAACACACACCAAGTTAATAGATTATTTTTTTCTATTTAAATCCGCACTCAACGGGTCTCGAACCCCTACCTTTCCAATCTGAAGCTGCGCAGAACCACATGCGCACTCAATTAAACGTAGCATCTTTCCACTAGACTAACATCCAACACAGCGTTAGAGGTATTAAATTTCTATGTGTTATCTGAACTGCGACACACGCATGCACACTTCATATTTATATACCTTTTGACCTGCGATGAAGTATTTGGACGAATCAAAGAGGATCCTTCAGTTTTGTAAATAAACATGGCTAAACCTAACCCTTTTCTGTCAATAAACCCCGTCCCTAACCCTAAGTCCGTCTTTAGCGTTGTCAATAAAATATTCCAAAACCTAACCTTATTCTGTCAATAAACCCCGTCCCTAATCCTAGGTTCGTCTCTGACGTTTTGTCAATAAAAAAGCTGTTGACAATTGGGGCACACCGTAGTGACCCTCCATCTCTGAAGAGCTGGCATAGTGCCAAAGGCCAACAGTCATCGACCACAGCCACGCCTTACACACAGTGGGGCCACTTTATCAATGAGTTGACTGACCGCAACTTTTACGTTACCTACTATTCTTTACCCAAGCCAGTTACACCCTGGTCTCACGTGATCTCGCATGATTTCAGCCAAACTCGAAAGGGGCTTGCTTATTTAATCTTACAGCAAAAGTGTTGGTTTTTTCTTCTCAATTTAGTATTTATTCCCATCCCCATGTTTAAGATCAACGGCAATTCGGAGCAAAAGGACATAACCATGCTGAATTTAAGGGAACTCCGCGGGGACCTATTATAGAACCAATGATAACGTCGAATATAGCATGTAAGGAATAACAGCACATAATGTGACAGTATAATAGAAAATTTCTCAAAAGTTCATTTGAGCGAAAAATGGACCTTTCATGATTTCAAACCATGTCAACGTGCCCGTTTCGGAGTTTGACAGTTGGGCGTTAACGCTTCAATTGCATGTGTCTGATTTCTGACAGCGAATTTCCCAGCCGACATTCGGAGATCGGATTTGATTTTAACTCATAGACTCACCTGTTCGATAGCTTCTTGAACTTCTGGAGGAAATTCAATGCCTGAATATAAATGATCATCCTCGATTACGCCGTCGTCTTCTTCCATAGTGGCCATCTTGTCATAATAAAGGGGAGGTCACTCTCAATTGAAACCATCAATTTTCGTCGAGGCTCGCTCTTTAGATGAGGGTGTGCATCGTAAAGTAGACTAACTATAGTCGCACACATGCGTCTCCTTCTGTTTTACTTACTTGCCGGCCAGGACGAAGACTAACTCAAGTTTTAGAATATAAAAGAGTACTTTTTATTGATGCTTTTCCATTGATTGGCTAGAGCTAGTAGCAGTGGTGGGGGCTCAGAGGCCTACACCAAAGGATTTCCCTCTGCACGTCTACATTCAGGTTGGTCTACATATCGGTAAGTATAGACATGTCTACACCAACAGATTTCCTTCTGCGCGTCTACATTCTGGTAGGTCTACATCTCGGTAAGTAAAACATACACCAAAAGATTAGGCCTACTTCTGTACATATGTGTAGGCTACATTCCGGTAGGTCTACATCTCGGTAAGAAGACATACGCCAACAGATTTCCATCTGTGCGTCTACATTCCGATAGGTCTACATCTCGGTAAGTAAGACATACACCAAAGGATTTCCGTCTGCATGTTTAGATGTACATTCCGGTAGGTCTACATCTCGGTAAGAAGACATACGCCAACAGATTTCCATCTGTTCCTCTACATTCCGGTAGGTCTACATCTCGGTAAGTAAAGCATACACCAAAGGATTTCCCTCTGCACATCTACATTCCGGTAGGTCTACATCTCGGTAAGTAAAACATACACCAACACATTTCTCTCTGCACGTCTACATTCCGGTAATTATTAAACATAGGCTACACCAAAGGATTCCCCTCTGCACGTCTACATTCCGGTAGGTCTACATCTCGGTAAGTAAACATAGGCTACACCAAAGGATTTACCTCTGCACGTCTACATTCCGGTAGGTCTACATCTCGGTAAGTATAGGTCTACACCAGCACATTTCCCTCCGTACGCGTGTGTACATTCCGGTAGGTCTACATCTCGGTAAGTAAAACATAGCTAGGCTACACCAAAGGACTTCCCTCTGCACGTCTACATTCCGGTAGGTATACGTATAGGTCTACACCAACACATTTCCCCCCGTACACGTGTGTACATTCCGGTAGGTCTACATCTCGGTAAGAAGACATACGCCAACAGATTTCCGTCTGCACATCTACATTCCGGTAGGTCCATCTCGGTAAGAAGACATACGCCAACAGATTTCCGTCTGCACATCTACATTCCGGTAGGTCTACATCTCGGTAAGAAGACATACGCCAACAGATTTCCATCTGTGCGTCTACATTTCGGTAGGTCTACATCTCGGTAAGTAAGACATACACCAACACATTTCTCTCTGTATGTCTACATTCCGGTAGGTCTACATCTCGGTAAGTAAAACATACACCAACAGATTCCCTCTGTAGGCTACACGTGTGCAGATTCCTGTAGGTCTACATCTCGGTTAGTAAAACACACAAACATTAATTCAGAAAAGCATTTTGGGTATAACCCTTATAAATATAGGCTACATCTCGGCATGATCTATATGCTTACAAGGCGCGGTGGCAGTAGGCCTACCATAAGCAAATGTATCAAAATTCTTCCAGTTAACCTACATCTCGATACATTCCCGTTTGTGTTGCGTCAAGTGGCGTGTTTTTTCTTCTTTTTCTTTTGGCATGAACTTAATAATCCCCCCCCACCCCCACACCCTTATTTAACTCAGTACCCAGTACGGCAAGTTAGTGGGCTTTCATGCTATAGATTTATGTCTCAAGTTATCTCCCTTATAGGCGAGCGATTACGACAAGAACTTCGACTTTACGGCACCTTTTCAGCAATAATACACGAGAAATATGTAACGTGGTCTATGACATTAATTTAGTGTTTAATTAACGATATAAACCTCCTAAATGAGTTTTTTCTGTTTAGTTAACAATCCTCTAATGAGCTTTCTGATTGGGGTTTCACTCGAACGACCTATGTGGGATGGTTGCCAGTTACCAATGGTAGGTCGTGGGTTTCCTCCGGGCACAGAGCCCTGTTTCCTCCCACACTAAAACTGGTAAACGCCGCCATAAGTGAAATAATGTTGAGCGCGGCGTAAAACACCAACCAATCAATCAATCTAATGAGCTTCGGGTTCAAATCCCACTCAGACCAAATAAAAAGTGAAAAAATTCTGAGTGTATTTTTCACTCGGTCGCCGTATGCGGAAGGGTTGCCAGGTACTCGGCCAAGGTACGTCGGGGTTTCCTCCGGACAATGAGCCGGTTCCCGCCATATAAGTGAAATAATCTTGAGTGCGGCGCAAAACATCAATCAATCAATCAAGCTTAGGGCCTACTTCATTAACAAGAGTGATTTTTTTATATCATTATTCTATTATGATATTCATCGACCTTAACGTTTGTCGAAAGAAGGGGGGGGGGGGGGGGGGATATTGTATATTATATTCAATCAATATTGTATATTATATTCAATATTAGTACACAATGAGTCTACATGTAAGGTAACCGGGATACTTTCATTTGGTAAGGTAAGCTGGAAGCTTGTTTTTGAGTTTGGATTAGCTGCTAGCTTCTTCATAGAAAAACTAAATTGAATTGATGAAAATTCGTAGAGTCTGGGTGCTATGAGAGCCGAAATAGTGTTCGAAAAGTATACACAATTTAAATAACCGAGACAAACGATAATTTATTCTAAGCCTAACTTTGCCAAAAAACTAGTTTCTACTGACCCTGATAATTCGTTTGCAGAAGAGTCTACGTTTCCAGGAGTTGGCAACACCAACGATGGATTCCAAGCTACTGACACGATCTGCGAACTATTGGAGCTTTCCATCCAGTTTAGTGCCAAAACCTGACTGTACATTCAGGGCGTGTACGGATTATCGTAAAATCCATACTGTTACCAAACCAGGTAATAGTAGACGCTAAATATGTACCGAGGGTATAATGCTAATTATTTGCGTCAAAGGACTTCGATCTGCCTTCACCACGCCACAAGAAAGTTATGCAATTATACATTTGGTATGTGGAATTTGCAAGCCACCTTCTAAAGACTAATTAACCAGCTTGGTGTTATCAGGCCTAGAAGTTAGCCGTGTCTTCACCGAAGACGCTAAAATAATATTTGTCTGTAAATACGTTACTCTTTCGTTGACTTTTAAATATAAATAAAAAAGTTAGGTAAATACTCTGCAAGTCTTTTGTTACTTCTTCATTAAATGTTTTGTCTCTTAACATAAGTAAACCGCTCGAAAGTTCATTCATTCTAGGCCTATAGGGCCTATTTAAGAAGCACTTTCTGAAGAAAATCCCCGATCATTACATATTTTGTTTCAACGGGAAAATATCAACATTTTGGCAGCTCACGTAACATCAACATAGGAATCGAGACCTTCAACTTGTACATTCTGTCATCCTTTACAACATTTATTTTGCACTTTCTCGGAAAATATCAACATTTTGGCAGCTCACGTAACATTAACATAGGGATCGAGACCTTCAACTTGAATATTCAGTCTCCTTTACACTATTGATTCTGTTAACATGTTAGAGTTATTGAATGGCTTCCCGAGGGTATGGAAGATATTTTGAGAGGTTGGAGAAGTGCGAAGCACGAGGCCACACCTCTCAGAATGTCTTACATACCCCCGGGAAGCCATTCAACAACGTGCTTGTATCATGGTACGAGTGATTGACGTTGTCAATTAACTAGCACTCCTATGTGAGGTGCCAATTCCCACACAACTTTGAAACAAAGTTCAACTATGCAGGTGGCTGGCGTCAGAATGTCTCCAACTGTCAGTTATGTCTCATTGGGTAAACCCTATTAAGTTTGATAGGGTTGTTACCCTCATGTACATGTGTATTGTTGTTTAAAGGCACACTTCCCGCGAAAATCAGGAATATTGTTTACATTAAAAAAGAAAGACCGTTTTCTGTATTTTCCCCAGACAATATAAGTTAGGAAAGTTTCTATTTTTACCAAAATTTAAAAGTTTGGATGTCACTTTGTATTTTTAATTTGAATTTGAAAATTTGAATTGTTAGGTGCCCGGAACGTAAACAAACCAAACTGCCCCCTATATTGGCGATTTTATGTTTCAGTCGAGTGAGTGAACGAACGGCACAGTGTAATTTTACGTAGGCCTAATTATCTGAGAAATACAGACTGACGATCGGTTAACAGCGACTGGAAAAGCCTGCTGATGATTGATTGAGTGTAAACCACAGATAAAAAGGCCTGAAATGAGGGTAATCCAACACGAACGTTGACCGACACTGATCGTTGTTGTTGTAATCAGGCTTCGATTCTTCGTTTGTTTTTCACCCCATTTCTACATTCTAAAGCTAACTAGACATGTTTTATGTGTCCTATGTTTAAGTTTAGTGGTATTAGTCGTAGTAAGCTCATGTAAATTGGGTTTCTTAACAAATTTAAACAGGCTACGGCGGCAAGTGGGCCTTTAAGAAATATAATTTTAATTTTTATAAAAAAAAAACGATTTAAAGAGGTTTTAATTTTTATTAAAAAAAACGACTTAAAGAGGTTCTTACAAAATAATAAATATATTTCTTGTCGATCATACTTGTAAATAAAAACATTCAAAACTTTCACCCCACAAAAAGGTTAGAGATGGACTCAACCAGGCTTTGTTGATCAGCTGTGCACGTGTCTGTATGGATTTAACTATGCAGTATTACACAAACGCTGGCTATAACCTTTAGGTTAGGTTTTAGAGATTGATTTAAAAAAGAAATTCTGTGCCGAGTGAAGTGACTTATCACCATGGGGTCCGCTCAATAGTCCCCCGTCTCATTGATCCCCCGTCTCAATATCTCCCCGTCTCATTGGTCTCTCAATAGTCCCCCGTCTCATTGGTCCCCCGTCCCATTGGTCCCCCGTCTCATTGGTTTCTCAATGGCCCCCCGTCTCATTGGTCCCCCGTTTCTCACTTTCGTGATGTGTGCCACGATCCAAAGCGTGGTTCGGCAAGGAACTTTTCTCACAGCGGAGCGATCTTGTGCGCTATCATCAACCTTCATGACCTATTAGAACGTGGCTTGGTCGCGGAAAAAAGGTCTCGGCTACATTCGTGGCAAACATTACCTTCAAACCATGTCACTCTTTTCTTACCTCTAGCTGTGCAAAAGCTCAGGAGGACCAATGAGACGAGTGCCCAATGAGACGGGGACTATTGAGACGGAGGACCAATGAGACGGGTGCCCAATGAGACGGGGACTATTGAGACGGGGGACCAATGAGACGGGAGGCCAATGAGACGGGGGGGGGGGGGGGGGGGGGGACCAGCGACATGCTTCCATCACCAGGAATATACAAATACAAGATATTTCATGTGGATTTTATGAGAAAAGAATTACGGCCTTTCAGAGTCAGGCGTAAGACAAAGTTAGCATTTTCTCCATCCTGGTTTCTATGTTAATCAAAGAAGAAATATTAAAAATCTTTGTTGAACAAGGTTTGACATATTTTCTTTTGCCAATACATCTTGCAGATGTCAGTTTTTGCTAGAGCAGTGAGAATTGTTTGGATAAAAATGCCATGGTGACTTTTGCCGTGGAAAATAAACTTTTTCCGCGGCAACTTTTGTTTTGTTTTTTGCCATGGTAAAAATCTGAATTGCGAGGGTTGTGATACCCAGTCAAGAGAGCCATACAACAACTTCCAAATCGGGAAGTTATTCAACGCTTTTAAGCCCCGCTATTTTATGATTTGTTGATCATGTAGCTGTTTGTATTTATATCAATTGGAATTTTGTGTAGATCTCATGTATAACATACAGCTGCATGCTATATTATTTAGCCCCTCACATTTTTAAAATCTTTCATTGCATTAGGTAAATTAGTTTCTGGCTCAAGAAAAGTTTTTACAACGATACAAAAATTCAATACAGACTGAGAAATCTAAAATATTTCATAGTACATTTAAAATAGCACAATTATCTAAAGATATCTGGAACCCCCATTGGGTATCTCGTACAACACAACTTTGCCTCGATGACCTGTCACAGAGGGGAGGTATTATTTAATCAGTCAACGCCTTCTGACACGGCTTCTTTGGAATTCTAGCCCATTCCTTATGAGTCTCCAACTTTGCAATGTTCTTGGGTAAGCGTGCGACAACAGCTTTAATCTGAATATTGTGACGGCCACCCAAGAATATTCCAGTCTTTCCCTGCTAAGCAAGTCTTTGTGGATTTGGAAGTGTACTTGGGGTCATTGTCTTGTAGGAATGACGTCCCACGCCTTGTTTACTTTCTGAACCAGAACAACCTGGTATTTGATGCTGCCATAATGGAGACGCATTCTATACTCATGCCAGTTAACCCCCCGCCCCCCCCCCCCAAAAAAAAAAACAAACAACAAAAAACAAAACAAAAACAAATACCCCGACACATCGACTGACATCCTTAGACGGATCCTCCGGAGACAGCTTTCCGACAGTCACACATTTATAAAACCGCTAATCCAGTTGAACATTTACATGACCTCGTTCCATGTCAAACCAATATGTCCCGTGAAAAGTAACCTTTTTTCCAATGTCAATGTGGATGGTGAGATTGATTGATTGATGTTTTACGCCGCACATTTATGTCACTTGTATAGCGGCGTTGTCAGGTTTAGCGGGTGAGTAAACCGGGCTCATTGCCCGGCGGAAACCTCCGACATTCGGTGAGTACCTGGGAACTCTTCCACATACGGCGACCGAGTAAAAAATTCACTCAGAAATTTTTAAATTTTATTGGGTCTGAGTGGGATTTGACCCCCGTCGCATCGATGGAAGGTCTGTGTAGGACTGAGGGACGATATCACTCTAACCCACTGGACCACTGAGGCCCCTGGACGGTTAAAATGGCTGTCTTCGAGAAACCGTATATGGATACAGGTCACAGTTTGTCACTTCCGGAAATTTCTAGGGAGATCATTCCAAATACCTTTAAGCTCAATGTGTTAGATTTAGAAGTAGATTGAAGGAAATTTGTGCCTCAACAGGATACAGGTCACAGTTTGTCACTTCCGGAAATTTCTAGGGACGAAAGAAGTTCCAGCTATTTTTGTGTGTTTTTTTTATTATTTTTTCCTGGCCCCCTGCATTTTTTTTCTGGGCATTTTTGTAGTTTTTATGAAAGGACAGGGGTTGAGTTACTGTCTGGAAATGATTTTAGAAGTGGAATGGGACCAGTTCAGGTGGTGGAGATCTGGTAGTTGGGGGGTGCTTTGGTCTATTTACATGCGGCGGAATATGTGCAAAGAGACCCCTATCAGCTGATTCTACTCGTATCTCAAAATTTCTACCTTCAACCTATGAAAAAATTGTGCTTAAAATACTGCCAAAGGACTGTTCAAGGCCCCCACCGAAGGATTTGGTTCAACGAAAGTTAGGGAAGGTGCTGTGAGAGCAGACATTAACATTACCGCAAATGGGAAATGAAGGAAAATGAAACTGTGACCTGCTGCCTGTATGGGTTGAAGACATATTTTGTGAAATAGATCACTGTACAACAACAACACTGTGTTTGTGACTTAAAACTTGTCAGAAACACATTATAAGACCTATAGTACTGTCTAGATGTGCTGAAAATGTATCTTTCATGTCTTTTCTAGCAAAATATTTGCACAAAATTGATTTCTTGATAGTTTTGGGGGGCAAAGTAATGTACATGATTATGAGTTGAATTTCTCCTGTAAGTAAATGATACTTTTCAATATGGTAGTTCACCTATTTCTGCAATGATATGCCACACAATCTGGTTGCTTTTCTCATTACCCTTGCCAAAACACACAGAACACTACCCTACCCCCCAAAAATTGAAAAGAATTTGGGCATTACTTGATTTTGTGTACATATTAAATTTTATTTGGCTTTCTGACAAAAACCTATAGTTCTTACATTGATTTGATGGTCAACATGTGAGAAACATAATAATCTCCTTTTTAGTCTTACAAAATGCCTTTTCTTGTAAAAAAAACAATTTTTTCACTGTTGTTTTATGTCAAACTGAATATTTTGTGTACTCTTTCAGGTAATTTCAGGTCCTGTATAAGATGAATGGAATTGTTTATCCACCTGTGCGCATATTTTCCTGATTCACACATCAAAGGAATGGAAATGAGAGTCTTTCTACATTTTCCAGAGGTAATTTTACCATTGGCATGGCTTCACTGCTTCATTACATTAGAAATTCGCCTCAAATAGCATGCCTAATGGCACTCAAAGTTGGCATAAAACCGCCCAGAATATAATGACCTGGGCTTTCCTGATTTTATTCAGTACCTGCATGTGTCTTACACAATTTTCACTTGCAAGAATGCTGGAATCAATTGTTTTAGAAAATAAACCAACCTAACATTTACCCCACCCCCCTTTTTTTTGCATATTTTTTCTTAAATCTAATCATATTTTCCCAGAAATATCCTTTTAGACCCTTGTTTGACTTTTTGGGGTGCAGTTTTATTCTCTGGGCTAGGCTAATAATTAAGTTTATGTTCCAGGGTACTTGTGGGCAGTTTTGAACAGAGTTTTGTGTTGGGGGATCCCAACAATAAGCCGTGTGGCAGGTGACTTCTTCCTCTGGTTTTAAGCTTTCCAGTACAATTTTGAGCCTAAAATCAACCTGGGATACAAGAATAACACTTGTTTTTTCAAGCTGTTTAAATTTGGCCACAGTATGACTGACTTTGAGTAGAATTTATCCATTTTGTAATCCAACAAATCTTAAAATGTAACAAATGCACAGTATATTTTAGTTGAGGAAGCCACAGAAAGATATGTGTCCTCATAAAGTTAGTATTTTATGGTAGAACACTCTTAGTAGAAGTCACACTAGTTTACAGAGTTCAAATATGTTTTCCCAGAGCTGAGATATGACAATTTTAAGCTTTTTTAGCTCACCGGTCATTGTCCTTGCTATGTTTTAATGGGGGGTGGTGTAAATGGGAGGGCTACAGAAGGCTTAGTTTTCATTGCATTTAGTTTTCCTCTTGAGAGATCATTCCAAATACCTTTAAGCTCAATGTGTTAGATTTAGAAGTAGATTGAAGGAAATTTGTGCCTCAACAGGATACAGGTCACAGTTTGTCACTTCCGGAAATTTCTAGGGACGAAAGAAGTTCCAGCTATTTTTGTGTGTTTTTTTTATTATTTTTTCCTGGCCCCCTGCATTTTTTTTCTGGGCATTTTTGTAGTTTTTATGAAAGGACAGGGGTTGAGTTACTGTCTGGAAATGATTTTAGAAGTGGAATGGGACCAGTTCAGGTGGTGGAGATCTGGTAGTTGGGGGGTGCTTTGGTCTATTTACATGCGGCGGAATATGTGCAAAGAGACCCCTATCAGCTGATTCTACTCGTATCTCAAAATTTCTACCTTCAACCTATGAAAAAATTGTGCTTAAAATACTGCCAAAGGACTGTTCAAGGCCCCCACCGAAGGATTTGGTTCAACGAAAGTTAGGGAAGGTGCTGTGAGAGCAGACATTAACATTACCGCAAATGGGAAATGAAGGAAAATGAAACTGTGACCTGCTGCCTGTATGGGTTGAAGACATATTTTGTGAAATAGATCACTGTACAACAACAACACTGTGTTTGTGACTTAAAACTTGTCAGAAACACATTATAAGACCTATAGTACTGTCTAGATGTGCTGAAAATGTATCTTTCATGTCTTTTCTAGCAAAATATTTGCACAAAATTGATTTCTTGATAGTTTTGGGGGGCAAAGTAATGTACATGATTATGAGTTGAATTTCTCCTGTAAGTAAATGATACTTTTCAATATGGTAGTTCACCTATTTCTGCAATGATATGCCACACAATCTGGTTGCTTTTCTCATTACCCTTGCCAAAACACACAGAACACTACCCTACCCCCCAAAAATTGAAAAGAATTTGGGCATTACTTGATTTTGTGTACATATTAAATTTTATTTGGCTTTCTGACAAAAACCTATAGTTCTTACATTGATTTGATGGTCAACATGTGAGAAACATAATAATCTCCTTTTTAGTCTTACAAAATGCCTTTTCTTGTAAAAAAAACAATTTTTTCACTGTTGTTTTATGTCAAACTGAATATTTTGTGTACTCTTTCAGGTAATTTCAGGTCCTGTATAAGATGAATGGAATTGTTTATCCACCTGTGCGCATATTTTCCTGATTCACACATCAAAGGAATGGAAATGAGAGTCTTTCTACATTTTCCAGAGGTAATTTTACCATTGGCATGGCTTCACTGCTTCATTACATTAGAAATTCGCCTCAAATAGCATGCCTAATGGCACTCAAAGTTGGCATAAAACCGCCCAGAATATAATGACCTGGGCTTTCCTGATTTTATTCAGTACCTGCATGTGTCTTACACAATTTTCACTTGCAAGAATGCTGGAATCAATTGTTTTAGAAAATAAACCAACCTAACATTTACCCCACCCCCCTTTTTTTTGCATATTTTTTCTTAAATCTAATCATATTTTCCCAGAAATATCCTTTTAGACCCTTGTTTGACTTTTTGGGGTGCAGTTTTATTCTCTGGGCTAGGCTAATAATTAAGTTTATGTTCCAGGGTACTTGTGGGCAGTTTTGAACAGAGTTTTGTGTTGGGGGATCCCAACAATAAGCCGTGTGGCAGGTGACTTCTTCCTCTGGTTTTAAGCTTTCCAGTACAATTTTGAGCCTAAAATCAACCTGGGATACAAGAATAACACTTGTTTTTTCAAGCTGTTTAAATTTGGCCACAGTATGACTGACTTTGAGTAGAATTTATCCATTTTGTAATCCAACAAATCTTAAAATGTAACAAATGCACAGTATATTTTAGTTGAGGAAGCCACAGAAAGATATGTGTCCTCATAAAGTTAGTATTTTATGGTAGAACACTCTTAGTAGAAGTCACACTAGTTTACAGAGTTCAAATATGTTTTCCCAGAGCTGAGATATGACAATTTTAAGCTTTTTTAGCTCACCGGTCATTGTCCTTGCTATGTTTTAATGGGGGGTGGTGTAAATGGGAGGGCTACAGAAGGCTTAGTTTTCATTGCATTTAGTTTTCCTCTTGAGAGATCATTCCAAATACCTTTAAGCTCAATGTGTTAGATTTAGAAGTAGATTGAAGGAAATTTGTGCCTCAACAGGATACAGGTCACAGTTTGTCACTTCCGGAAATTTCTAGGGACGAAAGAAGTTCCAGCTATTTTTGTGTGTTTTTTTTATTATTTTTTCCTGGCCCCCTGCATTTTTTTTCTGGGCATTTTTGTAGTTTTTATGAAAGGACAGGGGTTGAGTTACTGTCTGGAAATGATTTTAGAAGTGGAATGGGACCAGTTCAGGTGGTGGAGATCTGGTAGTTGGGGGGTGCTTTGGTCTATTTACATGCGGCGGAATATGTGCAAAGAGACCCCTATCAGCTGATTCTACTCGTATCTCAAAATTTCTACCTTCAACCTATGAAAAAATTGTGCTTAAAATACTGCCAAAGGACTGTTCAAGGCCCCCACCGAAGGATTTGGTTCAACGAAAGTTAGGGAAGGTGCTGTGAGAGCAGACATTAACATTACCGCAAATGGGAAATGAAGGAAAATGAAACTGTGACCTGCTGCCTGTATGGGTTGAAGACATATTTTGTGAAATAGATCACTGTACAACAACAACACTGTGTTTGTGACTTAAAACTTGTCAGAAACACATTATAAGACCTATAGTACTGTCTAGATGTGCTGAAAATGTATCTTTCATGTCTTTTCTAGCAAAATATTTGCACAAAATTGATTTCTTGATAGTTTTGGGGGGCAAAGTAATGTACATGATTATGAGTTGAATTTCTCCTGTAAGTAAATGATACTTTTCAATATGGTAGTTCACCTATTTCTGCAATGATATGCCACACAATCTGGTTGCTTTTCTCATTACCCTTGCCAAAACACACAGAACACTACCCTACCCCCCAAAAATTGAAAAGAATTTGGGCATTACTTGATTTTGTGTACATATTAAATTTTATTTGGCTTTCTGACAAAAACCTATAGTTCTTACATTGATTTGATGGTCAACATGTGAGAAACATAATAATCTCCTTTTTAGTCTTACAAAATGCCTTTTCTTGTAAAAAAAACAATTTTTTCACTGTTGTTTTATGTCAAACTGAATATTTTGTGTACTCTTTCAGGTAATTTCAGGTCCTGTATAAGATGAATGGAATTGTTTATCCACCTGTGCGCATATTTTCCTGATTCACACATCAAAGGAATGGAAATGAGAGTCTTTCTACATTTTCCAGAGGTAATTTTACCATTGGCATGGCTTCACTGCTTCATTACATTAGAAATTCGCCTCAAATAGCATGCCTAATGGCACTCAAAGTTGGCATAAAACCGCCCAGAATATAATGACCTGGGCTTTCCTGATTTTATTCAGTACCTGCATGTGTCTTACACAATTTTCACTTGCAAGAATGCTGGAATCAATTGTTTTAGAAAATAAACCAACCTAACATTTACCCCACCCCCCTTTTTTTTGCATATTTTTTCTTAAATCTAATCATATTTTCCCAGAAATATCCTTTTAGACCCTTGTTTGACTTTTTGGGGTGCAGTTTTATTCTCTGGGCTAGGCTAATAATTAAGTTTATGTTCCAGGGTACTTGTGGGCAGTTTTGAACAGAGTTTTGTGTTGGGGGATCCCAACAATAAGCCGTGTGGCAGGTGACTTCTTCCTCTGGTTTTAAGCTTTCCAGTACAATTTTGAGCCTAAAATCAACCTGGGATACAAGAATAACACTTGTTTTTTCAAGCTGTTTAAATTTGGCCACAGTATGACTGACTTTGAGTAGAATTTATCCATTTTGTAATCCAACAAATCTTAAAATGTAACAAATGCACAGTATATTTTAGTTGAGGAAGCCACAGAAAGATATGTGTCCTCATAAAGTTAGTATTTTATGGTAGAACACTCTTAGTAGAAGTCACACTAGTTTACAGAGTTCAAATATGTTTTCCCAGAGCTGAGATATGACAATTTTAAGCTTTTTTAGCTCACCGGTCATTGTCCTTGCTATGTTTTAATGGGGGGTGGTGTAAATGGGAGGGCTACAGAAGGCTTAGTTTTCATTGCATTTAGTTTTCCTCTTGAGAGATCATTCCAAATACCTTTAAGCTCAATGTGTTAGATTTAGAAGTAGATTGAAGGAAATTTGTGCCTCAACAGGATACAGGTCACAGTTTGTCACTTCCGGAAATTTCTAGGGACGAAAGAAGTTCCAGCTATTTTTGTGTGTTTTTTTTATTATTTTTTCCTGGCCCCCTGCATTTTTTTTCTGGGCATTTTTGTAGTTTTTATGAAAGGACAGGGGTTGAGTTACTGTCTGGAAATGATTTTAGAAGTGGAATGGGACCAGTTCAGGTGGTGGAGATCTGGTAGTTGGGGGGTGCTTTGGTCTATTTACATGCGGCGGAATATGTGCAAAGAGACCCCTATCAGCTGATTCTACTCGTATCTCAAAATTTCTACCTTCAACCTATGAAAAAATTGTGCTTAAAATACTGCCAAAGGACTGTTCAAGGCCCCCACCGAAGGATTTGGTTCAACGAAAGTTAGGGAAGGTGCTGTGAGAGCAGACATTAACATTACCGCAAATGGGAAATGAAGGAAAATGAAACTGTGACCTGCTGCCTGTATGGGTTGAAGACATATTTTGTGAAATAGATCACTGTACAACAACAACACTGTGTTTGTGACTTAAAACTTGTCAGAAACACATTATAAGACCTATAGTACTGTCTAGATGTGCTGAAAATGTATCTTTCATGTCTTTTCTAGCAAAATATTTGCACAAAATTGATTTCTTGATAGTTTTGGGGGGCAAAGTAATGTACATGATTATGAGTTGAATTTCTCCTGTAAGTAAATGATACTTTTCAATATGGTAGTTCACCTATTTCTGCAATGATATGCCACACAATCTGGTTGCTTTTCTCATTACCCTTGCCAAAACACACAGAACACTACCCTACCCCCCAAAAATTGAAAAGAATTTGGGCATTACTTGATTTTGTGTACATATTAAATTTTATTTGGCTTTCTGACAAAAACCTATAGTTCTTACATTGATTTGATGGTCAACATGTGAGAAACATAATAATCTCCTTTTTAGTCTTACAAAATGCCTTTTCTTGTAAAAAAAACAATTTTTTCACTGTTGTTTTATGTCAAACTGAATATTTTGTGTACTCTTTCAGGTAATTTCAGGTCCTGTATAAGATGAATGGAATTGTTTATCCACCTGTGCGCATATTTTCCTGATTCACACATCAAAGGAATGGAAATGAGAGTCTTTCTACATTTTCCAGAGGTAATTTTACCATTGGCATGGCTTCACTGCTTCATTACATTAGAAATTCGCCTCAAATAGCATGCCTAATGGCACTCAAAGTTGGCATAAAACCGCCCAGAATATAATGACCTGGGCTTTCCTGATTTTATTCAGTACCTGCATGTGTCTTACACAATTTTCACTTGCAAGAATGCTGGAATCAATTGTTTTAGAAAATAAACCAACCTAACATTTACCCCACCCCCCTTTTTTTTGCATATTTTTTCTTAAATCTAATCATATTTTCCCAGAAATATCCTTTTAGACCCTTGTTTGACTTTTTGGGGTGCAGTTTTATTCTCTGGGCTAGGCTAATAATTAAGTTTATGTTCCAGGGTACTTGTGGGCAGTTTTGAACAGAGTTTTGTGTTGGGGGATCCCAACAATAAGCCGTGTGGCAGGTGACTTCTTCCTCTGGTTTTAAGCTTTCCAGTACAATTTTGAGCCTAAAATCAACCTGGGATACAAGAATAACACTTGTTTTTTCAAGCTGTTTAAATTTGGCCACAGTATGACTGACTTTGAGTAGAATTTATCCATTTTGTAATCCAACAAATCTTAAAATGTAACAAATGCACAGTATATTTTAGTTGAGGAAGCCACAGAAAGATATGTGTCCTCATAAAGTTAGTATTTTATGGTAGAACACTCTTAGTAGAAGTCACACTAGTTTACAGAGTTCAAATATGTTTTCCCAGAGCTGAGATATGACAATTTTAAGCTTTTTTAGCTCACCGGTCATTGTCCTTGCTATGTTTTAATGGGGGGTGGTGTAAATGGGAGGGCTACAGAAGGCTTAGTTTTCATTGCATTTAGTTTTCCTCTTGAGAGATCATTCCAAATACCTTTAAGCTCAATGTGTTAGATTTAGAAGTAGATTGAAGGAAATTTGTGCCTCAACAGGATACAGGTCACAGTTTGTCACTTCCGGAAATTTCTAGGGACGAAAGAAGTTCCAGCTATTTTTGTGTGTTTTTTTTATTATTTTTTCCTGGCCCCCTGCATTTTTTTTCTGGGCATTTTTGTAGTTTTTATGAAAGGACAGGGGTTGAGTTACTGTCTGGAAATGATTTTAGAAGTGGAATGGGACCAGTTCAGGTGGTGGAGATCTGGTAGTTGGGGGGTGCTTTGGTCTATTTACATGCGGCGGAATATGTGCAAAGAGACCCCTATCAGCTGATTCTACTCGTATCTCAAAATTTCTACCTTCAACCTATGAAAAAATTGTGCTTAAAATACTGCCAAAGGACTGTTCAAGGCCCCCACCGAAGGATTTGGTTCAACGAAAGTTAGGGAAGGTGCTGTGAGAGCAGACATTAACATTACCGCAAATGGGAAATGAAGGAAAATGAAACTGTGACCTGCTGCCATACTGTATGGGTTGAAGACATATTTTGTGAAATAGATCACTGTACAACAACAACACTGTGTTTGTGACTTAAAACTTGTCAGAAACACATTATAAGACCTATAGTACTGTCTAGATGTGCTGAAAATGTATCTTTCATGTCTTTTCTAGCAAAATATTTGCACAAAATTGATTTCTTGATAGTTTTGGGGGGCAAAGTAATGTACATGATTATGAGTTGAATTTCTCCTGTAAGTAAATGATACTTTTCAATATGGTAGTTCACCTATTTCTGCAATGATATGCCACACAATCTGGTTGCTTTTCTCATTACCCTTGCCAAAACACACAGAACACTACCCTACCCCCCAAAAATTGAAAAGAATTTGGGCATTACTTGATTTTGTGTACATATTAAATTTTATTTGGCTTTCTGACAAAAACCTATAGTTCTTACATTGATTTGATGGTCAACATGTGAGAAACATAATAATCTCCTTTTTAGTCTTACAAAATGCCTTTTCTTGTAAAAAAAACAATTTTTTCACTGTTGTTTTATGTCAAACTGAATATTTTGTGTACTCTTTCAGGTAATTTCAGGTCCTGTATAAGATGAATGGAATTGTTTATCCACCTGTGCGCATATTTTCCTGATTCACACATCAAAGGAATGGAAATGAGAGTCTTTCTACATTTTCCAGAGGTAATTTTACCATTGGCATGGCTTCACTGCTTCATTACATTAGAAATTCGCCTCAAATAGCATGCCTAATGGCACTCAAAGTTGGCATAAAACCGCCCAGAATATAATGACCTGGGCTTTCCTGATTTTATTCAGTACCTGCATGTGTCTTACACAATTTTCACTTGCAAGAATGCTGGAATCAATTGTTTTAGAAAATAAACCAACCTAACATTTACCCCACCCCCCTTTTTTTTGCATATTTTTTCTTAAATCTAATCATATTTTCCCAGAAATATCCTTTTAGACCCTTGTTTGACTTTTTGGGGTGCAGTTTTATTCTCTGGGCTAGGCTAATAATTAAGTTTATGTTCCAGGGTACTTGTGGGCAGTTTTGAACAGAGTTTTGTGTTGGGGGATCCCAACAATAAGCCGTGTGGCAGGTGACTTCTTCCTCTGGTTTTAAGCTTTCCAGTACAATTTTGAGCCTAAAATCAACCTGGGATACAAGAATAACACTTGTTTTTTCAAGCTGTTTAAATTTGGCCACAGTATGACTGACTTTGAGTAGAATTTATCCATTTTGTAATCCAACAAATCTTAAAATGTAACAAATGCACAGTATATTTTAGTTGAGGAAGCCACAGAAAGATATGTGTCCTCATAAAGTTAGTATTTTATGGTAGAACACTCTTAGTAGAAGTCACACTAGTTTACAGAGTTCAAATATGTTTTCCCAGAGCTGAGATATGACAATTTTAAGCTTTTTTAGCTCACCGGTCATTGTCCTTGCTATGTTTTAATGGGGGGTGGTGTAAATGGGAGGGCTACAGAAGGCTTAGTTTTCATTGCATTTAGTTTTCCTCTTGAGAGATCATTCCAAATACCTTTAAGCTCAATGTGTTAGATTTAGAAGTAGATTGAAGGAAATTTGTGCCTCAACAGGATACAGGTCACAGTTTGTCACTTCCGGAAATTTCTAGGGACGAAAGAAGTTCCAGCTATTTTTGTGTGTTTTTTTTATTATTTTTTCCTGGCCCCCTGCATTTTTTTTCTGGGCATTTTTGTAGTTTTTATGAAAGGACAGGGGTTGAGTTACTGTCTGGAAATGATTTTAGAAGTGGAATGGGACCAGTTCAGGTGGTGGAGATCTGGTAGTTGGGGGGTGCTTTGGTCTATTTACATGCGGCGGAATATGTGCAAAGAGACCCCTATCAGCTGATTCTACTCGTATCTCAAAATTTCTACCTTCAACCTATGAAAAAATTGTGCTTAAAATACTGCCAAAGGACTGTTCAAGGCCCCCACCGAAGGATTTGGTTCAACGAAAGTTAGGGAAGGTGCTGTGAGAGCAGACATTAACATTACCGCAAATGGGAAATGAAGGAAAATGAAACTGTGACCTGCTGCCTGTATGGGTTGAAGACATATTTTGTGAAATAGATCACTGTACAACAACAACACTGTGTTTGTGACTTAAAACTTGTCAGAAACACATTATAAGACCTATAGTACTGTCTAGATGTGCTGAAAATGTATCTTTCATGTCTTTTCTAGCAAAATATTTGCACAAAATTGATTTCTTGATAGTTTTGGGGGGCAAAGTAATGTACATGATTATGAGTTGAATTTCTCCTGTAAGTAAATGATACTTTTCAATATGGTAGTTCACCTATTTCTGCAATGATATGCCACACAATCTGGTTGCTTTTCTCATTACCCTTGCCAAAACACACAGAACACTACCCTACCCCCCAAAAATAGAAAAGAATTTGGGCATTACTTGATTTTGTGTACATATTAAATTTTATTTGGCTTTCTGACAAAAACCTATAGTTCTTACATTGATTTGATGGTCAACATGTGAGAAACATAATAATCTCCTTTTTAGTCTTACAAAATGCCTTTTCTTGTAAAAAAAACAATTTTTTCACTGTTGTTTTATGTCAAACTGAATATTTTGTGTACTCTTTCAGGTAATTTCAGGTCCTGTATAAGATGAATGGAATTGTTTATCCACCTGTGCGCATATTTTCCTGATTCACACATCAAAGGAATGGAAATGAGAGTCTTTCTACATTTTCCAGAGGTAATTTTACCATTGGCATGGCTTCACTGCTTCATTACATTAGAAATTCGCCTCAAATAGCATGCCTAATGGCACTCAAAGTTGGCATAAAACCGCCCAGAATATAATGACCTGGGCTTTCCTGATTTTATTCAGTACCTGCATGTGTCTTACACAATTTTCACTTGCAAGAATGCTGGAATCAATTGTTTTAGAAAATAAACCAACCTAACATTTACCCCACCCCCCTTTTTTTTGCATATTTTTTCTTAAATCTAATCATATTTTCCCAGAAATATCCTTTTAGACCCTTGTTTGACTTTTTGGGGTGCAGTTTTATTCTCTGGGCTAGGCTAATAATTAAGTTTATGTTCCAGGGTACTTGTGGGCAGTTTTGAACAGAGTTTTGTGTTGGGGGATCCCAACAATAAGCCGTGTGGCAGGTGACTTCTTCCTCTGGTTTTAAGCTTTCCAGTACAATTTTGAGCCTAAAATCAACCTGGGATACAAGAATAACACTTGTTTTTTCAAGCTGTTTAAATTTGGCCACAGTATGACTGACTTTGAGTAGAATTTATCCATTTTGTAATCCAACAAATCTTAAAATGTAACAAATGCACAGTATATTTTAGTTGAGGAAGCCACAGAAAGATATGTGTCCTCATAAAGTTAGTATTTTATGGTAGAACACTCTTAGTAGAAGTCACACTAGTTTACAGAGTTCAAATATGTTTTCCCAGAGCTGAGATATGACAATTTTAAGCTTTTTTAGCTCACCGGTCATTGTCCTTGCTATGTTTTAATGGGGGGTGGTGTAAATGGGAGGGCTACAGAAGGCTTAGTTTTCATTGCATTTAGTTTTCCTCTTGAGAGATCATTCCAAATACCTTTAAGCTCAATGTGTTAGATTTAGAAGTAGATTGAAGGAAATTTGTGCCTCAACAGGATACAGGTCACAGTTTGTCACTTCCGGAAATTTCTAGGGACGAAAGAAGTTCCAGCTATTTTTGTGTGTTTTTTTTATTATTTTTTCCTGGCCCCCTGCATTTTTTTTCTGGGCATTTTTGTAGTTTTTATGAAAGGACAGGGGTTGAGTTACTGTCTGGAAATGATTTTAGAAGTGGAATGGGACCAGTTCAGGTGGTGGAGATCTGGTAGTTGGGGGGTGCTTTGGTCTATTTACATGCGGCGGAATATGTGCAAAGAGACCCCTATCAGCTGATTCTACTCGTATCTCAAAATTTCTACCTTCAACCTATGAAAAAATTGTGCTTAAAATACTGCCAAAGGACTGTTCAAGGCCCCCACCGAAGGATTTGGTTCAACGAAAGTTAGGGAAGGTGCTGTGAGAGCAGACATTAACATTACCGCAAATGGGAAATGAAGGAAAATGAAACTGTGACCTGCTGCCTGTATGGGTTGAAGACATATTTTGTGAAATAGATCACTGTACAACAACAACACTGTGTTTGTGACTTAAAACTTGTCAGAAACACATTATAAGACCTATAGTACTGTCTAGATGTGCTGAAAATGTATCTTTCATGTCTTTTCTAGCAAAATATTTGCACAAAATTGATTTCTTGATAGTTTTGGGGGGCAAAGTAATGTACATGATTATGAGTTGAATTTCTCCTGTAAGTAAATGATACTTTTCAATATGGTAGTTCACCTATTTCTGCAATGATATGCCACACAATCTGGTTGCTTTTCTCATTACCCTTGCCAAAACACACAGAACACTACCCTACCCCCCAAAAATTGAAAAGAATTTGGGCATTACTTGATTTTGTGTACATATTAAATTTTATTTGGCTTTCTGACAAAAACCTATAGTTCTTACATTGATTTGATGGTCAACATGTGAGAAACATAATAATCTCCTTTTTAGTCTTACAAAATGCCTTTTCTTGTAAAAAAAACAATTTTTTCACTGTTGTTTTATGTCAAACTGAATATTTTGTGTACTCTTTCAGGTAATTTCAGGTCCTGTATAAGATGAATGGAATTGTTTATCCACCTGTGCGCATATTTTCCTGATTCACACATCAAAGGAATGGAAATGAGAGTCTTTCTACATTTTCCAGAGGTAATTTTACCATTGGCATGGCTTCACTGCTTCATTACATTAGAAATTCGCCTCAAATAGCATGCCTAATGGCACTCAAAGTTGGCATAAAACCGCCCAGAATATAATGACCTGGGCTTTCCTGATTTTATTTAGTACGTGCATGTGTCTTACACAATTTTCACTTGCAAGAATGCTGGAATCAATTGTTTTAGAAAATAAACCAACCTAACATTTACCCCACCCCCCTTTTTTTTGCATATTTTTTCTTAAATCTAATCATATTTTCCCAGAAATATCCTTTTAGACCCTTGTTTGACTTTTTGGGGTGCAGTTTTATTCTCTGGGCTAGGCTAATAATTAAGTTTATGTTCCAGGGTACTTGTGGGCAGTTTTGAACAGAGTTTTGTGTTGGGGGATCCCAACAATAAGCCGTGTGGCAGGTGACTTCTTCCTCTGGTTTTAAGCTTTCCAGTACAATTTTGAGCCTAAAATCAACCTGGGATACAAGAATAACACTTGTTTTTTCAAGCTGTTTAAATTTGGCCACAGTATGACTGACTTTGAGTAGAATTTATCCATTTTGTAATCCAACAAATCTTAAAATGTAACAAATGCACAGTATATTTTAGTTGAGGAAGCCACAGAAAGATATGTGTCCTCATAAAGTTAGTATTTTATGGTAGAACACTCTTAGTAGAAGTCACACTAGTTTACAGAGTTCAAATATGTTTTCCCAGAGCTGAGATATGACAATTTTAAGCTTTTTTAGCTCACCGGTCATTGTCCTTGCTATGTTTTAATGGGGGGTGGTGTAAATGGGAGGGCTACAGAAGGCTTAGTTTTCATTGCATTTAGTTTTCCTCTTGAGAGATCATTCCAAATACCTTTAAGCTCAATGTGTTAGATTTAGAAGTAGATTGAAGGAAATTTGTGCCTCAACAGGATACAGGTCACAGTTTGTCACTTCCGGAAATTTCTAGGGACGAAAGAAGTTCCAGCTATTTTTGTGTGTTTTTTTTATTATTTTTTCCTGGCCCCCTGCATTTTTTTTCTGGGCATTTTTGTAGTTTTTATGAAAGGACAGGGGTTGAGTTACTGTCTGGAAATGATTTTAGAAGTGGAATGGGACCAGTTCAGGTGGTGGAGATCTGGTAGTTGGGGGGTGCTTTGGTCTATTTACATGCGGCGGAATATGTGCAAAGAGACCCCTATCAGCTGATTCTACTCGTATCTCAAAATTTCTACCTTCAACCTATGAAAAAATTGTGCTTAAAATACTGCCAAAGGACTGTTCAAGGCCCCCACCGAAGGATTTGGTTCAACGAAAGTTAGGGAAGGTGCTGTGAGAGCAGACATTAACATTACCGCAAATGGGAAATGAAGGAAAATGAAACTGTGACCTGCTGCCTGTATGGGTTGAAGACATATTTTGTGAAATAGATCACTGTACAACAACAACACTGTGTTTGTGACTTAAAACTTGTCAGAAACACATTATAAGACCTATAGTACTGTCTAGATGTGCTGAAAATGTATCTTTCATGTCTTTTCTAGCAAAATATTTGCACAAAATTGATTTCTTGATAGTTTTGGGGGGCAAAGTAATGTACATGATTATGAGTTGAATTTCTCCTGTAAGTAAATGATACTTTTCAATATGGTAGTTCACCTATTTCTGCAATGATATGCCACACAATCTGGTTGCTTTTCTCATTACCCTTGCCAAAACACACAGAACACTACCCTACCCCCCAAAAATAGAAAAGAATTTGGGCATTACTTGATTTTGTGTACATATTAAATTTTATTTGGCTTTCTGACAAAAACCTATAGTTCTTACATTGATTTGATGGTCAACATGTGAGAAACATAATAATCTCCTTTTTAGTCTTACAAAATGCCTTTTCTTGTAAAAAAAACAATTTTTTCACTGTTGTTTTATGTCAAACTGAATATTTTGTGTACTCTTTCAGGTAATTTCAGGTCCTGTATAAGATGAATGGAATTGTTTATCCACCTGTGCGCATATTTTCCTGATTCACACATCAAAGGAATGGAAATGAGAGTCTTTCTACATTTTCCAGAGGTAATTTTACCATTGGCATGGCTTCACTGCTTCATTACATTAGAAATTCGCCTCAAATAGCATGCCTAATGGCACTCAAAGTTGGCATAAAACCGCCCAGAATATAATGACCTGGGCTTTCCTGATTTTATTCAGTACCTGCATGTGTCTTACACAATTTTCACTTGCAAGAATGCTGGAATCAATTGTTTTAGAAAATAAACCAACCTAACATTTACCCCACCCCCCTTTTTTTTGCATATTTTTTCTTAAATCTAATCATATTTTCCCAGAAATATCCTTTTAGACCCTTGTTTGACTTTTTGGGGTGCAGTTTTATTCTCTGGGCTAGGCTAATAATTAAGTTTATGTTCCAGGGTACTTGTGGGCAGTTTTGAACAGAGTTTTGTGTTGGGGGATCCCAACAATAAGCCGTGTGGCAGGTGACTTCTTCCTCTGGTTTTAAGCTTTCCAGTACAATTTTGAGCCTAAAATCAACCTGGGATACAAGAATAACACTTGTTTTTTCAAGCTGTTTAAATTTGGCCACAGTATGACTGACTTTGAGTAGAATTTATCCATTTTGTAATCCAACAAATCTTAAAATGTAACAAATGCACAGTATATTTTAGTTGAGGAAGCCACAGAAAGATATGTGTCCTCATAAAGTTAGTATTTTATGGTAGAACACTCTTAGTAGAAGTCACACTAGTTTACAGAGTTCAAATATGTTTTCCCAGAGCTGAGATATGACAATTTTAAGCTTTTTTAGCTCACCGGTCATTGGCCTTGCTATGTTTTAATGGGGGGTGGTGTAAATGGGAGGGCTACAGAAGGCTTAGTTTTCATTGCATTTAGTTTTCCTCTTGAGAGATCATTCCAAATACCTTTAAGCTCAATGTGTTAGATTTAGAAGTAGATTGAAGGAAATTTGTGCCTCAACAGGATACAGGTCACAGTTTGTCACTTCCGGAAATTTCTAGGGACGAAAGAAGTTCCAGCTATTTTTGTGTGTTTTTTTTATTATTTTTTCCTGGCCCCCTGCATTTTTTTTCTGGGCATTTTTGTAGTTTTTATGAAAGGACAGGGGTTGAGTTACTGTCTGGAAATGATTTTAGAAGTGGAATGGGACCAGTTCAGGTGGTGGAGATCTGGTAGTTGGGGGGTGCTTTGGTCTATTTACATGCGGCGGAATATGTGCAAAGAGACCCCTATCAGCTGATTCTACTCGTATCTCAAAATTTCTACCTTCAACCTATGAAAAAATTGTGCTTAAAATACTGCCAAAGGACTGTTCAAGGCCCCCACCGAAGGATTTGGTTCAACGAAAGTTAGGGAAGGTGCTGTGAGAGCAGACATTAACATTACCGCAAATGGGAAATGAAGGAAAATGAAACTGTGACCTGCTGCCTGTATGGGTTGAAGACATATTTTGTGAAATAGATCACTGTACAACAACAACACTGTGTTTGTGACTTAAAACTTGTCAGAAACACATTATAAGACCTATAGTACTGTCTAGATGTGCTGAAAATGTATCTTTCATGTCTTTTCTAGCAAAATATTTGCACAAAATTGATTTCTTGATAGTTTTGGGGGGCAAAGTAATGTACATGATTATGAGTTGAATTTCTCCTGTAAGTAAATGATACTTTTCAATATGGTAGTTCACCTATTTCTGCAATGATATGCCACACAATCTGGTTGCTTTTCTCATTACCCTTGCCAAAACACACAGAACACTACCCTACCCCCCAAAAATTGAAAAGAATTTGGGCATTACTTGATTTTGTGTACATATTAAATTTTATTTGGCTTTCTGACAAAAACCTATAGTTCTTACATTGATTTGATGGTCAACATGTGAGAAACATAATAATCTCCTTTTTAGTCTTACAAAATGCCTTTTCTTGTAAAAAAAACAATTTTTTCACTGTTGTTTTATGTCAAACTGAATATTTTGTGTACTCTTTCAGGTAATTTCAGGTCCTGTATAAGATGAATGGAATTGTTTATCCACCTGTGCGCATATTTTCCTGATTCACACATCAAAGGAATGGAAATGAGAGTCTTTCTACATTTTCCAGAGGTAATTTTACCATTGGCATGGCTTCACTGCTTCATTACATTAGAAATTCGCCTCAAATAGCATGCCTAATGGCACTCAAAGTTGGCATAAAACCGCCCAGAATATAATGACCTGGGCTTTCCTGATTTTATTCAGTACCTGCATGTGTCTTACACAATTTTCACTTGCAAGAATGCTGGAATCAATTGTTTTAGAAAATAAACCAACCTAACATTTACCCCACCCCCCTTTTTTTTGCATATTTTTTCTTAAATCTAATCATATTTTCCCAGAAATATCCTTTTAGACCCTTGTTTGACTTTTTGGGGTGCAGTTTTATTCTCTGGGCTAGGCTAATAATTAAGTTTATGTTCCAGGGTACTTGTGGGCAGTTTTGAACAGAGTTTTGTGTTGGGGGATCCCAACAATAAGCCGTGTGGCAGGTGACTTCTTCCTCTGGTTTTAAGCTTTCCAGTACAATTTTGAGCCTAAAATCAACCTGGGATACAAGAATAACACTTGTTTTTTCAAGCTGTTTAAATTTGGCCACAGTATGACTGACTTTGAGTAGAATTTATCCATTTTGTAATCCAACAAATCTTAAAATGTAACAAATGCACAGTATATTTTAGTTGAGGAAGCCACAGAAAGATATGTGTCCTCATAAAGTTAGTATTTTATGGTAGAACACTCTTAGTAGAAGTCACACTAGTTTACAGAGTTCAAATATGTTTTCCCAGAGCTGAGATATGACAATTTTAAGCTTTTTTAGCTCACCGGTCATTGTCCTTGCTATGTTTTAATGGGGGGTGGTGTAAATGGGAGGGCTACAGAAGGCTTAGTTTTCATTGCATTTAGTTTTCCTCTTGAGAGATCATTCCAAATACCTTTAAGCTCAATGTGTTAGATTTAGAAGTAGATTGAAGGAAATTTGTGCCTCAACAGGATACAGGTCACAGTTTGTCACTTCCGTAAATTTCTAGGGACGAAAGAAGTTCCAGCTATTTTTGTGTGTTTTTTTTATTATTTTTTCCTGGCCCCCTGCATTTTTTTTCTGGGCATTTTTGTAGTTTTTATGAAAGGACAGGGGTTGAGTTACTGTCTGGAAATGATTTTAGAAGTGGAATGGGACCAGTTCAGGTGGTGGAGATCTGGTAGTTGGGGGGTGCTTTGGTCTATTTACATGCGGCGGAATATGTGCAAAGAGACCCCTATCAGCTGATTCTACTCGTATCTCAAAATTTCTACCTTCAACCTATGAAAAAATTGTGCTTAAAATACTGCCAAAGGACTGTTCAAGGCCCCCACCGAAGGATTTGGTTCAACGAAAGTTAGGGAAGGTGCTGTGAGAGCAGACATTAACATTACCGCAAATGGGAAATGAAGGAAAATGAAACTGTGACCTGCTGCCATATTTTGTGAAATAGATCACTGTACAACAACAACACTGTGTTTGTGACTTAAAACTTGTCAGAAACACATTATAAGACCTATAGTACTGTCTAGATGTGCTGAAAATGTATCTTTCATGTCTTTTCTAGCAAAATATTTGCACAAAATTGATTTCTTGATAGTTTTGGGGGGCAAAGTAATGTACATGATTATGAGTTGAATTTCTCCTGTAAGTAAATGATACTTTTCAATATGGTAGTTCACCTATTTCTGCAATGATATGCCACACAATCTGGTTGCTTTTCTCATTACCCTTGCCAAAACACACAGAACACTACCCTACCCCCCAAAAATTGAAAAGAATTTGGGCATTACTTGATTTTGTGTACATATTAAATTTTATTTGGCTTTCTGACAAAAACCTATAGTTCTTACATTGATTTGATGGTCAACATGTGAGAAACATAATAATCTCCTTTTTAGTCTTACAAAATGCCTTTTCTTGTAAAAAAAACAATTTTTTCACTGTTGTTTTATGTCAAACTGAATATTTTGTGTACTCTTTCAGGTAATTTCAGGTCCTGTATAAGATGAATGGAATTGTTTATCCACCTGTGCGCATATTTTCCTGATTCACACATCAAAGGAATGGAAATGAGAGTCTTTCTACATTTTCCAGAGGTAATTTTACCATTGGCATGGCTTCACTGCTTCATTACATTAGAAATTCGCCTCAAATAGCATGCCTAATGGCACTCAAAGTTGGCATAAAACCGCCCAGAATATAATGACCTGGGCTTTCCTGATTTTATTCAGTACCTGCATGTGTCTTACACAATTTTCACTTGCAAGAATGCTGGAATCAATTGTTTTAGAAAATAAACCAACCTAACATTTACCCCACCCCCCTTTTTTTTGCATATTTTTTCTTAAATCTAATCATATTTTCCCAGAAATATCCTTTTAGACCCTTGTTTGACTTTTTGGGGTGCAGTTTTATTCTCTGGGCTAGGCTAATAATTAAGTTTATGTTCCAGGGTACTTGTGGGCAGTTTTGAACAGAGTTTTGTGTTGGGGGATCCCAACAATAAGCCGTGTGGCAGGTGACTTCTTCCTCTGGTTTTAAGCTTTCCAGTACAATTTTGAGCCTAAAATCAACCTGGGATACAAGAATAACACTTGTTTTTTCAAGCTGTTTAAATTTGGCCACAGTATGACTGACTTTGAGTAGAATTTATCCATTTTGTAATCCAACAAATCTTAAAATGTAACAAATGCACAGTATATTTTAGTTGAGGAAGCCACAGAAAGATATGTGTCCTCATAAAGTTAGTATTTTATGGTAGAACACTCTTAGTAGAAGTCACACTAGTTTACAGAGTTCAAATATGTTTTCCCAGAGCTCAGATATGACAATTTTAAGCTTTTTTAGCTCACCGGTCATTGTCCTTGCTATGTTTTAATGGGGGGTGGTGTAAATGGGAGGGCTACAGAAGGCTTAGTTTTCATTGCATTTAGTTTTCCTCTTGAGAGATCATTCCAAATACCTTTAAGCTCAATGTGTTAGATTTAGAAGTAGATTGAAGGAAATTTGTGCCTCAACAGGATACAGGTCACAGTTTGTCACTTCCGGAAATTTCTAGGGACGAAAGAAGTTCCAGCTATTTTTGTGTGTTTTTTTTATTATTTTTTCCTGGCCCCCTGCATTTTTTTTCTGGGCATTTTTGTAGTTTTTATGAAAGGACAGGGGTTGAGTTACCGTCTGGAAATGATTTTAGAAGTGGAATGGGACCAGTTCAGGTGGTGGAGATCTGGTAGTTGGGGGGTGCTTTGGTCTATTTACATGCGGCGGAATATGTGCAAAGAGACCCCTATCAGCTGATTCTACTCGTATCTCAAAATTTCTACCTTCAACCTATGAAAAAATTGTGCTTAAAATACTGCCAAAGGACTGTTCAAGGCCCCCACCGAAGGATTTGGTTCAACGAAAGTTAGGGAAGGTGCTGTGAGAGCAGACATTAACATTACCGCAAATGGGAAATGAAGGAAAATGAAACTGTGACCTGCTGCCTGTATGGGTTGAAGACATATTTTGTGAAATAGATCACTGTACAACAACAACACTGTGTTTGTGACTTAAAACTTGTCAGAAACACATTATAAGACCTATAGTACTGTCTAGATGTGCTGAAAATGTATCTTTCATGTCTTTTCTAGCAAAATATTTGCACAAAATTGATTTCTTGATAGTTTTGGGGGGCAAAGTAATGTACATGATTATGAGTTGAATTTCTCCTGTAAGTAAATGATACTTTTCAATATGGTAGTTCACCTATTTCTGCAATGATATGCCACACAATCTGGTTGCTTTTCTCATTACCCTTGCCAAAACACACAGAACACTACCCTACCCCCCAAAAATTGAAAAGAATTTGGGCATTACTTGATTTTGTGTACATATTAAATTTTATTTGGCTTTCTGACAAAAACCTATAGTTCTTACATTGATTTGATGGTCAACATGTGAGAAACATAATAATCTCCTTTTTAGTCTTACAAAATGCCTTTTCTTGTAAAAAAAACAATTTTTTCACTGTTGTTTTATGTCAAACTGAATATTTTGTGTACTCTTTCAGGTAATTTCAGGTCCTGTATAAGATGAATGGAATTGTTTATCCACCTGTGCGCATATTTTCCTGATTCACACATCAAAGGAATGGAAATGAGAGTCTTTCTACATTTTCCAGAGGTAATTTTACCATTGGCATGGCTTCACTGCTTCATTACATTAGAAATTCGCCTCAAATAGCATGCCTAATGGCACTCAAAGTTGGCATAAAACCGCCCAGAATATAATGACCTGGGCTTTCCTGATTTTATTCAGTACCTGCATGTGTCTTACACAATTTTCACTTGCAAGAATGCTGGAATCAATTGTTTTAGAAAATAAACCAACCTAACATTTACCCCACCCCCCTTTTTTTTGCATATTTTTTCTTAAATCTAATCATATTTTCCCAGAAATATCCTTTTAGACCCTTGTTTGACTTTTTGGGGTGCAGTTTTATTCTCTGGGCTAGGCTAATAATTAAGTTTATGTTCCAGGGTACTTGTGGGCAGTTTTGAACAGAGTTTTGTGTTGGGGGATCCCAACAATAAGCCGTGTGGCAGGTGACTTCTTCCTCTGGTTTTAAGCTTTCCAGTACAATTTTGAGCCTAAAATCAACCTGGGATACAAGAATAACACTTGTTTTTTCAAGCTGTTTAAATTTGGCCACAGTATGACTGACTTTGAGTAGAATTTATCCATTTTGTAATCCAACAAATCTTAAAATGTAACAAATGCACAGTATATTTTAGTTGAGGAAGCCACAGAAAGATATGTGTCCTCATAAAGTTAGTATTTTATGGTAGAACACTCTTAGTAGAAGTCACACTAGTTTACAGAGTTCAAATATGTTTTCCCAGAGCTGAGATATGACAATTTTAAGCTTTTTTAGCTCACCGGTCATTGTCCTTGCTATGTTTTAATGGGGGGTGGTGTAAATGGGAGGGCTACAGAAGGCTTAGTTTTCATTGCATTTAGTTTTCCTCTTGAGAGATCATTCCAAATACCTTTAAGCTCAATGTGTTAGATTTAGAAGTAGATTGAAGGAAATTTGTGCCTCTGTATGGGTTGAAGACATATTTTGTGAAATAGATCACTGTACAACAACAACACTGTGTTTGTGACTTAAAACTTGTCAGAAACACATTATAAGACCTATAGTACTGTCTAGATGTGCTGAAAATGTATCTTTCATGTCTTTTCTAGCAAAATATTTGCACAAAATTGATTTCTTGATAGTTTTGGGGGGCAAAGTAATGTACATGATTATGAGTTGAATTTCTCCTGTAAGTAAATGATACTTTTCAATATGGTAGTTCACCTATTTCTGCAATGATATGCCACACAATCTGGTTGCTTTTCTCATTACCCTTGCCAAAACACACAGAACACTACCCTACCCCCCAAAAATTGAAAAGAATTTGGGCATTACTTGATTTTGTGTACATATTAAATTTTATTTGGCTTTCTGACAAAAACCTATAGTTCTTACATTGATTTGATGGTCAACATGTGAGAAACATAATAATCTCCTTTTTAGTCTTACAAAATGCCTTTTCTTGTAAAAAAAACAATTTTTTCACTGTTGTTTTATGTCAAACTGAATATTTTGTGTACTCTTTCAGGTAATTTCAGGTCCTGTATAAGATGAATGG
Organism: Lepidochitona cinerea; assembly: GCA_963971465.1. Taxonomy (NCBI): domain Eukaryota; kingdom Metazoa; phylum Mollusca; class Polyplacophora; order Chitonida; family Tonicellidae; genus Lepidochitona; species Lepidochitona cinerea. The sequence goes on from OZ020561.1 coordinate 27,767,681, forward strand.
AATTGTTTATCCACCTGTGCGCATATTTTCCTGATTCACACATCAAAGGAATGGAAATGAGAGTCTTTCTACATTTTCCAGAGGTAATTTTACCATTGGCATGGCTTCACTGCTTCATTACATTAGAAATTCGCCTCAAATAGCATGCCTAATGGCACTCAAAGTTGGCATAAAACCGCCCAGAATATAATGACCTGGGCTTTCCTGATTTTATTCAGTACCTGCATGTGTCTTACACAATTTTCACTTGCAAGAATGCTGGAATCAATTGTTTTAGAAAATAAACCAACCTAACATTTACCCCACCCCCCTTTTTTTTGCATATTTTTTCTTAAATCTAATCATATTTTCCCAGAAATATCCTTTTAGACCCTTGTTTGACTTTTTGGGGTGCAGTTTTATTCTCTGGGCTAGGCTAATAATTAAGTTTATGTTCCAGGGTACTTGTGGGCAGTTTTGAACAGAGTTTTGTGTTGGGGGATCCCAACAATAAGCCGTGTGGCAGGTGACTTCTTCCTCTGGTTTTAAGCTTTCCAGTACAATTTTGAGCCTAAAATCAACCTGGGATACAAGAATAACACTTGTTTTTTCAAGCTGTTTAAATTTGGCCACAGTATGACTGACTTTGAGTAGAATTTATCCATTTTGTAATCCAACAAATCTTAAAATGTAACAAATGCACAGTATATTTTAGTTGAGGAAGCCACAGAAAGATATGTGTCCTCATAAAGTTAGTATTTTATGGTAGAACACTCTTAGTAGAAGTCACACTAGTTTACAGAGTTCAAATATGTTTTCCCAGAGCTGAGATATGACAATTTTAAGCTTTTTTAGCTCACCGGTCATTGTCCTTGCTATGTTTTAATGGGGGGTGGTGTAAATGGGAGGGCTACAGAAGGCTTAGTTTTCATTGCATTTAGTTTTCCTCTTGAGAGATCATTCCAAATACCTTTAAGCTCAATGTGTTAGATTTAGAAGTAGATTGAAGGAAATTTGTGCCTCAACAGGATACAGGTCACAGTTTGTCACTTCCGGAAATTTCTAGGGACGAAAGAAGTTCCAGCTATTTTTGTGTGTTTTTTTTATTATTTTTTCCTGGCCCCCTGCATTTTTTTTCTGGGCATTTTTGTAGTTTTTATGAAAGGACAGGGGTTGAGTTACTGTCTGGAAATGATTTTAGAAGTGGAATGGGACCAGTTCAGGTGGTGGAGATCTGGTAGTTGGGGGGTGCTTTGGTCTATTTACATGCGGCGGAATATGTGCAAAGAGACCCCTATCAGCTGATTCTACTCGTATCTCAAAATTTCTACCTTCAACCTATGAAAAAATTGTGCTTAAAATACTGCCAAAGGACTGTTCAAGGCCCCCACCGAAGGATTTGGTTCAACGAAAGTTAGGGAAGGTGCTGTGAGAGCAGACATTAACATTACCGCAAATGGGAAATGAAGGAAAATGAAACTGTGACCTGCTGCCTGTATGGGTTGAAGACATATTTTGTGAAATAGATCACTGTACAACAACAACACTGTGTTTGTGACTTAAAACTTGTCAGAAACACATTATAAGACCTATAGTACTGTCTAGATGTGCTGAAAATGTATCTTTCATGTCTTTTCTAGCAAAATATTTGCACAAAATTGATTTCTTGATAGTTTTGGGGGGCAAAGTAATGTACATGATTATGAGTTGAATTTCTCCTGTAAGTAAATGATACTTTTCAATATGGTAGTTCACCTATTTCTGCAATGATATGCCACACAATCTGGTTGCTTTTCTCATTACCCTTGCCAAAACACACAGAACACTACCCTACCCCCCAAAAATTGAAAAGAATTTGGGCATTACTTGATTTTGTGTACATATTAAATTTTATTTGGCTTTCTGACAAAAACCTATAGTTCTTACATTGATTTGATGGTCAACATGTGAGAAACATAATAATCTCCTTTTTAGTCTTACAAAATGCCTTTTCTTGTAAAAAAAACAATTTTTTCACTGTTGTTTTATGTCAAACTGAATATTTTGTGTACTCTTTCAGGTAATTTCAGGTCCTGTATAAGATGAATGGAATTGTTTATCCACCTTTGCGCATATTTTCCTGATTCACACATCAAAGGAATGGAAATGAGAGTCTTTCTACATTTTCCAGAGGTAATTTTACCATTGGCATGGCTTCACTGCTTCATTACATTAGAAATTCGCCTCAAATAGCATGCCTAATGGCACTCAAAGTTGGCATAAAACCGCCCAGAATATAATGACCTGGGCTTTCCTGATTTTATTCAGTACCTGCATGTGTCTTACACAATTTTCACTTGCAAGAATGCTGGAATCAATTGTTTTAGAAAATAAACCAACCTAACATTTACCCCACCCCCCTTTTTTTTGCATATTTTTTCTTAAATCTAATCATATTTTCCCAGAAATATCCTTTTAGACCCTTGTTTGACTTTTTGGGGTGCAGTTTTATTCTCTGGGCTAGGCTAATAATTAAGTTTATGTTCCAGGGTACTTGTGGGCAGTTTTGAACAGAGTTTTGTGTTGGGGGATCCCAACAATAAGCCGTGTGGCAGGTGACTTCTTCCTCTGGTTTTAAGCTTTCCAGTACAATTTTGAGCCTAAAATCAACCTGGGATACAAGAATAACACTTGTTTTTTCAAGCTGTTTAAATTTGGCCACAGTATGACTGACTTTGAGTAGAATTTATCCATTTTGTAATCCAACAAATCTTAAAATGTAACAAATGCACAGTATATTTTAGTTGAGGAAGCCACAGAAAGATATGTGTCCTCATAAAGTTAGTATTTTATGGTAGAACACTCTTAGTAGAAGTCACACTAGTTTACAGAGTTCAAATATGTTTTCCCAGAGCTGAGATATGACAATTTTAAGCTTTTTTAGCTCACCGGTCATTGTCCTTGCTATGTTTTAATGGGGGGTGGTGTAAATGGGAGGGCTACAGAAGGCTTAGTTTTCATTGCATTTAGTTTTCCTCTTGAGAGATCATTCCAAATACCTTTAAGCTCAATGTGTTAGATTTAGAAGTAGATTGAAGGAAATTTGTGCCTCAACAGGATACAGGTCACAGTTTGTCACTTCCGGAAATTTCTAGGGACGAAAGAAGTTCCAGCTATTTTTGTGTGTTTTTTTTATTATTTTTTCCTGGCCCCCTGCATTTTTTTTCTGGGCATTTTTGTAGTTTTTATGAAAGGACAGGGGTTGAGTTACTGTCTGGAAATGATTTTAGAAGTGGAATGGGACCAGTTCAGGTGGTGGAGATCTGGTAGTTGGGGGGTGCTTTGGTCTATTTACATGCGGCGGAATATGTGCAAAGAGACCCCTATCAGCTGATTCTACTCGTATCTCAAAATTTCTACCTTCAACCTATGAAAAAATTGTGCTTAAAATACTGCCAAAGGACTGTTCAAGGCCCCCACCGAAGGATTTGGTTCAACGAAAGTTAGGGAAGGTGCTGTGAGAGCAGACATTAACATTACCGCAAATGGGAAATGAAGGAAAATGAAACTGTGACCTGCTGCCTGTATGGGTTGAAGACATATTTTGTGAAATAGATCACTGTACAACAACAACACTGTGTTTGTGACTTAAAACTTGTCAGAAACACATTATAAGACCTATAGTACTGTCTAGATGTGCTGAAAATGTATCTTTCATGTCTTTTCTAGCAAAATATTTGCACAAAATTGATTTCTTGATAGTTTTGGGGGGCAAAGTAATGTACATGATTATGAGTTGAATTTCTCCTGTAAGTAAATGATACTTTTCAATATGGTAGTTCACCTATTTCTGCAATGATATGCCACACAATCTGGTTGCTTTTCTCATTACCCTTGCCAAAACACACAGAACACTACCCTACCCCCCAAAAATTGAAAAGAATTTGGGCATTACTTGATTTTGTGTACATATTAAATTTTATTTGGCTTTCTGACAAAAACCTATAGTTCTTACATTGATTTGATGGTCAACATGTGAGAAACATAATAATCTCCTTTTTAGTCTTACAAAATGCCTTTTCTTGTAAAAAAAACAATTTTTTCACTGTTGTTTTATGTCAAACTGAATATTTTGTGTACTCTTTCAGGTAATTTCAGGTCCTGTATAAGATGAATGGAATTGTTTATCCACCTGTGCGCATATTTTCCTGATTCACACATCAAAGGAATGGAAATGAGAGTCTTTCTACATTTTCCAGAGGTAATTTTACCATTGGCATGGCTTCACTGCTTCATTACATTAGAAATTCGCCTCAAATAGCATGCCTAATGGCACTCAAAGTTGGCATAAAACCGCCCAGAATATAATGACCTGGGCTTTCCTGATTTTATTCAGTACCTGCATGTGTCTTACACAATTTTCACTTGCAAGAATGCTGGAATCAATTGTTTTAGAAAATAAACCAACCTAACATTTACCCCACCCCCCTTTTTTTTGCATATTTTTTCTTAAATCTAATCATATTTTCCCAGAAATATCCTTTTAGACCCTTGTTTGACTTTTTGGGGTGCAGTTTTATTCTCTGGGCTAGGCTAATAATTAAGTTTATGTTCCAGGGTACTTGTGGGCAGTTTTGAACAGAGTTTTGTGTTGGGGGATCCCAACAATAAGCCGTGTGGCAGGTGACTTCTTCCTCTGGTTTTAAGCTTTCCAGTACAATTTTGAGCCTAAAATCAACCTGGGATACAAGAATAACACTTGTTTTTTCAAGCTGTTTAAATTTGGCCACAGTATGACTGACTTTGAGTAGAATTTATCCATTTTGTAATCCAACAAATCTTAAAATGTAACAAATGCACAGTATATTTTAGTTGAGGAAGCCACAGAAAGATATGTGTCCTCATAAAGTTAGTATTTTATGGTAGAACACTCTTAGTAGAAGTCACACTAGTTTACAGAGTTCAAATATGTTTTCCCAGAGCTGAGATATGACAATTTTAAGCTTTTTTAGCTCACCGGTCATTGTCCTTGCTATGTTTTAATGGGGGGTGGTGTAAATGGGAGGGCTACAGAAGGCTTAGTTTTCATTGCATTTAGTTTTCCTCTTGAGAGATCATTCCAAATACCTTTAAGCTCAATGTGTTAGATTTAGAAGTAGATTGAAGGAAATTTGTGCCTCTGTATGGGTTGAAGACATATTTTGTGAAATAGATCACTGTACAACAACAACACTGTGTTTGTGACTTAAAACTTGTCAGAAACACATTATAAGACCTATAGTACTGTCTAGATGTGCTGAAAATGTATCTTTCATGTCTTTTCTAGCAAAATATTTGCACAAAATTGATTTCTTGATAGTTTTGGGGGGCAAAGTAATGTACATGATTATGAGTTGAATTTCTCCTGTAAGTAAATGATACTTTTCAATATGGTAGTTCACCTATTTCTGCAATGATATGCCACACAATCTGGTTGCTTTTCTCATTACCCTTGCCAAAACACACAGAACACTACCCTACCCCCCAAAAATTGAAAAGAATTTGGGCATTACTTGATTTTGTGTACATATTAAATTTTATTTGGCTTTCTGACAAAAACCTATAGTTCTTACATTGATTTGATGGTCAACATGTGAGAAACATAATAATCTCCTTTTTAGTCTTACAAAATGCCTTTTCTTGTAAAAAAAACAATTTTTTCACTGTTGTTTTATGTCAAACTGAATATTTTGTGTACTCTTTCAGGTAATTTCAGGTCCTGTATAAGATGAATGGAATTGTTTATCCACCTGTGCGCATATTTTCCTGATTCACACATCAAAGGAATGGAAATGAGAGTCTTTCTACATTTTCCAGAGGTAATTTTACCATTGGCATGGCTTCACTGCTTCATTACATTAGAAATTCGCCTCAAATAGCATGCCTAATGGCACTCAAAGTTGGCATAAAACCGCCCAGAATATAATGACCTGGGCTTTCCTGATTTTATTCAGTACCTGCATGTGTCTTACACAATTTTCACTTGCAAGAATGCTGGAATCAATTGTTTTAGAAAATAAACCAACCTAACATTTACCCCACCCCCCTTTTTTTTGCATATTTTTTCTTAAATCTAATCATATTTTCCCAGAAATATCCTTTTAGACCCTTGTTTGACTTTTTGGGGTGCAGTTTTATTCTCTGGGCTAGGCTAATAATTAAGTTTATGTTCCAGGGTACTTGTGGGCAGTTTTGAACAGAGTTTTGTGTTGGGGGATCCCAACAATAAGCCGTGTGGCAGGTGACTTCTTCCTCTGGTTTTAAGCTTTCCAGTACAATTTTGAGCCTAAAATCAACCTGGGATACAAGAATAACCCTTTTTTTTTTCAAGCTGTTTAAATTTGGCCACAGTATGACTGACTTTGAGTAGAATTTATCCATTTTGTAATCCAACAAATCTTAAAATGTAACAAATGCACAGTATATTTTAGTTGAGGAAGCCACAGAAAGATATGTGTCCTCATAAAGTTAGTATTTTATGGTAGAACACTCTTAGTAGAAGTCACACTAGTTTACAGAGTTCAAATATGTTTTCCCAGAGCTGAGATATGACAATTTTAAGCTTTTTTAGCTCACCGGTCATTGTCCTTGCTATGTTTTAATGGGGGGTGGTGTAAATGGGAGGGCTACAGAAGGCTTAGTTTTCATTGCATTTAGTTTTCCTCTTGAGAGATCATTCCAAATACCTTTAAGCTCAATGTGTTAGATTTAGAAGTAGATTGAAGGAAATTTGTGCCTCTGTTAGGATACAGGTCACAGTTTGTCACTTCCGGAAATTTCTAGGGACGAAAGAAGTTCCAGCTATTTTTGTGTGTTTTTTTTATTATTTTTTCCTGGCCCCCTGCATTTTTTTTCTGGGCATTTTTGTAGTTTTTATGAAAGGACAGGGGTTGAGTTACTGTCTGGAAATGATTTTAGAAGTGGAATGGGACCAGTTCAGGTGGTGGAGATCTGGTAGTTGGGGGGTGCTTTGGTCTATTTACATGCGGCGGAATATGTGCAAAGAGACCCCTATCAGCTGATTCTACTCGTATCTCAAAATGTCTACCTTCAACCTATGAAAAAATTGTGCTTAAAATACTGCCAAAGGACTGTTCAAGGCCCCCACCGAAGGATTTGGTTCAACGAAAGTTAGGGAAGGTGCTGTGAGAGCAGACATTAACATTACCGCAAATGGGAAATGAAGGAAAATGAAACTGTGACCTGCTGCCTGTATGGGTTGAAGACATATTTTGTGAAATAGATCACTGTACAACAACAACACTGTGTTTGTGACTTAAAACTTGTCAGAAACACATTATAAGACCTATAGTACTGTCTAGATGTGCTGAAAATGTATCTTTCATGTCTTTTCTAGCAAAATATTTGCACAAAATTGATTTCTTGATAGTTTTGGGGGGCAAAGTAATGTACATGATTATGAGTTGAATTTCTCCTGTAAGTAAATGATACTTTTCAATATGGTAGTTCACCTATTTCTGCAATGATATGCCACACAATCTGGTTGCTTTTCTCATTACCCTTGCCAAAACACACAGAACACTACCCTACCCCCCAAAAATTGAAAAGAATTTGGGCATTACTTGATTTTGTGTACATATTAAATTTTATTTGGCTTTCTGACAAAAACCTATAGTTCTTACATTGATTTGATGGTCAACATGTGAGAAACATAATAATCTCCTTTTTAGTCTTACAAAATGCCTTTTCTTGTAAAAAAAACAATTTTTTCACTGTTGTTTTATGTCAAACTGAATATTTTGTGTACTCTTTCAGGTAATTTCAGGTCCTGTATAAGATGAATGGAATTGTTTATCCACCTGTGCGCATATTTTCCTGATTCACACATCAAAGGAATGGAAATGAGAGTCTTTCTACATTTTCCAGAGGTAATTTTACCATTGGCATGGCTTCACTGCTTCATTACATTAGAAATTCGCCTCAAATAGCATGCCTAATGGCACTCAAAGTTGGCATAAAACCGCCCAGAATATAATGACCTGGGCTTTCCTGATTTTATTCAGTACCTGCATGTGTCTTACACAATTTTCACTTGCAAGAATGCTGGAATCAATTGTTTTAGAAAATAAACCAACCTAACATTTACCCCACCCCCCTTTTTTTTGCATATTTTTTCTTAAATCTAATCATATTTTCCCAGAAATATCCTTTTAGACCCTTGTTTGACTTTTTGGGGTGCAGTTTTATTCTCTGGGCTAGGCTAATAATTAAGTTTATGTTCCAGGGTACTTGTGGGCAGTTTTGAACAGAGTTTTGTGTTGGGGGATCCCAACAATAAGCCGTGTGGCAGGTGACTTCTTCCTCTGGTTTTAAGCTTTCCAGTACAATTTTGAGCCTAAAATCAACCTGGGATACAAGAATAACACTTGTTTTTTCAAGCTGTTTAAATTTGGCCACAGTATGACTGACTTTGAGTAGAATTTATCCATTTTGTAATCCAACAAATCTTAAAATGTAACAAATGCACAGTATATTTTAGTTGAGGAAGCCACAGAAAGATATGTGTCCTCATAAAGTTAGTATTTTATGGTAGAACACTCTTAGTAGAAGTCACACTAGTTTACAGAGTTCAAATATGTTTTCCCAGAGCTGAGATATGACAATTTTAAGCTTTTTTAGCTCACCGGTCATTGTCCTTGCTATGTTTTAATGGGGGGTGGTGTAAATGGGAGGGCTACAGAAGGCTTAGTTTTCATTGCATTTAGTTTTCCTCTTGAGAGATCATTCCAAATACCTTTAAGCTCAATGTGTTAGATTTAGAAGTAGATTGAAGGAAATTTGTGCCTCAACAGGATACAGGTCACAGTTTGTCACTTCCGGAAATTTCTAGGGACGAAAGAAGTTCCAGCTATTTTTGTGTGTTTTTTTTATTATTTTTTCCTGGCCCCCTGCATTTTTTTTCTGGGCATTTTTGTAGTTTTTATGAAAGGACAGGGGTTGAGTTACTGTCTGGAAATGATTTTAGAAGTGGAATGGGACCAGTTCAGGTGGTGGAGATCTGGTAGTTGGGGGGTGCTTTGGTCTATTTACATGCGGCGGAATATGTGCAAAGAGACCCCTATCAGCTGATTCTACTCGTATCTCAAAATTTCTACCTTCAACCTATGAAAAAATTGTGCTTAAAATACTGCCAAAGGACTGTTCAAGGCCCCCACCGAAGGATTTGGTTCAACGAAAGTTAGGGAAGGTGCTGTGAGAGCAGACATTAACATTACCGCAAATGGGAAATGAAGGAAAATGAAACTGTGACCTGCTGCCTGTATGGGTTGAAGACATATTTTGTGAAATAGATCACTGTACAACAACAACACTGTGTTTGTGACTTAAAACTTGTCAGAAACACATTATAAGACCTATAGTACTGTCTAGATGTGCTGAAAATGTATCTTTCATGTCTTTTCTAGCAAAATATTTGCACAAAATTGATTTCTTGATAGTTTTGGGGGGCAAAGTAATGTACATGATTATGAGTTGAATTTCTCCTGTAAGTAAATGATACTTTTCAATATGGTAGTTCACCTATTTCTGCAATGATATGCCACACAATCTGGTTGCTTTTCTCATTACCCTTGCCAAAACACACAGAACACTACCCTACCCCCCAAAAATTGAAAAGAATTTGGGCATTACTTGATTTTGTGTACATATTAAATTTTATTTGGCTTTCTGACAAAAACCTATAGTTCTTACATTGATTTGATGGTCAACATGTGAGAAACATAATAATCTCCTTTTTAGTCTTACAAAATGCCTTTTCTTGTAAAAAAAACAATTTTTTCACTGTTGTTTTATGTCAAACTGAATATTTTGTGTACTCTTTCAGGTAATTTCAGGTCCTGTATAAGATGAATGGAATTGTTTATCCACCTGTGCGCATATTTTCCTGATTCACACATCAAAGGAATGGAAATGAGAGTCTTTCTACATTTTCCAGAGGTAATTTTACCATTGGCATGGCTTCACTGCTTCATTACATTAGAAATTCGCCTCAAATAGCATGCCTAATGGCACTCAAAGTTGGCATAAAACCGCCCAGAATATAATGACCTGGGCTTTCCTGATTTTATTCAGTACCTGCATGTGTCTTACACAATTTTCACTTGCAAGAATGCTGGAATCAATTGTTTTAGAAAATAAACCAACCTAACATTTACCCCACCCCCCTTTTTTTTGCATATTTTTTCTTAAATCTAATCATATTTTCCCAGAAATATCCTTTTAGACCCTTGTTTGACTTTTTGGGGTGCAGTTTTATTCTCTGGGCTAGGCTAATAATTAAGTTTATGTTCCAGGGTACTTGTGGGCAGTTTTGAACAGAGTTTTGTGTTGGGGGATCCCAACAATAAGCCGTGTGGCAGGTGACTTCTTCCTCTGGTTTTAAGCTTTCCAGTACAATTTTGAGCCTAAAATCAACCTGGGATACAAGAATAACACTTGTTTTTTCAAGCTGTTTAAATTTGGCCACAGTATGACTGACTTTGAGTAGAATTTATCCATTTTGTAATCCAACAAATCTTAAAATGTAACAAATGCACAGTATATTTTAGTTGAGGAAGCCACAGAAAGATATGTGTCCTCATAAAGTTAGTATTTTATGGTAGAACACTCTTAGTAGAAGTCACACTAGTTTACAGAGTTCAAATATGTTTTCCCAGAGCTGAGATATGACAATTTTAAGCTTTTTTAGCTCACCGGTCATTGTCCTTGCTATGTTTTAATGGGGGGTGGTGTAAATGGGAGGGCTACAGAAGGCTTAGTTTTCATTGCATTTAGTTTTCCTCTTGAGAGATCATTCCAAATACCTTTAAGCTCAATGTGTTAGATTTAGAAGTAGATTGAAGGAAATTTGTGCCTCAACAGGATACAGGTCACAGTTTGTCACTTCCGGAAATTTCTAGGGACGAAAGAAGTTCCAGCTATTTTTGTGTGTTTTTTTTATTATTTTTTCCTGGCCCCCTGCATTTTTTTTCTGGGCATTTTTGTAGTTTTTATGAAAGGACAGGGGTTGAGTTACTGTCTGGAAATGATTTTAGAAGTGGAATGGGACCAGTTCAGGTGGTGGAGATCTGGTAGTTGGGGGGTGCTTTGGTCTATTTACATGCGGCGGAATATGTGCAAAGAGACCCCTATCAGCTGATTCTACTCGTATCTCAAAATTTCTACCTTCAACCTATGAAAAAATTGTGCTTAAAATACTGCCAAAGGACTGTTCAAGGCCCCCACCGAAGGATTTGGTTCAACGAAAGTTAGGGAAGGTGCTGTGAGAGCAGACATTAACATTACCGCAAATGGGAAATGAAGGAAAATGAAACTGTGACCTGCTGCCATACATGTATGGGTTGAAGACATATTTTGTGAAATAGATCACTGTACAACAACAACACTGTGTTTGTGACTTAAAACTTGTCAGAAACACATTATAAGACCTATAGTACTGTCTAGATGTGCTGAAAATGTATCTTTCATGTCTTTTCTAGCAAAATATTTGCACAAAATTGATTTCTTGATAGTTTTGGGGGGCAAAGTAATGTACATGATTATGAGTTGAATTTCTCCTGTAAGTAAATGATACTTTTCAATATGGTAGTTCACCTATTTCTGCAATGATATGCCACACAATCTGGTTGCTTTTCTCATTACCCTTGCCAAAACACACAGAACACTACCCTACCCCCCAAAAATTGAAAAGAATTTGGGCATTACTTGATTTTGTGTACATATTAAATTTTATTTGGCTTTCTGACAAAAACCTATAGTTCTTACATTGATTTGATTGTCAACATGTGAGAAACATAATAATCTCCTTTTTAGTCTTACAAAATGCCTTTTCTTGTAAAAAAAACAATTTTTTCACTGTTGTTTTATGTCAAACTGAATATTTTGTGTACTCTTTCAGGTAATTTCAGGTCCTGTATAAGATGAATGGAATTGTTTATCCACCTGTGCGCATATTTTCCTGATTCACACATCAAAGGAATGGAAATGAGAGTCTTTCTACATTTTCCAGAGGTAATTTTACCATTGGCATGGCTTCACTGCTTCATTACATTAGAAATTCGCCTCAAATAGCATGCCTAATGGCACTCAAAGTTGGCATAAAACCGCCCAGAATATAATGACCTGGGCTTTCCTGATTTTATTCAGTACCTGCATGTGTCTTACACAATTTTCACTTGCAAGAATGCTGGAATCAATTGTTTTAGAAAATAAACCAACCTAACATTTACCCCACCCCCCTTTTTTTTGCATATTTTTTCTTAAATCTAATCATATTTTCCCAGAAATATCCTTTTAGACCCTTGTTTGACTTTTTGGGGTGCAGTTTTATTCTCTGGGCTAGGCTAATAATTAAGTTTATGTTCCAGGGTACTTGTGGGCAGTTTTGAACAGAGTTTTGTGTTGGGGGATCCCAACAATAAGCCGTGTGGCAGGTGACTTCTTCCTCTGGTTTTAAGCTTTCCAGTACAATTTTGAGCCTAAAATCAACCTGGGATACAAGAATAACACTTGTTTTTTCAAGCTGTTTAAATTTGGCCACAGTATGACTGACTTTGAGTAGAATTTATCCATTTTGTAATCCAACAAATCTTAAAATGTAACAAATGCACAGTATATTTTAGTTGAGGAAGCCACAGAAAGATATGTGTCCTCATAAAGTTAGTATTTTATGGTAGAACACTCTTAGTAGAAGTCACACTAGTTTACAGAGTTCAAATATGTTTTCCCAGAGCTGAGATATGACAATTTTAAGCTTTTTTAGCTCACCGGTCATTGTCCTTGCTATGTTTTAATGGGGGGTGGTGTAAATGGGAGGGCTACAGAAGGCTTAGTTTTCATTGCATTTAGTTTTCCTCTTGAGAGATCATTCCAAATACCTTTAAGCTCAATGTGTTAGATTTAGAAGTAGATTGAAGGAAATTTGTGCCTCTGTTAGGGTTGAAGACATATTTTGTGAAATAGATCACTGTACAACAACAACACTGTGTTTGTGACTTAAAACTTGTCAGAAACACATTATAAGACCTATAGTACTGTCTAGATGTGCTGAAAATGTATCTTTCATGTCTTTTCTAGCAAAATATTTGCACAAAATTGATTTCTTGATAGTTTTGGGGGGCAAAGTAATGTACATGATTATGAGTTGAATTTCTCCTGTAAGTAAATGATACTTTTCAATATGGTAGTTCACCTATTTCTGCAATGATATGCCACACAATCTGGTTGCTTTTCTCATTACCCTTGCCAAAACACACAGAACACTACCCTACCCCCCAAAAATTGAAAAGAATTTGGGCATTACTTGATTTTGTGTACATATTAAATTTTATTTGGCTTTCTGACAAAAACCTATAGTTCTTACATTGATTTGATGGTCAACATGTGAGAAACATAATAATCTCCTTTTTAGTCTTACAAAATGCCTTTTCTTGTAAAAAAAACAATTTTTTCACTGTTGTTTTATGTCAAACTGAATATTTTGTGTACTCTTTCAGGTAATTTCAGGTCCTGTATAAGATGAATGGAATTGTTTATCCACCTGTGCGCATATTTTCCTGATTCACACATCAAAGGAATGGAAATGAGAGTCTTTCTACATTTTCCAGAGGTAATTTTACCATTGGCATGGCTTCACTGCTTCATTACATTAGAAATTCGCCTCAAATAGCATGCCTAATGGCACTCAAAGTTGGCATAAAACCGCCCAGAATATAATGACCTGGGCTTTCCTGATTTTATTCAGTACCTGCATGTGTCTTACACAATTTTCACTTGCAAGAATGCTGGAATCAATTGTTTTAGAAAATAAACCAACCTAACATTTACCCCACCCCCCTTTTTTTTGCATATTTTTTCTTAAATCTAATCATATTTTCCCAGAAATATCCTTTTAGACCCTTGTTTGACTTTTTGGGGTGCAGTTTTATTCTCTGGGCTAGGCTAATAATTAAGTTTATGTTCCAGGGTACTTGTGGGCAGTTTTGAACAGAGTTTTGTGTTGGGGGATCCCAACAATAAGCCGTGTGGCAGGTGACTTCTTCCTCTGGTTTTAAGCTTTCCAGTACAATTTTGAGCCTAAAATCAACCTGGGATACAAGAATAACACTTGTTTTTTCAAGCTGTTTAAATTTGGCCACAGTATGACTGACTTTGAGTAGAATTTATCCATTTTGTAATCCAACAAATCTTAAAATGTAACAAATGCACAGTATATTTTAGTTGAGGAAGCCACAGAAAGATATGTGTCCTCATAAAGTTAGTATTTTATGGTAGAACACTCTTAGTAGAAGTCACACTAGTTTACAGAGTTCAAATATGTTTTCCCAGAGCTGAGATATGACAATTTTAAGCTTTTTTAGCTCACCGGTCATTGTCCTTGCTATGTTTTAATGGGGGGTGGTGTAAATGGGAGGGCTACAGAAGGCTTAGTTTTCATTGCATTTAGTTTTCCTCTAGTTTTTCTAGGGACGAAAGAAGTTCCAGCTATTTTTGTGTGTTTTTTTTATTATTTTTTCCTGGCCCCCTGCATTTTTTTTCTGGGCATTTTTGTAGTTTTTATGAAAGGACAGGGGTTGAGTTACTGTCTGGAAATGATTTTAGAAGTGGAATGGGACCAGTTCAGGTGGTGGAGATCTGGTAGTTGGGGGGTGCTTTGGTCTATTTACATGCGGCGGAATATGTGCAAAGAGACCCCTATCAGCTGATTCTACTCGTATCTCAAAATTTCTACCTTCAACCTATGAAAAAATTGTGCTTAAAATACTGCCAAAGGACTGTTCAAGGCCCCCACCGAAGGATTTGGTTCAACGAAAGTTAGGGAAGGTGCTGTGAGAGCAGACATTAACATTACCGCAAATGGGAAATGAAGGAAAATGAAACTGTGACCTGCTGCCTGTATGGGTTGAAGACATATTTTGTGAAATAGATCACTGTACAACAACAACACTGTGTTTGTGACTTAAAACTTGTCAGAAACACATTATAAGACCTATAGTACTGTCTAGATGTGCTGAAAATGTATCTTTCATGTCTTTTCTAGCAAAATATTTGCACAAAATTGATTTCTTGATAGTTTTGGGGGGCAAAGTAATGTACATGATTATGAGTTGAATTTCTCCTGTAAGTAAATGATACTTTTCAATATGGTAGTTCACCTATTTCTGCAATGATATGCCACACAATCTGGTTGCTTTTCTCATTACCCTTGCCAAAACACACAGAACACTACCCTACCCCCCAAAAATTGAAAAGAATTTGGGCATTACTTGATTTTGTGTACATATTAAATTTTATTTGGCTTTCTGACAAAAACCTATAGTTCTTACATTGATTTGATGGTCAACATGTGAGAAACATAATAATCTCCTTTTTAGTCTTACAAAATGCCTTTTCTTGTAAAAAAAACAATTTTTTCACTGTTGTTTTATGTCAAACTGAATATTTTGTGTACTCTTTCAGGTAATTTCAGGTCCTGTATAAGATGAATGGAATTGTTTATCCACCTGTGCGCATATTTTCCTGATTCACACATCAAAGGAATGGAAATGAGAGTCTTTCTACATTTTCCAGAGGTAATTTTACCATTGGCATGGCTTCACTGCTTCATTACATTAGAAATTCGCCTCAAATAGCATGCCTAATGGCACTCAAAGTTGGCATAAAACCGCCCAGAATATAATGACCTGGGCTTTCCTGATTTTATTCAGTACCTGCATGTGTCTTACACAATTTTCACTTGCAAGAATGCTGGAATCAATTGTTTTAGAAAATAAACCAACCTAACATTTACCCCACCCCCCTTTTTTTTGCATATTTTTTCTTAAATCTAATCATATTTTCCCAGAAATATCCTTTTAGACCCTTGTTTGACTTTTTGGGGTGCAGTTTTATTCTCTGGGCTAGGCTAATAATTAAGTTTATGTTCCAGGGTACTTGTGGGCAGTTTTGAACAGAGTTTTGTGTTGGGGGATCCCAACAATAAGCCGTGTGGCAGGTGACTTCTTCCTCTGGTTTTAAGCTTTCCAGTACAATTTTGAGCCTAAAATCAACCTGGGATACAAGAATAACACTTGTTTTTTCAAGCTGTTTAAATTTGGCCACAGTATGACTGACTTTGAGTAGAATTTATCCATTTTGTAATCCAACAAATCTTAAAATGTAACAAATGCACAGTATATTTTAGTTGAGGAAGCCACAGAAAGATATGTGTCCTCATAAAGTTAGTATTTTATGGTAGAACACTCTTAGTAGAAGTCACACTAGTTTACAGAGTTCAAATATGTTTTCCCAGAGCTGAGATATGACAATTTTAAGCTTTTTTAGCTCACCGGTCATTGTCCTTGCTATGTTTTAATGGGGGGTGGTGTAAATGGGAGGGCTACAGAAGGCTTAGTTTTCATTGCATTTAGTTTTCCTCTTGAGAGATCATTCCAAATACCTTTAAGCTCAATGTGTTAGATTTAGAAGTAGATTGAAGGAAATTTGTGCCTCTGTATGGGTTGAAGACATATTTTGTGAAATAGATCACTGTACAACAACAACACTGTGTTTGTGACTTAAAACTTGTCAGAAACACATTATAAGACCTATAGTACTGTCTAGATGTGCTGAAAATGTATCTTTCATGTCTTTTCTAGCAAAATATTTGCACAAAATTGATTTCTTGATAGTTTTGGGGGGCAAAGTAATGTACATGATTATGAGTTGAATTTCTCCTGTAAGTAAATGATACTTTTCAATATGGTAGTTCACCTATTTCTGCAATGATATGCCACACAATCTGGTTGCTTTTCTCATTACCCTTGCCAAAACACACAGAACACTACCCTACCCCCCAAAAATTGAAAAGAATTTGGGCATTACTTGATTTTGTGTACATATTAAATTTTATTTGGCTTTCTGACAAAAACCTATAGTTCTTACATTGATTTGATGGTCAACATGTGAGAAACATAATAATCTCCTTTTTAGTCTTACAAAATGCCTTTTCTTGTAAAAAAAACAATTTTTTCACTGTTGTTTTATGTCAAACTGAATATTTTGTGTACTCTTTCAGGTAATTTCAGGTCCTGTATAAGATGAATGGAATTGTTTATCCACCTGTGCGCATATTTTCCTGATTCACACATCAAAGGAATGGAAATGAGAGTCTTTCTACATTTTCCAGAGGTAATTTTACCATTGGCATGGCTTCACTGCTTCATTACATTAGAAATTCGCCTCAAATAGCATGCCTAATGGCACTCAAAGTTGGCATAAAACCGCCCAGAATATAATGACCTGGGCTTTCCTGATTTTATTCAGTACCTGCATGTGTCTTACACAATTTTCACTTGCAAGAATGCTGGAATCAATTGTTTTAGAAAATAAACCAACCTAACATTTACCCCACCCCCCTTTTTTTTGCATATTTTTTCTTAAATCTAATCATATTTTCCCAGAAATATCCTTTTAGACCCTTGTTTGACTTTTTGGGGTGCAGTTTTATTCTCTGGGCTAGGCTAATAATTAAGTTTATGTTCCAGGGTACTTGTGGGCAGTTTTGAACAGAGTTTTGTGTTGGGGGATCCCAACAATAAGCCGTGTGGCAGGTGACTTCTTCCTCTGGTTTTAAGCTTTCCAGTACAATTTTGAGCCTAAAATCAACCTGGGATACAAGAATAACACTTGTTTTTTCAAGCTGTTTAAATTTGGCCACAGTATGACTGACTTTGAGTAGAATTTATCCATTTTGTAATCCAACAAATCTTAAAATGTAACAAATGCACAGTATATTTTAGTTGAGGAAGCCACAGAAAGATATGTGTCCTCATAAAGTTAGTATTTTATGGTAGAACACTCTTAGTAGAAGTCACACTAGTTTACAGAGTTCAAATATGTTTTCCCAGAGCTGAGATATGACAATTTTAAGCTTTTTTAGCTCACCGGTCATTGTCCTTGCTATGTTTTAATGGGGGGTGGTGTAAATGGGAGGGCTACAGAAGGCTTAGTTTTCATTGCATTTAGTTTTCCTCTTGAGAGATCATTCCAAATACCTTTAAGCTCAATGTGTTAGATTTAGAAGTAGATTGAAGGAAATTTGTGCCTCTGTATGGGTTGAAGACATATTTTGTGAAATAGATCACTGTACAACAACAACACTGTGTTTGTGACTTAAAACTTGTCAGAAACACATTATAAGACCTATAGTACTGTCTAGATGTGCTGAAAATGTATCTTTCATGTCTTTTCTAGCAAAATATTTGCACAAAATTGATTTCTTGATAGTTTTGGGGGGCAAAGTAATGTACATGATTATGAGTTGAATTTCTCCTGTAAGTAAATGATACTTTTCAATATGGTAGTTCACCTATTTCTGCAATGATATGCCACACAATCTGGTTGCTTTTCTCATTACCCTTGCCAAAACACACAGAACACTACCCTACCCCCCAAAAATTGAAAAGAATTTGGGCATTACTTGATTTTGTGTACATATTAAATTTTATTTGGCTTTCTGACAAAAACCTATAGTTCTTACATTGATTTGATGGTCAACATGTGAGAAACATAATAATCTCCTTTTTAGTCTTACAAAATGCCTTTTCTTGTAAAAAAAACAATTTTTTCACTGTTGTTTTATGTCAAACTGAATATTTTGTGTACTCTTTCAGGTAATTTCAGGTCCTGTATAAGATGAATGGAATTGTTTATCCACCTGTGCGCATATTTTCCTGATTCACACATCAAAGGAATGGAAATGAGAGTCTTTCTACATTTTCCAGAGGTAATTTTACCATTGGCATGGCTTCACTGCTTCATTACATTAGAAATTCGCCTCAAATAGCATGCCTAATGGCACTCAAAGTTGGCATAAAACCGCCCAGAATATAATGACCTGGGCTTTCCTGATTTTATTCAGTACCTGCATGTGTCTTACACAATTTTCACTTGCAAGAATGCTGGAATCAATTGTTTTAGAAAATAAACCAACCTAACATTTACCCCACCCCCCTTTTTTTTGCATATTTTTTCTTAAATCTAATCATATTTTCCCAGAAATATCCTTTTAGACCCTTGTTTGACTTTTTGGGGTGCAGTTTTAT
This sequence comes from Lepidochitona cinerea, assembly GCA_963971465.1. Lineage (NCBI taxonomy): Eukaryota > Metazoa > Mollusca > Polyplacophora > Chitonida > Tonicellidae > Lepidochitona > Lepidochitona cinerea. Next base: position 27,786,781 of record OZ020561.1, read on the forward strand.
TCTCTGGGCTAGGCTAATAATTAAGTTTATGTTCCAGGGTACTTGTGGGCAGTTTTGAACAGAGTTTTGTGTTGGGGGATCCCAACAATAAGCCGTGTGGCAGGTGACTTCTTCCTCTGGTTTTAAGCTTTCCAGTACAATTTTGAGCCTAAAATCAACCTGGGATACAAGAATAACACTTGTTTTTTCAAGCTGTTTAAATTTGGCCACAGTATGACTGACTTTGAGTAGAATTTATCCATTTTGTAATCCAACAAATCTTAAAATGTAACAAATGCACAGTATATTTTAGTTGAGGAAGCCACAGAAAGATATGTGTCCTCATAAAGTTAGTATTTTATGGTAGAACACTCTTAGTAGAAGTCACACTAGTTTACAGAGTTCAAATATGTTTTCCCAGAGCTGAGATATGACAATTTTAAGCTTTTTTAGCTCACCGGTCATTGTCCTTGCTATGTTTTAATGGGGGGTGGTGTAAATGGGAGGGCTACAGAAGGCTTAGTTTTCATTGCATTTAGTTTTCCTCTTGAGAGATCATTCCAAATACCTTTAAGCTCAATGTGTTAGATTTAGAAGTAGATTGAAGGAAATTTGTGCCTCTGTATGGGTTGAAGACATATTTTGTGAAATAGATCACTGTACAACAACAACACTGTGTTTGTGACTTAAAACTTGTCAGAAACACATTATAAGACCTATAGTACTGTCTAGATGTGCTGAAAATGTATCTTTCATGTCTTTTCTAGCAAAATATTTGCACAAAATTGATTTCTTGATAGTTTTGGGGGGCAAAGTAATGTACATGATTATGAGTTGAATTTCTCCTGTAAGTAAATGATACTTTTCAATATGGTAGTTCACCTATTTCTGCAATGATATGCCACACAATCTGGTTGCTTTTCTCATTACCCTTGCCAAAACACACAGAACACTACCCTACCCCCCAAAAATTGAAAAGAATTTGGGCATTACTTGATTTTGTGTACATATTAAATTTTATTTGGCTTTCTGACAAAAACCTATAGTTCTTACATTGATTTGATGGTCAACATGTGAGAAACATAATAATCTCCTTTTTAGTCTTACAAAATGCCTTTTCTTGTAAAAAAAACAATTTTTTCACTGTTGTTTTATGTCAAACTGAATATTTTGTGTACTCTTTCAGGTAATTTCAGGTCCTGTATAAGATGAATGGAATTGTTTATCCACCTGTGCGCATATTTTCCTGATTCACACATCAAAGGAATGGAAATGAGAGTCTTTCTACATTTTCCAGAGGTAATTTTACCATTGGCATGGCTTCACTGCTTCATTACATTAGAAATTCGCCTCAAATAGCATGCCTAATGGCACTCAAAGTTGGCATAAAACCGCCCAGAATATAATGACCTGGGCTTTCCTGATTTTATTCAGTACCTGCATGTGTCTTACACAATTTTCACTTGCAAGAATGCTGGAATCAATTGTTTTAGAAAATAAACCAACCTAACATTTACCCCACCCCCCTTTTTTTTGCATATTTTTTCTTAAATCTAATCATATTTTCCCAGAAATATCCTTTTAGACCCTTGTTTGACTTTTTGGGGTGCAGTTTTATTCTCTGGGCTAGGCTAATAATTAAGTTTATGTTCCAGGGTACTTGTGGGCAGTTTTGAACAGAGTTTTGTGTTGGGGGATCCCAACAATAAGCCGTGTGGCAGGTGACTTCTTCCTCTGGTTTTAAGCTTTCCAGTACAATTTTGAGCCTAAAATCAACCTGGGATACAAGAATAACACTTGTTTTTTCAAGCTGTTTAAATTTGGCCACAGTATGACTGACTTTGAGTAGAATTTATCCATTTTGTAATCCAACAAATCTTAAAATGTAACAAATGCACAGTATATTTTAGTTGAGGAAGCCACAGAAAGATATGTGTCCTCATAAAGTTAGCATTTTATGGTAGAACACTCTTAGTAGAAGTCACACTAGTTTACAGAGTTCAAATATGTTTTCCCAGAGCTGAGATATGACAATTTTAAGCTTTTTTAGCTCACCGGTCATTGTCCTTGCTATGTTTTAATGGGGGGTGGTGTAAATGGGAGGGCTACAGAAGGCTTAGTTTTCATTGCATTTAGTTTTCCTCTTGAGAGATCATTCCAAATACCTTTAAGCTCAATGTGTTAGATTTAGAAGTAGATTGAAGGAAATTTGTGCCTCTGTTAGGATACAGGTCACAGTTTGTCACTTCCGGAAATTTCTAGGGACGAAAGAAGTTCCAGCTATTTTTGTGTGTTTTTTTTATTATTTTTTCCTGGCCCCCTGCATTTTTTTTCTGGGCATTTTTGTAGTTTTTATGAAAGGACAGGGGTTGAGTTACTGTCTGGAAATGATTTTAGAAGTGGAATGGGACCAGTTCAGGTGGTGGAGATCTGGTAGTTGGGGGGTGCTTTGGTCTATTTACATGCGGCGGAATATGTGCAAAGAGACCCCTATCAGCTGATTCTACTCGTATCTCAAAATTTCTACCTTCAACCTATGAAAAAATTGTGCTTAAAATACTGCCAAAGGACTGTTCAAGGCCCCCACCGAAGGATTTGGTTCAACGAAAGTTAGGGAAGGTGCTGTGAGAGCAGACATTAACATTACCGCAAATGGGAAATGAAGGAAAATGAAACTGTGACCTGCTGCCTGTATGGGTTGAAGACATATTTTGTGAAATAGATCACTGTACAACAACAACACTGTGTTTGTGACTTAAAACTTGTCAGAAACACATTATAAGACCTATAGTACTGTCTAGATGTGCTGAAAATGTATCTTTCATGTCTTTTCTAGCAAAATATTTGCACAAAATTGATTTCTTGATAGTTTTGGGGGGCAAAGTAATGTACATGATTATGAGTTGAATTTCTCCTGTAAGTAAATGATACTTTTCAATATGGTAGTTCACCTATTTCTGCAATGATATGCCACACAATCTGGTTGCTTTTCTCATTACCCTTGCCAAAACACACAGAACACTACCCTACCCCCCAAAAATTGAAAAGAATTTGGGCATTACTTGATTTTGTGTACATATTAAATTTTATTTGGCTTTCTGACAAAAACCTATAGTTCTTACATTGATTTGATGGTCAACATGTGAGAAACATAATAATCTCCTTTTTAGTCTTACAAAATGCCTTTTCTTGTAAAAAAAACAATTTTTTCACTGTTGTTTTATGTCAAACTGAATATTTTGTGTACTCTTTCAGGTAATTTCAGGTCCTGTATAAGATGAATGGAATTGTTTATCCACCTGTGCGCATATTTTCCTGATTCACACATCAAAGGAATGGAAATGAGAGTCTTTCTACATTTTCCAGAGGTAATTTTACCATTGGCATGGCTTCACTGCTTCATTACATTAGAAATTCGCCTCAAATAGCATGCCTAATGGCACTCAAAGTTGGCATAAAACCGCCCAGAATATAATGACCTGGGCTTTCCTGATTTTATTCAGTACCTGCATGTGTCTTACACAATTTTCACTTGCAAGAATGCTGGAATCAATTGTTTTAGAAAATAAACCAACCTAACATTTACCCCACCCCCCTTTTTTTTGCATATTTTTTCTTAAATCTAATCATATTTTCCCAGAAATATCCTTTTAGACCCTTGTTTGACTTTTTGGGGTGCAGTTTTATTCTCTGGGCTAGGCTAATAATTAAGTTTATGTTCCAGGGTACTTGTGGGCAGTTTTGAACAGAGTTTTGTGTTGGGGGATCCCAACAATAAGCCGTGTGGCAGGTGACTTCTTCCTCTGGTTTTAAGCTTTCCAGTACAATTTTGAGCCTAAAATCAACCTGGGATACAAGAATAACACTTGTTTTTTCAAGCTGTTTAAATTTGGCCACAGTATGACTGACTTTGAGTAGAATTTATCCATTTTGTAATCCAACAAATCTTAAAATGTAACAAATGCACAGTATATTTTAGTTGAGGAAGCCACAGAAAGATATGTGTCCTCATAAAGTTAGTATTTTATGGTAGAACACTCTTAGTAGAAGTCACACTAGTTTACAGAGTTCAAATATGTTTTCCCAGAGCTGAGATATGACAATTTTAAGCTTTTTTAGCTCACCGGTCATTGTCCTTGCTATGTTTTAATGGGGGGTGGTGTAAATGGGAGGGCTACAGAAGGCTTAGTTTTCATTGCATTTAGTTTTCCTCTTGAGAGATCATTCCAAATACCTTTAAGCTCAATGTGTTAGATTTAGAAGTAGATTGAAGGAAATTTGTGCCTCTGTATGGGTTGAAGACATATTTTGTGAAATAGATCACTGTACAACAACAACACTGTGTTTGTGACTTAAAACTTGTCAGAAACACATTATAAGACCTATAGTACTGTCTAGATGTGCTGAAAATGTATCTTTCATGTCTTTTCTAGCAAAATATTTGCACAAAATTGATTTCTTGATAGTTTTGGGGGGCAAAGTAATGTACATGATTATGAGTTGAATTTCTCCTGTAAGTAAATGATACTTTTCAATATGGTAGTTCACCTATTTCTGCAATGATATGCCACACAATCTGGTTGCTTTTCTCATTACCCTTGCCAAAACACACAGAACACTACCCTACCCCCCAAAAATTGAAAAGAATTTGGGCATTACTTGATTTTGTGTACATATTAAATTTTATTTGGCTTTCTGACAAAAACCTATAGTTCTTACATTGATTTGATGGTCAACATGTGAGAAACATAATAATCTCCTTTTTAGTCTTACAAAATGCCTTTTCTTGTAAAAAAAACAATTTTTTCACTGTTGTTTTATGTCAAACTGAATATTTTGTGTACTCTTTCAGGTAATTTCAGGTCCTGTATAAGATGAATGGAATTGTTTATCCACCTGTGCGCATATTTTCCTGATTCACACATCAAAGGAATGGAAATGAGAGTCTTTCTACATTTTCCAGAGGTAATTTTACCATTGGCATGGCTTCACTGCTTCATTACATTAGAAATTCGCCTCAAATAGCATGCCTAATGGCACTCAAAGTTGGCATAAAACCGCCCAGAATATAATGACCTGGGCTTTCCTGATTTTATTCAGTACCTGCATGTGTCTTACACAATTTTCACTTGCAAGAATGCTGGAATCAATTGTTTTAGAAAATAAACCAACCTAACATTTACCCCACCCCCCTTTTTTTTGCATATTTTTTCTTAAATCTAATCATATTTTCCCAGAAATATCCTTTTAGACCCTTGTTTGACTTTTTGGGGTGCAGTTTTATTCTCTGGGCTAGGCTAATAATTAAGTTTATGTTCCAGGGTACTTGTGGGCAGTTTTGAACAGAGTTTTGTGTTGGGGGATCCCAACAATAAGCCGTGTGGCAGGTGACTTCTTCCTCTGGTTTTAAGCTTTCCAGTACAATTTTGAGCCTAAAATCAACCTGGGATACAAGAATAACACTTGTTTTTTCAAGCTGTTTAAATTTGGCCACAGTATGACTGACTTTGAGTAGAATTTATCCATTTTGTAATCCAACAAATCTTAAAATGTAACAAATGCACAGTATATTTTAGTTGAGGAAGCCACAGAAAGATATGTGTCCTCATAAAGTTAGTATTTTATGGTAGAACACTCTTAGTAGAAGTCACACTAGTTTACAGAGTTCAAATATGTTTTCCCAGAGCTGAGATATGACAATTTTAAGCTTTTTTAGCTCACCGGTCATTGTCCTTGCTATGTTTTAATGGGGGGTGGTGTAAATGGGAGGGCTACAGAAGGCTTAGTTTTCATTGCATTTAGTTTTCCTCTTGAGAGATCATTCCAAATACCTTTAAGCTCAATGTGTTAGATTTAGAAGTAGATTGAAGGAAATTTGTGCCTCTGTATGGGTTGAAGACATATTTTGTGAAATAGATCACTGTACAACAACAACACTGTGTTTGTGACTTAAAACTTGTCAGAAACACATTATAAGACCTATAGTACTGTCTAGATGTGCTGAAAATGTATCTTTCATGTCTTTTCTAGCAAAATATTTGCACAAAATTGATTTCTTGATAGTTTTGGGGGGCAAAGTAATGTACATGATTATGAGTTGAATTTCTCCTGTAAGTAAATGATACTTTTCAATATGGTAGTTCACCTATTTCTGCAATGATATGCCACACAATCTGGTTGCTTTTCTCATTACCCTTGCCAAAACACACAGAACACTACCCTACCCCCCAAAAATTGAAAAGAATTTGGGCATTACTTGATTTTGTGTACATATTAAATTTTATTTGGCTTTCTGACAAAAACCTATAGTTCTTACATTGATTTGATGGTCAACATGTGAGAAACATAATAATCTCCTTTTTAGTCTTACAAAATGCCTTTTCTTGTAAAAAAAACAATTTTTTCACTGTTGTTTTATGTCAAACTGAATATTTTGTGTACTCTTTCAGGTAATTTCAGGTCCTGTATAAGATGAATGGAATTGTTTATCCACCTGTGCGCATATTTTCCTGATTCACACATCAAAGGAATGGAAATGAGAGTCTTTCTACATTTTCCAGAGGTAATTTTACCATTGGCATGGCTTCACTGCTTCATTACATTAGAAATTCGCCTCAAATAGCATGCCTAATGGCACTCAAAGTTGGCATAAAACCGCCCAGAATATAATGACCTGGGCTTTCCTGATTTTATTCAGTACCTGCATGTGTCTTACACAATTTTCACTTGCAAGAATGCTGGAATCAATTGTTTTAGAAAATAAACCAACCTAACATTTACCCCACCCCCCTTTTTTTGCATATTTTTTCTTAAATCTAATCATATTTTCCCAGAAATATCCTTTTAGACCCTTGTTTGACTTTTTGGGGTGCAGTTTTATTCTCTGGGCTAGGCTAATAATTAAGTTTATGTTCCAGGGTACTTGTGGGCAGTTTTGAACAGAGTTTTGTGTTGGGGGATCCCAACAATAAGCCGTGTGGCAGGTGACTTCTTCCTCTGGTTTTAAGCTTTCCAGTACAATTTTGAGCCTAAAATCAACCTGGGATACAAGAATAACACTTGTTTTTTCAAGCTGTTTAAATTTGGCCACAGTATGACTGACTTTGAGTAGAATTTATCCATTTTGTAATCCAACAAATCTTAAAATGTAACAAATGCACAGTATATTTTAGTTGAGGAAGCCACAGAAAGATATGTGTCCTCATAAAGTTAGTATTTTATGGTAGAACACTCTTAGTAGAAGTCACACTAGTTTACAGAGTTCAAATATGTTTTCCCAGAGCTGAGATATGACAATTTTAAGCTTTTTTAGCTCACCGGTCATTGTCCTTGCTATGTTTTAATGGGGGGTGGTGTAAATGGGAGGGCTACAGAAGGCTTAGTTTTCATTGCATTTAGTTTTCCTCTTGAGAGATCATTCCAAATACCTTTAAGCTCAATGTGTTAGATTTAGAAGTAGATTGAAGGAAATTTGTGCCTCTGTATGGGTTGAAGACATATTTTGTGAAATAGATCACTGTACAACAACAACACTGTGTTTGTGACTTAAAACTTGTCAGAAACACATTATAAGACCTATAGTACTGTCTAGATGTGCTGAAAATGTATCTTTCATGTCTTTTCTAGCAAAATATTTGCACAAAATTGATTTCTTGATAGTTTTGGGGGGCAAAGTAATGTACATGATTATGAGTTGAATTTCTCCTGTAAGTAAATGATACTTTTCAATATGGTAGTTCACCTATTTCTGCAATGATATGCCACACAATCTGGTTGCTTTTCTCATTACCCTTGCCAAAACACACAGAACACTACCCTACCCCCCAAAAATTGAAAAGAATTTGGGCATTACTTGATTTTGTGTACATATTAAATTTTATTTGGCTTTCTGACAAAAACCTATAGTTCTTACATTGATTTGATGGTCAACATGTGAGAAACATAATAATCTCCTTTTTAGTCTTACAAAATGCCTTTTCTTGTAAAAAAAACAATTTTTTCACTGTTGTTTTATGTCAAACTGAATATTTTGTGTACTCTTTCAGGTAATTTCAGGTCCTGTATAAGATGAATGGAATTGTTTATCCACCTGTGCGCATATTTTCCTGATTCACACATCAAAGGAATGGAAATGAGAGTCTTTCTACATTTTCCAGAGGTAATTTTACCATTGGCATGGCTTCACTGCTTCATTACATTAGAAATTCGCCTCAAATAGCATGCCTAATGGCACTCAAAGTTGGCATAAAACCGCCCAGAATATAATGACCTGGGCTTTCCTGATTTTATTCAGTACCTGCATGTGTCTTACACAATTTTCACTTGCAAGAATGCTGGAATCAATTGTTTTAGAAAATAAACCAACCTAACATTTACCCCACCCCCCTTTTTTTTGCATATTTTTTCTTAAATCTAATCATATTTTCCCAGAAATATCCTTTTAGACCCTTGTTTGACTTTTTGGGGTGCAGTTTTATTCTCTGGGCTAGGCTAATAATTAAGTTTATGTTCCAGGGTACTTGTGGGCAGTTTTGAACAGAGTTTTGTGTTGGGGGATCCCAACAATAAGCCGTGTGGCAGGTGACTTCTTCCTCTGGTTTTAAGCTTTCCAGTACAATTTTGAGCCTAAAATCAACCTGGGATACAAGAATAACACTTGTTTTTTCAAGCTGTTTAAATTTGGCCACAGTATGACTGACTTTGAGTAGAATTTATCCATTTTGTAATCCAACAAATCTTAAAATGTAACAAATGCACAGTATATTTTAGTTGAGGAAGCCACAGAAAGATATGTGTCCTCATAAAGTTAGTATTTTATGGTAGAACACTCTTAGTAGAAGTCACACTAGTTTACAGAGTTCAAATATGTTTTCCCAGAGCTGAGATATGACAATTTTAAGCTTTTTTAGCTCACCGGTCATTGTCCTTGCTATGTTTTAATGGGGGGTGGTGTAAATGGGAGGGCTACAGAAGGCTTAGTTTTCATTGCATTTAGTTTTCCTCTTGAGAGATCATTCCAAATACCTTTAAGCTCAATGTGTTAGATTTAGAAGTAGATTGAAGGAAATTTGTGCCTCAACAGGATACATGTCACAGTTTGTCACTTCCGGAAATTTCTAGGGACGAAAGAAGTTCCAGCTATTTTTGTGTGTTTTTTTTATTATTTTTTCCTGGCCCCCTGCATTTTTTTTCTGGGCATTTTTGTAGTTTTTATGAAAGGACAGGGGTTGAGTTACTGTCTGGAAATGATTTTAGAAGTGGAATGGGACCAGTTCAGGTGGTGGAGATCTGGTAGTTGGGGGGTGCTTTGGTCTATTTACATGCGGCGGAATATGTGCAAAGAGACCCCTATCAGCTGATTCTACTCGTATCTCAAAATTTCTACCTTCAACCTATGAAAAAATTGTGCTTAAAATACTGCCAAAGGACTGTTCAAGGCCCCCACCGAAGGATTTGGTTCAACGAAAGTTAGGGAAGGTGCTGTGAGAGCAGACATTAACATTACCGCAAATGGGAAATGAAGGAAAATGAAACTGTGACCTGCTGCCTGTATGGGTTGAAGACATATTTTGTGAAATAGATCACTGTACAACAACAACACTGTGTTTGTGACTTAAAACTTGTCAGAAACACATTATAAGACCTATAGTACTGTCTAGATGTGCTGAAAATGTATCTTTCATGTCTTTTCTAGCAAAATATTTGCACAAAATTGATTTCTTGATAGTTTTGGGGGGCAAAGTAATGTACATGATTATGAGTTGAATTTCTCCTGTAAGTAAATGATACTTTTCAATATGGTAGTTCACCTATTTCTGCAATGATATGCCACACAATCTGGTTGCTTTTCTCATTACCCTTGCCAAAACACACAGAACACTACCCTACCCCCCAAAAATTGAAAAGAATTTGGGCATTACTTGATTTTGTGTACATATTAAATTTTATTTGGCTTTCTGACAAAAACCTATAGTTCTTACATTGATTTGATGGTCAACATGTGAGAAACATAATAATCTCCTTTTTAGTCTTACAAAATGCCTTTTCTTGTAAAAAAAACAATTTTTTCACTATTGTTTTATGTCAAACTGAATATTTTGTGTACTCTTTCAGGTAATTTCAGGTCCTGTATAAGATGAATGGAATTGTTTATCCACCTGTGCGCATATTTTCCTGATTCACACATCAAAGGAATGGAAATGAGAGTCTTTCTACATTTTCCAGAGGTAATTTTACCATTGGCATGGCTTCACTGCTTCATTACATTAGAAATTCGCCTCAAATAGCATGCCTAATGGCACTCAAAGTTGGCATAAAACCGCCCAGAATATAATGACCTGGGCTTTCCTGATTTTATTCAGTACCTGCATGTGTCTTACATAATTTTCACTTGCAAGAATGCTGGAATCAATTGTTTTAGAAAATAAACCAACCTAACATTTACCCCACCCCCCTTTTTTTTGCATATTTTTTCTTAAATCTAATCATATTTTCCCAGAAATATCCTTTTAGACCCTTGTTTGACTTTTTGGGGTGCAGTTTTATTCTCTGGGCTAGGCTAATAATTAAGTTTATGTTCCAGGGTACTTGTGGGCAGTTTTGAACAGAGTTTTGTGTTGGGGGATCCCAACAATAAGCCGTGTGGCAGGTGACTTCTTCCTCTGGTTTTAAGCTTTCCAGTACAATTTTGAGCCTAAAATCAACCTGGGATACAAGAATAACACTTGTTTTTTCAAGCTGTTTAAATTTGGCCACAGTATGACTGACTTTGAGTAGAATTTATCCATTTTGTAATCCAACAAATCTTAAAATGTAACAAATGCACAGTATATTTTAGTTGAGGAAGCCACAGAAAGATATGTGTCCTCATAAAGTTAGTATTTTATGGTAGAACACTCTTAGTAGAAGTCACACTAGTTTACAGAGTTCAAATATGTTTTCCCAGAGCTGAGATATGACAATTTTAAGCTTTTTTAGCTCACCGGTCATTGTCCTTGCTATGTTTTAATGGGGGGTGGTGTAAATGGGAGGGCTACAGAAGGCTTAGTTTTCATTGCATTTAGTTTTCCTCTTGAGAGATCATTCCAAATACCTTTAAGCTCAATGTGTTAGATTTAGAAGTAGATTGAAGGAAATTTGTGCCTCTGTATGGGTTGAAGACATATTTTGTGAAATAGATCACTGTACAACAACAACACTGTGTTTGTGACTTAAAACTTGTCAGAAACACATTATAAGACCTATAGTACTGTCTAGATGTGCTGAAAATGTATCTTTCATGTCTTTTCTAGCAAAATATTTGCACAAAATTGATTTCTTGATAGTTTTGGGGGGCAAAGTAATGTACATGATTATGAGTTGAATTTCTCCTGTAAGTAAATGATACTTTTCAATATGGTAGTTCACCTATTTCTGCAATGATATGCCACACAATCTGGTTGCTTTTCTCATTACCCTTGCCAAAACACACAGAACATGACCCTACCCCCCAAAAATTGAAAAGAATTTGGGCATTACTTGATTTTGTGTACATATTAAATTTTATTTGGCTTTCTGACAAAAACCTATAGTTCTTACATTGATTTGATGGTCAACATGTGAGAAACATAATAATCTCCTTTTTAGTCTTACAAAATGCCTTTTCTTGTAAAAAAAACAATTTTTTCACTGTTGTTTTATGTCAAACTGAATATTTTGTGTACTCTTTCAGGTAATTTCAGGTCCTGTATAAGATGAATGGAATTGTTTATCCACCTGTGCGCATATTTTCCTGATTCACACATCAAAGGAATGGAAATGAGAGTCTTTCTACATTTTCCAGAGGTAATTTTACCATTGGCATGGCTTCACTGCTTCATTACATTAGAAATTCGCCTCAAATAGCATGCCTAATGGCACTCAAAGTTGGCATAAAACCGCCCAGAATATAATGACCTGGGCTTTCCTGATTTTATTCAGTACCTGCATGTGTCTTACACAATTTTCACTTGCAAGAATGCTGGAATCAATTGTTTTAGAAAATAAACCAACCTAACATTTACCCCACCCCCCTTTTTTTTGCATATTTTTTCTTAAATCTAATCATATTTTCCCAGAAATATCCTTTTAGACCCTTGTTTGACTTTTTGGGGTGCAGTTTTATTCTCTGGGCTAGGCTAATAATTAAGTTTATGTTCCAGGGTACTTGTGGGCAGTTTTGAACCGAGTTTTGTGTTGGGGGATCCCAACAATAAGCCGTGTGGCAGGTGACTTCTTCCTCTGGTTTTAAGCTTTCCAGTACAATTTTGAGCCTAAAATCAACCTGGGATACAAGAATAACACTTGTTTTTTCAAGCTGTTTAAATTTGGCCACAGTATGACTGACTTTGAGTAGAATTTATCCATTTTGTAATCCAACAAATCTTAAAATGTAACAAATGCACAGTATATTTTAGTTGAGGAAGCCACAGAAAGATATGTGTCCTCATAAAGTTAGTATTTTATGGTAGAACACTCTTAGTAGAAGTCACACTAGTTTACAGAGTTCAAATATGTTTTCCCAGAGCTGAGATATGACAATTTTAAGCTTTTTTAGCTCACCGGTCATTGTCCTTGCTATGTTTTAATGGGGGGTGGTGTAAATGGGAGGGCTACAGAAGGCTTAGTTTTCATTGCATTTAGTTTTCCTCTTGAGAGATCATTCCAAATACCTTTAAGCTCAATGTGTTAGATTTAGAAGTAGATTGAAGGAAATTTGTGCCTCTGTATGGGTTGAAGACATATTTTGTGAAATAGATCACTGTACAACAACAACACTGTGTTTGTGACTTAAAACTTGTCAGAAACACATTATAAGACCTATAGTACTGTCTAGATGTGCTGAAAATGTATCTTTCATGTCTTTTCTAGCAAAATATTTGCACAAAATTGATTTCTTGATAGTTTTGGGGGGCAAAGTAATGTACATGATTATGAGTTGAATTTCTCCTGTAAGTAAATGATACTTTTCAATATGGTAGTTCACCTATTTCTGCAATGATATGCCACACAATCTGGTTGCTTTTCTCATTACCCTTGCCAAAACACACAGAACACTACCCTACCCCCCAAAAATTGAAAAGAATTTGGGCATTACTTGATTTTGTGTACATATTAAATTTTATTTGGCTTTCTGACAAAAACCTATAGTTCTTACATTGATTTGATGGTCAACATGTGAGAAACATAATAATCTCCTTTTTAGTCTTACAAAATGCCTTTTCTTGTAAAAAAAACAATTTTTTCACTGTTGTTTTATGTCAAACTGAATATTTTGTGTACTCTTTCAGGTAATTTCAGGTCCTGTATAAGATGAATGGAATTGTTTATCCACCTGTGCGCATATTTTCCTGATTCACACATCAAAGGAATGGAAATGAGAGTCTTTCTACATTTTCCAGAGGTAATTTTACCATTGGCATGGCTTCACTGCTTCATTACATTAGAAATTCGCCTCAAATAGCATGCCTAATGGCACTCAAAGTTGGCATAAAACCGCCCAGAATATAATGACCTGGGCTTTCCTGATTTTATTCAGTACCTGCATGTGTCTTACACAATTTTCACTTGCAAGAATGCTGGAATCAATTGTTTTAGAAAATAAACCAACCTAACATTTACCCCACCCCCCTTTTTTTTGCATATTTTTTCTTAAATCTAATCATATTTTCCCAGAAATATCCTTTTAGACCCTTGTTTGACTTTTTGGGGTGCAGTTTTATTCTCTGGGCTAGGCTAATAATTAAGTTTATGTTCCAGGGTACTTGTGGGCAGTTTTGAACAGAGTTTTGTGTTGGGGGATCCCAACAATAAGCCGTGTGGCAGGTGACTTCTTCCTCTGGTTTTAAGCTTTCCAGTACAATTTTGAGCCTAAAATCAACCTGGGATACAAGAATAACACTTGTTTTTTCAAGCTGTTTAAATTTGGCCACAGTATGACTGACTTTGAGTAGAATTTATCCATTTTGTAATCCAACAAATCTTAAAATGTAACAAATGCACAGTATATTTTAGTTGAGGAAGCCACAGAAAGATATGTGTCCTCATAAAGTTAGTATTTTATGGTAGAACACTCTTAGTAGAAGTCACACTAGTTTACAGAGTTCAAATATGTTTTCCCAGAGCTGAGATATGACAATTTTAAGCTTTTTTAGCTCACCGGTCATTGTCCTTGCTATGTTTTAATGGGGGGTGGTGTAAATGGGAGGGCTACAGAAGGCTTAGTTTTCATTGCATTTAGTTTTCCTCTTGAGAGATCATTCCAAATACCTTTAAGCTCAATGTGTTAGATTTAGAAGTAGATTGAAGGAAATTTGTGCCTCTGTATGGGTTGAAGACATATTTTGTGAAATAGATCACTGTACAACAACAACACTGTGTTTGTGACTTAAAACTTGTCAGAAACACATTATAAGACCTATAGTACTGTCTAGATGTGCTGAAAATGTATCTTTCATGTCTTTTCTAGCAAAATATTTGCACAAAATTGATTTCTTGATAGTTTTGGGGGGCAAAGTAATGTACATGATTATGAGTTGAATTTCTCCTGTAAGTAAATGATACTTTTCAATATGGTAGTTCACCTATTTCTGCAATGATATGCCACACAATCTGGTTGCTTTTCTCATTACCCTTGCCAAAACACACAGAACACTACCCTACCCCCCAAAAATTGAAAAGAATTTGGGCATTACTTGATTTTGTGTACATATTAAATTTTATTTGGCTTTCTGACAAAAACCTATAGTTCTTACATTGATTTGATGGTCAACATGTGAGAAACATAATAATCTCCTTTTTAGTCTTACAAAATGCCTTTTCTTGTAAAAAAAACAATTTTTTCACTATTGTTTTATGTCAAACTGAATATTTTGTGTACTCTTTCAGGTAATTTCAGGTCCTGTATAAGATGAATGGAATTGTTTATCCACCTGTGCGCATATTTTCCTGATTCACACATCAAAGGAATGGAAATGAGAGTCTTTCTACATTTTCCAGAGGTAATTTTACCATTGGCATGGCTTCACTGCTTCATTACATTAGAAATTCGCCTCAAATAGCATGCCTAATGGCACTCAAAGTTGGCATAAAACCGCCCAGAATATAATGACCTGGGCTTTCCTGATTTTATTCAGTACCTGCATGTGTCTTACACAATTTTCACTTGCAAGAATGCTGGAATCAATTGTTTTAGAAAATAAACCAACCTAACATTTACCCCACCCCCCTTTTTTTTGCATATTTTTTCTTAAATCTAATCATATTTTCCCAGAAATATCCTTTTAGACCCTTGTTTGACTTTTTGGGGTGCAGTTTTATTCTCTGGGCTAGGCTAATAATTAAGTTTATGTTCCAGGGTACTTGTGGGCAGTTTTGAACAGAGTTTTGTGTTGGGGGATCCCAACAATAAGCCGTGTGGCAGGTGACTTCTTCCTCTGGTTTTAAGCTTTCCAGTACAATTTTGAGCCTAAAATCAACCTGGGATACAAGAATAACACTTGTTTTTTCAAGCTGTTTAAATTTGGCCACAGTATGACTGACTTTGAGTAGAATTTATCCATTTTGTAATCCAACAAATCTTAAAATGTAACAAATGCACAGTATATTTTAGTTGAGGAAGCCACAGAAAGATATGTGTCCTCATAAAGTTAGTATTTTATGGTAGAACACTCTTAGTAGAAGTCACACTAGTTTACAGAGTTCAAATATGTTTTCCCAGAGCTGAGATATGACAATTTTAAGCTTTTTTAGCTCACCGGTCATTGTCCTTGCTATGTTTTAATGGGGGGTGGTGTAAATGGGAGGGCTACAGAAGGCTTAGTTTTCATTGCATTTAGTTTTCCTCTTGAGAGATCATTCCAAATACCTTTAAGCTCAATGTGTTAGATTTAGAAGTAGATTGAAGGAAATTTGTGCCTCTGTATGGGTTGAAGACATATTTTGTGAAATAGATCACTGTACAACAACAACACTGTGTTTGTGACTTAAAACTTGTCAGAAACACATTATAAGACCTATAGTACTGTCTAGATGTGCTGAAAATGTATCTTTCATGTCTTTTCTAGCAAAATATTTGCACAAAATTGATTTCTTGATAGTTTTGGGGGGCAAAGTAATGTACATGATTATGAGTTGAATTTCTCCTGTAAGTAAATGATACTTTTCAATATGGTAGTTCACCTATTTCTGCAATGATATGCCACACAATCTGGTTGCTTTTCTCATTACCCTTGCCAAAACACACAGAACACTACCCTACCCCCCAAAAATTGAAAAGAATTTGGGCATTACTTGATTTTGTGTACATATTAAATTTTATTTGGCTTTCTGACAAAAACCTATAGTTCTTACATTGATTTGATGGTCAACATGTGAGAAACATAATAATCTCCTTTTTAGTCTTACAAAATGCCTTTTCTTGTAAAAAAAACAATTTTTTCACTGTTGTTTTATGTCAAACTGAATATTTTGTGTACTCTTTCAGGTAATTTC
The DNA here is from genome assembly GCA_963971465.1 of Lepidochitona cinerea. Taxonomy (NCBI): domain Eukaryota; kingdom Metazoa; phylum Mollusca; class Polyplacophora; order Chitonida; family Tonicellidae; genus Lepidochitona; species Lepidochitona cinerea. The sequence continues at coordinate 27,803,269 of OZ020561.1, forward strand.
AGGTCCTGTATAAGATGAATGGAATTGTTTATCCACCTGTGCGCATATTTTCCTGATTCACACATCAAAGGAATGGAAATGAGAGTCTTTCTACATTTTCCAGAGGTAATTTTACCATTGGCATGGCTTCACTGCTTCATTACATTAGAAATTCGCCTCAAATAGCATGCCTAATGGCACTCAAAGTTGGCATAAAACCGCCCAGAATATAATGACCTGGGCTTTCCTGATTTTATTCAGTACCTGCATGTGTCTTACACAATTTTCACTTGCAAGAATGCTGGAATCAATTGTTTTAGAAAATAAACCAACCTAACATTTACCCCACCCCCCTTTTTTTTGCATATTTTTTCTTAAATCTAATCATATTTTCCCAGAAATATCCTTTTAGACCCTTGTTTGACTTTTTGGGGTGCAGTTTTATTCTCTGGGCTAGGCTAATAATTAAGTTTATGTTCCAGGGTACTTGTGGGCAGTTTTGAACCGAGTTTTGTGTTGGGGGATCCCAACAATAAGCCGTGTGGCAGGTGACTTCTTCCTCTGGTTTTAAGCTTTCCAGTACAATTTTGAGCCTAAAATCAACCTGGGATACAAGAATAACACTTGTTTTTTCAAGCTGTTTAAATTTGGCCACAGTATGACTGACTTTGAGTAGAATTTATCCATTTTGTAATCCAACAAATCTTAAAATGTAACAAATGCACAGTATATTTTAGTTGAGGAAGCCACAGAAAGATATGTGTCCTCATAAAGTTAGTATTTTATGGTAGAACACTCTTAGTAGAAGTCACACTAGTTTACAGAGTTCAAATATGTTTTCCCAGAGCTGAGATATGACAATTTTAAGCTTTTTTAGCTCACCGGTCATTGTCCTTGCTATGTTTTAATGGGGGGTGGTGTAAATGGGAGGGCTACAGAAGGCTTAGTTTTCATTGCATTTAGTTTTCCTCTTGAGAGATCATTCCAAATACCTTTAAGCTCAATGTGTTAGATTTAGAAGTAGATTGAAGGAAATTTGTGCCTCTGTATGGGTTGAAGACATATTTTGTGAAATAGATCACTGTACAACAACAACACTGTGTTTGTGACTTAAAACTTGTCAGAAACACATTATAAGACCTATAGTACTGTCTAGATGTGCTGAAAATGTATCTTTCATGTCTTTTCTAGCAAAATATTTGCACAAAATTGATTTCTTGATAGTTTTGGGGGGCAAAGTAATGTACATGATTATGAGTTGAATTTCTCCTGTAAGTAAATGATACTTTTCAATATGGTAGTTCACCTATTTCTGCAATGATATGCCACACAATCTGGTTGCTTTTCTCATTACCCTTGCCAAAACACACAGAACACTACCCTACCCCCCAAAAATTGAAAAGAATTTGGGCATTACTTGATTTTGTGTACATATTAAATTTTATTTGGCTTTCTGACAAAAACCTATAGTTCTTACATTGATTTGATGGTCAACATGTGAGAAACATAATAATCTCCTTTTTAGTCTTACAAAATGCCTTTTCTTGTAAAAAAAACAATTTTTTCACTGTTGTTTTATGTCAAACTGAATATTTTGTGTACTCTTTCAGGTAATTTCAGGTCCTGTATAAGATGAATGGAATTGTTTATCCACCTGTGCGCATATTTTCCTGATTCACACATCAAAGGAATGGAAATGAGAGTCTTTCTACATTTTCCAGAGGTAATTTTACCATTGGCATGGCTTCACTGCTTCATTACATTAGAAATTCGCCTCAAATAGCATGCCTAATGGCACTCAAAGTTGGCATAAAACCGCCCAGAATATAATGACCTGGGCTTTCCTGATTTTATTCAGTACCTGCATGTGTCTTACACAATTTTCACTTGCAAGAATGCTGGAATCAATTGTTTTAGAAAATAAACCAACCTAACATTTACCCCACCCCCCTTTTTTTTGCATATTTTTTCTTAAATCTAATCATATTTTCCCAGAAATATCCTTTTAGACCCTTGTTTGACTTTTTGGGGTGCAGTTTTATTCTCTGGGCTAGGCTAATAATTAAGTTTATGTTCCAGGGTACTTGTGGGCAGTTTTGAACAGAGTTTTGTGTTGGGGGATCCCAACAATAAGCCGTGTGGCAGGTGACTTCTTCCTCTGGTTTTAAGCTTTCCAGTACAATTTTGAGCCTAAAATCAACCTGGGATACAAGAATAACACTTGTTTTTTCAAGCTGTTTAAATTTGGCCACAGTATGACTGACTTTGAGTAGAATTTATCCATTTTGTAATCCAACAAATCTTAAAATGTAACAAATGCACAGTATATTTTAGTTGAGGAAGCCACAGAAAGATATGTGTCCTCATAAAGTTAGTATTTTATGGTAGAACACTCTTAGTAGAAGTCACACTAGTTTACAGAGTTCAAATATGTTTTCCCAGAGCTGAGATATGACAATTTTAAGCTTTTTTAGCTCACCGGTCATTGTCCTTGCTATGTTTTAATGGGGGGTGGTGTAAATGGGAGGGCTACAGAAGGCTTAGTTTTCATTGCATTTAGTTTTCCTCTTGAGAGATCATTCCAAATACCTTTAAGCTCAATGTGTTAGATTTAGAAGTAGATTGAAGGAAATTTGTGCCTCTGTATGGGTTGAAGACATATTTTGTGAAATAGATCACTGTACAACAACAACACTGTGTTTGTGACTTAAAACTTGTCAGAAACACATTATAAGACCTATAGTACTGTCTAGATGTGCTGAAAATGTATCTTTCATGTCTTTTCTAGCAAAATATTTGCACAAAATTGATTTCTTGATAGTTTTGGGGGGCAAAGTAATGTACATGATTATGAGTTGAATTTCTCCTGTAAGTAAATGATACTTTTCAATATGGTAGTTCACCTATTTCTGCAATGATATGCCACACAATCTGGTTGCTTTTCTCATTACCCTTGCCAAAACACACAGAACACTACCCTACCCCCCAAAAATTGAAAAGAATTTGGGCATTACTTGATTTTGTGTACATATTAAATTTTATTTGGCTTTCTGACAAAAACCTATAGTTCTTACATTGATTTGATGGTCAACATGTGAGAAACATAATAATCTCCTTTTTAGTCTTACAAAATGCCTTTTCTTGTAAAAAAAACAATTTTTTCACTGTTGTTTTATGTCAAACTGAATATTTTGTGTACTCTTTCAGGTAATTTCAGGTCCTGTATAAGATGAATGGAATTGTTTATCCACCTGTGCGCATATTTTCCTGATTCACACATCAAAGGAATGGAAATGAGAGTCTTTCTACATTTTCCAGAGGTAATTTTACCATTGGCATGGCTTCACTGCTTCATTACATTAGAAATTCGCCTCAAATAGCATGCCTAATGGCACTCAAAGTTGGCATAAAACCGCCCAGAATATAATGACCTGGGCTTTCCTGATTTTATTCAGTACCTGCATGTGTCTTACACAATTTTCACTTGCAAGAATGCTGGAATCAATTGTTTTAGAAAATAAACCAACCTAACATTTACCCCACCCCCCTTTTTTTTGCATATTTTTTCTTAAATCTAATCATATTTTCCCAGAAATATCCTTTTAGACCCTTGTTTGACTTTTTGGGGTGCAGTTTTATTCTCTGGGCTAGGCTAATAATTAAGTTTATGTTCCAGGGTACTTGTGGGCAGTTTTGAACAGAGTTTTGTGTTGGGGGATCCCAACAATAAGCCGTGTGGCAGGTGACTTCTTCCTCTGGTTTTAAGCTTTCCAGTACAATTTTGAGCCTAAAATCAACCTGGGATACAAGAATAACACTTGTTTTTTCAAGCTGTTTAAATTTGGCCACAGTATGACTGACTTTGAGTAGAATTTATCCATTTTGTAATCCAACAAATCTTAAAATGTAACAAATGCACAGTATATTTTAGTTGAGGAAGCCACAGAAAGATATGTGTCATCATAAAGTTAGTATTTTATGGTAGAACACTCTTAGTAGAAGTCACACTAGTTTACAGAGTTCAAATATGTTTTCCCAGAGCTGAGATATGACAATTTTAAGCTTTTTTAGCTCACCGGTCATTGTCCTTGCTATGTTTTAATGGGGGGTGGTGTAAATGGGAGGGCTACAGAAGGCTTAGTTTTCATTGCATTTAGTTTTCCTCTTGAGAGATCATTCCAAATACCTTTAAGCTCAATGTGTTAGATTTAGAAGTAGATTGAAGGAAATTTGTGCCTCTGTATGGGTTGAAGACATATTTTGTGAAATAGATCACTGTACAACAACAACACTGTGTTTGTGACTTAAAACTTGTCAGAAACACATTATAAGACCTATAGTACTGTCTAGATGTGCTGAAAATGTATCTTTCATGTCTTTTCTAGCAAAATATTTGCACAAAATTGATTTCTTGATAGTTTTGGGGGGCAAAGTAATGTACATGATTATGAGTTGAATTTCTCCTGTAAGTAAATGATACTTTTCAATATGGTAGTTCACCTATTTCTGCAATGATATGCCACACAATCTGGTTGCTTTTCTCATTACCCTTGCCAAAACACACAGAACACTACCCTACCCCCCAAAAATTGAAAAGAATTTGGGCATTACTTGATTTTGTGTACATATTAAATTTTATTTGGCTTTCTGACAAAAACCTATAGTTCTTACATTGATTTGATGGTCAACATGTGAGAAACATAATAATCTCCTTTTTAGTCTTACAAAATGCCTTTTCTTGTAAAAAAAACAATTTTTTCACTGTTGTTTTATGTCAAACTGAATATTTTGTGTACTCTTTCAGGTAATTTCAGGTCCTGTATAAGATGAATGGAATTGTTTATCCACCTGTGCGCATATTTTCCTGATTCACACATCAAAGGAATGGAAATGAGAGTCTTTCTACATTTTCCAGAGGTAATTTTACCATTGGCATGGCTTCACTGCTTCATTACATTAGAAATTCGCCTCAAATAGCATGCCTAATGGCACTCAAAGTTGGCATAAAACCGCCCAGAATATAATGACCTGGGCTTTCCTGATTTTATTCAGTACCTGCATGTGTCTTACACAATTTTCACTTGCAAGAATGCTGGAATCAATTGTTTTAGAAAATAAACCAACCTAACATTTACCCCACCCCCCTTTTTTTTGCATATTTTTTCTTAAATCTAATCATATTTTCCCAGAAATATCCTTTTAGACCCTTGTTTGACTTTTTGGGGTGCAGTTTTATTCTCTGGGCTAGGCTAATAATTAAGTTTATGTTCCAGGGTACTTGTGGGCAGTTTTGAACAGAGTTTTGTGTTGGGGGATCCCAACAATAAGCCGTGTGGCAGGTGACTTCTTCCTCTGGTTTTAAGCTTTCCAGTACAATTTTGAGCCTAAAATCAACCTGGGATACAAGAATAACACTTGTTTTTTCAAGCTGTTTAAATTTGGCCACAGTATGACTGACTTTGAGTAGAATTTATCCATTTTGTAATCCAACAAATCTTAAAATGTAACAAATGCACAGTATATTTTAGTTGAGGAAGCCACAGAAAGATATGTGTCCTCATAAAGTTAGTATTTTATGGTAGAACACTCTTAGTAGAAGTCACACTAGTTTACAGAGTTCAAATATGTTTTCCCAGAGCTGAGATATGACAATTTTAAGCTTTTTTAGCTCACCGGTCATTGTCCTTGCTATGTTTTAATGGGGGGTGGTGTAAATGGGAGGGCTACAGAAGGCTTAGTTTTCATTGCATTTAGTTTTCCTCTTGAGAGATCATTCCAAATACCTTTAAGCTCAATGTGTTAGATTTAGAAGTAGATTGAAGGAAATTTGTGCCTCTGTATGGGTTGAAGACATATTTTGTGAAATAGATCACTGTACAACAACAACACTGTGTTTGTGACTTAAAACTTGTCAGAAACACATTATAAGACCTATAGTACTGTCTAGATGTGCTGAAAATGTATCTTTCATGTCTTTTCTAGCAAAATATTTGCACAAAATTGATTTCTTGATAGTTTTGGGGGGCAAAGTAATGTACATGATTATGAGTTGAATTTCTCCTGTAAGTAAATGATACTTTTCAATATGGTAGTTCACCTATTTCTGCAATGATATGCCACACAATCTGGTTGCTTTTCTCATTACCCTTGCCAAAACACACAGAACACTACCCTACCCCCCAAAAATTGAAAAGAATTTGGGCATTACTTGATTTTGTGTACATATTAAATTTTATTTGGCTTTCTGACAAAAACCTATAGTTCTTACATTGATTTGATGGTCAACATGTGAGAAACATAATAATCTCCTTTTTAGTCTTACAAAATGCCTTTTCTTGTAAAAAAAACAATTTTTTCACTGTTGTTTTATGTCAAACTGAATATTTTGTGTACTCTTTCAGGTAATTTCAGGTCCTGTATAAGATGAATGGAATTGTTTATCCACCTGTGCGCATATTTTCCTGATTCACACATCAAAGGAATGGAAATGAGAGTCTTTCTACATTTTCCAGAGGTAATTTTACCATTGGCATGGCTTCACTGCTTCATTACATTAGAAATTCGCCTCAAATAGCATGCCTAATGGCACTCAAAGTTGGCATAAAACCGCCCAGAATATAATGACCTGGGCTTTCCTGATTTTATTCAGTACCTGCATGTGTCTTACACAATTTTCACTTGCAAGAATGCTGGAATCAATTGTTTTAGAAAATAAACCAACCTAACATTTACCCCACCCCCCTTTTTTTTGCATATTTTTTCTTAAATCTAATCATATTTTCCCAGAAATATCCTTTTAGACCCTTGTTTGACTTTTTGGGGTGCAGTTTTATTCTCTGGGCTAGGCTAATAATTAAGTTTATGTTCCAGGGTACTTGTGGGCAGTTTTGAACAGAGTTTTGTGTTGGGGGATCCCAACAATAAGCCGTGTGGCAGGTGACTTCTTCCTCTGGTTTTAAGCTTTCCAGTACAATTTTGAGCCTAAAATCAACCTGGGATACAAGAATAACACTTGTTTTTTCAAGCTGTTTAAATTTGGCCACAGTATGACTGACTTTGAGTAGAATTTATCCATTTTGTAATCCAACAAATCTTAAAATGTAACAAATGCACAGTATATTTTAGTTGAGGAAGCCACAGAAAGATATGTGTCCTCATAAAGTTAGTATTTTATGGTAGAACACTCTTAGTAGAAGTCACACTAGTTTACAGAGTTCAAATATGTTTTCCCAGAGCTGAGATATGACAATTTTAAGCTTTTTTAGCTCACCGGTCATTGTCCTTGCTATGTTTTAATGGGGGGTGGTGTAAATGGGAGGGCTACAGAAGGCTTAGTTTTCATTGCATTTAGTTTTCCTCTTGAGAGATCATTCCAAATACCTTTAAGCTCAATGTGTTAGATTTAGAAGTAGATTGAAGGAAATTTGTGCCTCTGTATGGGTTGAAGACATATTTTGTGAAATAGATCACTGTACAACAACAACACTGTGTTTGTGACTTAAAACTTGTCAGAAACACATTATAAGACCTATAGTACTGTCTAGATGTGCTGAAAATGTATCTTTCATGTCTTTTCTAGCAAAATATTTGCACAAAATTGATTTCTTGATAGTTTTGGGGGGCAAAGTAATGTACATGATTATGAGTTGAATTTCTCCTGTAAGTAAATGATACTTTTCAATATGGTAGTTCACCTATTTCTGCAATGATATGCCACACAATCTGGTTGCTTTTCTCATTACCCTTGCCAAAACACACAGAACACTACCCTACCCCCCAAAAATTGAAAAGAATTTGGGCATTACTTGATTTTGTGTACATATTAAATTTTATTTGGCTTTCTGACAAAAACCTATAGTTCTTACATTGATTTGATGGTCAACATGTGAGAAACATAATAATCTCCTTTTTAGTCTTACAAAATGCCTTTTCTTGTAAAAAAAACAATTTTTTCACTGTTGTTTTATGTCAAACTGAATATTTTGTGTACTCTTTCAGGTAATTTCAGGTCCTGTATAAGATGAATGGAATTGTTTATCCACCTGTGCGCATATTTTCCTGATTCACACATCAAAGGAATGGAAATGAGAGTCTTTCTACATTTTCCAGAGGTAATTTTACCATTGGCATGGCTTCACTGCTTCATTACATTAGAAATTCGCCTCAAATAGCATGCCTAATGGCACTCAAAGTTGGCATAAAACCGCCCAGAATATAATGACCTGGGCTTTCCTGATTTTATTCAGTACCTGCATGTGTCTTACACAATTTTCACTTGCAAGAATGCTGGAATCAATTGTTTTAGAAAATAAACCAACCTAACATTTACCCCACCCCCCTTTTTTTTGCATATTTTTTCTTAAATCTAATCATATTTTCCCAGAAATATCCTTTTAGACCCTTGTTTGACTTTTTGGGGTGCAGTTTTATTCTCTGGGCTAGGCTAATAATTAAGTTTATGTTCCAGGGTACTTGTGGGCAGTTTTGAACAGAGTTTTGTGTTGGGGGATCCCAACAATAAGCCGTGTGGCAGGTGACTTCTTCCTCTGGTTTTAAGCTTTCCAGTACAATTTTGAGCCTAAAATCAACCTGGGATACAAGAATAACACTTGTTTTTTCAAGCTGTTTAAATTTGGCCACAGTATGACTGACTTTGAGTAGAATTTATCCATTTTGTAATCCAACAAATCTTAAAATGTAACAAATGCACAGTATATTTTAGTTGAGGAAGCCACAGAAAGATATGTGTCCTCATAAAGTTAGTATTTTATGGTAGAACACTCTTAGTAGAAGTCACACTAGTTTACAGAGTTCAAATATGTTTTCCCAGAGCTGAGATATGACAATTTTAAGCTTTTTTAGCTCACCGGTCATTGTCCTTGCTATGTTTTAATGGGGGGTGGTGTAAATGGGAGGGCTACAGAAGGCTTAGTTTTCATTGCATTTAGTTTTCCTCTTGAGAGATCATTCCAAATACCTTTAAGCTCAATGTGTTAGATTTAGAAGTAGATTGAAGGAAATTTGTGCCTCTGTATGGGTTGAAGACATATTTTGTGAAATAGATCACTGTACAACAACAACACTGTGTTTGTGACTTAAAACTTGTCAGAAACACATTATAAGACCTATAGTACTGTCTAGATGTGCTGAAAATGTATCTTTCATGTCTTTTCTAGCAAAATATTTGCACAAAATTGATTTCTTGATAGTTTTGGGGGGCAAAGTAATGTACATGATTATGAGTTGAATTTCTCCTGTAAGTAAATGATACTTTTCAATATGGTAGTTCACCTATTTCTGCAATGATATGCCACACAATCTGGTTGCTTTTCTCATTACCCTTGCCAAAACACACAGAACACTACCCTACCCCCCAAAAATTGAAAAGAATTTGGGCATTACTTGATTTTGTGTACATATTAAATTTTATTTGGCTTTCTGACAAAAACCTATAGTTCTTACATTGATTTGATGGTCAACATGTGAGAAACATAATAATCTCCTTTTTAGTCTTACAAAATGCCTTTTCTTGTAAAAAAAACAATTTTTTCACTGTTGTTTTATGTCAAACTGAATATTTTGTGTACTCTTTCAGGTAATTTCAGGTCCTGTATAAGATGAATGGAATTGTTTATCCACCTGTGCGCATATTTTCCTGATTCACACATCAAAGGAATGGAAATGAGAGTCTTTCTACATTTTCCAGAGGTAATTTTACCATTGGCATGGCTTCACTGCTTCATTACATTAGAAATTCGCCTCAAATAGCATGCCTAATGGCACTCAAAGTTGGCATAAAACCGCCCAGAATATAATGACCTGGGCTTTCCTGATTTTATTCAGTACCTGCATGTGTCTTACACAATTTTCACTTGCAAGAATGCTGGAATCAACATTTACCCCACCCCCCTTTTTTTTGCATATTTTTTCTTAAATCTAATCATATTTTCCCAGAAATATCCTTTTAGACCCTTGTTTGACTTTTTGGGGTGCAGTTTTATTCTCTGGGCTAGGCTAATAATTAAGTTTATGTTCCAGGGTACTTGTGGGCAGTTTTGAACAGAGTTTTGTGTTGGGGGATCCCAACAATAAGCCGTGTGGCAGGTGACTTCTTCCTCTGGTTTTAAGCTTTCCAGTACAATTTTGAGCCTAAAATCAACCTGGGATACAAGAATAACACTTGTTTTTTCAAGCTGTTTAAATTTGGCCACAGTATGACTGACTTTGAGTAGAATTTATCCATTTTGTAATCCAACAAATCTTAAAATGTAACAAATGCACAGTATATTTTAGTTGAGGAAGCCACAGAAAGATATGTGTCCTCATAAAGTTAGTATTTTATGGTAGAACACTCTTAGTAGAAGTCACACTAGTTTACAGAGTTCAAATATGTTTTCCCAGAGCTGAGATATGACAATTTTAAGCTTTTTTAGCTCACCGGTCATTGTCCTTGCTATGTTTTAATGGGGGGTGGTGTAAATGGGAGGGCTACAGAAGGCTTAGTTTTCATTGCATTTAGTTTTCCTCTTGAGAGATCATTCCAAATACCTTTAAGCTCAATGTGTTAGATTTAGAAGTAGATTGAAGGAAATTTGTGCCTCTGTATGGGTTGAAGACATATTTTGTGAAATAGATCACTGTACAACAACAACACTGTGTTTGTGACTTAAAACTTGTCAGAAACACATTATAAGACCTATAGTACTGTCTAGATGTGCTGAAAATGTATCTTTCATGTCTTTTCTAGCAAAATATTTGCACAAAATTGATTTCTTGATAGTTTTGGGGGGCAAAGTAATGTACATGATTATGAGTTGAATTTCTCCTGTAAGTAAATGATACTTTTCAATATGGTAGTTCACCTATTTCTGCAATGATATGCCACACAATCTGGTTGCTTTTCTCATTACCCTTGCCAAAACACACAGAACACTACCCTACCCCCCAAAAATTGAAAAGAATTTGGGCATTACTTGATTTTGTGTACATATTAAATTTTATTTGGCTTTCTGACAAAAACCTATAGTTCTTACATTGATTTGATGGTCAACATGTGAGAAACATAATAATCTCCTTTTTAGTCTTACAAAATGCCTTTTCTTGTAAAAAAAACAATTTTTTCACTGTTGTTTTATGTCAAACTGAATATTTTGTGTACTCTTTCAGGTAATTTCAGGTCCTGTATAAGATGAATGGAATTGTTTATCCACCTGTGCGCATATTTTCCTGATTCACACATCAAAGGAATGGAAATGAGAGTCTTTCTACATTTTCCAGAGGTAATTTTACCATTGGCATGGCTTCACTGCTTCATTACATTAGAAATTCGCCTCAAATAGCATGCCTAATGGCACTCAAAGTTGGCATAAAACCGCCCAGAATATAATGACCTGGGCTTTCCTGATTTTATTCAGTACCTGCATGTGTCTTACACAATTTTCACTTGCAAGAATGCTGGAATCAATTGTTTTAGAAAATAAACCAACCTAACATTTACCCCACCCCCCTTTTTTTTGCATATTTTTTCTTAAATCTAATCATATTTTCCCAGAAATATCCTTTTAGACCCTTGTTTGACTTTTTGGGGTGCAGTTTTATTCTCTGGGCTAGGCTAATAATTAAGTTTATGTTCCAGGGTACTTGTGGGCAGTTTTGAACAGAGTTTTGTGTTGGGGGATCCCAACAATAAGCCGTGTGGCAGGTGACTTCTTCCTCTGGTTTTAAGCTTTCCAGTACAATTTTGAGCCTAAAATCAACCTGGGATACAAGAATAACACTTGTTTTTTCAAGCTGTTTAAATTTGGCCACAGTATGACTGACTTTGAGTAGAATTTATCCATTTTGTAATCCAACAAATCTTAAAATGTAACAAATGCACAGTATATTTTAGTTGAGGAAGCCACAGAAAGATATGTGTCCTCATAAAGTTAGTATTTTATGGTAGAACACTCTTAGTAGAAGTCACACTAGTTTACAGAGTTCAAATATGTTTTCCCAGAGCTGAGATATGACAATTTTAAGCTTTTTTAGCTCACCGGTCATTGTCCTTGCTATGTTTTAATGGGGGGTGGTGTAAATGGGAGGGCTACAGAAGGCTTAGTTTTCATTGCATTTAGTTTTCCTCTTGAGAGATCATTCCAAATACCTTTAAGCTCAATGTGTTAGATTTAGAAGTAGATTGAAGGAAATTTGTGCCTCTGTTAGGGTTGAAGACATATTTTGTGAAATAGATCACTGTACAACAACAACACTGTGTTTGTGACTTAAAACTTGTCAGAAACACATTATAAGACCTATAGTACTGTCTAGATGTGCTGAAAATGTATCTTTCATGTCTTTTCTAGCAAAATATTTGCACAAAATTGATTTCTTGATAGTTTTGGGGGGCAAAGTAATGTACATGATTATGAGTTGAATTTCTCCTGTAAGTAAATGATACTTTTCAATATGGTAGTTCACCTATTTCTGCAATGATATGCCACACAATCTGGTTGCTTTTCTCATTACCCTTGCCAAAACACACAGAACACTACCCTACCCCCCAAAAATTGAAAAGAATTTGGGCATTACTTGATTTTGTGTACATATTAAATTTTATTTGGCTTTCTGACAAAAACCTATAGTTCTTACATTGATTTGATGGTAAACATGTGAGAAACATAATAATCTCCTTTTTAGTCTTACAAAATGCCTTTTCTTGTAAAAAAAACAATTTTTTCACTGTTGTTTTATGTCAAACTGAATATTTTGTGTACTCTTTCAGGTAATTTCAGGTCCTGTATAAGATGAATGGAATTGTTTATCCACCTGTGCGCATATTTTCCTGATTCACACATCAAAGGAATGGAAATGAGAGTCTTTCTACATTTTCCAGAGGTAATTTTACCATTGGCATGGCTTCACTGCTTCATTACATTAGAAATTCGCCTCAAATAGCATGCCTAATGGCACTCAAAGTTGGCATAAAACCGCCCAGAATATAATGACCTGGGCTTTCCTGATTTTATTCAGTACCTGCATGTGTCTTACACAATTTTCACTTGCAAGAATGCTGGAATCAATTGTTTTAGAAAATAAACCAACCTAACATTTACCCCACCCCCCTTTTTTTTGCATATTTTTTCTTAAATCTAATCATATTTTCCCAGAAATATCCTTTTAGACCCTTGTTTGACTTTTTGGGGTGCAGTTTTATTCTCTGGGCTAGGCTAATAATTAAGTTTATGTTCCAGGGTACTTGTGGGCAGTTTTGAACAGAGTTTTGTGTTGGGGGATCCCAACAATAAGCCGTGTGGCAGGTGACTTCTTCCTCTGGTTTTAAGCTTTCCAGTACAATTTTGAGCCTAAAATCAACCTGGGATACAAGAATAACACTTGTTTTTTCAAGCTGTTTAAATTTGGCCACAGTATGACTGACTTTGAGTAGAATTTATCCATTTTGTAATCCAACAAATCTTAAAATGTAACAAATGCACAGTATATTTTAGTTGAGGAAGCCACAGAAAGATATGTGTCCTCATAAAGTTAGTATTTTATGGTAGAACACTCTTAGTAGAAGTCACACTAGTTTACAGAGTTCAAATATGTTTTCCCAGAGCTGAGATATGACAATTTTAAGCTTTTTTAGCTCACCGGTCATTGTCCTTGCTATGTTTTAATGGGGGGGTGGTGTAAATGGGAGGGCTACAGAAGGCTTAGTTTTCATTGCATTTAGTTTTCCTCTTGAGAGATCATTCCAAATACCTTTAAGCTCAATGTGTTAGATTTAGAAGTAGATTGAAGGAAATTTGTGCCTCTGTATGGGTTGAAGACATATTTTGTGAAATAGATCACTGTACAACAACAACACTGTGTTTGTGACTTAAAACTTGTCAGAAACACATTATAAGACCTATAGTACTGTCTAGATGTGCTGAAAATGTATCTTTCATGTCTTTTCTAGCAAAATATTTGCACAAAATTGATTTCTTGATAGTTTTGGGGGGCAAAGTAATGTACATGATTATGAGTTGAATTTCTCCTGTAAGTAAATGATACTTTTCAATATGGTAGTTCACCTATTTCTGCAATGATATGCCACACAATCTGGTTGCTTTTCTCATTACCCTTGCCAAAACACACAGAACACTACCCTACCCCCCAAAAATTGAAAAGAATTTGGGCATTACTTGATTTTGTGTACATATTAAATTTTATTTGGCTTTCTGACAAAAACCTATAGTTCTTACATTGATTTGATGGTCAACATGTGAGAAACATAATAATCTCCTTTTTAGTCTTACAAAATGCCTTTTCTTGTAAAAAAAACAATTTTTTCACTGTTGTTTTATGTCAAACTGAATATTTTGTGTACTCTTTCAGGTAATTTCAGGTCCTGTATAAGATGAATGGAATTGTTTATCCACCTGTGCGCATATTTTCCTGATTCACACATCAAAGGAATGGAAATGAGAGTCTTTCTACATTTTCCAGAGGTAATTTTACCATTGGCATGGCTTCACTGCTTCATTACATTAGAAATTCGCCTCAAATAGCATGCCTAATGGCACTCAAAGTTGGCATAAAACCGCCCAGAATATAATGACCTGGGCTTTCCTGATTTTATTCAGTACCTGCATGTGTCTTACACAATTTTCACTTGCAAGAATGCTGGAATCAATTGTTTTAGAAAATAAACCAACCTAACATTTACCCCACCCCCCTTTTTTTTGCATATTTTTTCTTAAATCTAATCATATTTTCCCAGAAATATCCTTTTAGACCCTTGTTTGACTTTTTGGGGTGCAGTTTTATTCTCTGGGCTAGGCTAATAATTAAGTTTATGTTCCAGGGTACTTGTGGGCAGTTTTGAACAGAGTTTTGTGTTGGGGGATCCCAACAATAAGCCGTGTGGCAGGTGACTTCTTCCTCTGGTTTTAAGCTTTCCAGTACAATTTTGAGCCTAAAATCAACCTGGGATACAAGAATAACACTTGTTTTTTCAAGCTGTTTAAATTTGGCCACAGTATGACTGACTTTGAGTAGAATTTATCCATTTTGTAATCCAACAAATCTTAAAATGTAACAAATGCACAGTATATTTTAGTTGAGGAAGCCACAGAAAGATATGTGTCCTCATAAAGTTAGTATTTTATGGTAGAACACTCTTAGTAGAAGTCACACTAGTTTACAGAGTTCAAATATGTTTTCCCAGAGCTGAGATATGACAATTTTAAGCTTTTTTAGCTCACCGGTCATTGTCCTTGCTATGTTTTAATGGGGGGTGGTGTAAATGGGAGGGCTACAGAAGGCTTAGTTTTCATTGCATTTAGTTTTCCTCTTGAGAGATCATTCCAAATACCTTTAAGCTCAATGTGTTAGATTTAGAAGTAGATTGAAGGAAATTTGTGCCTCTGTTAGGATACAGGTCACAGTTTGTCACTTCCGGAAATTTCTAGGGACGAAAGAAGTTCCAGCTATTTTTGTGTGTTTTTTTTATTATTTTTTCCTGGCCCCCTGCATTTTTTTTCTGGGCATTTTTGTAGTTTTTATGAAAGGACAGGGGTTGAGTTACTGTCTGGAAATGATTTTAGAAGTGGAATGGGACCAGTTCAGGTGGTGGAGATCTGGTAGTTGGGGGGTGCTTTGGTCATTTACATGCGGCGGAATATGTGCAAAGAGACCCCTATCAGCTGATTCTACTCGTATCTCAAAATTTCTACCTTCAACCTATGAAAAAATTGTGCTTAAAATACTGCCAAAGGACTGTTCAAGGCCCCCACCGAAGGATTTGGTTCAACGAAAGTTAGGGAAGGTGCTGTGAGAGCAGACATTAACATTACCGCAAATGGGAAATGAAGGAAAATGAAACTGTGACCTGCTGCCTGTATGGGTTGAAGACATATTTTGTGAAATAGATCACTGTACAACAACAACACTGTGTTTGTGACTTAAAACTTGTCAGAAACACATTATAAGACCTATAGTACTGTCTAGATGTGCTGAAAATGTATCTTTCATGTCTTTTCTAGCAAAATATTTGCACAAAATTGATTTCTTGATAGTTTTGGGGGGCAAAGTAATGTACATGATTATGAGTTGAATTTCTCCTGTAAGTAAATGATACTTTTCAATATGGTAGTTCACCTATTTCTGCAATGATATGCCACACAATCTGGTTGCTTTTCTCATTACCCTTGCCAAAACACACAGAACACTACCCTACCCCCCAAAAATTGAAAAGAATTTGGGCATTACTTGATTTTGTGTACATATTAAATTTTATTTGGCTTTCTGACAAAAACCTATAGTTCTTACATTGATTTGATGGTCAACATGTGAGAAACATAATAATCTCCTTTTTAGTCTTACAAAATGCCTTTTCTTGTAAAAAAAACAATTTTTTCACTGTTGTTTTATGTCAAACTGAATATTTTGTGTACTCTTTCAGGTAATTTCAGGTCCTGTATAAGATGAATGGAATTGTTTATCCACCTGTGCGCATATTTTCCTGATTCACACATCAAAGGAATGGAAATGAGAGTCTTTCTACATTTTCCAGAGGTAATTTTACCATTGGCATGGCTTCACTGCTTCATTACATTAGAAATTCGCCTCAAATAGCATGCCTAATGGCACTCAAAGTTGGCATAAAACCGCCCAGAATATAATGACCTGGGCTTTCCTGATTTTATTCAGTACCTGCATGTGTCTTACACAATTTTCACTTGCAAGAATGCTGGAATCAATTGTTTTAGAAAATAAACCAACCTAACATTTACCCCACCCCCCTTTTTTTTGCATATTTTTTCTTAAATCTAATCATATTTTCCCAGAAATATCCTTTTAGACCCTTGTTTGACTTTCTGGGGTGCAGTTTTATTCTCTGGGCTAGGCTAATAATTAAGTTTATGTTCCAGGGTACTTGTGGGCAGTTTTGAACAGAGTTTTGTGTTGGGGGATCCCAACAATAAGCCGTGTGGCAGGTGACTTCTTCCTCTGGTTTTAAGCTTTCCAGTACAATTTTGAGCCTAAAATCAACCTGGGATACAAGAATAACACTTGTTTTTTCAAGCTGTTTAAATTTGGCCACAGTATGACTGACTTTGAGTAGAATTTATCCATTTTGTAATCCAACAAATCTTAAAATGTAACAAATGCACAGTATATTTTAGTTGAGGAAGCCACAGAAAGATATGTGTCCTCATAAAGTTAGTATTTTATGGTAGAACACTCTTAGTAGAAGTCACACTAGTTTACAGAGTTCAAATATGTTTTCCCAGAGCTGAGATATGACAATTTTAAGCTTTTTTAGCTCACCGGTCATTGTCCTTGCTATGTTTTAATGGGGGGTGGTGTAAATGGGAGGGCTACAGAAGGCTTAGTTTTCATTGCATTTAGTTTTCCTCTTGAGAGATCATTCCAAATACCTTTAAGCTCAATGTGTTAGATTTAGAAGTAGATTGAAGGAAATTTGTGCCTCTGTTAGGATACAGGTCACAGTTTGTCACTTCCGGAAATTTCTAGGGACGAAAGAAGTTCCAGCTATTTTTGTGTGTTTTTTTTATTATTTTTTCCTGGCCCCCTGCATTTTTTTTCTGGGCATTTTTGTAGTTTTTATGAAAGGACAGGGGTTGAGTTACTGTCTGGAAATGATTTTAGAAGTGGAATGGGACCAGTTCAGGTGGTGGAGATCTGGTAGTTGGGGGGTGCTTTGGTCTATTTACATGCGGCGGAATATGTGCAAAGAGACCCCTATCAGCTGATTCTACTCGTATCTCAAAATTTCTACCTTCAACCTATGAAAAAATTGTGCTTAAAATACTGCCAAAGGACTGTTCAAGGCCCCCACCGAAGGATTTGGTTCAACGAAAGTTAGGGAAGGTGCTGTGAGAGCAGACATTAACATTACCGCAAATGGGAAATGAAGGAAAATGAAACTGTGACCTGCTGCCTGTATGGGTTGAAGACATATTTTGTGAAATAGATCACTGTACAACAACAACACTGTGTTTGTGACTTAAAACTTGTCAGAAACACATTATAAGACCTATAGTACTGTCTAGATGTGCTGAAAATGTATCTTTCATGTCTTTTCTAGCAAAATATTTGCACAAAATTGATTTCTTGATAGTTTTGGGGGGCAAAGTAATGTACATGATTATGAGTTGAATTTCTCCTGTAAGTAAATGATACTTTTCAATATGGTAGTTCACCTATTTCTGCAATGATATGCCACACAATCTGGTTGCTTTTCTCATTACCCTTGCCAAAACACACAGAACACTACCCTACCCCCCAAAAATTGAAAAGAATTTGGGCATTACTTGATTTTGTGTACATATTAAATTTTATTTGGCTTTCTGACAAAAACCTATAGTTCTTACATTGATTTGATGGTCAACATGTGAGAAACATAATAATCTCCTTTTTAGTCTTACAAAATGCCTTTTCTTGTAAAAAAAACAATTTTTTCACTGTTGTTTTATGTCAAACTGAATATTTTGTGTACTCTTTCAGGTAATTTCAGGTCCTGTATAAGATGAATGGAATTGTTTATCCACCTGTGCGCATATTTTCCTGATTCACACATCAAAGGAATGGAAATGAGAGTCTTTCTACATTTTCCAGAGGTAATTTTACCATTGGCATGGCTTCACTGCTTCATTACATTAGAAATTCGCCTCAAATAGCATGCCTAATGGCACTCAAAGTTGGCATAAAACCGCCCAGAATATAATGACCTGGGCTTTCCTGATTTTATTCAGTACCTGCATGTGTCTTACACAATTTTCACTTGCAAGAATGCTGGAATCAATTGTTTTAGAAAATAAACCAACCTAACATTTACCCCACCCCCCTTTTTTTTGCATATTTTTTCTTAAATCTAATCATATTTTCCCAGAAATATCCTTTTAGACCCTTGTTTGACTTTTTGGGGTGCAGTTTTATTCTCTGGGCTAGGCTAATAATTAAGTTTATGTTCCAGGGTACTTGTGGGCAGTTTTGAACAGAGTTTTGTGTTGGGGGATCCCAACAATAAGCCGTGTGGCAGGTGACTTCTTCCTCTGGTTTTAAGCTTTCCAGTACAATTTTGAGCCTAAAATCAACCTGGGATACAAGAATAACACTTGTTTTTTCAAGCTGTTTAAATTTGGCCACAGTATGACTGACTTTGAGTAGAATTTATCCATTTTGTAATCCAACAAATCTTAAAATGTAACAAATGCACAGTATATTTTAGTTGAGGAAGCCACAGAAAGATATGTGTCCTCATAAAGTTAGTATTTTATGGTAGAACACTCTTAGTAGAAGTCACACTAGTTTACAGAGTTCAAATATGTTTTCCCAGAGCTGAGATATGACAATTTTAAGCTTTTTTAGCTCACCGGTCATTGTCCTTGCTATGTTTTAATGGGGGGGTGGTGTAAATGGGAGGGCTACAGAAGGCTTAGTTTTCATTGCATTTAGTTTTCCTCTTGAGAGATCATTCCAAATACCTTTAAGCTCAATGTGTTAGATTTAGAAGTAGATTGAAGGAAATTTGTGCCTCTGTATGGGTTGAAGACATATTTTGTGAAATAGATCACTGTACAACAACAACACTGTGTTTGTGACTTAAAACTTGTCAGAAACACATTATAAGACCTATAGTACTGTCTAGATGTGCTGAAAATGTATCTTTCATGTCTTTTCTAGCAAAATATTTGCACAAAATTGATTTCTTGATAGTTTTGGGGGGCAAAGTAATGTACATGATTATGAGTTGAATTTCTCCTGTAAGTAAATGATACTTTTCAATATGGTAGTTCACCTATTTCTGCAATGATATGCCACACAATCTGGTTGCTTTTCTCATTACCCTTGCCAAAACACACAGAACACTACCCTACCCCCCAAAAATTGAAAAGAATTTGGGCATTACTTGATTTTGTGTACATATTAAATTTTATTTGGCTTTCTGACAAAAACCTATAGTTCTTACATTGATTTGATGGTCAACATGTGAGAAACATAATAATCTCCTTTTTAGTCTTACAAAATGCCTTTTCTTGTAAAAAAAACAATTTTTTCACTGTTGTTTTATGTCAAACTGAATATTTTGTGTACTCTTTCAGGTAATTTCAGGTCCTGTATAAGATGAATGGAATTGTTTATCCACCTGTGCGCATATTTTCCTGATTCACACATCAAAGGAATGGAAATGAGAGTCTTTCTACATTTTCCAGAGGTAATTTTACCATTGGCATGGCTTCACTGCTTCATTACATTAGAAATTCGCCTCAAATAGCATGCCTAATGGCACTCAAAGTTGGCATAAAACCGCCCAGAATATAATGACCTGGGCTTTCCTGATTTTATTCAGTACCTGCATGTGTCTTACACAATTTTCACTTGCAAGAATGCTGGAATCAATTGTTTTAGAAAATAAACCAACCTAACATTTACCCCACCCCCCTTTTTTTTGCATATTTTTTCTTAAATCTAATCATATTTTCCCAGAAATATCCTTTTAGACCCTTGTTTGACTTTTTGGGGTGCAGTTTTATTCTCTGGGCTAGGCTAATAATTAAGTTTATGTTCCAGGGTACTTGTGGGCAGTTTTGAACAGAGTTTTGTGTTGGGGGATCCCAACAATAAGCCGTGTGGCAGGTGACTTCTTCCTCTGGTTTTAAGCTTTCCAGTACAATTTTGAGCCTAAAATCAACCTGGGATACAAGAATAACACTTGTTTTTTCAAGCTGTTTAAATTTGGCCACAGTATGACTGACTTTGAGTAGAATTTATCCATTTTGTAATCCAACAAATCTTAAAATGTAACAAATGCACAGTATATTTTAGTTGAGGAAGCCACAGAAAGATATGTGTCCTCATAAAGTTAGTATTTTATGGTAGAACACTCTTAGTAGAAGTCACACTAGTTTACAGAGTTCAAATATGTTTTCCCAGAGCTGAGATATGACAATTTTAAGCTTTTTTAGCTCACCGGTCATTGTCCTTGCTATGTTTTAATGGGGGGTGGTGTAAATGGGAGGGCTACAGAAGGCTTAGTTTTCATTGCATTTAGTTTTCCTCTTGAGAGATCATTCCAAATACCTTTAAGCTCAATGTGTTAGATTTAGAAGTAGATTGAAGGAAATTTGTGCCTCTGTTAGGATACAGGTCACAGTTTGTCACTTCCGGAAATTTCTAGGGACGAAAGAAGTTCCAGCTATTTTTGTGTGTTTTTTTTATTATTTTTTCCTGGCCCCCTGCATTTTTTTTCTGGGCATTTTTGTAGTTTTTATGAAAGGACAGGGGTTGAGTTACTGTCTGGAAATGATTTTAGAAGTGGAATGGGACCAGTTCAGGTGGTGGAGATCTGGTAGTTGGGGGGTGCTTTGGTCATTTACATGCGGCGGAATATGTGCAAAGAGACCCCTATCAGCTGATTCTACTCGTATCTCAAAATTTCTACCTTCAACCTATGAAAAAATTGTGCTTAAAATACTGCCAAAGGACTGTTCAAGGCCCCCACCGAAGGATTTGGTTCAACGAAAGTTAGGGAAGGTGCTGTGAGAGCAGACATTAACATTACCGCAAATGGGAAATGAAGGAAAATGAAACTGTGACCTGCTGCCTGTATGGGTTGAAGACATATTTTGTGAAATAGATCACTGTACAACAACAACACTGTGTTTGTGACTTAAAACTTGTCAGAAACACATTATAAGACCTATAGTACTGTCTAGATGTGCTGAAAATGTATCTTTCATGTCTTTTCTAGCAAAATATTTGCACAAAATTGATTTCTTGATAGTTTTGGGGGGCAAAGTAATGTACATGATTATGAGTTGAATTTCTCCTGTAAGTAAATGATACTTTTCAATATGGTAGTTCACCTATTTCTGCAATGATATGCCACACAATCTGGTTGCTTTTCTCATTACCCTTGCCAAAACACACAGAACACTACCCTACCCCCCAAAAATTGAAAAGAATTTGGGCATTACTTGATTTTGTGTACATATTAAATTTTATTTGGCTTTCTGACAAAAACCTATAGTTCTTACATTGATTTGATGGTCAACATGTGAGAAACATAATAATCTCCTTTTTAGTCTTACAAAATGCCTTTTCTTGTAAAAAAAACAATTTTTTCACTGTTGTTTTATGTCAAACTGAATATTTTGTGTACTCTTTCAGGTAATTTCAGGTCCTGTATAAGATGAATGGAATTGTTTATCCACCTGTGCGCATATTTTCCTGATTCACACATCAAAGGAATGGAAATGAGAGTCTTTCTACATTTTCCAGAGGTAATTTTACCATTGGCATGGCTTCACTGCTTCATTACATTAGAAATTCGCCTCAAATAGCATGCCTAATGGCACTCAAAGTTGGCATAAAACCGCCCAGAATATAATGACCTGGGCTTTCCTGATTTTATTCAGTACCTGCATGTGTCTTACACAATTTTCACTTGCAAGAATGCTGGAATCAATTGTTTTAGAAAATAAACCAACCTAACATTTACCCCACCCCCCTTTTTTTTGCATATTTTTTCTTAAATCTAATCATATTTTCCCAGAAATATCCTTTTAGACCCTTGTTTGACTTTCTGGGGTGCAGTTTTATTCTCTGGGCTAGGCTAATAATTAAGTTTATGTTCCAGGGTACTTGTGGGCAGTTTTGAACAGAGTTTTGTGTTGGGGGATCCCAACAATAAGCCGTGTGGCAGGTGACTTCTTCCTCTGGTTTTAAGCTTTCCAGTACAATTTTGAGCCTAAAATCAACCTGGGATACAAGAATAACACTTGTTTTTTCAAGCTGTTTAAATTTGGCCACAGTATGACTGACTTTGAGTAGAATTTATCCATTTTGTAATCCAACAAATCTTAAAATGTAACAAATGCACAGTATATTTTAGTTGAGGAAGCCACAGAAAGATATGTGTCCTCATAAAGTTAGTATTTTATGGTAGAACACTCTTAGTAGAAGTCACACTAGTTTACAGAGTTCAAATATGTTTTCCCAGAGCTGAGATATGACAATTTTAAGCTTTTTTAGCTCACCGGTCATTGTCCTTGCTATGTTTTAATGGGGGGTGGTGTAAATGGGAGGGCTACAGAAGGCTTAGTTTTCATTGCATTTAGTTTTCCTCTTGAGAGATCATTCCAAATACCTTTAAGCTCAATGTGTTAGATTTAGAAGTAGATTGAAGGAAATTTGTGCCTCTGTATGGGTTGAAGACATATTTTGTGAAATAGATCACTGTACAACAACAACACTGTGTTTGTGACTTAAAACTTGTCAGAAACACATTATAAGACCTATAGTACTGTCTAGATGTGCTGAAAATGTATCTTTCATGTCTTTTCTAGCAAAATATTTGCACAAAATTGATTTCTTGATAGTTTTGGGGGGCAAAGTAATGTACATGATTATGAGTTGAATTTCTCCTGTAAGTAAATGATACTTTTCAATATGGTAGTTCACCTATTTCTGCAATGATATGCCACACAATCTGGTTGCTTTTCTCATTACCCTTGCCAAAACACACAGAACACTACCCTACCCCCCAAAAATTGAAAAGAATTTGGGCATTACTTGATTTTGTGTACATATTAAATTTTATTTGGCTTTCTGACAAAAACCTATAGTTCTTACATTGATTTGATGGTCAACATGTGAGAAACATAATAATCTCCTTTTTAGTCTTACAAAATGCCTTTTCTTGTAAAAAAAACAATTTTTTCACTGTTGTTTTATGTCAAACTGAATATTTTGTGTACTCTTTCAGGTAATTTCAGGTCCTGTATAAGATGAATGGAATTGTTTATCCACCTGTGCGCATATTTTCCTGATTCACACATCAAAGGAATGGAAATGAGAGTCTTTCTACATTTTCCAGAGGTAATTTTACCATTGGCATGGCTTCACTGCTTCATTACATTAGAAATTCGCCTCAAATAGCATGCCTAATGGCACTCAAAGTTGGCATAAAACCGCCCAGAATATAATGACCTGGGCTTTCCTGATTTTATTCAGTACCTGCATGTGTCTTACACAATTTTCACTTGCAAGAATGCTGGAATCAATTGTTTTAGAAAATAAACCAACCTAACATTTACCCCACCCCCCTTTTTTTTGCATATTTTTTCTTAAATCTAATCATATTTTCCCAGAAATATCCTTTTAGACCCTTGTTTGACTTTTTGGGGTGCAGTTTTATTCTCTGGGCTAGGCTAATAATTAAGTTTATGTTCCAGGGTACTTGTGGGCAGTTTTGAACAGAGTTTTGTGTTGGGGGATCCCAACAATAAGCCGTGTGGCAGGTGACTTCTTCCTCTGGTTTTAAGCTTTCCAGTACAATTTTGAGCCTAAAATCAACCTGGGATACAAGAATAACACTTGTTTTTTCAAGCTGTTTAAATTTGGCCACAGTATGACTGACTTTGAGTAGAATTTATCCATTTTGTAATCCAACAAATCTTAAAATGTAACAAATGCACAGTATATTTTAGTTGAGGAAGCCACAGAAAGATATGTGTCCTCATAAAGTTAGTATTTTATGGTAGAACACTCTTAGTAGAAGTCACACTAGTTTACAGAGTTCAAATATGTTTTCCCAGAGCTGAGATATGACAATTTTAAGCTTTTTTAGCTCACCGGTCATTGTCCTTGCTATGTTTTAATGGGGGGTGGTGTAAATGGGAGGGCTACAGAAGGCTTAGTTTTCATTGCATTTAGTTTTCCTCTTGAGAGATCATTCCAAATACCTTTAAGCTCAATGTGTTAGATTTAGAAGTAGATTGAAGGAAATTTGTGCCTCTGTATGGGTTGAAGACATATTTTGTGAAATAGATCACTGTACAACAACAACACTGTGTTTGTGACTTAAAACTTGTCAGAAACACATTATAAGACCTATAGTACTGTCTAGATGTGCTGAAAATGTATCTTTCATGTCTTTTCTAGCAAAATATTTGCACAAAATTGATTTCTTGATAGTTTTGGGGGGCAAAGTAATGTACATGATTATGAGTTGAATTTCTCCTGTAAGTAAATGATACTTTTCAATATGGTAGTTCACCTATTTCTGCAATGATATGCCACACAATCTGGTTGCTTTTCTCATTACCCTTGCCAAAACACACAGAACACTACCCTACCCCCCAAAAATTGAAAAGAATTTGGGCATTACTTGATTTTGTGTACATATTAAATTTTATTTGGCTTTCTGACAAAAACCTATAGTTCTTACATTGATTTGATGGTCAACATGTGAGAAACATAATAATCTCCTTTTTAGTCTTACAAAATGCCTTTTCTTGTAAAAAAAACAATTTTTTCACTGTTGTTTTATGTCAAACTGAATATTTTGTGTACTCTTTCAGGTAATTTCAGGTCCTGTATAAGATGAATGGAATTGTTTATCCACCTGTGCGCATATTTTCCTGATTCACACATCAAAGGAATGGAAATGAGAGTCTTTCTACATTTTCCAGAGGTAATTTTACCATTGGCATGGCTTCACTGCTTCATTACATTAGAAATTCGCCTCAAATAGCATGCCTAATGGCACTCAAAGTTGGCATAAAACCGCCCAGAATATAATGACCTGGGCTTTCCTGATTTTATTCAGTACCTGCATGTGTCTTACACAATTTTCACTTGCAAGAATGCTGGAATCAATTGTTTTAGAAAATAAACCAACCTAACATTTACCCCACCCCCCTTTTTTTTGCATATTTTTTCTTAAATCTAATCATATTTTCCCAGAAATATCCTTTTAGACCCTTGTTTGACTTTTTGGGGTGCAGTTTTATTCTCTGGGCTAGGCTAATAATTAAGTTTATGTTCCAGGGTACTTGTGGGCAGTTTTGAACAGAGTTTTGTGTTGGGGGATCCCAACAATAAGCCGTGTGGCAGGTGACTTCTTCCTCTGGTTTTAAGCTTTCCAGTACAATTTTGAGCCTAAAATCAACCTGGGATACAAGAATAACACTTGTTTTTTCAAGCTGTTTAAATTTGGCCACAGTATGACTGACTTTGAGTAGAATTTATCCATTTTGTAATCCAACAAATCTTAAAATGTAACAAATGCACAGTATATTTTAGTTGAGGAAGCCACAGAAAGATATGTGTCCTCATAAAGTTAGTATTTTATGGTAGAACACTCTTAGTAGAAGTCACACTAGTTTACAGAGTTCAAATATGTTTTCCCAGAGCTGAGATATGACAATTTTAAGCTTTTTTAGCTCACCGGTCATTGTCCTTGCTATGTTTTAATGGGGGGTGGTGTAAATGGGAGGGCTACAGAAGGCTTAGTTTTCATTGCATTTAGTTTTCCTCTTGAGAGATCATTCCAAATACCTTTAAGCTCAATGTGTTAGATTTAGAAGTAGATTGAAGGAAATTTGTGCCTCAACAGGATACAGGTCACAGTTTGTCACTTCCGGAAATTTCTAGGGACGAAAGAAGTTCCAGCTATTTTTGTGTGTTTTTTTTATTATTTTTTCCTGGCCCCCTGCATTTTTTTTCTGGGCATTTTTGTAGTTTTTATGAAAGGACAGGGGTTGAGTTACTGTCTGGAAATGATTTTAGAAGTGGAATGGGACCAGTTCAGGTGGTGGAGATCTGGTAGTTGGGGGGTGCTTTGGTCTATTTACATGCGGCGGAATATGTGCAAAGAGACCCCTATCAGCTGATTCTACTCGTATCTCAAAATTTCTACCTTCAACCTATGAAAAAATTGTGCTTAAAATACTGCCAAAGGACTGTTCAAGGCCCCCACCGAAGGATTTGGTTCAACGAAAGTTAGGGAAGGTGCTGTGAGAGCAGACATTAACATTACCGCAAATGGGAAATGAAGGAAAATGAAACTGTGACCTGCTGCCATACTGTATGGGTTGAAGACATATTTTGTGAAATAGATCACTGTACAACAACAACACTGTGTTTGTGACTTAAAACTTGTCAGAAACACATTATAAGACCTATAGTACTGTCTAGATGTGCTGAAAATGTATCTTTCATGTCTTTTCTAGCAAAATATTTGCACAAAATTGATTTCTTGATAGTTTTGGGGGGCAAAGTAATGTACATGATTATGAGTTGAATTTCTCCTGTAAGTAAATGATACTTTTCAATATGGTAGTTCACCTATTTCTGCAATGATATGCCACACAATCTGGTTGCTTTTCTCATTACCCTTGCCAAAACACACAGAACACTACCCTACCCCCCAAAAATTGAAAAGAATTTGGGCATTACTTGATTTTGTGTACATATTAAATTTTATTTGGCTTTCTGACAAAAACCTATAGTTCTTACATTGATTTGATGGTCAACATGTGAGAAACATAATAATCTCCTTTTTAGTCTTACAAAATGCCTTTTCTTGTAAAAAAAACAATTTTTTCACTGTTGTTTTATGTCAAACTGAATATTTTGTGTACTCTTTCAGGTAATTTCAGGTCCTGTATAAGATGAATGGAATTGTTTATCCACCTGTGCGCATATTTTCCTGATTCACACATCAAAGGAATGGAAATGAGAGTCTTTCTACATTTTCCAGAGGTAATTTTACCATTGGCATGGCTTCACTGCTTCATTACATTAGAAATTCGCCTCAAATAGCATGCCTAATGGCACTCAAAGTTGGCATAAAACCGCCCAGAATATAATGACCTGGGCTTTCCTGATTTTATTCAGTACCTGCATGTGTCTTACACAATTTTCACTTGCAAGAATGCTGGAATCAATTGTTTTAGAAAATAAACCAACCTAACATTTACCCCACCCCCCTTTTTTTTGCATATTTTTTCTTAAATCTAATCATATTTTCCCAGAAATATCCTTTTAGACCCTTGTTTGACTTTTTGGGGTGCAGTTTTATTCTCTGGGCTAGGCTAATAATTAAGTTTATGTTCCAGGGTACTTGTGGGCAGTTTTGAACAGAGTTTTGTGTTGGGGGATCCCAACAATAAGCCGTGTGGCAGGTGACTTCTTCCTCTGGTTTTAAGCTTTCCAGTACAATTTTGAGCCTAAAATCAACCTGGGATACAAGAATAACACTTGTTTTTTCAAGCTGTTTAAATTTGGCCACAGTATGACTGACTTTGAGTAGAATTTATCCATTTTGTAATCCAACAAATCTTAAAATGTAACAAATGCACAGTATATTTTAGTTGAGGAAGCCACAGAAAGATATGTGTCCTCATAAAGTTAGTATTTTATGGTAGAACACTCTTAGTAGAAGTCACACTAGTTTACAGAGTTCAAATATGTTTTCCCAGAGCTGAGATATGACAATTTTAAGCTTTTTTAGCTCACCGGTCATTGTCCTTGCTATGTTTTAATGGGGGGTGGTGTAAATGGGAGGGCTACAGAAGGCTTAGTTTTCATTGCATTTAGTTTTCCTCTTGAGAGATCATTCCAAATACCTTTAAGCTCAATGTGTTAGATTTAGAAGTAGATTGAAGGAAATTTGTGCCTCTGTATGGGTTGAAGACATATTTTGTGAAATAGATCACTGTACAACAATAACACTGTGTTTGTGACTTAAAACTTGTCAGAAACACATTATAAGACCTATAGTACTGTCTAGATGTGCTGAAAATGTATCTTTCATGTCTTTTCTAGCAAAATATTTGCACAAAATTGATTTCTTGATAGTTTTGGGGGGCAAAGTAATGTACATGATTATGAGTTGAATTTCTCCTGTAAGTAAATGATACTTTTCAATATGGTAGTTCACCTATTTCTGCAATGATATGCCACACAATCTGGTTGCTTTTCTCATTACCCTTGCCAAAACACACAGAACACTACCCTACCCCCCAAAAATTGAAAAGAATTTGGGCATTACTTGATTTTGTGTACATATTAAATTTTATTTGGCTTTCTGACAAAAACCTATAGTTCTTACATTGATTTGATGGTCAACATGTGAGAAACATAATAATCTCCTTTTTAGTCTTACAAAATGCCTTTTCTTGTAAAAAAAACAATTTTTTCACTGTTGTTTTATGTCAAACTGAATATTTTGTGTACTCTTTCAGGTAATTTCAGGTCCTGTATAAGATGAATGGAATTGTTTATCCACCTGTGCGCATATTTTCCTGATTCACACATCAAAGGAATGGAAATGAGAGTCTTTCTACATTTTCCAGAGGTAATTTTACCATTGGCATGGCTTCACTGCTTCATTACATTAGAAATTCGCCTCAAATAGCATGCCTAATGGCACTCAAAGTTGGCATAAAACCGCCCAGAATATAATGACCTGGGCTTTCCTGATTTTATTCAGTACCTGCATGTGTCTTACACAATTTTCACTTGCAAGAATGCTGGAATCAATTGTTTTAGAAAATAAACCAACCTAACATTTACCCCACCCCCCTTTTTTTTGCATATTTTTTCTTAAATCTAATCATATTTTCCCAGAAATATCCTTTTAGACCCTTGTTTGACTTTTTGGGGTGCAGTTTTATTCTCTGGGCTAGGCTAATAATTAAGTTTATGTTCCAGGGTACTTGTGGGCAGTTTTGAACAGAGTTTTGTGTTGGGGGATCCCAACAATAAGCCGTGTGGCAGGTGACTTCTTCCTCTGGTTTTAAGCTTTCCAGTACAATTTTGAGCCTAAAATCAACCTGGGATACAAGAATAACACTTGTTTTTTCAAGCTGTTTAAATTTGGCCACAGTATGACTGACTTTGAGTAGAATTTATCCATTTTGTAATCCAACAAATCTTAAAATGTAACAAATGCACAGTATATTTTAGTTGAGGAAGCCACAGAAAGATATGTGTCCTCATAAAGTTAGTATTTTATGGTAGAACACTCTTAGTAGAAGTCACACTAGTTTACAGAGTTCAAATATGTTTTCCCAGAGCTGAGATATGACAATTTTAAGCTTTTTTAGCTCACCGGTCATTGTCCTTGCTATGTTTTAATGGGGGGTGGTGTAAATGGGAGGGCTACAGAAGGCTTAGTTTTCATTGCATTTAGTTTTCCTCTTGAGAGATCATTCCAAATACCTTTAAGCTCAATGTGTTAGATTTAGAAGTAGATTGAAGGAAATTTGTGCCTCTGTTAGGATACAGGTCACAGTTTGTCACTTCCGGAAATTTCTAGGGACGAAAGAAGTTCCAGCTATTTTTGTGTGTTTTTTTTATTATTTTTTCCTGGCCCCCTGCATTTTTTTTCTGGGCATTTTTGTAGTTTTTATGAAAGGACAGGGGTTGAGTTACTGTCTGGAAATGATTTTAGAAGTGGAATGGGACCAGTTCAGGTGGTGGAGATCTGGTAGTTGGGGGGTGCTTTGGTCTATTTACATGCGGCGGAATATGTGCAAAGAGACCCCTATCAGCTGATTCTACTCGTATCTCAAAATTTCTACCTTCAACCTATGAAAAAATTGTGCTTAAAATACTGCCAAAGGACTGTTCAAGGCCCCCACCGAAGGATTTGGTTCAACGAAAGTTAGGGAAGGTGCTGTGAGAGCAGACATTAACATTACCGCAAATGGGAAATGAAGGAAAATGAAACTGTGACCTGCTGCCATACTGTATGGGTTGAAGACATATTTTGTGAAATAGATCACTGTACAACAACAACACTGTGTTTGTGACTTAAAACTTGTCAGAAACACATTATAAGACCTATAGTACTGTCTAGATGTGCTGAAAATGTATCTTTCATGTCTTTTCTAGCAAAATATTTGCACAAAATTGATTTCTTGATAGTTTTGGGGGGCAAAGTAATGTACATGATTATGAGTTGAATTTCTCCTGTAAGTAAATGATACTTTTCAATATGGTAGTTCACCTATTTCTGCAATGATATGCCACACAATCTGGTTGCTTTTCTCATTACCCTTGCCAAAACACACAGAACACTACCCTACCCCCCAAAAATTGAAAAGAATTTGGGCATTACTTGATTTTGTGTACATATTAAATTTTATTTGGCTTTCTGACAAAAACCTATAGTTCTTACATTGATTTGATGGTCAACATGTGAGAAACATAATAATCTCCTTTTTAGTCTTACAAAATGCCTTTTCTTGTAAAAAAAACAATTTTTTCACTGTTGTTTTATGTCAAACTGAATATTTTGTGTACTCTTTCAGGTAATTTCAGGTCCTGTATAAGATGAATGGAATTGTTTATCCACCTGTGCGCATATTTTCCTGATTCACACATCAAAGGAATGGAAATGAGAGTCTTTCTACATTTTCCAGAGGTAATTTTACCATTGGCATGGCTTCACTGCTTCATTACATTAGAAATTCGCCTCAAATAGCATGCCTAATGGCACTCAAAGTTGGCATAAAACCGCCCAGAATATAATGACCTGGGCTTTCCTGATTTTATTCAGTACCTGCATGTGTCTTACACAATTTTCACTTGCAAGAATGCTGGAATCAATTGTTTTAGAAAATAAACCAACCTAACATTTACCCCACCCCCCTTTTTTTTGCATATTTTTTCTTAAATCTAATCATATTTTCCCAGAAATATCCTTTTAGACCCTTGTTTGACTTTTTGGGGTGCAGTTTTATTCTCTGGGCTAGGCTAATAATTAAGTTTATGTTCCAGGGTACTTGTGGGCAGTTTTGAACAGAGTTTTGTGTTGGGGGATCCCAACAATAAGCCGTGTGGCAGGTGACTTCTTCCTCTGGTTTTAAGCTTTCCAGTACAATTTTGAGCCTAAAATCAACCTGGGATACAAGAATAACACTTGTTTTTTCAAGCTGTTTAAATTTGGCCACAGTATGACTGACTTTGAGTAGAATTTATCCATTTTGTAATCCAACAAATCTTAAAATGTAACAAATGCACAGTATATTTTAGTTGAGGAAGCCACAGAAAGATATGTGTCCTCATAAAGTTAGTATTTTATGGTAGAACACTCTTAGTAGAAGTCACACTAGTTTACAGAGTTCAAATATGTTTTCCCAGAGCTGAGATATGACAATTTTAAGCTTTTTTAGCTCACCGGTCATTGTCCTTGCTATGTTTTAATGGGGGGTGGTGTAAATGGGAGGGCTACAGAAGGCTTAGTTTTCATTGCATTTAGTTTTCCTCTTGAGAGATCATTCCAAATACCTTTAAGCTCAATGTGTTAGATTTAGAAGTAGATTGAAGGAAATTTGTGCCTCTGTTAGGATACAGGTCACAGTTTGTCACTTCCGGAAATTTCTAGGGACGAAAGAAGTTCCAGCTATTTTTGTGTGTTTTTTTTATTATTTTTTCCTGGCCCCCTGCATTTTTTTTCTGGGCATTTTTGTAGTTTTTATGAAAGGACAGGGGTTGAGTTACTGTCTGGAAATGATTTTAGAAGTGGAATGGGACCAGTTCAGGTGGTGGAGATCTGGTAGTTGGGGGGTGCTTTGGTCTATTTACATGCGGCGGAATATGTGCAAAGAGACCCCTATCAGCTGATTCTACTCGTATCTCAAAATTTCTACCTTCAACCTATGAAAAAATTGTGCTTAAAATACTGCCAAAGGACTGTTCAAGGCCCCCACCGAAGGATTTGGTTCAACGAAAGTTAGGGAAGGTGCTGTGAGAGCAGACATTAACATTACCGCAAATGGGAAATGAAGGAAAATGAAACTGTGACCTGCTGCCATATGAATGTATTACCTCCCTTGTTGATTAATCCCAGGTTGATACAGGGGAAAGCTCAGGTAACATTTTACGGCTTCAAGAGACTGTCAATGCTACACAGCGCAGGGTAAGAAAACACCTTAGCTGTGTACATAAAAGTCTGTTAAAAGCCTAGCCTTGGGCTCGTGCATCCCATTTAAATGGGAGAGGTCAGCCGTGTCTGTATAAGTAGCCTACAGTCGGTAAATGAATCAAACAAAACACACCCAAACAAAAAACGCAGATACGTGCCTCAAACACGTGCAGGTCCTCTCTTATATATATAATTCTGTGTGCGTGCATGCAAACCAGGGCGAGGTTCTGGTCTACGAGTGAGTGGTAGAACTAAGTTGGTTTAAATCGCTACAAGTGGAAGGCTAACCAACGTAACAGACTATCATACCAAATTAACACAGCCAAATAGGAAGGAAAGCTTGTACCTGACCAGTACGACGAAGGGAATACGGTGGGAGTCGACATGTATCTGGCTACTGTATTGGGGGTGATCCTCTTTATGTTGATCGAAGGTAAGTGGTATAATTGTTGTGTGGATTTTGGAATTCTAATAATGAAGACAAAGCTGAGATTCCTTTTTTTAACTTAACGAGCTCTCGATTGTTTTTTTCGGAAAAGACCTGTTATGCTCGAGTGCTGTTTTTATTTTGCACTAATACTGTAGTAGCTTTACAACATTTGGACAAAAAGTTATCTAACTTCTTCTGTGTATAGTCACACATGACCGGTCTTTAAATACAGCTAGGTCAACATAAACTAGCTAAACTAGGTATTTTTGTTAAATCCTACATGTGTGTTTATTCATTTCACTTTATTGGAGTGTTTGTTAAAAATTGTAGCCCTATATCATCTTCTCGAGCCGAGGTAAAATCTCATACCCATTTCTGAGTTGCTATAAGGAGATATATTAGCTTGGCTTGAGAAGATCTGTGAACGATTGGTGAACTTTTCCAGAATAGAACCATCACAGCAGTGTTAGAAACTCACGTGTGCGGCTAGGCCCTACAACTTTCAATGTAATATTTTCTGTTCTTTATACGAAGTCATTATTATTGAATTGAAATTGAAATTGAAATTGGATATGTATTAAATTACCTTGCCTTTCCTTGAATTGAAATTTCCCCATCACCGAACCATAGCCGTACAAACTTTTATATATGATTTGTATTGAAAAAAAATGTTATACTAAATTTCCTTCCAGTGTCCAGTCAACTGGATAGGACAAGTTGTTCCCCAGAAAGACGTGAAGCAGATCTTCGGACCTGTCTTACAGAAATAGGCAACGCCGCGGAGGATACGTATCCAATGTGGTTTGGATCCAGTTTCTATGAGCGTTGCCCACAGGGTCCTGTATTCACGGACCCCGAGTGTTCCCTGACTACGGGAATAACTATCCCTAACAGCATAAGCTCCCTGCTGTTCACACCTGGTACTTTTAACCCCGACCTGTTGGACAGGTACCTTGAAGTCAAGTTTACATCTGGCCCCGGTAAGTATTAATTATTCGCTTCTCTAAAGGATGCTCATGTTCCATTCAAAATAGACCGATTGCTCAATGACGTCATCGGCGTATATTGAGGGATCAACATGGCCGACGGAAAGAGTTTTGCACAGAGAAGTATATAGGCGTGCATTCACGCGTGTTTCTACAAGGGCCTGTAACGGCCACCTCAAACAAGACCCATTTATTATCCCACAATGTTTCAACTGACGTTATTCAGGTCTATTAGAGTTCCAGAGCCTGTTTCACAAAGGGGCGTAGATGTTTTTTTTGCTTAACTTTCATACTAAAGTATCTCTACAGTATGGGTTGATAAGGCATTTATGTAAAAACTTACGCTACGCCGCTTTGTGAAACAGGGTCCAGAATATATGAACCTTTCCTGTGTTCCTGTTTTCAGCCAATAAACTTTATTTTAGATCGATTTAAAAAACTAATTCTATCCATGTATTGTGACAATGTTTTGTTTGCATTATTCCATTCTTTGTTGACCAATAAAGTTTGCCGGTGAAAACATGACTTAATAAACATTGCCGAACTGGTAAATTCACGGGTTTCAGAATTTCCCCCCTCATTCAGAATGATGAGAGATTCTACAGTACCAGAAGTCTATGAATGATATAGACTTCTGACAGTACTTATAAATAACAAGTGTACACATCGTGAATATCCATCAAGGGATGTATTCGATTGATTGATTGATTGATATTTTACGTCGCATGCACTTCAGGTTATTTCACTTATGTGGCGGAATTGCCAGGTTTGCTGGGAGAGGAAACCGGGCTTCTTACCCGGAGGAAACCCTTGACCTTCGGCGAGTATCTGGCAACTCTTCAACATACGGTGACCGAGTGAAAAATCCACTCATATTTTTTAAATTTTTTTATTTGGTCTGAATGTGATTTGAATCCGCGCCACATCGATGGAAGGTCTGTCTGGGGCTGAGGGACGATCACTCTAACCCACTGGACCACCGAGGCCACCGGATGTATTCGAATCCCATGCACCCAAACCAAATATAAGTTTTGAAATATTTGTGAGTAGGGTTATCACTCAATCGCTCTATATGAACCAGTTGCCAGGTACTCGTTGACGGTTGGGCATTTCCTCTGGGCAAAGGGCCTGATTTCCTCCCCGCTGAACCTGGTAATGTCGCTTTATGGACACTAAAACACACGGACACAGTGAACATTTTCTTGACTAAATTAACTTGAGTGGGGCGAAAAACGGTAATTAACCAATCAAACAACCACGGGCGAGATGGTTACTGTTCTGATATGTTCTTCCAGGTTCGTATTGGGGTTGCGGAAACCGGTTTCAGTCTGACAGTACTTCAAGTTTTACCGCAGACCCTCTTTCTATGGAAACCGTCCGCTCATGGGACGCCAGGAACGAACCTGAAGTAACATGGCAAGCGGACCCAAATCAACTTTATTCTCTCATGGTCCTGGATGTCCCGTACGGTTTTACACACGGCGCCTATTTCAACATCCCAGGGAATGACCTGTCCAGTGGTGATGTAAGTCCAAGAATATGATTCACCAGAAGCTATGCAGCTCAGGGTTCTCTTTTTATACACTCTGAACCAATGGAATATATGCGTGGAATGGTGATCACGTGGTATTTGATTTCCATCGAATACCGCCATTACTAGGAGATGGTGCAATTTCGATCCAGATCGGTTATGCACGCGCGCTTTAACTATCAATGGCGGCACTTTTTACATAGTCAGATCCAGACCAACCAATGAGACCGGTCCATTCCACGTATATAGTTCATTGCTCTGAACCATCCTCGCAAAGGAAATAAAGCATTGCATTATTTTACATTTGATGGAATAGAAAAAAACACATGATTTTGATCAGTAGACCTACTATCCATTGCATTATTTTACATTTGAAGTAAAGGCCTTGCCAAAGATATGGTCGGAAATAATTAATACATATCCTACAAGTACCTTAGCTCATCTCCGTAAACATTTATTGTAATAAATCGCAATTAGATTTGAGACTGACCGTTTTTTCTCGGTTTAATCGAGAAAAGAAGTCTGGAACAAGAGAAAATAAACTAGCCTTAAATATTATTTGAAGAAATCTTTTATTCACGCGAAGTCTCCCCCCCCCCCCCCTAATGACTAATATCAGAAATATATGACTTCTGCTAATACTAATGCTGTGAAATAGTTTCTTTTAAAGAATATTTCATTAGGCTTGCGCACCCTAATGACTAATATCAGAAATATATGAATTCTGCTAATATTAATGTTGTGAATGTGTTTCTTTTAAAGAATATTTCATTAGGCATGCGCATCCTAATGACTAATATCAGAAATATAGGACTTCTGCTAATATTAATGTTGTGAAGGTGTTTCTTTTAAAGAATATTTCATTTCTGAAATTGTTAAAATTAAGTTTGCTATTCTAGGCATTTAAACCCTACCACGGTCCAAGAAATCCATCCCGACATGGCAACGTTTACGCATTCCTTCTATTTCAACAATCGGGTCGAATGGATGGGAACCCTATCTTCCCAGTGCAGATTCCAGGACAGCCGTTTAACGTCACTGAGTTTAGAGCCAATCACAACTTTACAGGTAAGAGACTATATAAGAATACCTATACGTCTATCAAATTATAATCAATGAATCAACCAGTAACTCGATCATTAACTCATCTGTTGGGAACGCAAGTCTCATAAGAATTATTATGAGATTTTGTGATATCCGGTGACAGATGACGCCATTAAGAACGTTTTTGATGACGTTGCAATTCCATTTGACGTATTCTGTTCCATAATGTCAGATTTAAACGTCATGTTGGAACGAAAAACGCTCAGTCACATGCGCAATGCAGTGCCGGTGACAGGAAATATGTGGAATTCACACGTGACTTGCGCTCCCTATAGTGTCCAAAGTTCTCCCATTTCTCACATAAGTTTCAACCAAACAACATTCGAGTTAGTTCGCTGGTAAAGAGGAAAAATGCATATAATTTACGTATTTTTCATAACTACTCGGGGAAAACCCTCAAAAGTGAAGTCATACACGACCTTCGATGTGTACGAACTGTCACGAAGACACACACAGCAGAGATCATGTATTTTGTCACCATTGTAAGTGCACACACACAACGAGGGTAATGTTTGACGTCATATGTCACTAAGCCAATTAACTTTCGTAAGCATTGAAGATCAGCAAATATAGTAGTGAATTTTGTACGATCCCTGCCAGGAATTTAATTACTTTTTCTGCCAGTCAAGTACATGTTCTGCAACACACTTAACGCAGATTGGAAAATATTGCCAAAAGTTGTTCATAAAACCTTTAAATTCTGATTGCCATTACAGAACGAGAGTTAGTTTATAAGAAAAAAAAAATAGGTCAAAATCTAAACAATAAATGTAATCTGTATGAAGTAAAGGAGTTAAATGTACCCAAAATATACATAAACGGGATACACGTCCAATGCTATTAAGCGTGTTTGTTCATTGCTATATATTTATACCGTTTATTGGCCCTGTGTGGTTTCATTTAAAAGCTTTTTATTAGTACGAGAAAAATCGCTAACAATTTGCTAATTTTCGTTCGTCGTGCAGAGTCCTACCATTCTTCGAATTCTCACATTTATTAAATGGATTGATTGAGGTTTTACGCCGCACTCAAGGTCATTTCACTTACACTGCATGTGTATGGCGTCATTGCCAGGTTTAGTGGTACAGGAAATCCACTCCGATTTTTTGGAATATTTCTTTGGATTGAATGGGATTCTAATTTTGTCTCATCGATGGCAGGCCTGTTTAGCGTTGCTGGTTGGTAACCGAGTTTTCCGGTACATTTATTAAAATGGCATACATGGTAGAATAATCGGCGTCTTTTTTGTTTCCATAGAATGAAGTATAAATAATTTATTTTTACATATTCCAGGGCCGGTTGCCATGAATTGGATTTTAGCGACTGGCGATCCTTTCTCAATGGAGTTCCAGAGGTCTAATAGAATTATAGACCGCTGTCCAAGTGCCATCGCCGACGGTAAATCCATTTACACTCTTTTGTTTTAGCATACCATATTTAAACGTGGACAGTATATATAAGCCGTATTATACACATAGTTTTTAGAAAAAACCTTTAATAATCATTTATCATCGTTCTTTCTATAATGTTAAAATATGAATATATTTTTATTTTAAACATAAATTTTCTTTAAATGTCTCTTTTACAGTTGCAGAAACTCAGTCCAGACCATTTCTACCTAAAGACTTTGACTTGACAGTTAATGTAAACATTTCATTCTATTCTGGACCATTTTCTTTCAACTCGTGTTGCCAGGTGTACTCTTACGAGTAAGTATATGTTTTCAGTGAACTGTATAGTGAAGGTGAAGAGTTGTTTATGGATAACAACTTTTTGATTTATCATGTGACGACTGTTCGACGTACAATATAGTTCTTACATCCTTATCAGAGTAAAAGTCAACGATGTGAATTTATGACGAATATAACTGGGTTTCCTCCCTATCAACAAACAACCCACTCTCTTGCTTTGGGGGGGCCTCCGTGGTTCAGTAGGTAGAGCGTTGGACGCTCAATCCAAACAGCCTTCCACCAATGGGTCGCGGGTTCGAATCCCACTCAGTCCAAAAAAATTGGAAAATTTTCTGACTGGGTTTTCACTCGAACGACCTATGTGGGATGGTTGCCAGTTACCTACGGAAGGTCGTAAGGTTTCCTCCGGGCATTGAGCCCGGTTTCCTCCCACAATAAAACTGGCAACGCCGCCATATAAGTGAAATAATCTTGAGCGCGGCGTAAAACACCAAACAATCAATCAATCTCTTGCTTTGGTAGATTCCAATCAATCCTCTCCAGCCAAGGTAAAACCTCCATGGCCTCATTCCGTGAATGGCCTCATTCCGTGAATGGCCTCATTCCGTGAATGGCGCCATGGAGGCTTTTACTTGCCTCAGAATGGTGTTCCAATCCCAAAGGTGCAATCACCTGGAATGGACAATATACCTGATCTTAAAATAGAAAGCATTCTATTCCTGTGGTCAAGAAAAGTTACTTTTAATGCCTACATGGAACATTTTAAGCTATTGTTATTGTGTTGGAGAGTATTGGACAATAATTAAATACTCGGCTAGGGATATCGTTAGAACGCCCAAATAGCTATTGAAGAGTGCTCTACTCCACGTGAATCTAGTCGATACGTAGCGTCGCCATCTTGACTTAAGCGTTATCTTACGGTCAACTACTTTGCAAAATTGGGTTTCAGTTTTCGTTGATTGTATATCGTTTCTTTTATTTCCAAGCAAATATTCACGTATTGTGGGAAAACAGGGTCTTTATATATGCCTGCTAGCTTTTTTAAACCTAACTATTTAGCAAACGGGTACGATGTCTAAATCTTGGTGACGACTAAATGAGATCTCGCGAACATACACTTACTCTTGTGAAAAGCTCTCGAACATCGATGACTTCGTCCCTACCTTTACCCGCATAGGACAAGAAGGTTAGATTATTACTATTAAGTAAACTGTAAATTCTGCGATTGATGGATTTTATTAAAGTGCTCGTTTGTCTTTACGTTTTAAGCTGCCAATGGAAATGTCTCCTTCTCCGCAACTGCTATCGTTTGGAGTGAATTAGACGGTTAACTTCATATTGGATTGTCGCCGAAGGTGGGAGATTTCCTCCGGGCAATGCGCCCGGTTTCCACCTCCACCAAATCAGCAGCGCCGCCATGTAAGACGGCGTAAAACATCAATCAACCAATCAATCATATTGGATGGATCAGCTTGTTTAGCCGCCTAACCATGTGTGATTTTTAATCAATGGATGAACTTGCAACTTGTACACCCTGAGTATCATTCCCATTAGCTCCCTGTGCATATTTTCTTATGTGACTTTTCAGAATTAAACAATGATTCGTCAGAACAAGTATGGAATTTCAACATCTACACTCTATCAAATACTTGAATGTAAGTCGTTCCACATTTTTTATCAAACAACCGTATCTCTTATTTTGTAATTAATCGTATTTCTATAGGGAAGCCTTGACGTACCTCAACCCTCTTGGTAACGGCGTAGTCAAGGCAGGAGAAGTCGCCAACACACCAACTGTCCAGTTAACAAGATCTATGACGTTTTTCGCCCAGCAATCCTGGTTTGTTGGTAGGTATAACGAAGTCAGTTTGATTGATTGATTCATGTTTTACGTCGCACTCAAGATTTCACTTATTTTGCGACGTTGTCGGGATAATTGGAGAGAGTCAGAGAGGAGGTGGGGGGGGAGTCTTTGTTCATATGAAATACCAGTTCAAAATAACCTAGCATTCATGTCCACTGACAGTTATTTGGCGCTTATGTATTTAAAGAAGCATGAGCTGCCCAACCTCACAGTTGTTTTCATAAATTCTGATTGTCAAGACAAATAAGAGAACTTGGATTTAACCAAATAAACTACGGGGCCTCGGTGGTCCAGTATGTTAGATTGACTGTCCCTCAGTCCTACACAGACCTTCCATCAACGCTGCGCGGGTTCGGTGCACACTCAGACAAAATTAAAAACAAATTGTGGATTTTTCATCCGCTCGACGTATGTGGAAGAGTTGCCAGGTACTGTCCGAAGGTCGGGGGTTTCCTCTGGGCAATGAGCTCGGTTTCCTCATCCACCAAGCCTGGAAACGCCGCCATATAAGTGAAATGATATTGAGTGCGGCTTCAAACATCACTCAATCAATCAAATAAACTAAATAATGTACGTTGACATGAGAAAAATCCATACAGTTGACATGTGACCTTTGCCAGCCGAAATAGTGTTCGTTAATTAAACAAAATTAAAATAACCAAAAAGAACCTTCATTCATTTTAGGACTATAATACGTCTAAACACAAGCAGTCGTGTATTTAGTGATAAACCAACAGAAATCTTTAAGATGAACATATTAATAATTCAGTGAAAATTCTTCGACATAAATATAAATGTATCCTTATTTTTCCAGACACTTTGTATACGTTAATCTCCTTAGACCCGGATGTACCAAACCCTGACGCTGGTACCAACGAGAGGCCGTTACTACATTGGCTCGTGGTTAACATCCCCAACGGGGACGTATCAATGGGACAGAGTCTGATGTCATATAGAGGCCCATCTCCACCAGATCGGAAACCGCATTATTATTATTTTCTTCTGTACGAACAAAATGGACCAGTCGGCAACACTTCTCTTCCACAATATCGAGGCCCTTTGTGTGACAGGTAAAAAAACCCACGACAAATTGAGAACATTTTAAAGAAAACAAAAAAACACACTTAATCTAAATTTAGCTTGTGTGCGACATTTTTCAATTCCAACGCTAACCAACAAATCTTATAATATGTGTTTTGGTAAGATATCGTTAGAAAGAAAAAAAAAGTGGTCGTCATTTATAGAGATGTTTTTGTTCCCGTTTGAAACGACTGCGATGTATGTATTCTGATCAAACTCGACTGCCTTCGCTCGTTTCCGGTCGGCTGAGACGTCCGTAAATTACCGAAGTTATCCGAATGCGATACATAGTCAGTGTTATCACGATCAATGTTAAGTTGGTTTTCAAATTACAACGCAATTAACCGAAAAAGAATTAAATATTTTAAATTTAAATGATATCATTTTAATTGGTAAAATGGTATTCTAACTGGACAATCTTTATTTCTCTTGCCCTTTCACCAAAGAGAGCAGATTGACAAGAGTGGTCACTTCGTCCGCGCCATGTTGAATTTGAACTGCCACGATTCGATTATTATGAACCTCCTTTCTATAGGGGGCGCCCCTCAGTCTAATCGTGTACAGTAGGAACACCCTTCCAGAAGACAGACAGGGACAGAAGAACATGCCGGCAATGCTGATTTGACGAAGTAACCACTCTTGTCAATCTACTCTCTTTGCTTTCACTCAGAAAGTGTTTTGGTCCATTGTGCGACGCAATCTAAAATGCAGCCCAACATACGTATTTTTTGTTGAGACTAAGACTCTAACAGAGTTGCACGTCGCTATAATTCTCCTTAAAATTGAGTCCGTGTTTTTGAAAATCTTTAGGTTTTTCTATTTTTCTTTTAAGTTCTTCATCATGTCACGAAAATTGTTTTATAAATTTTTAAAACATATATTGTTTTCTTTTACAGGTGCCAGTTTGACATATCCAAATATGTGTCTGACAATAATTTAAAACTGGTTGGTGCCACGTGGATGGTATCGAATCACGACGAGTTTGTGCGATATACTCGCGTGAATAACGGAGAGTCTGAAGAAGCCCTTTGTCGAGATATTCCGGGTTACTCCGAGGACTGTGAAATCGTGAGCAGTCATTCCTGCAAGATGACCGTGACCTTTGGCTTATTTCTAATTGGGATTATTTTAACATTAGTTAAACTGTGATATTGATCCATTTTTATTCAACAATCAAACAAGACATTGATTACAGTTAGCCCCAAAGTCTAATCATGTCACTTAAACATTATGGGATATTTGAGGGGTCTATAGGCCTACTCAAGGACAGTTTTTCCCGAGTAAGTTATTTACAGGCCTATGCCGTCGTGGCACTAATCTAAGGCAAGAAAAACCAATCTTTCATCTGCGTTTCAGCCATATTCAGTCAAAATACCTTTTTACGCAATGGGTTTTTCACATTATTCCTTTCATCCAGACATAAACTGTCACAGTGTATGGTTTCCGTTGTATAAAGGATGAAATATAGGAGTATTTTTTGGTCTACCACGTTGGGCATTGATTGTGACGCCGCTAATTTACGTGATTTAATTGGCAAATCTCCTATTATCCCCCAAAACGCACACTTCATATGAATACTACCTCTCTAGTTAATGTCAAGAACATTGCTTCAAAGAAAACGTCTAATGTTTGTTCTGCTGTTTAATCTGGGACTAATATGAAAGTCCCAGGCTTAATGAAATGAGTTAAGGGCGATCCGACGTCACTTGTATCAAAGCGCTTACTTTATAGCTGGGAAAAGTAACATCTGTCTATCATAACAGTTAATTTATTAAAAGTGAAACTTTACCACCGTCTACCATTACAGAATACGTATACCAGTGAAACGTCACGACAGTCTGTCGCGACAGAATATTTACATTAGTGAAACGTCACGACAGTCCGCCACGACAAAATTTACATCGGTAAATTTACATCTAAACAAATAATAAAGTTAATCACAGATAAGTAAAAGCGCTCTTGTGTTAGGGTAGCGCATTTTTTAGCTTACATTAATTTGTGTTAGTCAAGTGTATTAGTGATCACGTGGGTTGGGAACTAAAATGTTCAATGGAAACTCCAATATCCCCCCCATGATACCAAAATGGTTGGACACTAGTAACTTAATGGACTTTGTTTATATGAGAAACTTTGTGTAATAGTTTATCCAGTCATTTGTAAATTTACAAAATTAAACATATTAAGCAGATTATTTTTTCCAATAATTGTTCATGGATTTTCTTTTCAATACTTAGGCTTAGTCTTCCACGTGGTTGTTGTCTTTGTGTATAACCGTTGAGAACTACATCAATGTTATCGACTTTGAGTGGATTCTGTCCCAGAAGTAAACGTCGGACAGAGATTTGCGTGTAAACTGGCGCACGAGGAGCAGTGGATGTCTTGAGCGGAAGGAGAAACACGCGCTAGTTAAAAGAGCGCAGTGTTTTTGTGACATTTAAACTAGTTTGCCGAAGTTCAAAACTGACAAGTCTTCGAATATGTCGTCGCTAACCAATATTTTATGTTTGAGTAAGACAACTGGGACTGTGCCACAGATAGCTTCTCGAGTTGATCAATTTGTTTGGTTACAAGTTAAAAGCATTGGTACCAATTGAGGCTCGGAAATAAATTAACACTCCCGGTATTAGTCGGTGTTACATTGCCTTTTAAAATACAAAACCTTCGAAGTATTCCAAGTGACGTCACGGTACAGTTTTCTCCGGTGGATCCCAAAGGTAATTCAATCTTATTCTCGCGATATCTGCTTTAGACGTGGCTGGGATATACCTTGTACGCCTTTACATGCCAGGAATTATCACATGTAAGCTTTAAGAAAACTATGAAAATCGTAACAAAACGATACAGCCTTAGTAAATATTTACTTAGAAGTAAAAGAAATGTTAACCAAGTAATGAAAACGGAGAGTCGATTGCCCCAAGTAGTCTCATTTTGGACGAACCGGGGCAAGATGGCGACGCTCCATGTCGGCTCAATCCCCATTTAACCGTCCATTTCTATAAGCTCCACGAGGCGTCCTCAATAGTCAATAGTGTCTTAAATGCTTGAGGTAGCTAATGGTATCCCTAAGTAAGTGTAGGAGAGGAATACAAAAGCGGGTAAATGCCAACAAACGCGGGTTGAATGTCACGATGTCCAGCTCGATTCTGTACGAGGAGTCATGATGAGGCTCGTTTCACAAAGCAGTCGCATCGCAAACGAAGCCTAGTTGCCAATGGATACCATATTGAAGAGATACGACGCCATGGCAACTGCGATTGATCGCACTGTGCGACGGCTTCGTGAAACGGCCCCTGGGGCAACGGCGAAAAATTCATCGTCTGAGTGTGTTTCGCCAAATTATTACTGATAAAACATGTTCAAACCTAAATAAAAAATTACCACCAAAAGTTTCGGACCGAAATCCTTATCCCCAGAGATCCAAAAATAATCATACGACTTATCTGTGTAACACTGCTACTTTTAACAAATAATTCTTTCCAACAACTATTAGGGAATGGAATTGCTTATCCGATAACATAAAATATACAATAGATCCAAAAGATTTTAAATGAAAAATACTGAAGATGTATAGTCACACGCCTCCTCCATCATGGTACTACATCGGAGATCGTCT
The DNA here is from genome assembly GCA_963971465.1 of Lepidochitona cinerea. Lineage (NCBI taxonomy): Eukaryota > Metazoa > Mollusca > Polyplacophora > Chitonida > Tonicellidae > Lepidochitona > Lepidochitona cinerea. The sequence goes on from OZ020561.1 coordinate 27,848,263, forward strand.
AAGCAACATCATTCTCCGCCGGAGGAGACATGGTTGTAGTTCCTTACGTGACGACCTGTTTAACAATTCAACTGTTTTTGTGGATATGCATATGAGACAGCTGAGCACTATCTTTTGGTCTGCCCGAGGTTCAATGTTCAGCGAAATGAAATGTTGCGTTCTGTTTTACGTTGTGGTTGTATTGAGCCACTGACTGCCACTACTTTGTTATATGGTAGCCCAGAACTGAGTAAATCGCAATACATTGATATAATGTTGTCAGTCTGTGCCTTTATTTCTTCCTCAAAACGGTTTTTGTAAATAACAAATCGGGGCCTCCCTGATGAACCGCGCCTTCGCCAACCCATCCAGTAAGCATGAATCTCAGCAGCGCAACAATCGTCATCATACGCATCTTTCACGGTTTCACTTTATTTAACTATTTGGATCATACAGTCTTTGCTTCCTTTAATGTCTCTTTTTTCCATTTAAAAAAACTTTGTTATGTTATACTTTGTAAAATGTACACAGTATAAGCTTCTGGCTTAAAAAGGCATGAGCTGCCAAAATGTTGATATTTTGAGGTTTAAACAGAATGTTGAAATTATTGGCTATTTTTCTAAAGACGTACAATTCAGAAGCTTTTTAGTGCTCGAAAATGTACGATTAAGTTTTGAACTAACTTTGGCTTAGAATGAATAAATGGTCGTCCCGGTTATTTAAATTTTGTTTACTTTTCGTTTTCGGTTTGTGCAGGCCACATACTGTATGGATTTTCCTCATTCCAACGCCAATCAATTACTTTTTCGATGGCCTTCAAAGCCTCTTACTGTCGTGAAGATCGGAAAGTATGAAAAAAGTGTGAATTTTGGCAGCTCATGCCACTTTAAGGTGTACAGTTAAGGAAAATAAAATGTTTAGAAAAAAACTCTCCAGCTCAGCCGGTTTGGCGTTACAGGTCACATTTCGTCTATATGAATTGGTAGCCGGCCGTCGGAACACACTTCGGCTATCTTCGCTCGCTGCCGGTCACTTTTGACACGCCTCGGGCACACTCTGAAACTTCGGGAATTTACGTACGTGAAATACCCTCTGATAGACTGTAGGTCATTTTGAATGCGGCGACCAAAAAGGTAGCCATGAAATGTAAAATTTCCATACCCTCTTTAAAATAAGGACCCTACAAAAGAGTCCCTGTGATAATGTAAGGGACCGAAACACTCGGTTTGTTGTATAATTGAAGCATTGGAGGATTCCTGATATGTACCGAAACTGCGTCTGTCTAAAGTGGTTTTACATCCTATTACAGGTCAAGAATTAACTACTGTATTAAGATATGAAGCACATGGAATCAGCAGGTGTGCTGTAACATCAGGCTATTACACAGAGGATAAGACAACCTTATCTATGCAGGGACCGCGGAGCAGGGGGGGGGGGGCAAATTTTGGCCTACCAATTTTTTTTTTTTTGGCAAAATATTTTTTGCAGTTTTCTTACAAACAAATATGGACTTGAAATAAAGAGACCGAAATTCGATGAGTTATACGAAGTGTGGTAGGGGTGAGGTCCTTCGAATCTCGTCAATCTTTTTTAAACTACCGGTATTGCATTTTTTACATGCACATAAGATGATTTAAGAGATCAACGTCCTCGTAGTTTGGCATGTGAGATGGAAGTTGTCAATCAATTGACACAAAATACAACACGTTCCAAATGAAAGCATTAATATTGTTTACAAAGCAAAAATAGTTTTGAACAAAACGATCTTCAATCCATCTTGTGCAATTTTAGGTTTTTTTTTTCATTATATTTGCTTTCTCAAAATATCAAAAGTAAATGAAATGTTGGTAAGGTTCTCGAATAATTCTTCTTGGTTTTTTTTTTCGCGGGAAAACAAGGTTTTGGAAAGTGTTTGTAGTTGAGACAACAGGTCTTTGAAATATACACTGGCCACTTAAAGATAAGTATGGCTGTGCTGTCAGCTACACTGGTCAATTCACGACAATTCTGCCTGTGCTCTCAGTTACACGAGTCACTTAACGATAATTCTGGCTGTGCTGTCAGCTACACTGGTCCGTTAACGATAATTCTGACTGAACTGTCAACTATACTGGTCACTTAACAGAATTTCTATCTCTACAGCCAGCTACACTGGTCACATGAAGATAATTCTGGCTGTGCTGTCAGCTACACTGGTCACTTAACGATAATTCTGCCTGTGCTGTCAGTTACACGAGTCACTTAACGATAATTCTGACTGTGCTACCAGCTACACTGGTCACTTAACGAGAATTCTGACTGTGCTGCCAGCTACACTGGTCACTTAACGATAATTCTGCCTGTGCTGTCAGTTACACGAGTCACTTAACGATAATTCTGACTGTGCTACCAGCTACACTGGTCACTTAACGAGAATTCTGACTGTGCTGCCAGCTACACTGGTCACTTAACGATAATTCTGCCTGTGCTGTCAGTTACACGAGTCACTTAACGATAATTCTGACTGTGCTACCAGCTACACTGGTCACTTAACGAGAATTCTGACTGTGCTGCCAGCTACACTGGTCACTTAACGATAATTCTGCCTGTGCTGTCAGTTACACGAGTCACTTAACGATAATTCTGACTGTGCTACCAGCTACACTGGTCACTTAACGAGAATTCTGACTGTGCTACCAGCTACACTGGTCACTTAACGAGAATTCTGCCTGTGCTGTCAGTTACACGAGTCACTTAACGATAATTCTGACTGTGCTACCAGCTACACTGGTCACTTAACGATAATTCTGACTGTGCTGCCAGCTACACTGGTCACTTAACGATAATTCTGCCTGTGCTGTCAGTTACACGAGTCACTTAACGATAATTCTGACTGTGCTACCAGCTACACTGGTCACTTAACGAGAATTCTGACTGTGCTGCCAGCTACACTGGTCACTTAACGATAATTCTGCCTGTGCTGTCAGTTACACGAGTCACTTAACGATAATTCTGACTGTGCTACCAGCTACACTGGTCACTTAACGAGAATTCTGACTGTGCTACCAGCTACACTGTTCACTTAACAGAATTTCTATCTCTACAGCCAGCTACACTGGTCACATGAAGATAATTCTGGCTGTGCTGTCAGCTACACTGGTCACTTAACGATAATTCTGCCTGTGCTGTCAGTTACACGAGTCACTTAACGATAATTCTGACTGTGCTACCAGCTACACTGGTCACTTAACGAGAATTCTGACTGTGCTGCCAGCTACACTGGTCACTTAACGATAATTCTGCCTGTGCTGTCAGTTACACGAGTCAATTAACGATAATTCTGACTGTGCTACCAGCTACACTGGTCACTTAACGAGAATTCTGACTGTGCTGCCAGCTACACTGGTCACTTAACGATAATTCTGCCTGTGCTGTCAGTTACACGAGTCACTTAACGATAATTCTGACTGTGCTACCAGCTACACTGGTCAATTAACGAGAATTCTGACTGTGCTGCCAGCTACACTGGTCACTTAACGATAATTCTGCCTGTGCTGTCAGTTACACGAGTCACTTAACGATAATTCTGACTGTGCTACCAGCTACACTGGTCACTTAACGAGAATTCTGACTGTGCTACCAGCTACACTGGTCACTTAACGAGAATTCTGACTGTGCTGTCAGTTACACGAGTCACTTAACGATAATTCTGACTGTGCTACCAGCTACACTGGTCACTTAACGAGAATTCTGACTGTGCTACCAAACACACTGGTCACTTAACGAAAATTCGGGCTGTGCTGTCAGCTACACTGGTCCCTTAACGATAATTCTGACTGAACTGTCAACTATACTGGTCACTTAACAGAATTTCTATCTCTACAGCCAGCTACACTGGTCACATGAAGATAATTCTGGCTGTGATGTCAGCTACACTGGTCACTTAACGATAATTCTGACTGTACTGTCAGCTACACTGGTCCCTTAACGATAATTCTGACTGTGCTGCCAGCTACACTGGTCACTTAACGATAATTCTGACTGTGCTACCAGCTACACTGGTCACTTAACGATAATTCTGACTGTGCCACCAGCTACACTGGTCACTTAACGATAATTCTGACTGTGCTACCAGCTACACTGGCCACTTAACGATAATTCTGACTGTGCTTTCAGCTACACTGGCCACTTAACGATAATTCTGATTGTGCTGCCAGCTACACTGGTCACTTAACGATAATTCTGACTGTGCTACTAGCTACACTGGTCACTTAACAAAATTTTTATCTCTACAGTCAGCTACGCTAGTCACATGACGATAATTCTGGCTGTGCTGTCAGTTACACTGGTCACTTAACGATAATTATGACTGGTACACTGGTCACTTAACGATAATTCTGACTGTACTGTCCGCTACACTGGTCCCTTAACAGAATTTCTATCTCTACAGCCAGCTACTCTTGGTAACGGCGTAGTCAAGGCAGGAGAAGTCGCCAACACACCAACTGTCCAGTTAACAAGATCTATGACGTTTTTCGCCCAGCAATCCTGGTTTGTTGGTAGGTATAACGAAGTCAGTTTGATTGATTGATTCATGTTTTACGTCGCACTCAAGATTTCACTTATTTTGCGACGTTGTCGGGATAATTGGAGAGAGTCAGAGAGGAGGTGGGGGGGGGAGTCTTTGTTCATATGAAATACCAGTTCAAAATAACCTAGCATTCATGTCCACTGACAGTTATTTGGCGCTTATGTATTTAAAGAAGCATGAGCTGCCCAACCTCACAGTTGTTTTCATAAATTCTGATTGTCAAGACAAATAAGAGAACTTGGATTTAACCAAATAAACTACGGGGCCTCGGTGGTCCAGTATGTTAGATTGACTGTCCCTCAGTCCTACACAGACCTTCCATCAACGCTGCGCGGGTTCGGTGCACACTCAGACAAAATTAAAAACAAATTGTGGATTTTTCATCCGCTCGACGTATGTGGAAGAGTTGCCAGGTACTGTCCGAAGGTCGGGGGTTTCCTCTGGGCAATGAGCTCGGTTTCCTCATCCACCAAGCCTGGAAACGCCGCCATATAAGTGAAATGATATTGAGTGCGGCTTCAAACATCACTCAATCAATCAAATAAACTAAATAATGTACGTTGACATGAGAAAAATCCATACAGTTGACATGTGACCTTTGCCAGCCGAAATAGTGTTCGTTAATTAAACAAAATTAAAATAACCAAAAAGAACCTTCATTCATTTTAGGACTATAATACGTCTAAACACAAGCAGTCGTGTATTTAGTGATAAACCAACAGAAATCTTTAAGATGAACATATTAATAATTCAGTGAAAATTCTTCGACATAAATATAAATGTATCCTTATTTTTCCAGACACTTTGTATACGTTAATCTCCTTAGACCCGGATGTACCAAACCCTGACGCTGGTACCAACGAGAGGCCGTTACTACATTGGCTCGTGGTTAACATCCCCAACGGGGACGTATCAATGGGACAGAGTCTGATGTCATATAGAGGCCCATCTCCACCAGATCGGAAACCGCATTATTATTATTTTCTTCTGTACGAACAAAATGGACCAGTCGGCAACACTTCTCTTCCACAATATCGAGGCCCTTTGTGTGACAGGTAAAAAAACCCACGACAAATTGAGAACATTTTAAAGAAAACAAAAAAACACACTTAATCTAAATTTAGCTTGTGTGCGACATTTTTCAATTCCAACGCTAACCAACAAATCTTATAATATGTGTTTTGGTAAGATATCGTTAGAAAGAAAAAAAAAGTGGTCGTCATTTATAGAGATGTTTTTGTTCCCGTTTGAAACGACTGCGATGTATGTATTCTGATCAAACTCGACTGCCTTCGCTCGTTTCCGGTCGGCTGAGACGTCCGTAAATTACCGAAGTTATCCGAATGCGATACATAGTCAGTGTTATCACGATCAATGTTAAGTTGGTTTTCAAATTACAACGCAATTAACCGAAAAAGAATTAAATATTTTAAATTTAAATGATATCATTTTAATTGGTAAAATGGTATTCTAACTGGACAATCTTTATTTCTCTTGCCCTTTCACCAAAGAGAGCAGATTGACAAGAGTGGTCACTTCGTCCGCGCCATGTTGAATTTGAACTGCCACGATTCGATTATTATGAACCTCCTTTCTATAGGGGGCGCCCCTCAGTCTAATCGTGTACAGTAGGAACACCCTTCCAGAAGACAGACAGGGACAGAAGAACATGCCGGCAATGCTGATTTGACGAAGTAACCACTCTTGTCAATCTACTCTCTTTGCTTTCACTCAGAAAGTGTTTTGGTCCATTGTGCGACGCAATCTAAAATGCAGCCCAACATACGTATTTTTTGTTGAGACTAAGACTCTAACAGAGTTGCACGTCGCTATAATTCTCCTTAAAATTGAGTCCGTGTTTTTGAAAATCTTTAGGTTTTTCTATTTTTCTTTTAAGTTCTTCATCATGTCACGAAAATTGTTTTATAAATTTTTAAAACATATATTGTTTTCTTTTACAGGTGCCAGTTTGACATATCCAAATATGTGTCTGACAATAATTTAAAACTGGTTGGTGCCACGTGGATGGTATCGAATCACGACGAGTTTGTGCGATATACTCGCGTGAATAACGGAGAGTCTGAAGAAGCCCTTTGTCGAGATATTCCGGGTTACTCCGAGGACTGTGAAATCGTGAGCAGTCATTCCTGCAAGATGACCGTGACCTTTGGCTTATTTCTAATTGGGATTATTTTAACATTAGTTAAACTGTGATATTGATCCATTTTTATTCAACAATCAAACAAGACATTGATTACAGTTAGCCCCAAAGTCTAATCATGTCACTTAAACATTATGGGATATTTGAGGGGTCTATAGGCCTACTCAAGGACAGTTTTTCCCGAGTAAGTTATTTACAGGCCTATGCCGTCGTGGCACTAATCTAAGGCAAGAAAAACCAATCTTTCATCTGCGTTTCAGCCATATTCAGTCAAAATACCTTTTTACGCAATGGGTTTTTCACATTATTCCTTTCATCCAGACATAAACTGTCACAGTGTATGGTTTCCGTTGTATAAAGGATGAAATATAGGAGTATTTTTTGGTCTACCACGTTGGGCATTGATTGTGACGCCGCTAATTTACGTGATTTAATTGGCAAATCTCCTATTATCCCCCAAAACGCACACTTCATATGAATACTACCTCTCTAGTTAATGTCAAGAACATTGCTTCAAAGAAAACGTCTAATGTTTGTTCTGCTGTTTAATCTGGGACTAATATGAAAGTCCCAGGCTTAATGAAATGAGTTAAGGGCGATCCGACGTCACTTGTATCAAAGCGCTTACTTTATAGCTGGGAAAAGTAACATCTGTCTATCATAACAGTTAATTTATTAAAAGTGAAACTTTACCACCGTCTACCATTACAGAATACGTATACCAGTGAAACGTCACGACAGTCTGTCGCGACAGAATATTTACATTAGTGAAACGTCACGACAGTCCGCCACGACAAAATTTACATCGGTAAATTTACATCTAAACAAATAATAAAGTTAATCACAGATAAGTAAAAGCGCTCTTGTGTTAGGGTAGCGCATTTTTTAGCTTACATTAATTTGTGTTAGTCAAGTGTATTAGTGATCACGTGGGTTGGGAACTAAAATGTTCAATGGAAACTCCAATATCCCCCCCATGATACCAAAATGGTTGGACACTAGTAACTTAATGGACTTTGTTTATATGAGAAACTTTGTGTAATAGTTTATCCAGTCATTTGTAAATTTACAAAATTAAACATATTAAGCAGATTATTTTTTCCAATAATTGTTCATGGATTTTCTTTTCAATACTTAGGCTTAGTCTTCCACGTGGTTGTTGTCTTTGTGTATAACCGTTGAGAACTACATCAATGTTATCGACTTTGAGTGGATTCTGTCCCAGAAGTAAACGTCGGACAGAGATTTGCGTGTAAACTGGCGCACGAGGAGCAGTGGATGTCTTGAGCGGAAGGAGAAACACGCGCTAGTTAAAAGAGCGCAGTGTTTTTGTGACATTTAAACTAGTTTGCCGAAGTTCAAAACTGACAAGTCTTCGAATATGTCGTCGCTAACCAATATTTTATGTTTGAGTAAGACAACTGGGACTGTGCCACAGATAGCTTCTCGAGTTGATCAATTTGTTTGGTTACAAGTTAAAAGCATTGGTACCAATTGAGGCTCGGAAATAAATTAACACTCCCGGTATTAGTCGGTGTTACATTGCCTTTTAAAATACAAAACCTTCGAAGTATTCCAAGTGACGTCACGGTACAGTTTTCTCCGGTGGATCCCAAAGGTAATTCAATCTTATTCTCGCGATATCTGCTTTAGACGTGGCTGGGATATACCTTGTACGCCTTTACATGCCAGGAATTATCACATGTAAGCTTTAAGAAAACTATGAAAATCGTAACAAAACGATACAGCCTTAGTAAATATTTACTTAGAAGTAAAAGAAATGTTAACCAAGTAATGAAAACGGAGAGTCGATTGCCCCAAGTAGTCTCATTTTGGACGAACCGGGGCAAGATGGCGACGCTCCATGTCGGCTCAATCCCCATTTAACCGTCCATTTCTATAAGCTCCACGAGGCGTCCTCAATAGTCAATAGTGTCTTAAATGCTTGAGGTAGCTAATGGTATCCCTAAGTAAGTGTAGGAGAGGAATACAAAAGCGGGTAAATGCCAACAAACGCGGGTTGAATGTCACGATGTCCAGCTCGATTCTGTACGAGGAGTCATGATGAGGCTCGTTTCACAAAGCAGTCGCATCGCAAACGAAGCCTAGTTGCCAATGGATACCATATTGAAGAGATACGACGCCATGGCAACTGCGATTGATCGCACTGTGCGACGGCTTCGTGAAACGGCCCCTGGGGCAACGGCGAAAAATTCATCGTCTGAGTGTGTTTCGCCAAATTATTACTGATAAAACATGTTCAAACCTAAATAAAAAATTACCACCAAAAGTTTCGGACCGAAATCCTTATCCCCAGAGATCCAAAAATAATCATACGACTTATCTGTGTAACACTGCTACTTTTAACAAATAATTCTTTCCAACAACTATTAGGGAATGGAATTGCTTATCCGATAACATAAAATATACAATAGATCCAAAAGATTTTAAATGAAAAATACTGAAGATGTATAGTCACACGCCTCCTCCATCATGGTACTACATCGGAGATCGTCTAAGCAACATCATTCTCCGCCGGAGGAGACATGGTTGTAGTTCCTTACGTGACGACCTGTTTAACAATTCAACTGTTTTTGTGGATATGCATATGAGACAGCTGAGCACTATCTTTTGGTCTGCCCGAGGTTCAATGTTCAGCGAAATGAAATGTTGCGTTCTGTTTTACGTTGTGGTTGTATTGAGCCACTGACTGCCACTACTTTGTTATATGGTAGCCCAGAACTGAGTAAATCGCAATACATTGATATAATGTTGTCAGTCTGTGCCTTTATTTCTTCCTCAAAACGGTTTTTGTAAATAACAAATCGGGGCCTCCCTGATGAACCGCGCCTTCGCCAACCCATCCAGTAAGCATGAATCTCAGCAGCGCAACAATCGTCATCATACGCATCTTTCACGGTTTCACTTTATTTAACTATTTGGATCATACAGTCTTTGCTTCCTTTAATGTCTCTTTTTTCCATTTAAAAAAACTTTGTTATGTTATACTTTGTAAAATGTACACAGTATAAGCTTCTGGCTTAAAAAGGCATGAGCTGCCAAAATGTTGATATTTTGAGGTTTAAACAGAATGTTGAAATTATTGGCTATTTTTCTAAAGACGTACAATTCAGAAGCTTTTTAGTGCTCGAAAATGTACGATTAAGTTTTGAACTAACTTTGGCTTAGAATGAATAAATGGTCGTCCCGGTTATTTAAATTTTGTTTACTTTTCGTTTTCGGTTTGTGCAGGCCACATACTGTATGGATTTTCCTCATTCCAACGCCAATCAATTACTTTTTCGATGGCCTTCAAAGCCTCTTACTGTCGTGAAGATCGGAAAGTATGAAAAAAGTGTGAATTTTGGCAGCTCATGCCACTTTAAGGTGTACAGTTAAGGAAAATAAAATGTTTAGAAAAAAACTCTCCAGCTCAGCCGGTTTGGCGTTACAGGTCACATTTCGTCTATATGAATTGGTAGCCGGCCGTCGGAACACACTTCGGCTATCTTCGCTCGCTGCCGGTCACTTTTGACACGCCTCGGGCACACTCTGAAACTTCGGGAATTTACGTACGTGAAATACCCTCTGATAGACTGTAGGTCATTTTGAATGCGGCGACCAAAAAGGTAGCCATGAAATGTAAAATTTCCATACCCTCTTTAAAATAAGGACCCTACAAAAGAGTCCCTGTGATAATGTAAGGGACCGAAACACTCGGTTTGTTGTATAATTGAAGCATTGGAGGATTCCTGATATGTACCGAAACTGCGTCTGTCTAAAGTGGTTTTACATCCTATTACAGGTCAAGAATTAACTACTGTATTAAGATATGAAGCACATGGAATCAGCAGGTGTGCTGTAACATCAGGCTATTACACAGAGGATAAGACAACCTTATCTATGCAGGGACCGCGGAGCAGGGGGGGGGGCAAATTTTGGCCTACCAATTTTTTTTTTTTTGGCAAAATATTTTTTGCAGTTTTCTTACAAACAAATATGGACTTGAAATAAAGAGACCGAAATTCGATGAGTTATACGAAGTGTGGTAGGGGTGAGGTCCTTCGAATCTCGTCAATCTTTTTTAAACTACCGGTATTGCATTTTTTACATGCACATAAGATGATTTAAGAGATCAACGTCCTCGTAGTTTGGCATGTGAGATGGAAGTTGTCAATCAATTGACACAAAATACAACACGTTCCAAATGAAAGCATTAATATTGTTTACAAAGCAAAAATAGTTTTGAACAAAACGATCTTCAATCCATCTTGTGCAATTTTAGGTTTTTTTTTTCATTATATTTGCTTTCTCAAAATATCAAAAGTAAATGAAATGTTGGTAAGGTTCTCGAATAATTCTTCTTGGTTTTTTTTTTCGCGGGAAAACAAGGTTTTGGAAAGTGTTTGTAGTTGAGACAACAGGTCTTTGAAATATACACTGGCCACTTAAAGATAAGTATGGCTGTGCTGTCAGCTACACTGGTCAATTCACGACAATTCTGCCTGTGCTCTCAGTTACACGAGTCACTTAACGATAATTCTGGCTGTGCTGTCAGCTACACTGGTCCGTTAACGATAATTCTGACTGAACTGTCAACTATACTGGTCACTTAACAGAATTTCTATCTCTACAACCAGCTACACTGGTCACATGAAGATAATTCTGGCTGTGCTGTCAGCTACACTGGTCACTTAACGATAATTCTGCCTGTGCTGTCAGTTACACGAGTCACTTAACGATAATTCTGACTGTGCTACCAGCTACACTGGTCACTTAACGAGAATTCTGACTGTGCTGCCAGCTACACTGGTCACTTAACGATAATTCTGCCTGTGCTGTCAGTTACACGAGTCACTTAACGATAATTCTGACTGTGCTACCAGCTACACTGGTCACTTAACGAGAATTCTGACTGTGCTGCCAGCTACACTGGTCACTTAACGATAATTCTGCCTGTGCTGTCAGTTACACGAGTCACTTAACGATAATTCTGACTGTGCTACCAGCTACACTGGTCACTTAACGAGAATTCTGACTGTGCTGCCAGCTACACTGGTCACTTAACGATAATTCTGCCTGTGCTGTCAGTTACACGAGTCACTTAACGATAATTCTGACTGTGCTACCAGCTACACTGGTCACTTAACGAGAATTCTGACTGTGCTACCAGCTACACTGGTCACTTAACGAGAATTCTGACTGTGCTGTCAGTTACACGAGTCACTTAACGATAATTCTGACTGTGCTGCCAGCTACACTGGTCACTTAACGATAATTCTGCCTGTGCTGTCAGTTACACGAGTCACTTAACGATAATTCTGACTGTGCTACCAGCTACACTGGTCACTTAACGAGAATTCTGACTGTGCTGCCAGCTACACTGGTCACTTAACGATAATTCTGCCTGTGCTGTCAGTTACACGAGTCACTTAACGATAATTCTGACTGTGCTACCAGCTACACTGGTCACTTAACGAGAATTCTGACTGTGCTACCAGCTACACTGGTCACTTAACAGAATTTCTATCTCTACAGCCAGCTACACTGGTCACATGAAGATAATTCTGGCTGTGCTGTCAGCTACACTGGTCACTTAACGATAATTCTGCCTGTGCTGTCAGTTACACGAGTCACTTAACGATAATTCTGACTGTGCTACCAGCTACACTGGTCACTTAACGAGAATTCTGACTGTGCTGCCAGCTACACTGGTCACTTAACGATAATTCTGCCTGTGCTGTCAGTTACACGAGTCAATTAACGATAATTCTGACTGTGCTACCAGCTACACTGGTCACTTAACGAGAATTCTGACTGTGCTGCCAGCTACACTGGTCACTTAACGATAATTCTGCCTGTGCTGTCAGTTACACGAGTCACTTAACGATAATTCTGACTGTGCTACCAGCTACACTGGTCAATTAACGAGAATTCTGACTGTGCTGCCAGCTACACTGGTCACTTAACGATAATTCTGCCTGTGCTGTCAGTTACACGAGTCACTTAACGATAATTCTGACTGTGCTACCAGCTACACTGGTCACTTAACGAGAATTCTGACTGTGCTACCAGCTACACTGGTCACTTAACGAGAATTCTGACTGTGCTGTCAGTTACACGAGTCACTTAACGATAATTCTGACTGTGCTACCAGCTACACTGGTCACTTAACGAGAATTCTGACTGTGCTACCAAACACACTGGTCACTTAACGAAAATTCGGGCTGTGCTGTCAGCTACACTGGTCCCTTAACGATAATTCTGACTGAACTGTCAACTATACTGGTCACTTAACAGAATTTCTATCTCTACAGCCAGCTACACTGGTCACATGAAGATAATTCTGGCTGTGATGTCAGCTACACTGGTCACTTAACGATAATTCTGACTGTACTGTCAGCTACACTGGTCCCTTAACGATAATTCTGACTGTGCTGCCAGCTACACTGGTCACTTAACGATAATTCTGACTGTGCTACCAGCTACACTGGTCACTTAACGATAATTCTGACTGTGCCACCAGCTACACTGGTCACTTAACGATAATTCTGACTGTGCTACCAGCTACACTGGCCACTTAACGATAATTCTGACTGTGCTTTCAGCTACACTGGCCACTTAACGATAATTCTGATTGTGCTGCCAGCTACACTGGTCACTTAACGATAATTCTGACTGTGCTACTAGCTACACTGGTCACTTAACAAAATTTTTATCTCTACAGTCAGCTACGCTAGTCACATGACGATAATTCTGGCTGTGCTGTCAGTTACACTGGTCACTTAACGATAATTATGACTGGTACACTGGTCACTTAACGATAATTCTGACTGTACTGTCCGCTACACTGGTCCCTTAACAGAATTTCTATCTCTACAGCCAGCTACACTGGTCACATGAAGATAATTCTGGCTGTGCTGTCAGCTACACTGGTCACTTAACGATAATTCTGACTGTGCTACCAGCTACACTGGTCACTTAACGAGAATTCTGACTGTACCGCCAGCTACACCGGGCACATGACGATAATCTTGACTGTGCTTTCAGCTACACTGGTCACTTAACGATAATTCAGACTGAACTGTCAACTATACTGGTCACTTAACAGAATTTCTATCTCTACAGCCAGCTACACTGGTCACATGAAGATAATTCTGGCTGTGCTGTCAGCTACACTGGTCACTTAACGATAATTCTGACTGTGCTACCAGCTACACTGGTCACTTAACGAGAATTCTGACTGTACCGCCAGCTACACCGGGCACTTAACGATAATCTTGACTATGCTTTCAGCTACACTGGTCACTTAACGATAATTCTGATTGTGCTGCCAGCTACACTGGCCACTTAACGATAATTCTGACTGTACTGTCAGCTACACTGGTCACTTAACGATAATTCTGACTGTGCTACTAGCTACACTGGTCACTTAACAAAATTTTTATCTCTACAGCCAGCTACGCTAGCCACATGACGATAATTCTGGCTGTGCTGTCAGTTACACTGGTCACTTAACGATAATTATGACTGGTACACTGGTCACTTAACGATAATTCTGACTGTACTGTCAGCTACACTGGTCCCTTAACGATAATTCTGACTGTACTGTCAGCTACACTGGTCTCTTAACGATAATTCTGACTGTACTGTCAGCTATACTGGTCACTTAACAGCATTTCTAACTCTACAGCCAGCTACACTGGTCATATGGCGATAATTCTGGCTGTGCTGTCAGCATTTTCTTTTGTCTCGTCCCAAGACGTTAATGACAACCTGTATAAGGATATTCACGACGGTGAAGTCTGTCGGAATAACAGATTCTTTAAAACTGTAGACAGAACTTTTAAGCTTATTCTCTACCAGGATGCTTTTGAGGTGGTCAATCCATTAGGCACAGCAAAGAAAAAACATAAATTGGTTGGTGTTTATTACACCTTAGCAAATTTTGATGGATCAGCAGGTCAAATATAGACCACATGCAGTTGGCAATATTATGCAAAGAGAGCTATCTTAAAAAATTTGGTGCACATGTAGTCTTTTCTAAACTTGTTGAGGAAATGAAAGAACTCGAATCTGCTGGTATAGATGTTGGCAATGGGGAATATATTAGAGGGGGTCTGTTCTGTGTGGCTGGAGATAATCTCGGTTCACATATGTTAGGAGGCTTTGTTGAGAACATCAACGATATAAATTTTTGTAGATTTTGTCAGATTACAAATACAGAATCTCGTGATTCTGACGGAACAGCTAAAGGTTGCACAAGAACGGTAGAAAAGTACATGCAATCTGTTGAAATGGTGGTGGTGGGGGGGGGGGGGGAATAAAAATATCCAGAATCATATTGGCATAAAATCTGACAGTATATTAAATTCTTGAGAATCTTATTTGAAGGGGTGGTACCATATGATATGGGGCTTATAATCAATTATTTTGTAACAGATAATTTTTTTACATGTGACCAATTAAATTGGAAAATTTACAATTTTCAGTACAGAGACACTGATGCCTTGGATCGTCCATGTAATGTGAATGCTTAAGTAGATAGAGCTGGTGTTTTTTTTTCTTGTATTATATTCCTGATGATGGCTGCGTATAGATCTGTCGAAATATAGAATATCATTTAACTATGGCTTCAGTTTTAGGAGTTGCATTTCTTTTGTTTAAGACAAGGCCAATGGACACTATTTCAGCTTGAACTTTAAGCGCCGACGTATCACACAGAAGACACACCAAACATTGAACGAATCAGCCCATGCTTGTGAAAACCGTGAAACGGTAAACTTTGACCTCGATTCTGCCTTTAATACGTAAAGATTTCTTCAGAAAGAACAAATTTATATGATATCATAAGAGAAGAAACTATCCGAGATGCCCCATTAAGCTTAGATATATGTAGTCACCCAGCGTTGAATCCTGACATAAAAAAATACCAATGCCCTTGGAAATATAAATGAGAGTGTCCTTTCTTAGGCTCATGCAAGTTCAACAAGAGAAGAACTACATACTATTCCTTCAGAAATTAAGTCAGTTAATGGGCTTGATATTGGCTGAATTTCTTGTAAGACTGAAACTGAAGAATTTGATACTGTCGGTCACAAAAACAATTTCCCAAAGACATAGACATACAAATTGCGTCGAAATAATGTGGAAATACATAAGAGAGAGTTTCTTGTATGAAGTCAACAAAAACAAGGTTTATAATGTTTGTTGTTCATGTTGACTAATTTGACACCCCCACAAGTAAAGTTCCATCTATATAAGGTATCAGCCTCTCCTGGGGATTGAACAACTCTTAAGTAAGAGGCGAAACTAAGTTTTATGGTAAAGGAACCCGAAAAAAGCAAGAGTCATACAGAGGCGGATCCAGGGGGGGGAGGGTCCAGGGGGTCAGGACCCCCCCCCCTTTTTCTGAGCAAAAAAACAAAGAAGAGAAGAAAAAAAGAAGAGAGGAGAAAGAAATAAACACAGATCAAAACGTACCATTATATGTGCAATCAGAAGTCTATGAACAGGGAAGTGTGAAATGTCGCATTACCCCATATTCAGGGCACTGGCGCTTTCAGCCTGCTTATACTACACTATGTGACGTTTATGCGCGGTAGATTTTTAAATTGTCAACGGTTGCGCAATTTCAAATCAGAAAATAAATTCATTCTCCACTTACTGCATCTATCGGCAATTCCAGTAACCGCAGTTCGGAGAATGCATTGGTTTTCATAAAAGCTTTACCGAACATGCGACTCTGATATCTCCATTTCGACTCAAATCGTTCCAAACAAGTCTTCTTGTCTCATTTTCAACTTTATGAAGTTCTTCGGAAACTTTAACTTTTGCTCCATCAAGTACTGTTGTCATATCTAAAACGTTCGCCATGTTTTTTCTTATGCATCCCATAATAGTTCATAGGAGAAAGTGAAGAAAAGCCACGCTTTCTGACTAGCCGAGAGAGGGCTCTGTGTATGGTGACCTCTGGGTCAAACGGCGCCAATGCCCTGAATACTATGTAATGAGACGCTTCACACTTCCACATTCATGGACTTCTGGTGCAATCTAATACAAGGTCTGCCAGTTCCATGTCATCTTTAGTTTGCCGGTAACCACTAACCACGGTAACTATGGTGATATGTTTTGGCACATCATAGTCCATATTGCAATGTTAAGCAACGTGTTTCATGGTTCTAGCAATAAACAAGCTGAATTTTGAAAAATGCAATTTCTGGATGTAAAGAATCACACATGATTCAGTGATCATCTCGTCCCACAAACGAGTTCCATACCTAATAAACCTATATTCCATTATAAACACTGAAATGATGGCCTTATCTGACAGGAATGTGGCACTCAAGACTAGAGAACAAAACTATATACACCGTTCTTTGTTTAGACAAATCTTCGGCCATGAAGAGCCTTAGAGCTTCATCAAATAGTGCGGATCGTCGATGATTTATATATATGATTTCTCTGAGAAAGTGTCTTCAGTACTACAACTGTTACTTTCAAGAAAGTATAACGAAAGTCATGGACAGTGTTTTGCTTGATGGTTTTAAGAGCCTAGGTGGCCCATGGACCCACGCCTGTATATAGATAGGCCTACTGGGTTTCGGTAGTCTGCCACCTTCCCACTTTCACTAAAGAAACTATCCACAGACCCTTTTATGTAGCACAAGTATGTAGTTTTCCAATATAATTGCCCAAATCAATATAAAACAAACCGCGGGTGCTTCTCCTACTTGTCTTATTTTTAAGAATTAGGGAAAGCAAAATTATTTACTTGCAGAACAGCCTCAGGAGGTTTCTCAGGTAATCTAGAACCCCTGAGTTTCCGGGGCCTAAGCGGCCCCTGGGCCTCGCCTGATGCGTTGGGGTAGTCATTCCCTCCACCGCATGCTTCAAAAACGTTACAAGGCTTCATCTCTAACTTTGGAAGATAACGATTTTACTGTTATTTTTTAAGAATTAAGGAGAGCAAAATCAGGAAATTATTAGCATTTTTATTTGCAGAACACCGTCAGAACGCTTCTCGGGCAATCAAGAAATCCAGAGCTTCCGGGGCCTAGGCGGCTCCTGGACCCTCGCCTAATGCGTTGGAATAGTCACCCCCTTCGCCATGCTTTAAAGCGTCACAATGCTTCACTTGAAACTGGGGAACATAACGACTTTACTGTTATTGTTTAAGAATTAAGGAAAGCAAAATCCGGTAATTATTAGCATTTTAGTTGCAGAACACTTTCAGAACACTTCTCGGGCAATCAAGAACTCCAGAGCTTCCGGGGCCTAGGCGGCCCCTGGACCCTCGCCTAATGCGTTGGAATAATCACCCCCTTCTCCATGCTTTATAAGCATTTTTAGTTGCAGAACACCCTCAGAACGTTTCTCAAGCAATCAAGAACTCCAGAGCTTCCGGGGCCTAGGCGGCCCTAAACCCTCGCCTAATGCCTCTTTTAAATTTAGGTTTCTGTAATCGAAGGGCCTGGGACCCCCTCTTTCGCAAAAAGCTGGATCCGCCCCTATGTTAGTTGAAAACAATGCTTTATCGTAATTTCTCGAGACTATACGTACTAAAAAGCCTCTAAATTGTACGTCTTACTTTCCTATAATTTGAAGAATTTGAACAAATATTTCAATTTTGGCAGCTTATGCCACTTAAAGATGGGATCCTATCCTCCAAGAACATGTTCAAAAGGTTGGAGAAAGTCAGGACATAGGTGAACGCCTTCATTATCTACCCCCAGTGTCACAAAATGAATTTATTTCAGAATGTTCCAACCTCGTGAAACAACAGGTTTGATTGGGGGGAAAAAAAGCAAAATATTTAGCCATTATTGTAGATTCAACGCTAGATTCCTCTCACGTTGTACAGACAACAATTCTGCTGAGGTATTTACATTTATATGATGCTAAATATGAGATACAAGAACGATTTCTAACGTGTGTTGACTGTAGCAATATAAAGGGGAAAGAAATCGCCCAATAAATCCTTGATACCTTAACAAAACTGTCCCTTTTTACGCTAGTCAGGCACAAGGATATGATAATACTGCAAACATGTCACAGAGGTATAAAGGTGCCCAAGCAAATATCCAAGAGTGGAATTCTGATGACGCCTTTATTGTTGTTCGCTGTAATGTTATTTTCCTTTTTTTCTCTTGTCCATGTGTATGTAAATGTATGTATTTGCATGCGATTGTGCGTGTGCACGCGTGTTTATATATATACATGTATGTGACTTCCCACAAGTGCATGCCAATGACTACCATTATGACAGTTTATTTTTCATAAGATCCAGCATTACACCATCTGCCAGCCTTTGTACATTTCAGAGAACATGCCAATTGTGGTAAATAATATTCCTCAAATAAGGCATTCAGCCTTGCTATGCCTTCTTTGCTTAAATCCTTCTTTTATTTTTTTTTATATTATTATTTTTTTTCTCTACCCAGCAACCATACATACTATGGATTATGTCTACTTATGTGCAGGTTATGTTTTCTCCATTACACATCTATATCATGTAACTAATGTTTAACCCAATGAACGAAACCGAGTCAATTTCACTCTCAAACTTATTCAGCCATTTACCATTTCATCATTTCGATGAGGCCATAACAGAGGAAGAATATCCTATTCACAGACCAACCTTTTTAAACCTTGACTACCTAAATACCCTTTCTTTTAACCCACTCGAACTTAATTTTAATGAACATCACTACGCCTGTACTGACGATAACGACAGAGAAATTACTCACTGGGATAATATTGGGCCGAGACAGACAAACTATTACTCTATTGACAACTTTAATAACTCTCTCCAAACACTACAGAACAAAGAAACTAGTTTATTTTCATGTTTTCACCTAAACTCAAGAAGCTTAAACAAAAACTTTGATGAAATCTTTGGTCTTTTACACAATCTAAATCATGCATTTTCTGTTTTGGGTTTTACTGAAAGCTGGCTTTCCACTACAAACGAACAGCTTTTTACCATTCCAGGTTATAATATGTTCTCTTCCTCACGACGTCAGATAAAAGGGGGTGGTGTTGTACTTTACGTTAAAAACTCTGTCTCTGTCTCTGTCCGTGAGGACGTATCCCCTGACGATAATGATGACTATGAATCCCTTTTTCTTAATGTTACAGACAGAAACACTACCTATACTGTGGGAATCATTTACCGTCCACCAGGCAAAGACATCCTTCACAAATAAGTGTTTACCTATCCTGCAGACTATTTCTCATTCTAATCAGTGCATTATTCTTGGTGACTTCAACTCAGATCTCTTAACATCCGACAAACACGCTCCCACGAAGCTTTTCGTTGATTTAATGAAATGATATTACTGTTTACCACAAATAACGAAACCAACCCGTGTAACCACATCTAGTACAACTCTAATCGACAACATATTTATTAATTTTCATGAAAACTCCCTTCTCTCTGGAATTCTTTTATCCGATATTTCGGACCATTTTACAATTTTTACGTTTTTTCTAACTTCGCAAACTAATGTAAAGTACTCCAGTCCTTCTTTTTATTCATACCGAAAATGTACTCCTGAGTAAACAACCACGTTCATAAATGAAATATCTGCAGCCTCGTGGGATGATATAACCTCACCTAATCTGGATTGTCAGGAAGCCTTTACTAAATTTCACACTAAAATCACCAACACACAAAAAATAAACATTTCCCAATCGTAACTGTCAAAACCCCCAAATGTCCAACCAAAAAACCATGGGTTTCCAATGCAATTTTAAAGTCTATACACGAAAAAATCCGCCTTTACACCCTAAAACTCAAATTCCCAACCGCTCAAAGCTGCTACATCTATAGACAATACCGGAATAAGCTAACTCATTTACTTCGACGTTCTCGGTGCAATTACTTTGAAGAAAAGTTTACTGAATGCAATCAAAATATTCATAGAACATGGAAAATTTTAAATTCTCTTCTCGGCCGAAACAAATGTCCCCAAACATCCTCTAGTTCCAAAATTAATGGGGGGCCTCCGTGGCTCAGTAGGTAGAGCGTTGGACGCTCAATCCGAACAGCCTTCCACCAATGGGTCGCGGGTTCGATTCCCACTCAGTCCAAAAATTGGAAAATTTTCTGACTGGGTTTTCACTCGAACGACCTATGTGGGATGGTTGCCAGTTACCAGCGGAAGGTCGTGGGTTTCCTCCGGGCACAGAGCCCGGTTTCCTCCCACAATAAAACTGGCAACGCCGCCATATAAGTGAAATAATCTTGAGCGCGGCGTAAAACACCAAACAATCAATCAAAATTAATGGAGATGATGTCAATGATAATACGATAATCTCTACTAAATTTAACGATCATTTTACAGATATTGCCGCTAAACTTGGCAGACAAATACCAACGGGTAACAAACACTTTACAGAATTACTGGGCCCAGATCATATATCTTCCTTTGCATTTAAAAGGTAAACATTGATGAAATAAAATCAGTCTTACATAGTCTGAAATCCTCTTCTCCTGGTATCGACCAGCTACCTATGTCCGTACTAAAATCTGTCTCGGAGTTTATTTCTTTTCCTATTTCTCACCTTGTAAACTCGTCTCTTACTTCTGTCGTTTTCCCTGATTATCTTAAACAAGCTAAAACATTATACTGACGCCCTAAACAATATTCTCTCCCCAAACAGTTTGGTTTTCGTTCTCATCACTCCACTTCTCATGCAGACTGTTCACTCCACGAAAATTTAATAGCAGCCAAAGAAAAACAACTTTTTAGTCTTGTCACCTTCCTAGATTTATCCAAGGCTTTCGATACAGTCAACCATAAAATACTCTGACATAAATTAAAACATATTGGCGTCCGCGATACAAAACTTCTTTGGTTCGAAAGCTACTTAACAAACAGAACACAATGTGTATCTTTCCAAAATCCTTGTCCGCCTGTACGTCTATAACTTGCGACGTCCCACAGGGCTCGATCCTAGGGTCAATTCTCTTTTTAATTTACATAAATGACATTACCACTTCCTTTTGTCTTAATTTTATTCTTTTCGCTGATGATACAAGCCTATCTCGCTCGTCTGATTCTATTACGGAAGCTTTTGAAACCATATCTGAAAACTTAATTGAAATACAAGAATGGTTGTACAGTAATCGATTATCCCTAAATATCAAGAAAACAAAATGTATGCTTTTCAGCCCTTCCAAATCTCGTCCTAGACAACGACGTCCGTCCCTCCTTTTAAATGACATTACTATTGAAACTGTTTCTGAATTCAAATTTCTTGGTGTCTTATTTAACTACAAATTATCTTGGTCATCTCATATATCAGCAAGAAAATAGCCAGGAATATTGGTCTCACTAGACACGTATCATCTGCCTTAAACCAACACACACTCTTAATCCTGTATTATTCTTTGATTTTTCCATACCTGTCCTATGCTAACATTTTATGGGGAACTACTTATATTTCGCATCTGAAGCATTTGTACGTTTTTGAAGAAGAAACAATCACCTTCTCAAGAAAAAATGCACATACCGAAACATTACTCAACTCGCAATTGGCGGCTTTGGTTATTAAAAAATAGATAAAATAAAAAGCAAAAAAATAGCTTTTTAATGGAATACTTGTCTGTTACTGCTTTATCAGACTGCAAAATTGTCCTGAAGCATGAACACAATACCTTAATATTGACAGAAAGATAATTGTTTTAATAAATGATAAGGTACACAAAACAAACTAGCATTACGTTTAGCATAAAAAGAGAAGCTGTTATTCGTCATTCCTGATAAAATCATTATTATTACAGCTGCATGGGCTGCCAAATAAATAAATGGGGAGATTGTTTATTGAAACAGAACTGTCATTTTCATCAACAAGTGCAAACTAATAGCTTCCCACAGATACTAATCTTGAACATGTGCGTTATGGGTTAACCACAACCAAATTAATTTAGCCGGTATATACGAGATTCTACCCCTCCTGCATGTGCGTGCCGTGTGCAAATATACATGTTAAGTAGAGATGACTTTTCAAACGACATCGAGTCTGTAGTGCAACATCGGCTGGCAGGTCACTTTTTCCTCATTTTTCTCAATTATCGGGGTAGAATCGACTTTAATACCTTCGTCTTGGTGTTTATTGCATAACCCGATACCGCTGAACGTTGGTTCGCACCTCGTCATACCCCTCGAATGCTGCGCATTCTCGTGGTTTGACTCTGTACGAACCAACGTTCAGCGGTATCGGGTTACGCAACAAACACCGCTACGGCGGTATTAAACCCTTAAACATTATACGGGTTTTGTTGCTTATAAAATCTACCTTAAGTTTGCTGCCATGAGCTGCCGATCATAAATTCTAATTCTGTCGACAATAGGTGGATCTGATGGTCATATTAAAACTAAATGATTGAATTAGGGAAATCCATACAGTCTGTGACCTGAACAAAATCTTTCAATTGTATTTAGAAGTTGAAAGGTTACAATATGGTGAAGAATTACGTCGTCACCCAATAAACCAAAAAGTTGTTATCCATAGGTAACTCTTCACTTTATTGTAACCTTTACCAGCCGAAATGTGATATGAAAAGAAAAAAAATTGAAAAAAGGACCAACCGGAGCGAACGTCCATTCATTGTAAGCAAATGCTAGTTAAAAAGCTTCTAAATTGCACTTTTTGAGAAAAAAATAATTTCCGAATTTGTTTAGACGTGAAAGTATCCGTATTCTGGCAGCTCGTGTCGCTTTAACTTACATCTTCAATACTGGGAAGCTATTGTCGGGAAAACACTCTTATTTCGTACTTCTTGATACAAGTGACGAACCATTAGCTTATTCGGTTTCTGTTTCAACAACACTTTCCTTATATTTGGGCAGCTCATGCAACTTTAATACTGCCCTATTATTTGGGATGCATTTTATCAATATGACGTTAAAATCGGGCTCATTTTGTCTATGACGCAATGTGATACATGTGTGTCACAGCGCCTGCAAAAATTACAGACGCCAAATTTTTGAGTGGGTGTTTCACTTTGCTGCCCTATGTGGGAGAGTTGCCAAGTTCTCGCCAAGGTCGGAGGTTCCCCCCAGGCAAAGAGCTCATAGTCTCACTGCAGTTTTTACGTTTTGGAATCAATGTCTAGTGTGAAATAGAATTACGTCGCCTTTCAGTAGATATCGCGAAATCTCTCAGATTCGAATCACAATGACACTTTGGATCGATTGTGTTTTTAAACCGCCGTATGTTGTTATCGCTTAAATAGAGGGCCTTTTTTATGGAAATTCATTCAAATATAAGTCGATGCAGAATGACTGCAGTTACCGTTGTGTCTATACACAAGTCGAAGTCACGTCTATTATGTAAGTATATGATTGTTTCGTTTACTTTTAAATCTAAACTCGAGTTGAGAACACAATAAGAGGGTTATAACTCCATCAAAAAACTAACGGAAAGTCAATCCATCGATTGTCGGTACAAACTGAAAATCTGATGTAATATAATCCAAACGAACATTCGTTCATTAAAAGGAAACCGTGTGTATGACGCAAATTGAAGATTCCAAAACTGTCGACATTTTACTGTCGTATATACACATATTGGGAAGGTCTTGAGATGATCACTGGTAAACTTCTTTCCGCTTACAAACCGGTAAATTACGAGTTTAATACCATTTTTGAATTCATTTGCAGATGATATGTTTACTTTTAGTTTCAGCCAGGCTAGAGTTTCTAATAAAGGCTCCAGAGCGAGCAGTTGCACGCTTACAGCCTAGCCGATCGTTTCATCATCTTTATGTGTTTTTTTTTTGTGCTGATCACATAATGTAGAAATAAACAAAAAACGTCAGCTCTTTAAAGTTTATCAGGTAGATGAATATAAGTAATAATTTCACAACTCACTACAGTGGGGTTGACCCACGTAGGACCTCTGCTCCGAAAGCGTCTGTCAGACAGTAAACAAAGTACCATCAAATTCGCGCTAATTGCTCGTTAATTGTACATTTTCCGCTGAAAATCGACCTACCACCTTCCATCCAAAGTCAGTCAAATCGTATTTATCTATTTTATTGGCAGAAGTAAACAATTCTAAACAGACAGTCCCTTTAAAGATCTAAATGAGTAGTTAAAAACGCTACTGTTTGCAAGCCTATATTATAATATTTTCGTGAATGTTTTTTTTTTTTTTACTCTTTGTCATTTTCCAGGGGCATGTTTCCAGTGTTAGTTTTGGTCCTGATTGTGACAGGAGTATCCGGCAAGAAGAAAGAAGGTTCGATATTTTCGTTATTCTAAGGGCGGTAATTTGATTAAAGCGTTACGAGCTGCAAAAATCCATAAATCATAAATTACAATTGTCAAAAGAATCAACATACAGAGAACGTCGCCATCTTGCCGGATTTCGTCAAAATGGGACTATTTTGGGAAATTGACGTTCCGTTTCCGTTACTTGTTAAATGTCTATTTTAATTCAAAGTAAATTAATATTCACGTATAATGTGATGTCAGGATTGTTATATTTTTCTTATAGCTTTTAAAAATGTTACCCAAGCTGGCATGTGAAAATTCCTGCGCTAGTTCGTGTTAAGACCGTTCGCACTGTGCGATTAGTCTAGGGTATGATTATAATGCATGTTTTAATAGACCATTTGCCACTTTTTCGAGCAACACTGACGTCGTGGCACCAATCTTAGGCGGGACAAGCCCGTCTTTCAATTACACTTCAGTCATATTCAATCTATCCCCCGTTTCATGCGCGATTTTTTCGCGTTACTTCGTGTTATTTCAGATATACACAAAGAAAAAAGTTAAGCACCCCCCTGAAAAGTCTGTACCGACCGATAAATTCATTGGTGTAGGGAGTTGGCAAACTTATGTTACAGAAACGATTGTGATCATAAAGGGCAACCTTCTGGCGATAAGAAATCACCATTAATGGCAATAACTATGCAACGCTTAGACAAAAAAAAAATTCCAATTTTTTTTTTTAGTTTCCAATCTTTTTAGGAGGTTTTTGCCGAAGTGGAAAGACATGGCTATCCACCCCGGTGATAAGTTACATGAGCTAGCTGGCTGCCATCTTGTTGTTGGTCACATGATTTATAACCTGGGTGAATAATCATGTGACTTTTCACCGGGGTGAAAACCTCCTCAATAAAGATTCAAATCTAAAAAAAATATGAAACTTAAAAAAAAAAAAACAGTTTGAAACGAAACAAAATTTACAACGAAAAAGACTCGAATGTCATTTTCAAGCCACCGTACTAAACGGCTGTTATATTTGTGTTACAATTTTTTTGTCTACCAAAAGACCTGTTACCTTTTTAAGAAATATTTATAGACCATTGCTTGCCATCGCGTATTAGCGTCGATGATGACGTCGTTCAATTGAATATCGATACATGTTTTAGCTAAAAACTAAAATCGATCTAGGCCTAAATGTTAATTATATTTTATTCGCCAGAATTTAAATCGGAGGAACTTCAAGAATTTATGGGCAGATTTAACGATGCTATCAATGACAAGGATGTTGAACGTGTAATGACGTTTTATGCGAGGGATGGTCGTCGAATGGCCCCAGGAGGAAATACACGGGTCGGATACGAAGGTAAAAGAATCAGTTTCAATTTTACGATTTTAACTGTGATTTTATTGCGTAACTGTGATGGTTACCCATACTGAAGTCATACGTTGCTTTGACGGTTACGTAAAAACTTACGCTACGCCCTGTCGTGAAACGGGCTGCAGGGAAACTGGAGTACAAAAGTGCACAGGCTACATTATTTGTTGAGAATTTGACTTGCTCGTCATCCGACACCAGTAGTTCGTTAATTTTCCATGTGATGGGGTGTGAATGTATGGCTTTGTCGCTGGCTTAGAGAACGTTAGCTCGGTCGGCTAACACTATCTTAGCAAAGTTTGTGGAAAACCTTCAGATCTATAATTAAACAAATCTCAAATCGTTCTGATACTTATACTGAGGTGAGGGGGATGCAGACGACAAAAGTCGCATTGCGGTCAGTCCTCAGCCAAACAACCCCTTCCCTATTCAATCCGCCTATTTTACTCAATCCTTCGGGATACTTTTTCCAGACAAAGCACTACTAAAATGGATCACATCAAAGGCCAAATAAGTAATCCCAGCCTTTCAGCTATCTCACTCAAAAATGCGCAAGGATATCCAGTGAAATCCTGGAACTATATTCCCCCTGAGATTGTACTAATCATATTACTCCACTTACTCCGTCAGGAGTTTCCCATTTGTCACAATGTTATTGTTTTGATTCACAACACCATTTGTGTTGAGCCATTTGACTTGGTGGGTGCTTTCGCCAACTCCCAAGGATTCTTCTGAACTGAATTTATACATAGCAGCAGGGCGCAAATGTTTAGCAACAGACAAAACAATATATGGGTGCTTTTTTTCTAAACGTTTTTATTTTGGATTAAATGGTTGTACACTTTAGCCGTAGGCTTATACTGTGTACCTTATAAAGGGAAAAAAATACAATGAACATTTTTACAATGGTTTAGTCCTTTTAAAAGAACGTTCAATAATTTTGCAAACAAATAACATATATTTATAACATAAACATATATTATGGAATTCAGATTTAGTAATAAACATAACATGACTTTGTACATGAAGGTAATGTAATTTGACACACGGATGCCATTAATTTGACACACGGATGCCATTATTAGTTTGTTTTTGTAAAATCGGTAGATCCATACAACAATAGCGTTGTGCTGATATCATCCATATAACCCCCATTTCATATATCTTCTATTAAGTTTAAGCGTTGAGCATTATATAAAGAACACTGAATAAAATAATGGTCGGCTGTTTCAGTTGATAATCGACAGAGGCAATTTGTTGAATAAATCATCATTGAGAAACTGCAGCCGTTTCTCAAGCGACAGAGGATGATGTTTAGTAGACGGTCGCCTACGTAGTACCAGAGTGGAGGCCGGTTTAATGGAAAAACACGTGATAATTTTGATTTGAACTCTAAATGGTTTGTGATAGATTTTATATTATCAGGGAGGCTATTCAGTCAGGGAGAGTAGCAAGGAAAAAAGATTGACTAAAAGCAGCTGTCCTACAAAAGAATGTTGTGAAATTATTATTGAACCTTTGTCGGTATGGATTTCTGGTAGAGACTGGTTCAGTAAATTGTTGTTGCAGATTTGAATTAGTTGGATCCGTAACCACCAGGTGACACACATTCAAGTGATGAATCTTACGACGCAAACTCAATGGGTGGAAACCTGTCTCTTCGTTAAGAAGGGATATTTTTGAATGGGCTAAGGTTATCAAATTTTCAATATGGTTAGACGAATTACCAAGATGACTGAAGGTCAAACCTAAATGTTTATGGGTTGTACAAGGGGTAATTTTGCTGTTCATAAAATAAATTTCAATAGCCGATGGCTGGCGGCGTCTGGGACACAATAAAGTCTTAGTTTTTGTGGCATTAAATAAGACTTTCCAGCGTTCAGCCCTGGGCCCTGTCTTACAAAGCTGGCGTAAGTTACGTCGGACGTAAACCAGTGTTAAAACTATAGGAACTTACGCCCCAGTCGCAACTGGTCCATGTTGTAGGCCTATGCGCAACTTTACGCCAGCTTCGTAAGACGGGGCCCAGGGTGTAATAGATTGGAGATCCTAATTAATAGACAGGGTAATGTCTGGATGAAGCAAATTATCGGAGAGAATATAGAGGCAAGTATCATCAGCAAACAACCGGATAGAATTTAGTATCGAGCTGGGAAGATCGTTGATATATACTACAAACAAAAGAGGCCCAAGTGCCCATTTCACGAAGTACTACTTTTTGGTGCTTTCACCAACTCCCAAGAAGTCTTCTGAACTGAATTTACACATAGCAACAGGGCACAAATTTTAAGTTACAGACAAAACAATATAACAGGGATCCCTTTACGTGCATTCCCAACTTCCAGATCTCCATCCCCCTAACATGTTCTCATAACAATGCACATCCAAAACTGTTTTCAAGATTAAATTCAGACAGTTGCCTTTATAATAGGTATATGTCCAGAAAATAAATTACAAGTGAGCAGTGAAAAAAAAAACACTATAAGTCTCATGCACAGCTTCCTAAAAGCGCGAGTGGGGAAACTTACTTCACTTAAGTAGTGGTCTTACTCCGTTATTTATAATTTCTGACATTTATTGGTCGCCGATCAGGTACCGACCAATAAATATCC
Organism: Lepidochitona cinerea; assembly: GCA_963971465.1. Lineage (NCBI taxonomy): Eukaryota > Metazoa > Mollusca > Polyplacophora > Chitonida > Tonicellidae > Lepidochitona > Lepidochitona cinerea. Next base: position 27,877,184 of record OZ020561.1, read on the forward strand.
TAACATAAATAACGAGGTACTATTGAATAAGGGGAAACTGTGTGTTGATTTCATCTCCTGCACCGGAAGTCCTACGTGTGGTTTAAAATCTTTTAAGATTTTTGTTCAAATTTTTCTCAATTGCAGTACTCGTTTAAAGTGGAATTATTTTATTGGCATTTGAGTTTTTGTAATATATATATACCCACACATCACTCAAAAATTCAGCCACAATGCCAATACCGAGGTCTAGAGAATCTCAATGGCATTGGCTCGAGGGCTAACGGGCAAGAATCGCTAAGGTGCTAGAATCTCACTAATCAAACATAGGAATTGATCCATTCGTTAAGATATGATGTCTCGTGTAGAAGATCTCGTAGAATGGTACAAGATCTCGATTGAGAATCTCACATGATCAAAATTTGTAAATATGTGCAGAGGCTAAGCTGAAATATGCTCTTCGTTTTTATATGTCTGTTCAGCGATTATCCAATTCTTTTAATCTTATTGAGGTTGAACTTAACAAAAATCCCTTGTGTATATGAGGTTGAAGAAAGAACCTTCATGTTTGTGACCCGTATACTGTGATTATCTTTCACAGAAATCAAGAGTGCCTATACAAGTTTTTTTGAATCAGGAGTAGATTTGGAATTCATTGAACTTCGATTAGTCAAGATCATTTATCAAGGAGATGATATTGCTATTGTTGAATGGGCTAGTTCTTTGCTAGTTGATGGAAAACCAGGTGGACATAAGTAAGTATCCTGGTTTATTTATTTATTTGTTGATTTGTTAATTTGTTTTTGACACGAAGGCCTACAGGGGCACTATTAACGCCACACAGGCTCACACACCCATACAATTGACCCACAAAGTAGTTGAAAGGATAGCCGCACACATGTGTCTCATCCTGTTACTTACTTGCCTATCAGGAAGAGTACACATTAAACGACCATTAAAAGGATGAGATAACTATTCTCTATCAACAGACTTTTCAAAACCCCGCAGTCATGTGATGCGAGAGTTTCGTTGTCATCAAATTATCCAGCTATTGAGAAAATTCTCGGACATACTGCGGACCATGTGACGGGTTGTCGTTGTACGAGGAGAGTTTGAAATCTAGCAGGCCAATTTTAAAGTTGTCCTCTTATGAAGAGGGATTTGGTAGATTTACAATGAAATTCGAACAAATTAATGAGTAAAATGAAAAGAGGAATGCTTTAAATGTGTGTTGGAGGGAAAATCTAAATGGCAGGTAGGATTAATTGATATTTAAAACTTGGTTTAAATCTGAAAGCCAAAGTCCTTCCAAATAATTCATTTAAAAGCCGTAAATATTGAAAGGAATGAAATCGATACACTAAAGAAGCATTTCGAATTAATTACAGTTTTTTTAAGCCGCCGTGAAGTGCACGAAACATGATTCCTTTGAGGGTGCGTAAAGGGAAAGAGTGTGACACAAAGTAATGTATAGGATAAATGCCGAGCTACTGCCGATTCGTAATTAAAAAATAATCGGCGAGGCGCGGAGAATCGGCAGTGGCGATGCGTTTGTCCGGCTTAAACATCAGTCTCCTTGTTTTACCCCTGCCGATTATTTTTTAAGCATCGTCTGGTGCCATCTGAGCCTGGTGTCGAGTTACACGAAGTTCACTTCAAGTAAGCTCTGATATGTTATGACTTGAGCTGTAAATATTGGGAAATAATTTTCCAAGAAGATTGCCAGATTGTCATCATTTGTACTTGTAAAGCTGATCACGTGTGGGAATATAAAATATTTTTTCTGAATGTTGTAGAGTCGGGATTCAATTTTACTGCAACAGACCATACCCATTTCGCCCTTGTTTCGTTTGAATGGTGTTACGGTACAACGAATGTTGTTGTTTTTTAAAGTGGCATGAGCTACCAAAATTCACACTTTTTTTCATAATTTCTGATCGTCACGACAGTAAGAGGCTTTGAAGGCCATCAAAAAACTAAATGATTGGCATTGGAATGAGGAAAATCCATACAGTATGTGGCCTGTACGAACCGAAAACGTGTTCGAAAAGTGAAAAAATTTAAAAGACTGGCACGACCATTCATTCATTCTAAACCAAAGGTAGTTCTAAACAATACTGTATCGTATAATTTCGAGACTAAAAGCAGTAAAAAGCTTCTGAATTATACGTTTTGAGAAAAATCGCCAATAATTTCAACATTCTGTTTTAACGCCAGCTCATGTTTGATTAACAGTTAAACACTTATTGTTGTTTGAAAACATTCCAACCTATATCAGAGCACTGTCCAACCTATACCAGAGCACTGTCCAACCTATACCAGAGCACTGGTAAACCAATGTGCAACTTTGGCCTTTTCTTGCAGTTTGTATATCATATAATAGCTGTCAACATTGCCAATATCCAAATTTAACTCGGTCAATCAATTGTAGAGTTTGGATTTTTGGCACGTCACAGAATAAATTTAAAGGGCCTTCACTCCGAGGCACAATTATGTGAGAAGTATTGTCCATTATACGTCCCTACTTTAAGAAAGTAAATAAAACAGTATTTTTCCAGTAGGCGGCTCTCCAAAGGCCTATAAGCCTAGTTTTAAAATATTGCCAAGACCCGATCTGTTTGATTAGGACGCCATTAGACCGGTTGCTTAATGACGTCATCGGGGTATATTGAGGGAGCAACATGGCGGAGAAAGTATTCTGGACAGAGCAGTATGTCGGCGTGCAGTCATTTGTATCGCTGTACCATTGCTTGTAACAAAACAGTCGCTTCAAACAAGGAGGATATCATATTTAGGATCTCATATTTGATATGCAATTTATGAAACTCCCTCATTACGTATTGACTATGATAGCATTCGGGGCATGAAAAGGTAAGTTCTCCGCGCATTTTACTTCGAAAATTACAGGCTTTTTTCTTTTCTTGCAGAAGCTTGTTTGTCTATACAAAGAAAGGACACAAACTGAAGATTCTGGCTGCAATGTTTAGTGGCAATTCCTAAAAGGGCTTGAAACGTAACTTTTTTTTGGTGACGCCACACGCTCATAAAGTCGTAAATCAAATTGAAATGTATGATTTTGAATAAATCCACGTGAGCACCATTCAAATGTTGTTTTTTTTCCGTTTATACAACGCGCCACCTGGAGTCTAGGGTAATAGCAAAGGTCTATGAATGGGGAAGTGTGAAACGTCCCATTACACCATATACAGGGCACTGGCGCCTTTTGACTCAGAGGTCACCCTAACCAACGCGCTCTGTCGGCCAGTCAGAAACCATGGCTTTTCTTCGATTCCTCATATGGGAAGAAAAAAGATGGCGAACGTTTCAGATGCGACAACAGTACTTAATGGGGCAATAGTTACAGTTTCCGAAGAACCTCAAATAGTTGAAAATGAGACACGGAATCTTGTTTAGGAACAATTTGAGTCGTAATGAAGATAACGGAGTCGCGTGCGGGGTATAGCTTTTATAAGAACCAATGCATTCTCCGAAATGCGGTTACTGGGATATGATAGTCCAGCAAGTGGACAGTGAATTTATTTCTAATTTGAAATTGCGAAAATCTTTGACAATATTTTTAAAATCTATGGCGCATCAACGTCATATAATGTAGAATAGGCCGGCTGACGGGGGCAAAGACGTTTTACGTAAGGCCAATCATTTGAAATGGACCAACTAATAACCAGAAACATTAGCCGAGAAATCTTGGCTCTGCCGAAATTTTTTTTTTCCGTGTTCATGACGAACACGGAAAAAAAAATTCGGCAGAGCCAAGATTTCTCGGCTACCAGAAACATCACATGGGTGAGCATCAAAACTGCTGCCAAAATGATACCCAATGTTTGAGGTCGATCGCGGACCAATAATAAAACTACCATTCGTTCCATGTTAGTTTTTGTGGTCGTGCTGTCTGAGTACTTTCAAGCAGGGAGACGATATAGCGAAAGCTACACCTTAGTGTATAAAGCCTGTATATGCAAAGACGTTTCCGCCTGACGTAAGTCTAGTGACAGGCCTAACTGTCATGACAACATATATCTTCAGCATTACGTTACGACCAGTCGTAAAGTCACATCAGGCATTAATATCCAGAGAAACAGTCCCCAGGCCCACGCCCGAGTATTTATATCCCTATTGTAGCACATTTCATCACAACTATTTCTAAAGTTCAGTTTTCCCGACTCGCAAATGCAAGACGACTTATTCGGGCATTACTCAATTATCTAGCTTTGATGAACCAATTAGGGTTGCCGTTTCGATTGGGTGCCTTTGGTCTCGTTTATATGCCTATTATCAATCCTTTAAACCATGGTTTGCGACAGAGACGCGAAAAATTAACACCTGCCCTTCTTTAAAAATTAGTCTATAGTTATTTTGAAATATTGTTTTGAGGCAGTTATTGGGGAGGCGACACATACCTTTTCCGATCATTGGGACAGCTGGAATCCACGCTTAAAGAAAGCAGCAGGAATCCACCAAGTCGCGCTCAAAGAAAGCAGTGATTTAGACAAATTGAAATACATCTGCCATGGGGGTCAGTTTTTGTTTTGTATTATTTATTGGTTTATTTGCGACAGGAAATGCTAATAAGCATATAATCAAACATAAGACATATGGGAGTGGATCCAGCTTTCTATGAAAGTGGGCGGAGGTCCCAGTCCTTCAGATTACAGACCCAGTACTTCTGCAGACCCAATTGCTGCATTTAGTGTATCGAATTAAATCAAAAAGAATGATACATGTATTCCGTGAAAAACCGCCTACTGATTGTATTTGGACCAGGTTGATATTTTTACAGGCTATATAACCGCGCAACCTGCTCGCCGCCTTCTCCGAATACAGCAGCGTGGATTCTGACGCAAACGATGTAAGGAAACATACCAGCATGGTTACCTTAATTCAAACTTTTAGAATGTGAAACTAGCTGACCTGCTGATCTCTTCGCCCCCCTCCCGCTCGTGTCTATCTACTCTTTCTCTTTCACCAGATAAGATGGGCTTTAACCTGACCATCATCCCCAACCCCAAAAGATCGGCCTTTGACATATAATGGCATAGTTCGATTTTCGAGTCTCAATTGCTGAATACAGACCTCGGTAATTCTCAATGAGTTTTTTTAATGCTAAGGCCTCGGAGCATTTATTTCTTAATTATATAACTACTTTATTTGGGCTTATTCGGAATATTAAACGGTCTTAATGTGACTTTCAACATGCCCATGCTGTCCTGGATTTTTTCGGCACCTTTGCTATCAGTATTACTATTTAGGTCATATATGATTATCTGTATGGTTCGTTTGATCGTTGACATCACCCATCACAGATTAAAATAAAATCGGTTTCCAAACAAAAATGTAAACTTAACCGTGAGCTTCGGTTAGGGAGCAATACGACTGACTTCTGACCTGTTACAATGCCACAGAAATCCTCTTTTCGATTCAACTTTAAATCTTCATGAAAGCCATTCCGTATTTTACCTTGGCGGAATACTCCACTCCAACCCTTAAATCGATTTGCTCCCACTAGTGGAAATGTAAGAATTGTCTGGTTTACCCTTACAGAGTCTTAGTCAATCGGCACTCGTTAAAGAAAAGCACAAGATGTATACAGCCGCCATTACATTATTTCTCAGCGAGTGGAGAGTGTAAGTGACTGAATTTTGTATTAGCTGCGAGAAGTTTTACTCGTTACCAATAAAGAGGCGTTGTTCGATTTATGGGTAGGAGTGGATTATTCCACCAAGGTAATACGCGGAATCATTAGAAGACTTTGACTGTCGCCTTTGAAGTGAACATGCGTGTTTTCTGGAGCTCTTGTTAAACATTGTATTGTTGTTGGGTACCTGTACACGGCGTGTTACCCCAGCTAGTGCTTGTTATATGAATGTCACAGTGCACTGGGCGTCTGATGAGATGTCCGATAACGGTATTGTGGACGCCGTTAGACAGTACGGTGAATGTGTAAACATCCAAAGTCCCACGTTTTCAGATTCAGTCTTTAGGAAGGCGAGAACAGAGATATGGATATATCGTATCCGATGCTACCAACTGCGGTATGTCCCTAATTTCATCAAGTTTGAAGGGGGTACGGCTATATTTACCTACTCCGGCCAAATTCCAGAATGTAAAAAATGTGCCAAAAAAATCACAAACGCCCCGGTTTGTTAAGCTGTTTATTGTGATAACTGTGACGGCTACGCGCCTCATGAAAACCCTCATACCACGGAACAGTGTTTGTCAAGTTGTCGTATTTGCTTGTCTAATGAACATAAACGTCTCTTAGTGCTGTGCTCGTTCTTTTTCCTATGCTGCTAGTATAAAGCATAAAAAGTCCCATATGTGCAAGCGAGGGACGTGATTGCTAATGAGGATCATATGATCAATGAGAATGATTGTATTTCCAACAGCGATTGTGAAGAAATCTCATCGGCTGAAGAGGAAGCGCAGGAGACTGAGGGTGAAGTGGAAGAGGAGTTCCAGGATAGGGAACTCGTCGTTGAAAAAAGACAATCATTGGAACTGACAAGGGAGGCAACCGATACTCACCAAACGGAGGAAGAAATGGATTTGACAACCAATCTTAAAAGGGTGCAAGTTGAAGTGCATGTCGAACAAAATGACTTGTCGCCCAAAATGTCTGGTTTTAAAAAGGCCAAAGTTTCATCGTATGACCAGGACGAAATCGTGAGCTGCTACAGTGACTTCCTGTTTCCCTTAATCAACAGGAGATAACGGTTGTCTCTTCTAACAACTTAGATTCAGAGTTAACGTCGAATAGACTAAGAGCTACTGAAACCAGGAAAAATTAAAATTTCCCCTTAACAATTAATTACATTCACAGGTATAGTTAAATTAATTATATTATTAATGTCTGTTCTCAAATTTGCCCCCTCAAATACAAATCGCTTGCGAAATTCTGATAAACAAGACCAGTTGAAAGAATTCGGTCTAAACCATAGCATAGATATATTATTTTTACAAGAAACACATTTTACATGTAACTCGATGCCCGTTTGGAAGATATATAGCACCGTTAGCCGAGAAATCTGGGCTCTGCCGAATTTTTTTTCTTCTCTCCGTGTTCGTCATAAGGCGACAAGACACATTAGCAGCCATATAATACCAGTCGCCGTAAGACCGATAATCCGGGCTAGGTCAGTTAATGTTTTACTATGGCGGTTACATCAGGTTGAAAGTCAGTGGACTTGGAAGCAAATATTGACTGCATAAAGGAAAGCTTACCACATTACAGCCGCGTAAAGTTGACGAACTCCTTCTTGTACGTCTATGCTATCGGAATGTAGAGGTAAAAACTTTGTTCTTTGCTTATTTGTTGTGAAATTTGCGCCTACGATTTTTTCGGCGCATCTCCTTAAAAAAATATCACTTTTTTACTATGGAAGTGATCTGGGGGGTATTTCATAAACAGGTTTAGACGGCTAAACTGACCTAGCCGACTAGAAAAGCAATGCTTTAACATTACTGCTTAGTCGACTATCTGACCGTAGTCGGCTATATGTGGTTTATGAAATACCCCCCTGGGCTATGACGAACACAGAGAGAAAAAAAAATTCGGCAGAGCCCAGATTTCTCGGCTAATAGCACCGTCAGCTAAAATCAATCAAGTGGTCGTAAAATTGGTTTGCCTGTATACCCCAAATAATCCCACAGAAAGATTATTGATTTATTTATTGTTTGGTGTTTTACACCGCGCTCAAGATTATTATCACATATATGGCGGCGTTGCCAGTTTTATTGTGGGAGGAAACCGGGCCCTATGCCCAGAGGAAACCCACTACCTTCCGGTGGTAAGTGGCAACCATCCCACATAGGTAGTAAAAACCAAGTCCAATTTTATTGGACTGTGTGGGATTCGAACCCGCAGCCCATTGGTAGAAGGCTGTTCGGATTGAGCGTCCAACGCTCTACCTACTGAGCCACGGAGACCTCCCCCCCCAACAGAAAGACAAACTTATCTAAAAGATTGAAACAAATTTTAGGTGGGAGTGAAATCTGAGTTGAGAGTTGAGAACTGTAAAATAGCCAAAAAAGGATGAAACTTCGATAATGGTACTGTTGGAAAAGCAAAGATCGGTAACTTAAAAAGTGGTTTTAACATTTTTAATGTATATCGAAAGTTGTACCCAAATACGAAAGCCTTTACTTGGTGTAGACGAAATATTGCGACACGTCCCGATAGATTTTACATATCTAGATCTTTATTAGAGTGCGTGAAATATGTACAAATTGTACCCGTTTCTTTTTGATCATTGTTCAATTCGATTAAGTGTTTGTTTTGAGGAGGCTATTGCATGGGGTAATGGTTACTGGAAGTGTAACACTTCAGTTCTAAAAGACGAAAAACTGGTTAACACAGTTAAGGTTGTTCACCATTCAATCTTTTCTGACAAAAACGGTAATTTTACAGAACGGTTTAAAACTCAAGTAAAGGTACAAATAACATCCTATTGTAAGGAAAAGGCAAAGAAAGCTAGGGAAAAACTCTCTACCTTAGAAAGCGATTTAGTTGAGCTATCAGACTACCCCGTCAATAATGAAGATGCTATTAAAATTACAAAAAGCGATTAGTGATGTACAAAGTAAAAAGGATCAGTCATTAGAGCCAAATCCCTTGATTTCGAAATGTCTGAAAAGCCAACTAGATTCTTTTTAAGACGGGAAAGTAATCGGGGTAGAAAGAAATTGATTGTTAAACTTGATTGTCACGAAATAAGGTCCGTTACTCATTGTAAACAAAATGATATATCATCCTGTATTAGAAACTATTACCGTACCTTGTGTACCGGTGTTGATACAGACTTGGGCACACAAAACACGTTTTTAAATGAGTTAGCAACATTAGAGGCTTAAACTTCTATATAACAATTGTAACCAAAATCCATTAGTTCCACTGATTAGTTTAACGTAGTACACAAGTAGTGTTATTCAGAAAAACGAAAACTTCATATTGACTCAATATTTCGACTTTTATTCAGTCATCATCAGGACTCTTGTGTACAATTGTAACTTCTGTGAGGTTATTTTTCACATTTTTTTTATTTCTTTTGCGAAGTCCGTTCCGTGCGATTTTATACTCCTCTTTGCTTTGTCACTGGAGAGGATAAGTCACCAATCGGAACTCCCTTCAGCTATCTTCGCTCGCTACCGGTCGGCTTTGACACGACTCGGGCAGTCTGCGCTTTTTATACGGTAAATCACCGTATTTTTGGGCTGAATGAAACTGGCGTCGAAAGTAAATATCTAAATGTTTCATTGCAGACGAAAAAATAAAATAAAAATAATTATGAATTTATTAAATTCTAATATCATTTAGAAAGAGATTTGTTTATATACTTAGTGCCATTAAAACGCACGGTTGAATTTTATGTTTCTACCCCAGTAAGGCTATTGGCCATTTACGTTTTGTTGTTTATTGTTAGTTCGAGTTGAGTTGCAAAAACGGGATAACCTGTGGTGTTCCCGACGCGCCTGTCATGAACATTACGCAACATTTCCTAATAACGTCCATTGAGTGTTTCACCGTCACTGAGAACAGCTTTCAGGGCGCATTTGTCGTGGGTTCAACACTTTACACGAAGCTCAGCATAAAGACGAAAAAAAATCAGAAAACGTTACCATGCCCCGACTCAGGACACAACAAAGGGAACGTGCCATTGGCATGTTACAGGCGGGTCTCAGTTGTGCCACCGTAGGACGTCACATGCAGTGTCATCCCTCCACAATTAGTCGCCTCAGAATCAGGGAACATGAAACTGGCAATGTTGCCGACCGACAACGCCCTGGTCAGCCAAGAGTCACTACAGCCCGCCAGGATCGGCACATCGGTTTGTTGCACACATGTGACCGATTTCGCACCGCGACACACTGCTCGTGAGACAGTGGGAATTGGAAGGCCCAGGGTAAGCCTCAGCACCATCCGACGCCGTCTCCAACAGATACAGATGCGTGCACGCATCCCCTACCGAGGGCCCATATTGACACCCGCCGCACGCCAAAACCGTTTACGATGGGCTCGAAATCATCAGAGCCCACACTCAAGGTTGACACAAGACTTCTTGCAACAGAACAATGTGAACATCATGGAATGGCCAGCTTACTCCCCTGATATATCGCCCATAGAGCACTTGTGGGATCAGCCTAAGAATGCCGTTGCACAACGTCAACCCAGGCCACGCAACCGACGTGAATTGATCCAGGTAGTGCAGTAAGAGTGGGGCCGGATCTCACAGCACAGAATACTCACTCACCCACACTCATCAGGTCGGCGTGCGTCGCAGATGTACTGCTTGCGTTGATGCCCGAGGTGGACATACCCATTATTGAATGATGACACCTTCAATTTCTGTATTAACGATTTGTTTGCAAGGAATAAAAGTCACCAGGGTTTCACATATTGTCAATTCTTTGTCTCATTGTGACCAATGCCTTGTTCTTCAGGGTAAGAGTACTTACAATATTTTACACTTTACATTTCTCAAAATATTTTACATTCTTTGGGTTGTACGTTTTTAATGGCGCTAAGTATATATATTATTTAGCCCGGAATACCACATGTTGTAAACAGACGCAGTTTCGGTACATATCAGGAATGCTTTAATTAATTAACTGTTCGAGGCTGAAAGTTAACAAACCGAGTGTTTCGGTCCCTTACATTATCACGGGGATACTTTTGTGGGGTCCCCAAGAAGATTTGGAAATTCTACGCTTCACGGCTACCTATTTGGTAGCCATATTCAAAATGACCTGCAGTCTATCAGAGGGTATTTCACGCACGTAAATCCCCGAAGTTTCAGATTCAGAGTCACTTGATCCTCTCTGCTTGGGGCAGTTGGCGCCGAGTTTTTTTCTACGGATTAAATAAATTTTTCATGTCACTGTCAACTAAGACTAAGGTCACAACGTCAATGATATTTTATGTGTTTTGGAGCTGTGCGATCGCAAATGTTTTTAAGTCTTTCTTTAAGCTCCTTTTCCAATTTGTTTTGTTCTGTATTATGCATTTTATACCTGTGTAAATGCATCTTATTTCATGCTTTGATGCTTAATCTTATAATTGTAGCATATATTATACTCTTTGTTTTGTTTCCCCTTAATAGATTAACATTTCTCGGAGTTGTGGTTTTTTTTTTGGCCCGAAGCACATAACAAAAATATTACAGGCAGTGTTATTATGAATGGACATATTAGTGACAAAATCGCCCTATCTCGAGGCTTTCCCCATTAATATACATTTTAACCCTAGAACCTTTGATCCAGGCATTAAGAACCAACACAAAATAATGGGATTATAAATTCTTGACAGTGGAGAGACGGCAAATGTTTCTGCCTATGCAGATGACGTAACTGTAATCATGCGGAGAATCTGTTTATGAAGTTAGCAGACTTTCACAAGAGTTTTGCCAGGCTTCTGGTGCGAAATTAATTATCTCAAAAAGTACTGCCCTTCCACTGGGTTCTTTTGGTCGGGAAATTATTGTAGATATAGGTGTAAAGACCATAGAGTCTTCTAAGATTTGTGGCTCATACTTTGGTAAAAATCACATCAACTTAAATTGCAATAGAATAGAACATAAGTTAACGAAAACGTTGACCTCTTGGAATGCTCGAGCCTTACTCCTTCGGGGAAAGTTTACAATGGTCAACTCGGTTGCCTTACAAGTGATTTGGTTTTTATCTCAATGTTCTTTTCTCTGTCCAAAGTTTGTAAACCAGCAAAGTGTTTAAATTTGTTTGGGGGGGGGGGGGCGGATAGCATCTAACGAAACGTAGCTTTTCGACCTTTCCTTGAAGGCGCAGGGGGGGGGGGTGTAACGTTTCAAACATTTCATGTAAAATGACATCTGTTCAGAATTGCCCAAACCAGGTACATGGCATTCATTGTTTCGACCAAAGTTTTACAAATTTGTTTTTAATTCATGGAAAGAGTTTTGTAAACTGAGCCCTGCGCATACTAACACGCCACGGATAAAATATGTTTATAATGTGTTTTTAAATGAAATTCTAGAACTACCACGAGTTGTATTATCCAGTCCCTTTTGTCCCTGGCTACACATCTGGAAATCTGTTTTTAACCAATTCTTAGATAACAACCTTGTTAATTTTTCTTTTAAGCTGGTTCATAATGTTCTACCGGTAAACGAGAGACTTTTAAGGCACAATGTATGTACTGACACTGCCTTTGTATATTGTGGAGAAACTGAAACAGAAGTACATTTGTTTGTTGAGTGCACTGCTTTCAAAAATGTTCTTATGTATTTTTACCTTTGTTTCATGAAATATGGTTCTTATTTCCCTTTGTACACAAAAGATGAATTAATTTACAAACTATGTCCTAGTGTAATTGCGAAAGAAGTTATTAATATGTTTTCCTATCTGATATCTTTTTGCATTTATGATCACTAAAACACACGGGCACAGGGAAAAGTTTCTAATTGTGTTAAAAAGAGGTATTTGTTGTGAGAGAAACAACAAGGTATTTCAAAATGTTAAAATTAATGAAGACAGGGTAAAACAATGTGTAGTGTCGTCTCTTAAAACACGAATATTTGTAGATTTCCACAGGTTTAAGTACAAATAATCTTAAAAAGTGGGGTGTAAGAATTATTCACTGTGTAAGATAAATAATGACCGTATTGTGTTTCTGTTTTTGAACTACTGCTGGTCAGTAGAGCAAAAGTGTACTGCATTGTACGGTGGCTTGAATAGGACATTGGAATCCTTGTTCTAAACTTGTTTTTTAAGTTTGGAATCTTTTTTTTAGTTATGAATCTTTTTTTTTAGTTGTGAATTTTTTTGTTATTTATGGATTTTTGTTTTCATTTCAATTTTTTTTTTACTTTTAAATGTTATTTTTAGTTTTGAATTTTTTTTCAGTTTTGAATTTTGTTTCGAGGAGGTTTTCACCCAGGTGGAAAGTCACATGACAATCCACCCCGATGATAAGTCACGTGACTTTCCTTGCTGGTGATAAGTCATATGACCAAAAATAAAATAGCCAGCTCTCTGCAAGCCGCTTTTTGGTAGGACACATCAATGGTATGCAACAGCTTTGGAAATTGCATGCGTGATCCGATTTCTATATGTAAATACAAAAAAGAATACCAAAGCGCCCCTTACGTCCCCGATCTTTATAGCTCCACACACCCCACAGCTGGCAGCCATCGTGTTATTATTGTCGGTAATATGACTTATCCCCAGGAAGGTAAGTCACGTGACTTATCACCGGGGTGGATAGTTATGTGACTTTCCACCTGGGTGAAAACCTCCTAAAAAAATTTTAAAACTAAAGATAAAATTTAAAACTAAAAAAAAGTTTGAAACGAAAAAAAAAATTCATAACTAAAAAAGAGTTTAAAACAAAAAGGATTCCATGTCCTATTCAAGCCACCGTAGAATTGTATTCATGTGAATAAACGTTTAATTTTCAAAAGAAAAAAAAAAAAAAAAAACGCGGAATCGGTTCCATGAAGATTTTTACCTGGTCGAGTAAGATGACACGGAATATCCTGATTAATAGCATTACAGGGTCTAAACGTGTCTGATTTGCCCAATCAAAATAAAGTATTCCTGGTGCGATTGGGTAATAGTTTTCATTTTTAAACATCTTCATGTCGTTTATTTTACATACGGAACAATCCGCACAACTAGAAACTTGTCTCCGTCGTTATTTTGGTCAAGAAGATTTTCCCTGTGTCCGTGCACTGTAAACCTTTCACCGTAAATTTTACGGTAAAAGACTGGCAGCTGGGGATGCCAACCTATACCGTAAAATTATACGGTGACCGTATTTCTGTTTACGGTTACCGTATAATTAACGTTATTTCACCGTAAAATTATACGGTGGCCGTATTTCTGTTTACGGTAACCGTATAATTAACATACTTTCACCGTTTAATTAACATAATTCCACTGTAAAATTATATGGTAACCATATTTCTGTGTATGGTGACGGACCGTACAATGACTGTATTTAGTTTACAGTGACCATATGTATATTCAACACAATTTCGCATTAAAATTGTTGGGTGCCAATGCACACATATTCTTTCTACGGTCACCATATATTCAGTCAGGCTCAATATTATAAAGCATGAAATGAAACACGGGTATTACAGCATCTAGTCCTCATCCCCAAATTGGTAGCATACGGAACAGGAAATGTCGTATACTGCTGGAAGCGCTGCCTCTCCGTAGCCTACAGCTGGTAACACTGCACTGTCATGATTCTACAGCTGGTAATACTGTAGCGCCCACTCCGCAGCTGGAAATGCTGGACCGCCACCTCTAAACTTGGAAACACTGTACCACCATCTCCACAGCTGGAAATGCTGTACCGCCAATCCCATAGCTGGTTAGGCTGCCTTGTCAATCCGGCTCTCTCTGCTGTCTCAGTAACCCATCAGAACGCCACAACTTCCGTTACCGGCAAGTTATCCTAGTTACTCACAGAGTCCCGGAACCGGGATACAAACACAGCTCTCCTGGTTTTATCCAGCCGTATCATCGGAGTACGCACCATGAAGATATGATTTATACATTCCTCCTCTCGCTGTATAGTAAATGATGACATTATTCTGAAAAGCTCCTGTTGAAAATGTGGTTCCTATCGTGTTATTAGGTTCATTATATTGCTTTAATTAATGTAGCCAGCTATTAATGAGACGAACAGTTGTATAAGACATGTTAATGGGCATTTACTTAAAGTTATATAAATGAGGTGAAGGTTCGAAAAACAATAAAAAGGAGAGATACTATGTACATAAAATTATAAAGGATGGAAGATCGATGGAGTTGCGGGGTAGCGACATCTTGTCCAACAAATGTTTTAAACAGTAGGCTACTCCAATCGACTTATCGCACAAAACAACAGCCGCTCCATGTAAACTGTACGGTACTAAACCAGTTTTGACGTTCACGATCGTTTGTTTTCACCTGTCAAATGCGGGCGCCGCCATGTTGAATGTGACGAGAAAGACGTAGGGACTATTTGAAATTTTCTTGATTCCTTTCTTAGGACAAACTAAACTTAAAAATAAAAACTGGAGTAGAATACACTTATAACCTCTTCGTTTTACTACTCAGTAATTTATTCAAAATCGGACAACCACTGAGACCCAGCGACATCTGGCTGGTCAATGCACACGAGTGTAGAACTTGTCAGTACTTGAGTAGGCCTACACAAAGATAGGCCCGTAGGGCCACAAATGTTACAGGCGAATACCGTAGTTGTAGTTTTACGGTATGTGACAGTAACATTTACAGTGTTTTGCTGTAAAATCTACGGTAAAGTCTTACAGTGTGTGTTTTAGTGTCTATAAATTTATTGAAGTTTTCTATAGCTCTCGACGATCACATGTGGTAAATGGCTTTATCCAGAAAATTTGCAAAAATTGTCTGGTATCCTACTTTGAATTCCTTTGAAATTTATCTGAATAAGATAAAATAAAACTTCAAGTTATAACATTTATATGGATACTATTGATATGGATAACACTTATATAAAAATAGAAAAAATACGATTTAATATAAACCAAACATCTGTTCTTCAAAATTCATGACAAAAGCATTTTTTTTAAAAATAAATTTTCTTTGTTGAGTTTATTGAACTGTCAAATATATGACTAACAACAAGGACTGTGGTACGCCGTTCAAGATTTTAAAAAATAAAACGAGCTGTCGAAATGCATACAGCGCAATCTGACAAAAAAGTAGGGACGTTCTTTGAAGTTGTTTTACACGAACATTCCGACTTAAGATTGAAAACAGTGATACCAGATGGCTCTGTCCGCAATATTCTTCAAAATGTATTACAATAAAAACGAAGTCTATACAACTTCTATAGAGATTACTTTAAACCAAAGTGTTGTTGTAACGATCTGTTTCTGTAAGAAGCATAAAGAACAATATTATTGTTTACTAAACCAAATCTTTCGTATCAATTTAGTATACATTGTCTGCAGCAACTTCCCTTTGGCTGCCATATACAATGAGCTATGTACAAAAAATGGCCTCGTCAAATCGGTTAGCTTGGATCTGACGTCCTGAAATCGTAGGGAAACAAGACATATTCATAAAAAATGTTTAAAACTCTCTTTCTAAAAAAACAGGGGCTCTAGGTACTGTGTCAACTTTTATACGTCTATTAAAGTGCAACTGGGGCGTAAATTCTAAATTGTTTTGGAAACTTATACATGTATACAAGTCCATGTATGCCGATTGCAGTACTGTGTATGAAAGCTACGACAATCATGTAAGTATACGGTTTATGGATTATATAATCGTTCTGAATTTATCCGTTTACTGAAAATTTCAAAATTATCGGCTATTTTTCTTAAGAACTTCAATAAAATGATTTTAGTGGTACTCTTAAGTGCCAAGAACCAAGGCTTAAAATCAATAAACGTATTTCCCGAAGATTTAAATTTTGTTTTCTTTTCAAGCACAATTTTGGTTAGTACAGACTGAATAGATTTCCCTTATTCTCTATCATTTTGTTTTTGGAATGAACTCCAAACCCTTTCATGATCAGGACAATCACAATTGATGAAAAAAGCGCAAATTTTGGTCAAATTAATATGTATATTTCTTTATTTGTTCCAGTGCAAAAAGAAAGCTGTTAATTCTTGCACAAAAGGCCGAACGTTATCTCGTAAAGACAAACACGTTTAAAAAAACAAGTCCCTCCAAAAATTCTTTTCATAATTTATCTTCAATAGCATGTTGAAATTTTTATAATTTGACATTTTCTATGCAATCGCTTGTTTTAAACACTAATTGTAGCTAGCATATGTCATCCAGATATGGCAATATTCCTATGAATGTATTTTTTCTTCACATTTATTTTCCAGGGGCATTCTTCCAGTGTTATGTTTGGTCCTGATTATCGCAGGCGTATCCGCGGACCAAGGTTCGGTATTTTTCGGTATTTTACTCACGACTAACACTTGATTAATTGATGTTGTACGCTAGCCTCATGTTTGGACAACAGAAGCTATTTGCTGGTTTTTCACGCCGCACTCAAGGTCATTTCCCAATCTGAGCGAATCTCGTTAACATAGGATTATTTCTTACCAGATTCTCGCCCCTTCGGAATCGGGATTTGCCGAAGGCACAAGTAGATTACATCTCCACGTTCATTCGTTGGACGAGGAGATACGAGATTCTCGCGAACTCTATATTTGTATTATTGTCTGTATTTTAGAATGTGGCGATATAGCCTATATGTTACAAATGATCAAATGCCATAAAAGTCTTCAAGTTTTTATGAGTGTTGCTTTTCAGCGAAATAAGGACGCAAAATCTGATGATTTTAATAACATGGTGCACAAGTATTTAGAGTCAAAAATTCAACAACGAACAAGCACCCTGGTGGTTTGAATCCTTAGAGCGATCTAAAAATCTAATATAATTTTAAGAACTCTATCTGAGAATTACAGAGAGGAGATCTGGTTTGAGAAAAAAAATTTAGAGAGTAAACCACTGATTAAGATTAGAAATGAGGGCAAGGAAACCGGTTTCTGATCGTTGTCATTGTAATCGGGCTTCGATTTTTTCGTGTGCTTTACACTCCCATTTAAATATTTTAAACCTAACTGATGGGCATTTATAATGAGTCCTATGATTAATTTTAGTGGCTCGTGTAAATTGGCTTTCTTAACATATGGCTGAAAGGCTATGGCGACGAGCGGGCCTTAAAAGTAGACCAACTAGTGTTGTTGCTGTAATTCTAAAAATTAAGAATGAGAATTTTTGACTGACTGAACAGTTATTTGGTTGGGGAAAACATTAAAACTAATTGAAACAGTTTTCAATGTACTTAAATTAATGGGGGATTATCCAATGACTTCTTTGATGAAATGATATGTTTTCAACAGGAATTAAGTTGGAGGAGCTTCAAGAATTGATGAGTGGATTCACTGATGCTTACACTGCTGGGGATGCTGAACGTGTAGTCAGATATTTTGCCAGGGATGGTCGTCAACTGGCCAATGAAGATAGTACACAGGTCGGATTTGAAGGTAGGAGGTTTTACTGCTGGGTGTTTTGGAAGAACCCATTGAATGCCCCCCCCCCCCCCCCCACACACACACACCATCGTCATTCGAAAAACAACCCTCCCCAACCTGAGGTTGAAATTGTTTCTGTGGTTTCAAAGGCTTGCAAAATCTCTTTTTTCCGGGGCTTCGCTCCAGAATGAGAATAGACACCAGGACCTTTAATAATCTACTGCTCGAATGCGGTGAAATGCACCAATCAATCAATCTTAGTTTGGGTTACAATCCCAGCTGATTTGATTTGATTTGATTTATTCACCGAACTAGAAAATATACAAGAAAAAAAAATATGGCAGTAAATAACAAAGATTGGTTTAACCGGCGGGATTAAAACCCTTTCGGGCTTGTTTTATCCCAAAGTAAAATATTAATAAATGCATGTATTGTTTTTAAGAAATAAGTGGATAAATCAATTATAATAAGACAATTATAAGTTTGATGATACATCATCATAATATGGTTGATATATGTAACTGACAGTTTCTTAAAGGGAAAGAAAATCTTAGCTTTAGACTAGTTTAGATTGAAAGAGTAGAGTTCATTTAGTCCAAAACAACTGTCCAATGTATGTTTTATCCCCTCGTAAGTGAATAATTGAAATTTGAAGGTGGCGTTACAATAGAGAATAAGCTCCTTAGGCCATTCACAAGGCCGTCACCATTTTTTCATTAGTTTTATCCAATTATTGTTGAATAAAAATTTAAGTGCGTTATAGAGTAGTCATGTGATGCAATTTAGCCAATGGCTGGCTAAGTAATGGCGCGCGGTTGCATACTGACCTATATTTTCGGAGACAATCTTGCCACTTCAAGTTTGTCGCCATGTTTTTTTGGACCTAAATCTACCCTTATACATTAGAGAGCGGTAAAAATACGTCATTATTGATCTAAAAATAGCTATACCAACATCACGTCATCCTAAAACGGAAAAATGGCTACACAGATAAGCAACTGAAAGGACATACTTCTGTCTGTTTTTATGAGCTTGAGGGTCACTGGAGGTAATTGACGTGAAATGTTTTAAGTACTTTGAATGTTGTTATCGACGATAATCCCTATGTATTTCTAGAGATTTCCCCGCCTTTAATCAAATGGAGCCCCTTGTTGAATAAGATGCGTTTTGATGAGGGATTTCGAATTTATTTTTCTTAAGTAGGCTGGAAGTATATTCCACAGGGCGGGTCCTCTTATTTTGGCGGTATGGTAAGATAACTGAGTTGAATGGAATGGCTGCATGGTAAAGATGGTGGATAGTTTGGCGGGTCGGATACTGGTGCACTTGATGTGGGAGAGTGAAGTAACGAGACAAATTCAGTGGGAGAGAGTAACTAAAATACATACACTTGTGTACAAACTGAAGAAGAAGGAATTCGTTGACTTTAAAGATCATATGCAAAGGATTTAAATCACCATAATGGGCATTGCATTTGTAGAAACAATGTTTTAGAAAGGGATTGGCACCTGTGATAAGTAAAAAGTCTGGTAGATTTTTTTTTAAAACGCATGACTTACCTCCCCTTATTTACGTGCCTGTGACGTCACAGAAGAACAAGCTTCTCTATACGACTTCAGCTCGCTGCACATTATGTGCGATATTATACTTTTGTATGGCTTTTTAAAGGGACTTGAGTGATCATTTGGAAGACAAGGATATACCGGAGATCGATTTAAACATAAATATCCAACCGTATATTTATAAATCCGTCTCAAATAAGCTGTACATCAGTTGTAAAGCGAAACGAATTAATACATACGTATAAAGCATATAGAAATTATAACTTGGAGTAATTGCCATGCCAGTAGCAAAAAAACAGATAAATGGTAGACAAAATAAATAAAGCAAAACTAATTCATATTAAAAGTAGGCATTTCACATAGATATATTTATTCATTTCAAAGAGCTTTAAAATTCTTACAGAGGCAAACGCTAAATTAGAGTACTAGTGTAAAACACAGTTATTGTTCAAGAGAAATAGATAATTACCGAGATCATTAATTATTATCCGAATTTACATTGTACATGCCAGCTTTTCTTATTTTCCTTTATATAGTGATAGTCCCAAAGTCTGACACAGGCTTTACATCAATGCTGCGCGGGATCGGACCCCACTCCAATGAAAAAAAGCGCTGACGTGTAAGAGCTGTCACCTATCAGTGAAATATAATTTTGAGTGCGGCGTAAAATATCAGGGAGGTTCTGTTGGCTCTGCATCCGCCAAGCGTAGTTGGAAATTTACCTGACTCGTATGATGTTTTACGCCTATTTCAAGATTAGGCCATTGGTATGTAATGCAAAATGGTCGGGTTGCCAGGTTTAGTGGGAAAAGAAATCGGATTTCTGTTCGGAGGAAATCCCAGACCTCCGATAGGTACCTTTAGGCGGAAAGTTACGTCGGGTGCAAAACTCTGGAAAAACAGCACTTGGTACCTGGTGCCGATCCCACGTACTCTCAAATCGACTTGCAATTTCTCTAAATTCTCGTGAGCGAAAATAAAGTTTGACATATGAATAAAAATATAAGGACCCACAAGTAGGATAACTAATTATTTCACTGATTTGACCCAAGTGACAGGAGTTAAATATGAAAAATACAAAATCTGGAGAAAGAACGCGTTTAGAACAGATCCTTTGCCTATGATCTTTAAGAACTGGCAAAATGTTCAGACTTGAAAGTATTGGTCGAGTATGAGCATATCTCTCTTGTAAAACCAATGTACGCAGAATCCTTTTTTGTAAGAAAGGGGTATTATTTACAATTGCGTTCCAATCAACCTGGTTGATTTGATGAATAAACTGCTGCTTATTGGAGTCTCTAAATACTTGTGTTGTTGTTTTTTTTTGTTGAGGAAAGTAGGGAGATGGAAGAATGACTGATGTGAAATACAGGAAAGTGGTCGGTAATATCAGATAAAATGATACCAGACACACTGTCGTCTTCATGGAAGTTAGTGAAAATATGATCGATTAATGTAGCAGAAGTAGAATTGACACGGGTTGGATTTGTTATTTTAGGGAAGAAATAAAAGGACTTCATGATATCATAGAAATCGCTTGTTTGGTTATGACAATGCGTTTTGAGTAAATCAATGTTCAAGTCCCCCATCAATATGCACTTCTTGTTTTCTGGTTTAAGACGATTAAGTATATTGATTATGTCATTATTAAAAGTATCTAGGTTGTGACCAGGAGGGCGATATAAAACACCTACAATAAAAACATTGTTAGCCTGATCAGTAAGTTCAATAAATATACGTTCACATGAATTTCGATCATTGGACCCAGATAAATCCTCTCTGATCTTACAGCTGGGGATCTCATCTCTAATGTACAAAATTACACCACCTCCCGATCTGTCTTTCCGAGATAATGCAAACTGTTTGTAACCAGGTAAAGGATATAAGTGTTCAATGGAAGGATCCAACCAAGATTCAGTTACACCGATTACCGAGAATCGAAATTCCAGGTTTTGTAGTAGACTAAGTAATTCGGTATAATGTTTCTTGAGGCTCCGTGCATTGATATGGAAAACAGAAAGGGAGTTGGTGGATAGATCATGATTCTGAAAAGATTGTCTAAAAGATTCTTCGAAAAAATAATTGGATTTGTAATTAGAAATGGATGACCAGTGAATTATTTCGTTGTCAACATCATCAGTAAGGTACGATGAGTTATCAGTATTTAATTGTAATGGATTGAAGCACAAGTTTTGTAATGTAGAGAGATTTATCTGGGTGGGTCTTTCAGTATGATCAGTGTTTGGTAGATCGTCTATAATTAAGGTGTTATAGAACGGTAGTTCACTTATTAAGGAAGCCATCGGAGTTTAAATATAAGTTTGTCATTACGGGCATTTTTATATATAAACCAAAGAGACTGGGAGCATATATATGGTTTATTATTAATTGACTGTGCAAGTTATTACCCGAATACGACCTTCTCGGCCGGGTTATATCAGCAGACGAATCAAATTCGTATAACCCGTAGGGCTGTATTAGCCGAGTTCAAGTCATATTGGCCGAGTTCAAGTCATATTGGCCGAGTTCAAGTCATATTGGCCGAGTTCACAGAGTGCGGCTGAAAGACGCAATTAACATGTGACGTCCCAGAGTTTGGCAGAAGCAGACGGCAGATGTTGATATCAAAATGTCTTTACCATAGCCCGTTGTACAAGGTTTTATTGACAGGATATTATAGTGGGAAGGAAAAACTGCTGTAAGCAAATCCGATTGCCGTTTTAGGACAGCGGAAGAGGAAGAAACTTTTCTAGGCCTACTGATCCAGGAACAAAAAAACACAGAGCGCAAAAAAGGTCGGACGTCATTTTGTTTAGGGGATGGATTAAATGTTCAGTGGGCGACCTCCTGTTCAACTTGACAGCTTGCATTAAATTAACTTGTACAGTCTATTAATAAAAATATTATGAATCGAGTGTTTTCGTATTGCCTTGGTATTGGCCTTCGGGTGGTTGCATTGACCCTCGGTCTGCGGCCTCGGGCCAATACGGCCACCCTCAGGCCAATACCAAGGCAATACGAAAACACTCGATTAATAACATATAAAACAGAGTAATGTAAGCAGGCATATTATAACGAAGAATGCTGTAGGAACAAAAGGAAAAAAAAGTAAAAAAAGTTACCAAAAAATTAGCATAATCATGCTGTATCATTAATCGACAAAAGTGTTATTTTCGTCCCCGATGCCCCAAATATGTATATAGAGCTCATGTGGTTAAATTAAGTTAAATGTATAACGTGTATCAAATGGTTTAACTTGGTTATCATTAACTGTCTAAAAATAGAAAGAAAATATGCAGCCTTAACGCTGAAAGAACCTAAATGGTTGTATAATAAGGCCCTTATAACTTAATTGTTAAGACTCTAGTGTTCTTGTTTGTTGAAGTCCACTAATCGAGTGCTATAATATTTCATTGTGAACTTTGATACTGACAATTGAATAAAATATGATACACAAGAAATCTAAGTGGTTATAGAGTAAGGCCATTGTAAATTAATTGTTTCATTCAGGTATTCTTACTTGTAAAAAATCCACAATTCTAGTGCGGTAATAAGTTGTTGAAGAGTAAGGCCATTGTAAATTAATTGTTTAACTCAGATATTCTTGTAAAATACACAATCCTAGTGCAAAAATAAGTGGTTGAAGATTAAGGCCATTGTAAGTTAATTGTTTCACTGAAGTATTCTTGTAAAAATCCTCAATCCTAGTGCAAAAATAAGTGGTTGAAGATGAAGGCCATTGTAAGTTAATTGTTTGACTTAGGTATTCTTGTAAAAATCCACAATCCTAGTACAAAAATAAGTGGTTGAAGATGAAGGCCATTGTAAGTTCATTGTTTGACTTAGGTATTCTTGTAAAAATCCACAATCCTAGTGCAAAAATAAGTGGTTGAAGATTAAGGCCATTGTAAGTTATTTGTTTGACTCAGGTATTCATAATTGTAAAAATCCACAATCCTAGTACAAAAATAAGTGGTTGAAGATTAGGGCCATTGTAAGTTAATTGTTTCACTCAGGTATTCTTGTAAAAACCCACAATCCTAGTGCAAAAATAAGTGGTTGAAGAGTAAGGTCATTGCAAGTTAATTGCAAGCTGTAATAGCATAATGATATAGACTATATACCGGTACCAATAAAAGAATATATGAACAGGTTATAAAGGCCCATGGCATACATCTGGAAATAGAATCTAAATATACAGAATAAAATTGATATTTTGTGTGCTAAAACGGACATGACACATGTATAGAGCGAATTTCAATGAAACAAATTTGCTAAATTTTTGTCATTTTGATCTAGAAGTTAAAATAAGAGCGTTTGGTTGACACTCAGTTCAAATTTTTCCAGCTAATGGCATTTAAAGAATTTAAAACTAGAAACTTTTTATGGTCATTAGTTTCGACAATGTACGTTAGAGCAGTGTTTAAAACTAACCTAGAATTTAAATGAATGAAATAATATGATTTTTAAAGAAATATCAGATTGAGACTGACAAAGAAATGGATTGTGTGTCTGGTCACGGCAATTCAACCAACTTCAAGTTTACTTCTTTATCCGATTTACTGATGAGAGCTTATATTGGGCAAACTATCATGTGTCATTTGCAGAAATCAAAAGTGCCTATAAAGAGTTGTTTGAATCAGGAATAGATTTTGAAGTCACCGGGTTTCGATTGGTCAAGCTGATATATCGAGGAGATGATATTGTTGTAGCGGAATGGACTTGGTTTTTACAAGCAGATGGCAAACCCATCGAAAATAAGTAAGTAGCCTATACACCCTTGTAGTAATTGGAAGTGAGTGATGAAAAAGTGACAGCTAATTAATAGCCTGATGCCTTATGACGTCACTCGAAAACTGGGATATACAAAGAGGTTTTGCTTTGAAGTGATCGCTTTGTTGAGTGTACTCCTATATAGACCCTACTTTTCTGTGCAAAAAGAAGAACCCTTTTCGTCCGCCATTTTGTCCTTTCCCGCCTAATAGCCCGATGACCTCATTGAGCTACAGTGTATGGGTCTATTACATTTTTTAAATACATTCGACAAAAGTCACCAGGGCAACAGTTTACTGTATCTACCGCTAGTACACCTCTTTGTGTATGACTAATCAAGGAGGATAAATGCTGAAAATATTTATATTTAAATTTAGCATTTAATCTATCTCTCTACATATTTTAATCAGAAAATGACACGTTTTTCCTTATGTTGTAGGGACTTGTTTGTCTATACAAAGGAAGACGAACAACTGAAGATTCTTGTTGCCATGTATAATGATTGATGATGAAAATGCTATTTGTGAAAGGGTTAGTCAGATGTAAATGTATTTGAATAAACCCATGTTATTACGAGTCATTCATTGTTTCTGCGTTTAGATTCTATTAGCTACCATATTGTACGGTGGCTTGAATAGCACAATGGAGTCTTTTTCGTTTTAAATTATTTTTTCGTGTTAAACTCTTTAATTTTAGTTTTCAAATTTTTTTAGTTTTGAATTTTTTTAGAAAGTTTTCACCCAGGTGAAAAGTCACATGACTATTCACCCATGTGATAAATCATGTGACCAACAACAAGATGGCTGCCAGCTAGCTGTCTGCAAGCCGCTTTTTGGTAGCACACATCAACGTTGTGAAACTGGCTTTGGAATTTACACACGTGACTATGTAAAATACAAAAAAGAGAACCAAAACGCCCCTTACGTCCCGGTCTTTAAAACTCCACACACCCTCAGCCAGCAGCGATCGTGTTACTACTGTCGGTCACATGACTCATCCCCGGGGTTGATAGTCCTGTGACTTTACACCTGGGTGAAAACCTCCTCAAAAGAAATTCAAAACTGAAAATAAATAAAATTTATAATAGAGGCTAATTGTTCAGGCTACTTCACTCTGAAACTTCGGGGATTTACGCACGTGAAATACCCCTTGATAGACTGCAGGTCATTTTGAATGTGGCGACCGAAAAGGCAACCGTGAAACGTACAATTTCCACATCCTCTTGAGGGCCCCACAAAAGATTCCCCGTGATAATGCAAGGAACCGAAACACCTCAGCCTCGAAGAGTTATACAATTGAAGCATTGGGGGATGCCTGATACGTACTGCGTCTGTGTACTTTGAGTTACAAATACAAATGGCGTCGAAAGTACTTATCAAAATATTTTACTACAGACGAAAGAGGCAAATAAAATGAATTATAAATTTATTAAAGGCTAATATCATTTAGAAAGAGATTTGTTTATATATTTTATTTACTAAAACACATAGGACAACTTGTACTACTTTGTACATGGTGATGTTTAATACGAGCTTTCGAGAGAAACTATTCTCATCATCAGAAATTACAGCAACACAACGTCTGTATGGTAATACAGGCATTATATACACAGCAAGAATGAACAAAACAAATACAAAATTCCAACGAGAACTCATCACTAAAGAACTACGACAGAAACAAAGACTGTTGAAATCCCCAACAAATGACATCACCGAACTTCAATAATCTCTAAAACATTCTATATCTTGGCTGAACTGGAATATTCTCTGTTTCTCTCTGGATAATACAGTGACACTGCTGACTAATGAAGTGAAAGGAACTCATCAACGTAAATTTGATTCCCTTGGATGTAAGGTCAGTAACACCCCTGTTCCAAATGTTATTACAAACCTTTCCAAACGTGTTCTCACATACACAGAAACTGAAATACTATCAAAAAGTTTAAACATGGACTTTTTCCAAAGTTTATCAACGAGACGGACATTCGGGCTAAATTTGAGATCGCTCACAGGAACATACTGTCTCATGTTCCATGCTCCAAGACTAGACTCCAAAATATGCAGCCTTAACGCTGAAAGAACCTAAATGGTTGTATAATAAGGCCCTTATAACTTAATTGTTAAGACTCTAGTGTTCTTGTTTGTTGAAGTCCACTAATCGAGTGCTATAATATTTCATTGTGAACTTTGATACTGACAATTGAATAAAATATGATACACAAGAAATCTAAGTGGTTATAGAGTAAGGCCATTGTAAATTAATTGTTTCCTTCAGGTATTCTTACTTGTAAAAAATCCACAATTCTAGTGCGGTAATAAGTTGTTGAAGAGTAAGGCCATTGTAAATTAATTGTTTAACTCAGATATTCTTGTAAAATACACAATCCTAGTGCAAAAATAAGTGGTTGAAGATTAAGGCCATTGTAAGTTAATTGTTTGACTTAGGTATTCTTGTAAAAATCCACAATCCTAGTGCAAAAATAAGTGGTTGAAGATGAAGGCCATTGTAAGTTAATTGTTTGACTTAGGTATTCTTGTAAAAATCCACAATCCTAGTACAAAAATAAGTGGTTGAAGATGAAGGCCATTGTAAGTTCATTGTTTGACTTAGGTATTCTTGTAAAAATCCACAATCCTAGTGCAAAAATAAGTGGTTGAAGATTAAGGCCATTGTAAGTTATTTGTTTGACTCAGGTATTCATAATTGTAAAAATCCACAATCCTAGTACAAAAATAAGTGGTTGAAGATTAGGGCCATTGTAAGTTAATTGTTTCACTCAGGTATTCTTGTAAAAATCCACAATCCTAGTGCAAAAATAAGTGGTTGAAGAGTAAGGTCATTGCAAGTTAATTGCAAGCTGTAATAGCATAATGATATAGACTATATACCGGTACCAATAAAAGAATATATGAACAGGTTATAAAGGCCCATGGCATACATCTGGAAATAGAATCTAAATATACAGAATAAAATTGATATTTTGTGTGCTAAAACGGACATGACACATGTATAGAGCGAATTTCAATGAAACAAATTTGCTAAATTTTTGTCATTTTGATCTAGAAGTTCAAAATAAGAGCGTTTGGTTGACACTCAGTTCAAATTTTTCCAGCTAATGGCATTTAAAGAATTTAAAACTAGAAACTTTTTATGGTCATTAGTTTCGACAATGTACGTTAGAGCAGTGTTTAAAACTAACCTAGAATTTAAATGAATGAAATAATATGATTTTTAAAGAAATATCAGATTGAGACTGACAAAGAAATGGATTGTGTGTCTGGTCACGGCAATTCAACCAACTTCAAGTTTACTTCTTCATCCGATTTACTGATGAGAGCTTATATTGGGCAAACTATCATGTGTCATTTGCAGAAATGAAAAGTGCCTATAAAGAGTTGTTTGAATCAGGAATAGATTTTGAAGTCACCGGGTTTCGATTGGTCAAGCTGATATATCGAGGAGATGATATTGTTGTAGCGGAATGGACTTGGTTTTTACAAGCAGATGGCAAACCCATCGAGAATAAGTAAGTAGCCTATACACCCTTGTAGTAATTGGAAGTGAGTGATGAAAAAGTGACAGCTAATTAATAGCCTGATGCCTTATGACGTCACTCGAAAACTGGGATATACAAAGAGGTTTTGCTTTGAAGTGATCGCTTTGTTGAGTGTACTCCTATATAGACCCTACTTTTCTGTGCAAAAAGAAGAACCCTTTTCGTCCGCCATTTTGTCCTTTCCCGCCTAATAGCCCGATGACCTCATTGAGCTACAGTGTATGGGTCTATTACATTTTTTAAATACATTCGACAAAAGTCACCAGGGCAACAGTTTACTGTATCTACCGCTAGTACACCTCTTTGTGTATGACTAATCAAGGATGATAAATGCTGAAAATATTTATATTTAAATTTAGCATTTAATCTATCTCTCTACATATTTTAATCAGAAAATGACACGTTTTTCCTTATGTTGTAGGGACTTGTTTGTCTATACAAAGGAAGACGAACAACTGAAGATTCTTGTTGCCATGTATAATGATTGATGATGAAAATGCTATTTGTGAAAGGGTTAGTCAGATGTAAATGTATTTGAATAAACCCATGTTATTACGAGTCATTCATTGTTTCTGCGTTTAGATTCTATTAGCTACCATATTGTACGGTGGCTTGAATAGCACAATGGAGTCTTTTTCGTTTTAAATTATTTTTTCGTGTTAAACTCTTTAATTTTAGTTTTCAAATTTTTTTAGTTTCAAATTTTTTTAGAAAGTTTTCACCCAGGTGAAAAGTCACATGACTATTCACCCATGTGATAAATCATGTGACCAACAACAAGATGACTGCCAGCTAGCTGTCTGCAAGCCGCTTTTTGGTAGCACACATCAACGTTGTGAAACTGGCTTTGGAATTTACACACGTGACTATGTAAAATACAAAAAAGAGAACCAAAACGCCCCTTACGTCCCGGTCTTTAAAACTCCACACACCCTCAGCCAGCAGCGATCGTGTTACTACTGTCGGTCACATGACTCATCCCCGGGGTTGATAGTCCTGTGACTTTACACCTGGGTGAAAACCTCCTCAAAAGAAATTCAAAACTGAAAATAAATAAAATTTATAATAGAGGCTAATTGTTCAGGCTACTTCACTCTGAAACTTCGGGGATTTACGCACGTGAAATACCCCTTGATAGACTGCAGGTCATTTTGAATGTGGCGACCGAAAAGGCAACCGTGAAACGTACAATTTCCACATCCTCTTGAGGGCCCCACAAAAGATTCCCCGTGATAATGCAAGGAACCGAAACACCTCAGCCTCGAAGAGTTATACAATTGAAGCATTGGGGGATGCCTGATACGTACTGCGTCTGTGTACTTTGAGTTACAAATACAAATGGCGTCGAAAGTACTTATCAAAATATTTTACTACAGACGAAAGAGGCAAATAAAATGAATTATAAATTTATTAAAGGCTAATATCATTTAGAAAGAGATTTGTTTATATATTTTATTTACTAAAACAGATAGGACAACTTGTACTACTTTGTACATGGTGATGTTTAATACGAGCTTTCGAGAGAAACTATTCTCATCATCAGAAATTACAGCAACACAACGTCTGTATGGTAATACAGGCATTATATACACAGCAAGAATGAACAAAACAAATACAAAATTCCAACGAGAACTCATCACTAAAGAACTACGACAGAAACAAAGACTGTTGAAATCCCCAACAAATGACATCACCGAACTTCAATAATCTCTAAAACATTCTATATCTTGGCTGAACTGGAATATTCTCTGTTTCTCTCTGGATAATACAGTGACACTGCTGACTAATGAAGTGAAAGGAACTCATCAACGTAAATTTGATTCCCTTGGATGTAAGGTCAGTAACACCCCTGTTCCAAATGTTATTACAAACCTTTCAAAACGTGTTCTCACATACACAGAAACTGAAATACTATCAAAAAGTTTAAACATGGACTTTTTCCAAAGTTTATCAACGAGACGGACATTCAGGCTAAATTTGAGATCGCTCACAGGAACATACTGTCTCATGTTTCATGCTCCAAGACTAGACTCCAAATAAAAATGAAACTTATTTCCATTTACAGCAGTTTCACCAACTCATTCCGATGGTCCAAAAAGAATGACAAATTCATGAGTAAAGATGAGCATAATGTTCTCAACGACCTAAACAAAGACGAGTCGGTAATTATCACAAAACCAGTCGTGATTCTTGATAAAACTGAGTATTTGGAAAAGATGAACACGATTCTCAACGATACCAGCAAATTCAACCAATTAATAAAAAATAATACTAAAAGAAAAGAAAGCACTTCTTTACAATCTTTACAAAATTTTCTTTACAATCTAAAGAAGAAAACCCGGATTTCAGAGGAAGTTTGCCAAGAACTACGACCTACGGGTTCTCGAACATCCATTTTGTATGGCCTGACGAAAATCTACAAACCAGGTGTTCCACTTAACCATATTCTGTCGGCCCTACAGCTCTTACAACTACAACCTTGCTAAATATTTATCTGGACTTTTGAGTGATATCCGACACAATTCGCGCTGTGTCAGTGATAGCTTTTCTTTCGTGAAATCGATCAATGAACAGACAGGTTTCACCGAATCACACTTGGTCAGTTTTGATGTCACGAGTTTATTTACCAATATCCCTGTTTTGGAAACCCCTGGCAACAAAACGCTTTTCCACGGATTAAACCGCAGACAACTGAAACTTGCCCTCATTTTGGCTTCTACTTACACAACTTACAAGTTTAATGGGAAATATTATGAACAAACTGATGGTGTATCCATGGGGTCACCTATTGCACCGCTACTCGCTGACATTTTTATGAACAATTTTGAAGAAAAGTTCCTACCTGCTTACCAAGGCCTTTCTCCCATAACATATAAACGTTACGTCGATGACACATTTCTGTTTTTTAATATTTTTTTCTGAGATTCAACCATTCTTACTGTATATGAACAATTGCCACTCTGCCATTCAATTTACATGTGATCATGAAGTAGATGGTTGTTTACCTTTTCTAGATATACTCTTTTCTCGTAACAATGAATGTATCACTACTACAGTGTATCGTAAGAAAATTCACACGGGACTGTACACGGCATGGTCGAGTTTTACGCCAAATAAATTCAAACTTAATCTTATTCGTACATTGCTTAATCGAGCCTGGGGTATCTGTATGACTACAAACTACTTAGCGTTGACATCGATAAAATAAAAAATATGTTACTCCAAAATCAATACCCCCCCCCCCCACACACACACACACACACGGTACACAAAACCATTTAACAGTTCCTAGACAATACATTTTCAGACAACCCATTTCGTAAACCGTTCGGACCTGAAAAACAGAAAATCTTTATCAGAACACCCTTTCTTGGACCAGCCTCAATGGAATTATCTAAAGAACTTAAATCACTTGAAAACATTGTCCCGACAGTTCAGTTTGTATCCTAAAGTGAAAATTCCACAATCAGTTCTTATTTTAACTAACAAAGATCGCGAAGATGAAAAACTTCAAAGTAATGTTATTTACAAGGATGCATGTGGTGATTGCCCTGCATCTTATGTAGGACTTACATCCAGACTGATCCGGGACATTTCGGCTTTGGACATTTCGGCCTGGGACATTTCGGCCTGGGACATTTCGGCTTGGGACATTTCGGCTTTGGACATTTCGGCCTGGGACATTTCGGCCTGGGACATTTCGGCTTTGGACATTTCGGCCCAAAGTGATAAAGGGGACATTTCGGCCCACCTTGGTTTTTATTCTATTTAATTGTGGAGCATAATTGCGTTTGGGGGGGGGGGGGGGCAACTATCACAGCCCAATATGCGAGGGTCCAGGGGCCGCCTATGCCCCGGAAGCTTTGAGGCGCTAGACGGCCGGAGATGCGTTCTGAGGATTTTCTGGAAATAAAAATGATGATTTGCTTCCTTGTTTTTATAACTACATTCAGTTAAGAAATGTCTAATATCGGCACTCGACCCCAGTTCAAGAAGCGGTGGTCCAGGGACCGCCTCGGTACCGGAAGCTCAAAGGCATTGGTATTACTTATCCGGCCCAAAAACCCATCGCTTGATAGCTAAAACACACCCTGTTAAAACACTTCCGAATTACACCACAACCTCCATCGCTATTCAATTTGCGTTGGTGGAGAAATGGAAAACTGAGATATATCACAAACTGTGAGTTATTGCTCCAAGAAGGGGATCCCTAACTAGAGGTTGTTGAAGTTGCAGCGGGGCAACTTCAAGGTCCGGGATCCCCATGCAGATAAGTTTTTATCAGTTCATTTCTTGAAAGTTTGGGTCACTGCGTAAAGACTCTCCCCGGCATGCAGTCTGGTAAGGTGTCATCAGTGGTGTGCAAAATTCAAAATGAAACCAATGTCAAATGATAGAATAAATTAGCTGGAAACTGTAGGATTGTTAACTACTGAAAGGATTTTGTATGTGTTCTGTTTTAAGAATTTCGGACAAATCATTTGTAAAGAATGTGTACATTGAGCCAGAAATCTCCGCAATAAAACCTAAATTCAGGAAATTCAATATTTATTCGCTTATATTTTTCGATTATAATTTGCGGTAAACATGTTTAGTACTGTCTCTGATATTATTATTCTAATTACATTTTCCTGAATGATAATAGCAAAAATGCTATAATACCGATTTTTTGCACTGATCACAAACCAGTACTCCAACCAAATAATGATGCTTATTTCCGATTTATTTCCATGTTAGTGGGTCCAGAAGTATATTGGAAAAGGCCCACGTTATTCATTAAATGATGAATTGTTCTCATTATGGGAAAATCTCGCTTGGGGAATTGTTGTGTAGGGGGAAATTGTTGGTCGTGAACCCGCTGAGTCAATGCACGTATGGTAAGGAAGAACTGATAAAGGTTTGCTTTATCCACTCGGCCAATGGGCCTCCCCTCCCCTCACCACACGCGTGTCTCATCCTATTTTACTTATTTGCCGGTCAGGAAGTGACCATACATGCTTGTTGGCGATACAGGCTTATGTGAAGTGGGTTTGAGTCCTGGTTTAGCATTAGTCCGCAATATGTTGAGTGGATTGAAGGATAAATTCTGATACGACCGCGCATCAGGATTAATCCTTCAATCCACTCAACATATTGCGGACTAGTTTAGCATTAGCCAAAACTTTGACCATACTCAATAACTCTCGTTTTCATAAAACGAGAGCTATTGAGTATGGTCAAAGTTTTGGCTAATGCCAAAATGTTTTCATAAAACGAGAGCTATTGAGTATGGTCAAAGTTTTGGCTAAGCCCGAAAACTAGAACTTTGTGTTAGCTCCACCAATAAAGCCTCACTGAAAAAAATCTCTCAATAAACACAAGAACAACATTTCACTTATCAAATCTTTCAATGGCATTTAGAAGTTGGAAGGTTACAATAAGGTGAAGAATTACTGATGGATAACAACTTCTTGGTTTATTGGGTGACGACGTTTCGATGTAGTTCTTACATCGTTATCAAAGTCCGCTTCTTGAACTGGGGTCGAGTGCCGATATTAGACATTTCTTAACTGAATGTAGTTATAAAAACAAGGAAGCAAATCATCATTTTGTTTCCAGAAAATCCTCAGAACGCATCTCCGGCCGTCTAGCGCCTCAGAGCTTCAGGGGCATAGGCGGCCCCTGGACCCTCGCCTATTGGGCTGTGATAGTTGCGCCCCCCCACCCCCAAACGCAATTATGCTCCGCGGTCCCTGCTATGGAATGGGGACAGACGGTTACACATTGAATAAGCGGAGAGGGACGGACGAAATTTGAACATTTAATATAGGATTTAATTTTGAAATATGAAGGGACTTTCTGTATGCTAGGTTAAGCCTGTTCTTAGCCTGGTCAATTACCTCACATGGCAATGTGTTGGGGTTGTGATTGTTGTTGTAACAGTGACTTGCAACTGCAGAGGAGCCACTGTTCTGGTGCATAAGGTAATGCTCGGAGAACCTCTGATTAATATGTCTGGATGGGTATCCAGACATTTCGGCCTGGGACATTTCGGTACAGTACATTTCGGCCTGTGACATTTCGGTACAGTACATATCGGTCCAAAGTGAAAAAGGCGACATTTCGGCCTACTTTGGTTTTAATTATATTTGATAAAAGATTTCCTCATTTCTTTCTCTTATTCTATATTATTAGTTATATGACGCCCTTGCGTGGGTATACGGGTAGATATTTGGTGTCTGACATTAATATTTTTCCGAGGCGAAGCCGAGGAAAAATATCTGTCGGACACCAAATATCTACCCGTATACCCACGCAAGGGCGTCATATAACGAATTTATCACCATCCAGAGCAGCTTGTTTACTTAAATGAGTTTAATCAGCTGTTCTTTATTCGATTAGTTCACAAAAATGTCATGGGTTGAGTGTATTGAACGAGGTCTACATGACGTCGCGAAAGAAATAAATTCTATTGTGACGTTGCAAAGTTATATCGGTTTTCACGGTCTTTGAGACAAGTATAGCGTTCAATCCTGACGAAACAACATTCTAAACTGACGTCACAATAGGATTTCGTCTTGACTGAAGATTGCTGTGACGCACCAAGACCTTCACTCCGTGGTAATAACAGCGCGTGAGATCTTAACTCCGGGGTTATACAGAATCAAATATATACACGGAAAGCACTGGGATGCAGACTCACATTCAGGGCGTTTCGACCAATCAAATGCCAAGAAATTTCTCTCAATGGTGATAAGAATATATATATGCTCATTAAGTTGAGCTCAAGTTGATAATTTTATCTAACCACAATAGGTTACATATATAGCCCGCCACTACATACATGTAACGCCAAGCATCATGGGATCAATCACATGTCTTCCATCTGATAAGGTGACCAGCACCATTCTGAAGCTGGCCACATACTGAGTGTTCAGGAAGTCACAACAGAGATAATCTTTCCCTCTTTGATTTTAATTAATGGGCCAATCAACACAAGCTTACCTACCCTTATCAAGCTTAATATTGCTCATCTTATTGTTACAGGTTTGTCTTTGTGGATAAAGCTAGGAAGTTTACATGACTATACAATATGTTTCACGGAGCCAAACTGCCCAGGATAGACAAATTTATTTATATTTTCTTGTTAAAAGTTGTATAATAAAGTGAAAATAGTCTGCAGCACATGCCAAGGCTTTGCGCATAAACTAAAAATTGAAAGCTTTGAGATTCATACCCTTTTGTAATTACCTGTAGTAAAAAAATCAGAAAACATGATAATAGAGTATTGTACTAGAAACAATGGAAACAATTTAGCAAATTCGCATCAATTTAAATTATTATTATTTGGTATTTGTTTAAAACCTAAATTTCAGTGGGGCTGACATCACAATGGTTAACATAAAGTTCTGAAATCGACTTCTTGGTGTATAAATAACTAACATCAGGTGTTTACAGAGAGAACCCATAACTTAAACGCTTAACAATTTTAGAACTTAAGTTTCTGATAGACTGTCTAATTAGTTGAGGTAATACAGTAAATATAAAAAAATGTATACATCAGAATTATTTCTAATTTTCGCAGCAGACAAAATATCACTGTTTCTCTGACTAATACCTGTAACATATGTATCATGAAAGTTGGAAAGATTGTCCAGAAGCCCACTAGTATAACTGTTATAGCTGAAAAATTGCTGAATATGGAGAAAGAAATGAGCAAATATACAATTAAATAGAATAAAAACCAAGGTGGGCCGAAATGTCCCCTTTATCACTTTGGGCCGAAATGTCCAAAGCCGAAATGTCCCAAGCCGAAATGTCCCAGGCCGAAATGTCAAAAGCCGAAATGTCCCAGGCCGAAATGTCCCAGGCCGAAATGTCCAAAGCCGAAATATCCCAAGCCGAAATGTCCCAGGCCGAAATGTCCCAGGCCGAAATGTCCCGGATCAGTCTGGATGTAAGTCCTACATAAGATGCAGGGCAATCACCACATGCATCCTTGTAAATAACATTACTTTGAAGTTTTTCATCTTCGCGATCTTTGTTAGTTAAAATAAGAACTGATTGTGGAAGTTTCACTTTAGGATACAAACTGAACTGTCGGGACAATGTTTTCAAGTGATTTAAGTTCTTTAGATAATTCCATTGAGGCTGGTCCAAGAAAGGGTGTTCTGATAAAGATTTTTTGTTTTTCAGGTCCGAACGGTTTACGAAATGGTTTGTCTGAAAATTTATTGTCTAGGAACTGTTAAATGGGTCTGTCTACCGTGTGTGTGTGTGTGTGTGTGTGGGGGGGGGGGGTATTGATTTTGGAGTAACATATTTTTTATTTTATCGATGTCAACGCTAAGTAGTTTGTAGTCATACAGATACCCCAGGCTCGATTCAGCAATGTACGAATAAGTTTAAGTTTAAATTTATTTGGCATAAAACTCGACCATGCCGTGTACAGTCCCGTGTGAATTTTCTTACGATACACTGTAGTAGTGATACATTCATTGTTACGAGAAAAAAGTATATCTAGAAAAGGTAAACAACCATCTACTTCATGATCACATGTAAATTGAATGGCAGAGTGGCAATTGTTCATATACAGTAAGAATGGTTGAATCTCAGAAAAAAATATTAAAAAACAGAAATGTGTCATCGACGTAACGTTTATATGTTATGGGAGAAAGGCCTTGGTAAGCAGGTAGGAACTTTTCTTCAAAATTGTTCATAAAAATGTCAGCGAGTAGCGGTGCAATAGGTGACCCCATGGATACACCATCAGTTTGTTCATAATATTTCCCATTAAACTTGAAAGTTGTGTTAGTAGAAGCCAATATGAGGGCACGTTTCAGTTGTCTGCGATTTAATCCGTGGAAAAGCGTTTTGTTGCCAGGGGTTACACGGTCCAAGATTATGTCAATCGTTTCCAAAACAGGGATATTGGTAAATAAACTCGTGACATCAAAACTGACTAAGTGTGATTCGGTGAAACCTGTCTGTTCATTGATCGATTTCACGAAAGAAAAGCTATCACTGACACAGCGCGAATTATGTCGGATATCACTCAAAAGTCCAGATAAATATTTAGCAAGGTTGTAGTTGTAAGAGCAGTAGGGCCGACAGAATATGGTTAAGTGGAACACCTGGTTTGTAGATTTTCGTCAGGCCATACAAAATGGATGTTCGAGAACCCGTAGGTCGTAGTTCTTGGCAAACTTCCTCTGAAATCCGGGTTTTCTTCTTTAGATTGTAAAGAAAATTTTGTAAAGATTGTAAAGAAGTGCTTTCTTTTCTTTTAGTATTATTTTTTATTAATTGGTTGAATTTGCTGGTATCGTTGAGAATCGTGTTCATCTTTTCCAAATACTCAGTTTTATCAAGAATCACCACTGGTTTTGTGATAATTACCGACTCGTCTTTGTTTAGGTCGTTGAGAACATTATGCTCATCTTTACTCATGAATTTGTCATTCTTTTTGGACCATCGGAATGAGTTGGTGAAACTGCTGTAAATGGAAATAAGTTTCATTTTTATTTGGAGTCTAGTCTTGGAGCACGGAACATGAGACAGTATGTTCCTGTGAGCGATCTCAAATTTAGCCTGAATGTCCGTCTCGTTGATAAACTTTGGAAAAAGTCCATGTTTAAACTTTTTGATAGTATTTCAGTTTCTGTGTATGTGAGAACACGTTTGGAAAGGTTTGTAATAACATTTGGAACAGGGGTGTTACTGACGTTACATCCAAGGGAATCAAGTTTACGTTGATGAGTTCCTTTCACTTTATCAGTCACTGTACATGTATTATCCAGAGAGAAACGGAGAATATTCCAGTTCAGCCAAGATATAGAATTTTTTAGAGATTATTGAAGTTGGGTGATGTCATTTGTTAGGGATTTCAACAGTCTTTGTTTCTGTCGTAGTTCTTTAGAGATGAGTTCTCCTGGGAATTTTGTATTTGTTTTGTTCATTCTTGCTGTGTATATAATGCCTGTATTACCATACAAACGTTGTGTTGCTGTAATTTCTGATGATGAGAATAGTTTCTCTCGAAAGCTCATATTAAACATCACCATGTACAAAGTAGTACAAGTTGTCCTATGTGTTTTGGTTTTAGTAAATAAAATATATAAACAAATCTCTTTCTAAATGATATTAACCTTTAATAAATTTATAATTCATTTTATTTGCGTCTTTCGTCTGTAGTAAAATATTTTGATATGTACTTTCGACGCCATTTGTATTTGTAACTCAAAGTACACAGACGCAGTACGTATCAGGCATCCCCCAATGATTCAATTGTATAACTCTTCGAGGCTTTCAGAGTGAAGCAGCCTGAACAATCAGGCTCTGTGTTAAATTTCATTTTTTTCAGTTTTGAATTTCTTTTGCGGAGGTTTTTACCCAGGTGGAAAATTACATGACTATCAACCCCGGTGATAAGTCATGTGACCGACCATAGTAACACGATGGCTGCCAGCTGAGGGGTGTGTGGAGTTTTAAAGATCGGGGACGTTTTGGTTTTCTTTTTTGTATTTACATATAGAAATCGGATCACGCATTTAATTTCCAAAGCTGTTTCACACCGTTGATGTGTGCTACTTGCAGAGAGCTAGTTTACAGCTTGTTGTTGGTCACATGATTTATCACCTGGGTGAATAGTCATGCGACTTTTCACCTAGGTAAAAACCACCTAAAAAACAGTTTAAAACTAAAAAATTTTTTTTAACTAAAATAAAAGAGTTTAAAACGAAAAAAAATTTAAAGCAAAAAAGACCCCAATGTCCTATTCAAGCCACCGTACAATATTGTAGCTAATAGTTTCTAAACGAAGAAACAATAAATGGCTCGTAATAACATGGGTTTATTCAAATACATTTAAATCTGACTAACCCTTTCGTTTGTGACGTAACAATTGCGGGTGTGACGTCAGAAATAGCATTTTCATCATCAATCATTATACATGGCAACAAGAATCTTCAGTTGTTCGCCTTCCTTTGTATAGACAAACAAGTCCCTACAACATAAAGAAAAACGTGTCATTTTCTAATTAAAATATGTAGAGAGATAGATTGAATGCTAAATTTAAATATAAATATTTTCAGCATTTATCATCCTTGGTTAGTCATAAACAGAGAGGTGTACTAGCATTACATGTAGATACAGTTTACCTTTGGCCCTGATGACTTTTGCCGAATGTATTAAAAAATGTAATAGACCCATACACTGTAGCTTAATGAAGTCATCGGTCTATTAGGCGGGAAATGAAAAATGGCGGACGAAAAGGGTTCTGCTTTTTGCACAGAAAAGTAGGGTCTATATAGGAGTACACTCAACAAAGCGATCACTTCAAAGCAAAACCTCTTTGTATAACCCAGTTTTCGAGTGACGTCATAAGGCATCAGGCTATTAATTAGCTGTCACTTTTTCATCACTCACTTCCAATTACTACAATGGTGTATAGGCTACTTACTTATTTTCGATGGGTTTGCCATCTGCTTGTAAAAACCAAGTCCATTCAACTACAGCAATATCATCTCCTCGATATATGAGCTTGACCAATCGAGACCCGGTGACTTCAAAATCTATTCCTGATTCAAACAACTCTTTATAGGCACTTTTGATTTCTGCAAATGACACATGATAGTTTGCCCAATAAAAATCGTATCATTTCATTCATTTAAATTCTAGGTTAGTTTTAAACACTGCTCTAACGTACATTGTCAAAACTAATGACCATAAAAAGTTTCTAGTTTTAAATTCTTAAAATGCCATTAGCTGCCAAAAGTCGAACTCGTGTCAACCAAACGGTCTTATTTTGAACTTTTTGATCAAACTGACAAAAATTTAGCAAATTTGTTTCATTGAAATTTGCTTTATACATGTGTCATGTCAGTTTAAAATTAAAAAAAAATAGTTTTAGCACAATAAATATAAATATTATGTTGTATATTTAGATTCTATTTCCAGATTTATGCCATGAGCCTTTAGAACCTGTCCATACAATCTTTTATTGGTACCGGTATATAGTCTATAGCATTATGCTATTACAGCTGGGATTGTAACCCAAATTAAGATTGATTGATTGGTGATTTTCACCGCATTCGAGCAGTAGATTATTAAAGGTCCTGGTGTCTAGTCTCATTCTGGAGCAAAGCCCCGGAAAAAAGAGATGTTGCAAGCCTTTAAAACCACAGAAACAATTTCAACCTCAGGTTGGGGAAGGTAGTTTTTCGAATGACGATGGGTGTGTGCGTGTGTGTGTGTGTGGGGGGGGGGAGGGGGCATTCAATGGGTTTATCCAAAACACCCAGCAGTAAAACCTCCTACCTTCAAATCCTACCCGTGTGCTATCTTCATTCGCCAATTGACGACCATCCCTGGCAAAATATCCGGCCACACGTTCAGCATCCCCAGCAGTGAAAGCATCAGTTAATCCACTCATCAATTCTTGAAGCTCCTCCAACTTAATTCCTGTTAAAAACATATAATTTCCTCAAAGAAGTCATTGGACATTATAAGATAATCCCCCATTAATTCAAGTACATTGAAAACTTGTTTCAGTGGCATTTAGAAGAGTTGATAATAACATAAGACTTCTTTATGGATTGCAACTTCTTCTTTATTGTAAACAACGACGTTTCGGTACAGTTTCTAGCACCGTTATCAAGTGGAATATCAGCTCAACTTCTAAATGCCCATGGAACAAGATATTCGCCGTCAACATGGAGACGTGACAACCAAAATGATCAACAGACTCAACAACCTAGATAGGAAAAACATACAAACCTCTAATAACCTGACCTTCTTACTAAGATGTCGTGACATACAAGTTATCCCTAAAGGACTAGAACTTAGATCGCCAGTCCAATCACCAGCAGCAAATAAGATTATTAAAACAGCCTCAAAACAACTAGTGAAAGAGAGAATTCGACATCACCGACGCTCCAAAGCAGTCTACTCTAAAGCTATAGCGTCGACAGAAAATGAATTAAAAAGGAAAATTGAATCCAACTTCTTTACGAAAATGAAGAGAGGTCCAAAACAGTACTAAAGCAGCACTCAGTGAAAACATCAAAAAGAAACAAAAGCAAAAATGGAACAGCCTGAAGAATTCCCAACCGCTTACTTCACCCAGGCCAAACAGTTCACAAGATACCCAGGCTTGTGCATGTCCAGGCTAGTTCAAATTGTTTTCAAATTCTTTGTTGAATTTTTTACTCTAAATACTTTTTTGCCAAGTTATCCTTATGGAGTCCATGCACCATGCTATTAAAATAATCAGACTTTGCGTCCTTATTTCGCTGAAAAGCAACACTCATAAAAAACTTGAATGCTTTTATGGCATTTGATCATTTGTAACATATAGGCTATATCGCCACATTCTAAAATACAGACAATAATGCAAATATAGAGTTCGTGAGAATCTCGTATCTCTTCGTCCAACGAATGAACGTGGGGATGTATTCTACTCGTGCCTTCGGCAAATCCCGATTCCGAGGGGGGCTAGAATCTGGTAAGAAATAATCCTATGTTAACGAGATTTGCTTAGATTGGAAAATGACCTTGAGTGCGGCGTGAATAACCAGCAAATAGCTTCTGTTGTCCAAACCTGAGGCTGGCGTACAACATCAATTAATCATGTGTTATGAATCGTGAGTAAAATACCGAAAAATACCGAACCTTGGTCCGCGGACACGCCTGCGATAATCAGGACCAAACATAACACTGGAAGCATGCCCCTGGAAAATAAATGTGAAGAAAAAAGTACATTCATAGGAATATTGCCATATCTGGATGACATATGCTAGCTACAATTAGTGTTTAAAACAAGCGATTGCATAGAAAATGTCAAATTATAACAATTTCAACATGCTATTAAAGACAAATTATGAAAATAATTTTTGTTAGGGACGTGTTTTTTTAAACGTGTTTGCCTTTACGAGATAACGTTCGGCCTTTTGTGCAAGAATTTACAACATTCTTTTTGCACTGGAACAAATAAAGAAATATATATATTGATTTGCCAAAAATTCGCGCTTTTTTCATCAATTGTGATTGTCCTGATCATGAAAGGGTTTGGAGTTCATTCCAAAAACAAAATGATAGAGAATAAGGGAAATCTATTCAGTCTGTACTAACCAAAATTGTGCTTGAAAAGAAAACAAAATTTAAATCATCAGAAAATACGTTTATTGATTTTAAGCCTTGGTTCTTGGAACTTAAGAGTACGACTAAAATCATTTTATTAAAGTTCTTAAGAAAAATAGCCGATAATTTTGAAATTTTCAGCAAACGGAAAAATTCAGAAAGATTATATAATCCATAAACCGTATAAACCGTATAAACCGTATACTTACATGGTTGTCGTAGCTTTCATACACAGTAACTGCAATCGGCGTACATGGACGTGTATATATGTATAAGTTTCCTAAAAAAAGTTAGAATTTACTCCCCACTTGCACATTAATAGACGTATAAAAGTTGACA
Source organism: Lepidochitona cinerea (assembly GCA_963971465.1). NCBI lineage: Eukaryota > Metazoa > Mollusca > Polyplacophora > Chitonida > Tonicellidae > Lepidochitona > Lepidochitona cinerea. The sequence goes on from OZ020561.1 coordinate 27,919,534, forward strand.
AAGTACCTAGAGCCCCTGTTTTTTTTAGAAAGAGAGTTTTAAACATTTGTTATGAATATGTCTTGTTTCTCTACGATTTCAGGACGTCAGATCCATGCTAACCGATTTGACGAGGCCATTTTTTGAACATAGCTCATTGTATATGGCAGCCAAAGGGAAGTTGCTGCAGATAATGTATACTAAATTGATACGAAAGATTTGGTTTAGTAAACAATAATATTGTTCTTTATGCTTCTTACAGAAACAGAACTATACTTTGGTTTAAAGTAATCTCTATAAAAGTTGTATAGACTTCGTTTTTATTGGAATACATTTTGAAGAATATTCCGGATAGAGTCATCTGGTATCACTGTTTTCAATCTGATTTAAGTCGGAATGTTTATTTAAAACAACTTCAAAGAACGTCCCTACTTTTTTGTCAGATTGCGCTGTATGCATTTCGACAGCTCGTTTTATTTTTTTAAATCTTGAACGGCGTACCATAGTCCTTGTTGTTAGTCATATATTTGACAGTTGAATAAACTCAACAAAGAAAATTTATTAAAAAAACATGCTTTGTCATGAATTTGGATGAACAGATGTTTGGTTTATATTTAGATATTCTATTTCTATATAAATGTTATCTATATAAAAATGTATAACTTGAGGTTTGATGTTTATTCTATTCGGAGAAATTTCAGAGCACTTCAATGTCCAATAATAGACAAGTTTTGCATGTTTCCGTTATGTTATTTTGATTTATCACCACGCGTGCACTGAATAAGGTCTACCATGGCGCCATTTACCATATGTGATCGTCGAATGTTACATAAAACGTCTATATATGTATAGGCACTAAACCAGAAGGGCACAGGGAAAATCTTCTTGACCTAAATAAACACGGAGGTTTGCGGATCGCATAACGAATACTTCATTTTGATTGGGCAAATCCGACACGTTTGGACCCTGCAATGCTATTAAACAGAATCTTCATGGAACCGATTCTGTATTTTACCTTGGCGGAATAATCCACTCCTACCCATAATTCGTAACATTGCTATTATAAATGTAAGTAATGAGGAACTCACTGCTGATGATATATCTCTATTCAATAGAGGACTTTTATTTCTACTTTGCCCGAAATCATTATCTGATAGGGGCCTTTTTATTAGTAAATTAGTTGATTTTATGGACTTCTCCAGAATTATAGGCCTGGGTGATATCTACTAATATTCTTTTACGCCTTAAAGCGGTTGCACGCCCCTTTCTCAGATGTATGATCAAAATATAAACGTAAGTCGTGACAATTTGATGGTTTAGCTAATCGTAGAAACCAACAGAACCTTACTTTATAGTCAGAACACTTTGCCTAAAGTTAGCTAATGGGACATCAAAATATATATTGTTATAAAAACTGCTGATAAACTCTCATCAATAGTTTATATTACATGCATGTCTATACAGGTTTATGATTGAGGAGGTAGAACGGCAACCCTTTATTATCAAAAACTTGATAAGGAGATCAGGCCCGAAAATGTTGGATATTGTAATAGAATTCTTCGTTCCCTCGAAGAAAAATGCTATATTATTATAACGCATTATTAATTGACTGTGCAAGTTATTACCCGAATACGACCTTCGCGGCCGGGTAATATCAGCAGACGAATCAAATTCGTATAACCCGTAGGGCTGTATTAGCCGAGTTCAAGTCATATTGGCCGAGTTCAAGTCATATTGGCCGAGTTCAAGTCATATTGGCCGAGTTCACGGAGTGCGGCTGAAAGACGCAATGAACATGTGACGTCCCAGAGTTCAACAGACGCAGACGACAGATGTTGATATCAAAATGTCGATACTAGAGCCCGTTGTACAAGCTCTTATTAACAGGATAAAAGTGACAGTGTTAAAAGAAAAAACTGCTGTAAGTGAATCCGATTGCCGTTTTAGGACAGCAGAAGAGGAAGAAACTTCTCTACTGATCCATGAACAAAAAAACACAGAACGCAAAAAAGGTCGGATATCAATTTGTTTAAGTCATGGATTAAATGTTCAGCGGGCGACGTCTTGGTCAACTTGATATTGCATAGACAGCTTGCATAAAAATAACTTCTACAGTCTATTAATAAAAATATTATGAATCGAGTGTTTTCGTATTGCCTTGGTATTGGCCTTCGGGCGGTTGCATTGCGACCTCGGGCCAATACGGCCACCCTCAGGCCAATACCAAGGCAATACGAAAACTCTCGATTAATAACATATATTATTAATTGACTTTCAATGTTATTGGCATACTACGGAGAAACGGTCACACTCATACAGAGCTTACCAGGGCCAATACGAACAAACTGGGCTAATACGAACAAACAAGGCCAATACGGACTGGGCCAATACGAGATCAAACATGGCGACCGTTTCATTGCTATCACTTCAAAATCCCAACGCTATTTTTCTTGAATTCATCAACAGAAAAAAAGAAAATAGCCAATGTTCAGTCAAAGAAAAACAAATATTCCGTCTATTTCATTAGATAAATTAAAAATTGCATTAATAACAATTTGTAAAAATAAAGAAATATGTTCCTATGTTTTATGTACAAAAGGGGGACAACTCTTGGTACACTACGTCTAGATTTTTTTAAAGAAATTTTTAAGAAAATAATGGTCAACTTTATTTGCGAATGTGTCTATTAAAACACTATTATTTTTAAAGTACACATATATTTTATGCAAAAAAACATTGAAAGCCAATTAATAAAATTTTCATTAATCAGGATATTCCCTATTGGCATTGTCACAGGTCCTCGGACAGCCGTATTAGCCCTCGGCCTTCGGCCTCGGGCCAATACGACTATCCTCGGACCTGTAACAATGCCAATAGGGAATATGCTGATTAATAACATTATAGTATTGCTCTTTGGAAACCCTAATTCTAAAAACAGGGTACTCTATATTTCGAAAATACACAAACCCATTGAAGCAAGAGCCATCAGAGAATGACGTATCCCACATAAGATTGTGGAAGTGGAAACGTACTAAGCACAGATAAAAGTTCATTCCTATACAGGATGTCCACATCCTCACTTGAAAACAACCATTCTAACCAAGATTCAACAATATTCAATGCAATATGTAGGAGGAAATGCATTTAGAAACCCATATCAGGCGGAATCAAGAAAAAAACAACAGGCACAGTGTTCTGAGAGGTATCAATTTAGCAGGGATATGATAAGGAGCATACAGTGCCCTGAAACACTGTATGTCATCAGAAACGAGACCTATTGTTTATGTCTTCCTGTACAGTCGGAAAAGGGCGTAAACCAGCGTAAATCGCATGATATCCAGCATGTCCACCAAGATAACAAGATTCGACACAAAACGTGGGAGAAGATGCAATGCCAAGCACCCATTGTCAACTGTATGTCTTCGTATATTATAGGAAAAGGGCAGTAACTCTGAAAATAATGAAACCAGTGTAACCAGAATAGGAGAGTCAGATCCTCGCATGATATTCAACACGTCCACTAAGTTTCGAAAAAATTGATTAAAACCATGCGAGGAGAAGCGATGACAAGCACTTATTGTCTATGTCATCGTATAGTGTGTGAAAAGGGCAGTAACTCTAAAAAAATGAATCCAGCGTGACCAGAATAGGAGGTGCACATCCTCGCATCGAACATGTCCACCAAGTTTCGAAAAAAAATGGTGAAAACCGTGGGAGGAGATGCGATGACAAGCACTAATTGTCTTTCAGCTTCGATCAGTTATATAATTGAAGCACTAGAGGATTCCTGATATGTACAGAAACTGTGTATGTCTTCTTTGCGTTACAAATCAGGTGGTTTACTGGGATAAATAAAATATATAATCAAATATCTTTCTTAATGAAATAGCATTCAGAAAGTTTATTAATATTTTTATTTTATTTTTAGTCTGTAGGAACTTCGACGTTCTTTCGACGTCATTTGTATTCAGCCCAAAAATACGGTGATTTACCGTATAAAAAGCGCGCACTGTCCGAGGCGTGTCAAAGCCGACTGGGTAAAACACTGAATGGGTTTCATGAAGATTTTAACTTGGCTTGAAAAGATAATTTTTTGGCATTGTTACAGGTCCAAGGTCAGTCGTATAATTAGCCCCTGGTCACGGTCAATTTTAGATTTTGGGAAATCCAGTTTATCTTAATCTGTGATGGTTAATGTCAAAGACCAAACGAACCATACAGATAATCATACATATGTGACAGTTTTATGCATGTTTCTGGCAAAACTTTTGTCAGAGATAAATTCAGTCTGGTTGTTTGTTTTATTTTATTTTATTTTGGTGGTGGAAATAAAAAAAATAATAAAAGCTATTATAAACCTCCAAGTTTCCGACAGAGGTCTTGTTGTGTTCTTTGAGTTATTATTACTTGCATGCGGGGAGATTGTGCATTGGGCCGTGGCCGTATTTGATTGGATGGTTCGCGCTTGATTGACCACATGGGTTGATTGCGTGGCCGCGATTGGTTTACGAATCAAGCCCGCGAAGTTTCGTGCATTTGAGGTTACCTTAGTAAGCTCACTTTTTTGTTGATTGTCATACTGTATAGTCTTGTGTTTTGTGTGGTGCCGAGGACGGAAAGTGGGCAGGTAAAGGCTTGTAAATCTTTTTAGCAATAGCAAATGTAGAATTAAGCTATTCTAGCTGATATGCTGATTTCGAACGGGTACTCAATTATAATTCGGTTTGAATGCAAGTTTATATGTTTTTGTCATGTAAAAAACTGTAAATAATACAAGGAATATTTCCTAGGATCTCACAAAGCATTTGTGTTGCGTTCGATTTTAACACGAACTCTCAAACTACATTGTATTTTGAAGCTCAGTTTTATTTGTAATTATATGTTTCAGGATGGTTTTTAATGACTCCAACTTTATGTAATAAGGATAGACTACTCGAGTCAAATTGACTGGGTAGGTACCGTATATATATTATACTGGAACAATTTGACTAGTTATGCCGGATACAAAGCTTACTATTTTATTAGTTGAGATATCTTAGTTATCCTGGTTCCATTACATTGAGATATCTTAGTTATCCTGGTTCCATTATATTGAGATATCCTAGTTATCCTGGTTCCATTACATTGAGATATCCTAGTTATCCTGGTTCCATTACATTGAGATATCCTAGTTATCTTGGTTCCATTATATTGAGTTATCCTAGTTATCCTGGTTACTCCGGATACAAAACTTACTACCATCTAATATGACGTAATGTATATATTTTTGGTACAAATCTGTTTACTGTGAAAGTTATATTAATAATGTTCCGTTTTGTTTGTATTCAGAGTTTGGAATGTGTGTTGGAAGTCTATTTTTACAATAAAACCCCGTCGAACCCAACAAGTTGCCTTTTGTCATATTCTACTTGGTGACCTCTGTTACACATATATGACCTAATTAGTATAACTGATAACAAAGGTGCCGAAAAAATCCAGGACAGCATGGGCACGTTAAAAGTCACATTAAGACCGTTTAATATTCCGAATGAGCCCAAATGAAGTAGTTATATGATTAAAAAATAGATGCCTTAAAATAAAAAAAAAACTCATTGAGAATTACCGAGGTCTGTATTCAGCAAATAAGACTCGAAAACCAAACTATGCCATCATATGTCAACGGCCGATCCAGGGGGGGTTGGGGGTGGTGGTCAGATCAAGGTCCATCTTGTCTGATCAAAGAGAGACAGTAGACAGACATGCTGGTATGTTTCCTTACATCTTTTACGTCAGAATCCACACTGCTTTATGCGGAGAAAGCGGTGACCAGATTGCGTGGTTATATAGCCTGTGAAAATATCAACCAGGTCCAAATACAATCTGTAGGCAGTTTTTCACGGAATACATGTACCATTCTTTTTGATATAATTGGGCCTGTAGAAGTCCTGGGTCTGTAATCTGAAGGGCTGGGACCTCCGCCCACTTTCATAGAAAGCTGGATCCACTCCCATATGTCTTATGTTTGATTATATACTTATTATCATTTCCTGTCGCAAATAAACCAATAAATAATACAAAACAAAAACTGACCCCCATGACAGATGTATTTCAATTTGTCCAAAACACTGCTTTCTTTGAGCGTGACTTGATGGATTCCTGCTGTCCCAATGATAGGAAAGGTATGTGTCGCCTGCCCAATAACTGCCTCAAAACAATATTTCAAAATAACTATAGACTAATTTAAAAAAAAGGGCAGGCGTTAATTTTTCGAGTCTCTGTCGCCAACCATGATTTAAAGGACTGATAATACGCATATAAACGGGACCAAAGCCACAAAATCGAAACGTCAACCCTAATTGGTTCACCAAAGCTAGATAATTGAGTAATGCCCAAATAAGTCGCCTTGCATTTGCGAGTCGGGAAAACTGAACTTAAAACAGTTGTGTCAAATGTGCTGCAACATGGGCTTGATATACCTGACCTGAGGACTGTTTCTCTGGATATTTATGCCTAATGTGACTTTACGACTGGTCGTAAGGTAATGCTGAAGATATATGTTGTCATGACAGTTAGGCCTGTCACTAGTCAGGCGGAAACTTACGTCAGGCGGAAACGTCTTTGCAAATACAGGCTTTAAACACTAAAGTGTAGCGTTCGTTATATTGTCCTTTTGGCAGCAGTTTTGCTGCTCACCCATGGGATGTTTCTGGTTATTAGTTGGTTCATTTCAAATGGTTGGCCTTACGTAAAACGTCTTTGCGCTTAAGCTTTTGCAATAAATCGTAGCGTTCGCTATATTGTCTCACTGCTTTAAAGTACTCAGACAGCCCGACCACAAAAAAAACTATTATGGAACAAATGGTAGTTTTATTATTGTCCCACGATCAACCTTAAACATTGGGTAGCATTTTTCTCATCGTTTTAATGTTAACCCATCCGGTGGTTTCATCCTGGTTATTAGTTGGTCCATTTCAAATTGTTGGTTCATTGCTGTATAACGGTTGGTATTGTGCCGGTCAATCGTCTGTCTATGGTTGGAATATTGTTGGTAATGGCTGACTGAATGTCGTATAGTGGTTGAACCAAGGTTGTTTTTCAACGGTGCCCCAGATATTTTACTATGTTGGCGAATAGTTGGACAACCGTTGGCCTCACATTGAACAATCTATAGGTGTAGCCTACTGTTGGTCTACCGTTTAATGCGGTCATATAAATTGGTAATTTAAGCATTATTACCAAAGAACTGTTGCTCATTGGTGAATTTAATCCAGCGTTATTCAATTCATCCCAAATCTGGGTTAGCCAATCAACCTTGCTGGGTACAGAAACATACAGTTCAAACAGTTGTTGCTACTAATTAATCCTGTCCAGTATTTTACTATTTGAAACTTTCTTTGTAACAACATTGGATAGCGGCCTAGTATACCATTGTATTTTTGTAGTCCAAGGGATTTCCAGTAACCATTTGCACAATACTAAGTGAATTGTTTCTTTGGTGGCATATATGCAGCGAAGTCTAACATTTACAACTCAGTATGCTGGATATATATGTGTCAAAAAGAAACATTTTATTGAAGTTATACACAATACATTGCCCTTTTACTTTGTTTGGCTAGTTTTTTCGTACATTTTTGGAATTTACGGTTATATTTAATCAATATTCAGACACGAATAAGCACTTTTTTGAGCTAGAAAATGACTCAGAACGTACCTCATCTCATTGCTCCCAAGGGTTTAGCGGCCTCTGGGCTGGTGTGCATTTTTTCCGTCAATATGGTAAGTACTTGGACTCTAATAGGCACTTTGTGCGTAAATTTCATAATACGGGACATTGGCGGCCCCTGGACATTTACCTCCTTTGGTGCCTGTCCCCTCCTTCATATCGAAAACGTTCCACCGTCACTGATTTCAAAATTTCGTCTCCATAAAATTATATTAGTATAAATTCTTGACAGAGCCGTTCGATTGGGTTTGAAATTTTCAAGAACTAATATTCTCTGGAAACATGCGCTAGTAAAGTGGATATAAAACCCACCATGTAACACCACAATGTATACGTCTATTACCAGAATCTATGAATGTGGTGTGAAGTGTGAAAGGTCCCATTACCTCAAATTCAGGGCACTTCTCCCGTCAGCCGGCTTATTCTACATCATGTGACGTTGATGCGCAGTAGATTTTAAAATTGTCAACGGTTGCGCAATTTCAAATTAGAAAATAAATTCACTGTCCACTTGCTGGACTATCATATCCCAGTAACCGCATTTCGGAGAATGCATTGGTTCTTATAAAAGCTGTACCCCGCACGCGACTCCGTTATCTTCATTACGACTCAAATTGTTCCTAAACAAGATTCCATGTCTCATTTTCAACTATTTGAGGTTCTTCGGAAACTGTAACTATTGCCCCAAGTACTGTTGTGGCATCTAAAACGTTCGCTATCTTTTTTCTTATTCATCCCATAATAGTTCATATGAGGAATCGAAGAAAAGTCATGGTTTCTGACTGGCCGACAGAGGGCGTTGTTTAGGGTGACCTCTGAGTCAAAACCTTTGCTATTACCCTAGACTCCAGGTGGCGCGTTGTATAAACAGAAAACAACAACATTTGAATGGTGCTCACGTGGATTTATTCAAAATCATACATTTCAATTTGATTTACGACTTTTTTGGGACTTAATGATTATGAGCGTGTGGCGTCACCGAAAAAAGTTACGTTTCAAGACTTTTTAGGAATTGTCACTAAACATTGCAGCCAGAATCTTCAGTTTTTGCCCTTTCTTTGTATAGACAAACAAGCTTCTGCAAGAAAAGAAAAAAGCCTGTAATTTTCGAAGTAAAATGCGCAGAGAACTTACCTTTTCATGCCCCGAATGCTATCATAGTCAATACGTAATGAGAGAGTTTCATAAATTGCATATCAAATATGAGATCCTAAATATGATATCCTTCTTGTTTGAAGCGACCGTTTTGTTACAAGCAATGGTACAGCGATACAAATGGCTGCACGCAGACATACTTCTCTGTCCAGAATACTTTATCCGCCATGTTGCTCCCTCAATATACCCCGATGACGTCATTAAACAACCGGTCTAATGGTGTCCTAATCAAACAGATCGGGTCTTGCCAATATTTTAAAACTAGGCTTATAGGTCTTTGGAGAGCCGCCTACTGGAAAAATACTGTTTTATTTACTTTCTTAAAGTAGGGACGTATAATGGACATTACTTCTCACATAATTGTGCATCGGAGTGAAGGCCCTTTAAATTTATTCTGTGACGTGCCAAAAATCCAAACAAAATTTGGATATTGGCAATGTTGACAGCTATTATATGATATACAAACTGCAAGAAAAGGCCAAAGTTGCACATTGGTTTACCAGTGCTCTGGTATAGGTTGGCCCGGACAGTGCTCTGGTATAGGTTGGACAGTGCTCTGGTATAGGTTGGACAGTGCTCTGGTATAGGCTGGACAGTGGTATAGGTTGGACAGTGCTCTGGTATAGGTTGGACAGTGCTCTGGTATAGGTTGGACAGTGCTCTGGTATAGGTTGGACAGTGCTCTGGTATAGGTTGGACAGTGCTCTGGTATAGGTTGGACAGTGCTCTGGTATAGGTTGGAATGTTTTCAAACAACAATTAGTGTTTAACTGTTAATCAAACATGATCTGGCGTTAAAACAGAATGTTGAAATTATTGGCGATTTTTCTCCAAACGTATAATTCAGAAGGTTTTTACTGCTTTTAGTCTCGAAATTATACGATATAGTATTGTTTAGAACTACCTTTGGTTTAGAATGAATGAATGGTCGTGCCAGTCTTTTAAATATTTTCACTTTTCGAACACGTTTTCGGCTCGTACAGGCCACATACTGTATGGATTTTCCTCATTCCAACGCCAATCATTTAGTTTTTTGATGTCCTTCAAAGCCTTTTACTGTCGTGACGATCAGAAATTATGAACAAAAGTGTGAATTTTGGTAGCTCATGCCACTTTAAAAAACAACAACATTCGCATTTTTGCAGTACAGTTGAATCCCGACTCAGCATTCAACATTCAGAAAAAATATTTTATATTCCCACACATGATCAGCTTTACAAGTACAAATGATGACAATCTGGCAATCTTTTTGGAAAATTATTACCCAATATTTACAGCTCAAGTCATAACATATCAGAGCTTACTTGAAGTGAACTTCGTGTTACTCGACACCAGGCTCAGATTGCACCAGACGATGCTTAAAAAATAATCGGCAGGGGTAAAACAAGGAGACTGATGTTTAAGCCGGACAAACGCATCGCCACTGACGATTCTCCGCGCCTCGCAGATTATTTTTTAATTACGAATCGGCAGTAGCTCGGCATTTATCCTATACATTACTTCGTGTCACACTCTTTCCCTTTACGCACCCTCAAAGGAATCATGTTTCCTGCGCTATCACGGCAGTAATTAATTCGAAATGCTTTTTTAGTGTATCGATTTCATTCCTTTCAATAGTTACGCCTTTTAAATGAATTATTTGGAAGGACTATGGCTTTCAGATTTAAACCAAGTTTTAAATATCAATTAATCCTACCTGCCATTTAGATTTTTCCTTCAACACACATTTAAAGCATTCCTCTTTTCATTTTACTCATTAATTTGTTCGAATTACATTGTAAATCTACCAAATCCCTCTTCATAAGAGGACAACTTTAAAATTGGCCTGCTAGATTTCAAACTCTCCTCGTACAACGACAACCCGTCACATGGTCCGCAGTATGTCCGAGAATTTTCTCAATAGCTGGATAATTTGATGACAACGAAACTCTCGCATCACATGACTGCGGGGTTTTGAAAAGTCTGTTGATAGAGAATAGTTATCTCATCCTTTTAATGGTCGTTTAATGTGTACTCTTCCTGACAGGCAAGTAAGTAACAGGATGAGACACATGCGGCTATCCTTTCAACTATTGGTGGGTCAATTGTATGGGTGTGTGAGCCTGTGTGGCGTTAATAGTGCCCCTGCAGGCCTTCGTGTCAAAAACAAATTAACAAATCAACAAATAAATAAATAAACCAGGATACTTACTTATATTCACCTGGTTTTCCATCAGCTAGCAAAGAACTAGCCCATTCAACAATAGCAATATCATCTCCTTGATAAATGATCTTGACTAATCGAAGTTCAATGAATTCCAAATCTACTCCTGATTCAAAAAAACTTGTATAGGCACTCTTGATTTCTGTGAAAGATAATCACAGTATACGGGTCACAAACATGGAGGCTCTTTCTTCAACCTCATATACACAAGGGATTTTTGTTAAGTTCAACCTCAATAAGATTAAAAGAATTGGATAATCGCTGAACAGACATATAAAAACGAAGAGCATATTTCAGCTTAGCCTGTGCACATATTTACAAATTTTGATCATGTGAGATTCTCAATTGAGATCTTGTACCATTCTACGAGATCTTCTACACGAGACATCATATCTTAACGAATGGATCAATTCCTATGTTTGATTAGTGAGATTCTAGCACCTTAGCGATTCTCGCACGTTAGCCCTCGTTTGCCTTACATCAGCTTTTCAGTTTGTACCGACAATCGATGGATTGCTTTTCCGTTAGTTTTTTGGTGGAGTTATAACCCCCTTATTGTGTTCTCAACTCGAGTTAAGATTTAAAAGTAAACGAAACAATCATATACTTACATAATAGACGTGACTTCGACTTGTGTATAGACACAACGATAGCTGCAGTCATTCTGCATCGACTTATATTTGCATGAATTTTCATAAAAAGGGCCCTCTATTTAAGCGATAACAACATACGGAGGTTTCAAAACACAATCGATTCAAAGTGTCTTTGTGATTCTAATCTAAGAGATTTCGCGATATCCACTGAAAGGCGACGTAATTCTATTTCACACTAGACATTGATTTCACAACGTAAAAACTGCAGTGAGACTATGAGCTCTTTGCCCGGGGGGAACCTCCGACCTTGGCGAGAACCTGGCAACTCTCCCACATAGGGCAGCAAAGTGAAACACCCACTCAAAAATTTGTCAATTTTTTTTGGACTGAGTGGAATTCGAATCTGTGACCCATCGATGGGAGGCGGACTATCGCCCTGTCGACCGATCCACCCAGGCCTCTTAACAGAAAGTTTCACAATTTTGTTTGAACTGCATGGCATTGACGTGTGCCATTTTTGCAGGCGCTGTGACACACATGTATCACTGTGCGTCATAGACAAAATGAGCACGATTTTAACGTCATATTGATAAAATTCATCCCAAATAATAGGGCAGTATTAAAGTTGCATGAGCTGCCCAAATATAAGGAAAGTGTTGTTGAAACAGAAACCGAATAAGCAAATGGTTCGTCACTTGTACCAACAAGTACGAAATAAGAGTGTTTTCCCCATAATAGCTTCCCAGTCTTGAAGATGTACGTTAAAGCGACAACGAGCTGCTCGAATACGGATACTTTCACGTCTAAACAAATTCGGAAATTATTTTTTTCTCAAAAAGTGCAATTTAGAAGCTTTTTAACTAGCATTTGCTTACAATGAATGCACGTTCGCTCCGGTTGGTCCTTTTTTCAATTTGTTTTCTTTTCATATCACATTTCGGCTGGTATAGGTTACAATAAAGTGAATAAGAGTTACTTATGGATAACAACTTCTTGGTTTATTGGGTGACGACGTAATTCTTCACCATATTGTAACCTTTCAACTTCTAAATACCATTGAAAGATTTTGTACAGGTCACAGACTGTATGTCTTTCCCTAATTCAATCATTTAGTTTTAATATGACCATCAGATCCATCTATTGTCGACGGAATTAGAATTTATGATCGGTAGCTCATGCAAACTTAAAGTGGCATGAGCTGCCAAAATTCACACTTTTTTCATAATTTCTGATCGTCACGACAGTAAAAGGGTTTAAAGGCCATCGAAAAACTAAATGATTGACGTTGGAATGAGGAAAATCCATGCAGTGTGTGACCTATACGACCAGAAAACGTGTTCGAAAGTAAACAAAATTTAAATAACCGGGACGACCATTCATTCATTCTAAGCCATAGTTAGTTCAAAACAAGACTTTATCGTACATTCTCGAGACTGGAAGCCCTAAAAAGCTTCTGAATTATACGTCTTGAGAAAAATAAAAAATTATTTCAACATTTTGTTTTGACGTCAAAATATCAACATTTTGGCAGCTCATGCCACTTTAAGGTAGATTTTATAAGCAACAAAACCCGTATAATGTTCTCGTATATACCGGCTAAATTAACTTGGCTGTGGTTAGCCCATAACGCACATGTTCAAGATTAGTATCTGTGGGAAACTATTAGTTTGCACGTCTTAATGAAAATGACAGCTTGTCTGTTTCAATAAACAATCTCCCCATTTATTTATTTGACAGCCCATCCAGCTGTAACAATAATGATTTTATCAGGAATGACGAATAACAGCTTCTCTTTTTATGCTAAACGTAATGCTAGTTTGTTTTGTGTACCTTATCATTTATTAAAAACAATTATCTTTCTGTCAATATTAAGGTATTGTGTTCATGCTTCAGGACAATTTTGCAGTCTGATAAAGCAGTAACAGACAAGTATTCCATTAAAAAGTTATTTTTTTGCTTTTTATTTTATCTATTTTTTAATAACCAAAGCATATTATAGACTTTAAAATTGCATTGGAAACCCATGGTTTTTTGGTTGGACATTTTGGGGTTTTGACGGTTACGATTGGGGAATGTTTATTATATGCGTTGGTGATTTTTTTTTCTTTTGAAAATAAAACGTTTATTCACATCAATACAATTCAGTACACTTTTGCTCTACTGGCCAGCGGTAGTGCAGAAAAGAAACACAATACGGTCATTATTTATCTTACACAGTGAATAATTCTTACACCGCACTTTTTAAAATTCTTTGTACTTAAGCCTGTGGAAATCTACAAATATTCGTGTTTTAAGAGATGACACTACACATTGTTTTACCCTGTCTTCATTAACTTCAACATTTTGAAATATCTTGTTGTTTCTTTCACACCAAATACAATACTGTACTAAAGATATCAGATAGGAAAACATATTAATATCTTCTTTCGCAATTACACTAGGAAATAGTTTGTAAATTAATTCATCTTTTGTGTACAAAGGGAAATAACAACCATAGTTCATGAAAAAAGGGTAAAAATACATCAGTACATGTTTGAAAGCAGTACACTCAACAAACAAATGTACTGCTGTTTCAGTTTCTCCACAATATACACAGGCATCGTCAGTACATACATTGTGCCTTAAAAGTCTCTCTTTTACCGTTAGAACATTATGAACCAGCTTAAAAGAAAAATTAACAAGGTTACTATCTAAGAATTGATTAAAAACAGATTGCCAGATGTGTTGCCAGGGGCAAAAGGGACCGGATAATACAACTCGTGGTAGTTCTAGAATTTCATTTAAAAACACATTATAAACAGCTTTTACCCGTAGCGTGTTAGTATACGCAGGGCTCAGTTTACAAAACTCTTTCCATGAATTAAAAACAAAATTTTAAAAATTTGGTCGAAACAATGGGTGCGATGTACCTGGTTTGGGCAATTCTGAACAGATGTCATTTTACATGAAATGTTTGAAACGTTACCCCCCCTCCCCCCGCCCTTCGCCTTCAAAGAAATGTCGAAAAGCTACGTTTCGTTAGATGCTATCCGCCCCGCAAACAAATTTAAACACTTTGCTAGTACATTGGTTTACAAACTTTGGACAGAGAAAAAAACATTGAGATAAAAACCAAATCACTTGCAAGGCAACCGAGTTGACCATTGTACATTTTCCCCGAGGGTTTAAGGCTCGAGCATTCCTAGAGGTCAACGTTTTCGTTAACTTATGTTCTATTCTATTGCAATTTACGTTGATGTAATTTTTACCAAAGTATGAGCCAAAAATCTTAGAAGACTCTACGGTCTTTACACCTATATCTACAATAATTTCCTGACCAAAAGAACCCAGTGGAAGGGCAGTACTTTTTGAGATAATTAATTTCGCACCAGAAGCCTGGCAAAACTCATGTGAACGTCTAACTTCATAAACAGATTCTCCGTTCCGCACGATTACAGTTACGTCATCTGCATAGGCAGAAACCTTTGCCGTCTCTCCACTGTCAAGAATTTATAATCCCATTATTTTGTGTTGGTTCTTAATGCTTGGATGAAAGGTTCTAGGGTTAAAATGTACATTAATGGGGAAAGGGCACAGCCCTGCCGCAAGCCTCGCGATTTTGTCAGTGATATGTCCATTCATAATAACACTGCCTGTAATATTTTTGTTATGTGCTTCGGGCCAAAAAAAAAAACACAACTCCGAGAAATGTTAATCTATTGAGGGGAAACAAAACAAAGAGTATAATATATGCTACAATTATAAGATTAAGCATCAAAGTATGAAATAAGATGCATTTACACAGGTATAAAATGCATAATTCAGAACAAAACAAATTGGAAAAGGAGCTTAAAGAAAGACTTAAAACATTTGCGATCGCACAGCTCCAAACACATAAATATCATTGACGTTGTAACCTTTGTCTTAGTTGACAGTGGCATGAAAAATTGACTGTAGGTGACATTTAATGCGTAGAAAAAAACTCGGCGCCAACTGCCCCAAGTAGAGAGGACCAAGTGACTTATCCAATGTGAAACTTCGGGGATTTACGCGCGTGAAATACCCTCTGATAGACTGCAGGTCATTTTGAATATGGCTACCAAATAGGTAGCCGTGAAGCGTAGAATTTCCAAATCTTCTTGGGAACCCCACAAAAGTATCCCCGTGATAATGTAAGGGACCGAAACACTCGGTTTGTTAACTTTCAGCCTCGAACAGTTAATTATTTAAAGCATTCCTGTACCGAAACTGCGTCTGTTTACAACATGTGGTATTCCGGGCTAAATAATACATATACTTAGCGCCATTAAAGACGTACGACCCAAAGAATGTAAAATATTTTGAGAAATGTAAAGTGTAAAATATTGTAAGTACTCTTACATTGAAGAACAAGGCATTGGTCACAATGAGACAAAGAATTGACAATATGTGAAACCCTGGTGACTTTTATTCCTTGCAAACAAATCGTTAATACAGAAATTGAAGGTGTCCTCATTCAATAATGGGTATGTCCACCTCGGGCATCAACGCAAGCAGTACATCTGCGACGCAAGCCGACATGATGAGTGTGGCTGAGTGAGTATTCTGTGCTGTGGGATCCGGCCCCACTCTTACTGCACTACCTGGATCAATTCACGTCGGTTGCGTGGCCTGGGTTGACGTTATGCAACGGCATTCTTAAGCTGATCCCACAAGTGCTCTATGGGCGATATATCAGGAGAGTAAGCTGGCCATTCCATGATGTTCACATTATTCTGTTGCAAGAAGTCTTGTGTCAACCTTGCAGAGTGTGGGCTCTGATGATTTCTATCCCATCGTAACGGTTTTGGCGTGCGGCGGGTGTCAATATGGGCCCTCGGTAGGGGATGCGTGCATGCATCTGTATCTGTTGGAGACGGCGTCGGATGGTGCTGAGGCTTACCCTGGGCCTTCCAATTCCCACTGTCTCACGAGCAGTCTGTGTCGCGGTGCGAAATCGGTCACGTGTGTGCAACAAACCGATTTACCGATCCTGGAGGGCTGTAGTGACTCTTGGCTGACCAGGGCGTGGTCGGTCGGCAACATTGCCAGTTTCATGTTCCCTGATTCTGAGGCGACTAATTGTGGAGGGATGACACTGCATGTGACGTCCTACGGTGGCACAACTGAGATCCGCCTGTAACATGTCAATGGCACGTTCCCTTTGTTGTGTCGTTAGTCGGGGCATGGTAACGTTTTCTGATTTTTTTTCGTCTTTATGCTGAGCTTCGTGTTGAACCCACGACAAATGAGCCCTGAAAGCTGTTCTCAGTGCCGGTGAAACACTCAATGGACGTTATTAGGGAATGTTGCGTAATGTTCATGACAGGCGCGTCGGTAACACCACCGGTTATCCAGTTATTGCAACTCAACTCGAACTAACAATAAACAACAAAACGTAAATGGCCAATAACCTTACTGGGGTAGAAACATAAAATTCAACCGTGCGTTTTTAATGGCGCTAAGTATATAAACAAATCTCTTTCTAAATGATATTAGAATTTAATAAATACATAATTATTTTTATTTTATTTTTTCGTCTGCAATAAAACATTTTGATATTTACTTTCGACGCCATTTTCATTTAGCCCAAAAATACGGTGATTTACCGTATAAAAAGCGCAGACTGCCCGAGGCGTGTCAAAGCCGACCGGTAGCGAGCGAAGATAGCTGAAGGGAGTTCCGATTGGTGACTTATCCTCTCCAGTGGCAAAGCAAAGAGGAGTATAAAATCGCACGGAACGCACTTCGCAAAAGAAATACAAAAATGTGAAAAATAACCTGACAGAGGTTACAATTGTTATATAGAAGTTTAAGCCTCTAATGTTGATAACTCATTTAAAAACGTGTTTTGTGTGTCCATGTCTGTATCAACACAGGTACACAAGGTACGGTAATAGTTTCTAATACAGGGTGATATATCATTTTGTTTACAATGTATAACGGACTTTCTTTCGTGACAATCAAGTTTAACAATCAATTTCTTTCTACTCCAATTACTTTCCCGTCTTAAAAGAATCTAGTTGGCTTTTCAGACATTTCGAAGTCAAGGGATTTGGCTCTAATGACTGATCCTTTTTACTTTGTACATCACTAATCGCTTTTTTGTAATTTTAATAGCATCTTCATTATTGACGGGGTAGTATGATAGCTCAACTAAATCGCTTTTTAAGATAGAGAGTTTTTCCCTAGATTTCTTTGCCTTTTCCTTACAATAGGATGTTATTTGTACCTTTACTTGAGTTTTAAACCTTTCTGTAAACTTACCGTTTTTGTCAGAAAAGATTGAATGGTGAACAACCTAAACTTTGTTAACCAGTTTTTCGTCTTTTAGAACTGAAGTGTTACACTTCCAGTAACCATTTCCCCCATGAAATAGCCTCCTCAAAACAAACACTTAATCGAATTGAACAATGATCAAAAAGAAACGGGTACAATTTGTACATCTTTCACGCACTCTAATACAGATCTAGATATGTAAAATCTATCAAGACGTTTCGCAAGATTTCGTCTACACCAAGTAAAGGCTTTCGTATTTGGGTACAACTTTCGATATACATCAAAAATGTTAAAATCACTTTTTAAGTTACCGATCTTTGCTTTTCCAACAATACCATTATCGAAGTTTCACCCTTTTTTGTCTATTCTACAGTTCTCAACTCAGATTTCACTCCCACCTAAAAATTTGTCTCAATCTTTTAGATAAGTTTGTCTTTCTGTGGGGGGGGGGGGGGCTCCGTGGCTCAGTAGGTAGAGCGTTGGACGCTCAATTCGAACAGCCTTCTACCAATGGGCTGCGGGTTCGAATCCCACACAGTCCAATACAACTGGACTTGGTTTTTACTACCTATGTGGGATGGTTGCCACTTGCCACCGGAAGGTAGTGGGTTTCCTCTGGGCATAGGGCCCGGTTTCCTCCCACAATAAAACTGGCAACGCCGCCATATATGTGATAATAATCTTGAGCGCGGTGTAAAACACCAAACAATAAATAAATCAATAATCTTTCTGTGGGATTATTTGGGGTATACAGGCAAACCAATTTTACGACCACTTGATTGATTTTAGCTGACGGTGCTATTAGCCGAGAAATCTGGGCTCTGCCGAATTTTTTTTCTCTCCGTGTTCGTCATAGCCCAGATCACTTCCATAGTAAAAAAGTGATATTTTTTAAGGAGAACCGCCGAAAACATCGGCGGCGCAAATTTCACAACAAATAAGCAAAGAACAAAGTTTTTACCTCTACATTCCGATAGCATAAACGTAGAAGAAGGAGTTCGTCAACTTTACGTGGCTGTAATGTGGTAAGCTTTCCTTTATGCAGTCCACTGACATTCAACCTGACGTAACCGCCATAGTAAAACATTAACTGGATTATCGGTCTTACGGCGACTGGTATTATATGGCTGCTAATGTGTCTTATGACGAACACGGAGAGAAGAAAAAAAATTCGGCAGAGCCCAGATTTCTCGACTAACTGTGCTATATATCTGCCAAACGGGCACCGAGTTACATGTAAAATGTGTTTCTTGTAAAAATAATATATCTATGCTATGGTCGAGAACGAATTCTTTCAACTGGTCTTGTTTATCAGAATTTCGCAAGCCATTTGTATTTAAGGGGGCAAATTTGAGAACAGACATTAATAATATGATTAATTTAACTATACCTGTGAATGTAATTAATTGTTAAGGGGAAATTTTAATTTTTCCTGGTTTCAGTAGCTCTTAGTCTATTTGACGTTAACTCTAAATGTAAGTTGTTAGAAGAGACAACCGTTATCTCCTGTTGATTAAGGGAAACAGGAAGTCACTATAGCAGCTCACGATTTCGTCCTGGTCATACGATGAAACTTTGGCCTGTTTAAAACCAGACATTTTGGGCGACAAGTCATTTTGTTCGACATGCACTTCAACTTGCACCCTTTTAAGATTGGTTGTCAAATCCATTTCTTCCTCCGTTTGGTGAGTATCGGTAGCCTCCCTTGTCAGTTCCAATGATTGTCCTTTTTCAACGACGAGTTCCCTATCCTGGAACTCCTCTTCCACTTCACCTTCAGTCTCCTGCGCTTCCTCTTCAGCCGATGACAGGGCCTCAACATCTATTGAGAGATTTCTTCACAATCGCTGTTGGAAATACAATCATTCTCATTGATCATATGATCCTCATTAACAATCACGTCCCTCGCTTGCACATATGGGACTCTTTATGCTTAATACTAGCAGCATAGGAAAAATAACGAGCACAGCACTAAGAGACGTTTAATTATGTTCATTAGACATGCAAATACGACAACTTGAGAAACACCGTTCCGTGGTATGAGGGTTTTCACGAGGCGCGTAGCCGTCACAGTTATCACAATAAACAGCTTAACAAACCGGGGCTTTTGTGATTTTTTTGGGCACATTTTTTACATTCTGGAATTTGACCGGAGTAGGTAAACATAGCCGTACCCCCTTCAAACTTGATGAAATTAGGAACATACCGCAGTTGGTAGCATCGGATACGATATATCCATATCTCTGTTCTCGCTTTCCTAAAGACTTAATCTGAAAACGTGGGACTTTGAATGTCTAACGGCGTCCACAATACCGTTATCGGACATCTCATCGGACGCCCAGTGCACTGTGACATTCATATAACAAGCACTAGCTGGGGTAACACGCCGTGTACAGGTACCCAGGTCAAGGTGACCTCGAGTAAGCAGGGCATTATGTGCCGCCTCAATGGCCAAACGCACTTAGTAAACAATTTACAACAACAACACAATGTTTTGCAAGAGCTCCAGAAAACACGCATGTTCACTTCAAAGGCGACAGTCAAAGTCTTCTAATGATTCCGCGTATTACCTTGGTGGAATACTCCACTCCTACCCATAAATCGAACAACGCCTCTTTATTGGTAACGAGTAAAACTTCTCGCAGCTAATACAAAATTAAGTCACTTACACTCTCCACTCGCTGAGAAATAATGTAATGCCGGCTGTATACATCTTGTGCTTTTCTTTAACGAGTGCCGATTGACTAAGACTCTGTAAGGGTAAAACAGACAACTGTTACATTTGTTTTTGGGGGTTGTGGCCAAAAAATTGTACCACAGGGAAACACAGATCATGACTAAACCTTATACGACTAAACTGGCAACCTATTACTCATACCATAAGGGTAGAAAGTCTCATAATATAGATAGCTTTTGATACTTTGCGGTTTGAAATTAATTTAGTGTTCGGAAGTAATAACAAAGTCATATTGTTAAAATAAAAATGAAATCTTTATATAAAAACAAAAATATGCATATATACATATATATATCACAGATTTTTAAATTCATTGGAATAATTTTAGTAAAATAAAATAATAAAATAAAATAAGAATGGGGGTTTGGGAATCTATTGTGGCTGATCAACCAAAAATGTAAAACAAGCTGGTGAAAGAACTGCCAAAAGTAAGCCAAAAGATCTAATTCCGAAAGTAGACTCCTGCAAGTTAATTAAATTTTGAAACTAGATCGGCAAATGTACCTTGAATTTAAATAATTTTGTAGAGCGAGTCATCAGGGCACCCGACGCTCAGTGTTCAACATGCTATTTCTATTTGATAAAGATGCATCATATCAAATCGGAGCCGATAGCATGTCACCATCTCGTCTAATAATAATAATAATAATATATATAAGGGCATTTGGTTAAAATCTTACATGGTGGATTCGAAAGTTCCTCCAATTGGCAAAGTCTCAGTTGCTTCTGTTGTGATCAGCGTCTCTCACTAAACTGGATGATGACAGAATCACAAAAACTGTATCTTTCTACCGGGAACTATGGGATGGATGTTGAATGAATAAATGTCACTGTACCTCGTATATATTGCTAAATTGTGGCTGTATACATCTTGTGCTTTTCTTTAACGAGTGCCGATTGACTAAGACTCTGTAAGGGTCAAACAGACAACTGTTACATTTCCACTAGTGGGAGCGAATCGATTTAAGGGTTGGAGTGGAGTATTCCGCCAAGGTAAAACACGGAGTCCTGGTCATACGATGAAACTTTGGCCTGTTTAAAACCAGACATTTTGGGCGACAAGTCATTTTGTTCGACATGCACTTCAACTTGCACCCTTTTAAGATTGGTTGTCAAATCCATTTCTTCCTCCGTTTGGTGAGTATCGGTAGCCTCCCTTGTCAGTTCCAATGATTGTCCTTTTTCAACGACGAGTTCCCTATCCTGGAACTCCTCTTCCACTTCACTTCGCCAAGGTAAAACACGGAGTCCTGGTCATACGATGAAACTTTGGCCTGTTTAAAACCAGACATTTTGGGCGACAAGTCATTTTGTTCGACATGCACTTCAACTTGCACCCTTTTAAGATTGGTTGTCAAATCCATTTCTTCCTCCGTTTGGTGAGTATCGGTAGCCTCCCTTGTCAGTTCCAATGATTGTCCTTTTTCAACGACGAGTTCCGTATCCTGGAACTCCTCTTCCACTTCACCTTCAGTCTCCTGCGCTTCCTCTTCAGCCGATGACAGGGCCTCAACATCTATTGAGAGATTTCTTCACAATCGCTGTTGGAAATACAATCATTCTCATTGATCATATGATCCTCATTAACAATCACGTCCCTCGCTTGCACATATGGGACTCTTTATGCTTAATACTAGCAGCATAGGAAAAATAACGAGCACAGCACTAAGAGACGTTTAATTATGTTCATTAGACATGCAAATACGACAACTTGAGAAACACCGTTCCGTGGTATGAGGGTTTTCACGAGGCGCGTAGCCGTCACAGTTATCACAATAAACAGCTTAACAAACCGGGGCTTTTGTGATTTTTTTGGGCACATTTTTTACATTCTGGAATTTGACCGGAGTAGGTAAACATAGCCGTACCCCCTTCAAACTTGATGAAATTAGGAACATACCGCAGTTGGTAGCATCGGATACGATATATCCATATCTCTGTTCTCGCTTTCCTAAAGACTTAATCTGAAAACGTGGGACTTTGAATGTCTAACGGCGTCCACAATACCGTTATCGGACATCTCATCGGACGCCCAGTGCACTGTGACATTCATATAACAAGCACTAGCTGGGGTAACACGCCGTGTACAGGTACCCAGGTCAAGGTGACCTCGAGTAAGCAGGGCATTATGTGCTGCCTCACTGGCCAAACGCACTTGGTAAACAATTTACAACAACAACACAATGTTTTACAAGAGCTCCAGAAAACACGCATGTTCACTTCAAAGGCGACAGTCAAACTCTTGATTCCGCGTATTACCTTGGTGGAATACTCCACTCCTACCCATAAATCGAACAACGCCTCTTTATTGGTAACGATTACAACTTCTCGCAGCTAATACAAAATTAAGTCACTTACACTCTCCACTCGCTGAGAAATAATGTAATGCCGGCTGTATACATCTTGTGCTTTTCTTTAACGAGTGCCGATTGACTAAGACTCTGTAAGGGTAAAACAGACAACTGTTACATTTCCACTAGTGGGAGCGAATCGATTTAAGGGTTGGAGTGGAGTATTCCGCCAAGGTAAAACACGGAGTGGCTTTCATGAAGATTTTAAGTTGAATCGAGAAAGATGATTCCGTAGGCATTGTTACAGATCAGAAGTCAATCGTATTGCTCCCTAACCGAAGCTCACGGTTAAGTTTAGATTTTTGTTTGGAAACCGATTTTATTTTAATCTGTGATGGGTGATGTCAACGATCAAACGAACCATACAGATAATCATATATGACCTAAATAGTAATACTGATAACAAAGGTGCCGAAAAAATCCAGGACAGCATGGGCATGTTGAAAGTCACATTAAGACCGTTTAATATTCCGAATGAGCCCAAGTGAAGTAGTTATATAATTAAGAAATAAATGCTCCGAGCGTTAAAATAGAAAAAAATCATTGAGAATTACCGAGGTCTGTATTTAGCAATTGAGACTCGAAAACCAAACTATGCCATTATAAATCAGGGGCAGATGAAGGGGGGGGGGGGGGTTGGGTATGGTGGTCAGGTTAAAGCTCATCTTGTCTGATGAAAGAGAAAGAGAATACAGACACGAGCGAGAGTGGGCGAAGACATCAGCAGGCCAACCAGTTTCACATTCTAAAAGTTTGAATTAAGGTAACCATGCTGGTATGTTTCCTTACATCTATTGCGTCAGAATCCCCGCTGCTGTATGCGGGGAAGGCGGTGTGGGGTTGCGTGGTCATACAGCCTGCAAAAATAACAAACAGGTCCAAATACAATCAGTGGGCATTATTATCAAATAATTGTTGCTCATTGGTGAATTTAATCCAGCGTTATTCAATTCATCCCAAATATGGGTTAGCCAATCAACCTTGCTGGGTACAGAAAGACACAGCTCATACGTATAAGCAAGAAGTTGAGACAATACACAGTTGTTGCTACTAATTAATCCTGTCCAGTATTTTACTATTTGAAACTTTCTTTGTAACAACATTGGATAGCGGCCTAGTATACCATTGTATTTTTGTAGGCCAAGGGACTCCCAGTAACCATTGGCACAATGCTAAGTGAATTGTTACTTTGGTGGCATATATGCAGCGAAGTCTAACATTTACAACTCATTATGCTGGATATATTTCTGCCAAAAAGAGAGATTTTGGTGAAGATGTACAGAATACACGTCCCTTTTACTTTGTTTGGCTAGTTTTTTCGTACATTTGTAGAATTTACGGTTATATTTAATCAATATTTGAACACTAATACGCACTTTTTTGAGCTAGGAAATGACTGAGAAAGTACCTCATCTCATTTCTCCCGAAGGTTTAGCGGCCTCTGGGCTGTTGTGCATGTTTTCCGTCACAATGGTAAGTACTTAGACTCTAATAGGTACTTTGTGAGCCTGGAGCCAGAAGGTATCTACGCCGTTCGTAAGTTTCATAATACGGGACATTGGCGGCCCCTGGACATTCACCTCCTGTGGTGCCTGTCCCCTCCTCCATATCGAAAACGTTCCACCGTCCCTGATTTGAAATTTTCGTCTCCATAAAATCATATTAGTATAAATTCTTGAGAGAGCCGTTTGATCACCCCTCTCTTTTTGGTTTTAAATTTTCAAGAACTAATATTCTCTGGAAACATGCGCTAGTAAAGTGGGTATAAAACCCACCATGTAACACCAATGTATACGTCTATTACCAGAAACTATAAATGTGGTGTGAAGTGTGAAAGGTCCCATTACCTGAAATTCAGGGCACTGCTCCCGTCAGCCGGCTTATTCTACATCATGTGACGTTGATGCGCAGTAGATTTTAAAATTGTCAACGGTTGCGCAATTTCAAATCAGAAAATAAATTTACTGTCCACTTGCTGGACTATCATATCCCAGTAACCGCAGTTCGGAGAATGCATTGGTTCTTATAAAAGCCATACCCCGCACGCGACTCCGGTATCTTCATTGCGACTCAAATTGTTCCTTAACACGATTCCATGTCTCATTTTCAACTATTTGAGGTTCTTCGGAAACTGTAACTTTTGTCCCATTAAGTACTGTTGTCGCATCTAAAACGTTCGCCATCTTTGTTCTTATTCATACCATAATAGTTCATATGAGGAATCGAAGAAAAGCCATGGTTTCTGACTGACCGACAGAGGGCGCTGGTTCGGGTGACCTATGAGTCAAAAGGCACCAGTGCCCTGTATATGGTGTAATGGGACGTTTCACACTTCCCCATTCATAGACCTTTGCTATTACCCTAGACTCCAGATGGCGCATCGTATAAACATCAAAACGACATTTAAATGGTGCTCACGTGGATTTATTCAAAATCATACATTTCAATTTGATTTACGACTTTTTTGTGACTTAATGATTATGAGCGTGTGGTGTCACCGAAAAAAAGTTACGTTTCAAACCCTTTTAGGAATTGTCATTAAACATTGCAGCCAGAATCTTCAGTTTTTGCCCTTTCTTTGTATAGACAAACAAGCTTCTGCAAGAAAAGAAAAAAACCTGTAATTTTCGAAGTAAAATACGTGAAGAACCTACCTTTCATGCCCCGAATGCTATCATAGTCAATACGTAATGAGGGAGTTTCATAAATTGCATATCAAATATGAGATCCTAAATATTATATCCTCCTTGTTTGAAACGACCGTTTTGTTAAAAGCAATGGTACAGCGATACAAATGACTGCACGCCGACATACTTCTCTGTCCAGAATACTTTCTCCGCCATGTTGCTCCCTCAATATACCCCGATGACGTCATTAAGTAACCGGTGGTGTCCTAATCAAACAGATCGAGTCTTGGCAATAGTTTAAAACTAGGCTTATAGCCCTTTGGAGAGCCGCCTACTGGAAAAAATATTGTTTTATTTATACTTTCTAAAAGTAGGGATGTAGCGTGGACATTACTTCTCACGTAATTGCGCGACTAAGTGAAGGCTCTTTGAATTTATTCTGTGACGTGCCAAACTCTTCAATTGATTGACTGGGTTAAATTTAGATATTGACAAGGTTCACACTACCGAAACCTTATGAAAAAGATGATCCAATTGTCGAACTTTCAACATGGTTCTCGCTCGAGAATTTCATATAAAAAGACATTCAAATTAAACAACTACATCAATTGTGTGCAAAGGAACTAATTACAAAAAAAACTAAATCTCTCTTTAATGACTTCATGTTTTTTGATGAAAACATAGACCAAACAATTCCTACGCCATCACGTTTACTGGCGGAGGGATACAGAACATTTTTCCATAATAACGTTGACACTAAGTTGGTGACATCTTGAATTCGCTACTTTTCTCGTTTAAAACTTCTCCTGTGACGTCATCCTATTGTTCGGGCGGTTGACTCCTTATCAAGAATCGTTAGCAGACTGAAACATGTGACCCAGTCTTTTAAATGCATATAAGTTATCAGGCAAGCGTATTGGAAACGAACAATAGTACTTTCTTTAGAAAGAGTGATCTTTGCCTTATAAAAGGGGACCACAGCCGGTTTGTCTGAATGGAGTGCTTTAAGGATTCAGTTTGTTGGATACATGTATGTGCGATTTTAAATCAACGAGTAAATGAATGTGGATTTGGATTCGGATGGTTTGCATTTGGAGACACAATTAGTAGTTTTGTTTTCTATAATGCAATAACAATTTAAAACAGAACAGACTTGTTTTATGTGGTGTGTAGCGGAACAAAGACTGTTTTATCGGAAGAAAAACTGACCACGCAGGGAAAAGGCATCTAACCTTTTTAGTCAAATTAACACATCACTTAAATGTTTTTCTTCGTTAAAGTGGCATGAGCTGCCAAAATGATGATATTTTGACGTTAAAACAGAATGTTGAAATTATTGGCTATTTTTCTCAAGCTTTTTATTGCTTTAAGTCTCGAAAATATACGATACAGTATTGTTTTAACTAACTTTGGTTTATAATGAATGAATGGTCGTCCCGGTTATTTAAATTTTGTTCATTTTTTGAACACTTTTTCGGTTCTGACAGGCCAAATACTGTATGGACTTTCCTCATTCCAACGCCAATCATTTAGTTTTTCGATGGCCTTCAAAGCCTCTTACTGTCGTGACGATCAGAAACTATGAAAAATGTGTGAATTTTGGCAACATTCGTTGTACCATTCAAACAAAACAATAGCGAAATGGGTATAGTCTGTTGCAGTAAAATTGAATCCCCACTCTACAACATTCAGGAAAAATGTTTTATATTCCCACACATGATCAGCTTTACAAGTATAAATGAACTGACAATCGGGCAATATTTTTGGAAAATTATTTCCCAATATTTACAGCTCAAGTCATAACATATCAGAGCTTACTTGAAGTGAACTTCGTGTAACTCGACGCCAGGCTCAGATTGCACCAGACGATTCTTAAAAAATAATCGGCAGGGGTAAAACAAGGAGACTGACGTTTAAGCCGGACAAACGCATCGCTACTGCCGATTCTCCGCGCCTCGCCGATTATTTTTTAATTAAGAATCGGCAGTAGCTCGGTATTTATCGTATACATTACTTCGCGTCACACTCTTTCCTTTTACGCACCCTCAAAGGAATCATGTTTCCTGCGCTTCACGGCGGCTTATAAAAACTGTAATTAATTCGAAATGCTTCTTTAGTGTATCGATTTCATTCCTTTCAATAGTTACGGCTTTTAAATGAATTATTTGGAAGGACTTTGGCTTTCAGATTTAAACCAAGTTTTAAATATCAATTAATCCTACCTGCCTTTTAGATTTTACCTCCAACACACATTTAAAGCATTCCTCTTTTCGTTTTAATCATTAATTTGTTCGAATTTCATTGTAAATCTACCAAATCCCTCTTCAAAAGAAGACAATTTTAAAATTGTCAGATTTCAAACTCTCTTCGTACAATGACAACCCGTCACATGGTCCGCAGTATGTCCGAGAATTTCCTCAATAGCTGGATAATTTGATGACAACGAAACTCTCGCATCACATGACTGCGGGGTTTTGAAAAGTCTGTTGATAGAGAATAGTTATCACACCCTTCTAATGGTCGTTTAATGTGTAGTCTTCCTGACCGGCAAGTAAGTAAAACAGGATGAGACACATGTGTGCAGCTATCCTTTTAACTACTTTGTGGGTCAATTGTATGGGCGTGTGAACCTGTGTGGCGCTAATAGTGCCCCTGCAGGGAAAACAAATAAATAAATAACCCAGGATACTTACTTATGTCCTTCTGGTTTTCCATCAACTAGCAAAGAACAAGCCCATTCAACAACAGCAATATCATCTCCTTGATAAATGATCTTGACTAATCGAAGTTCAATGATTTCCAAATCTACTCCTGATTCAAAAAAACTTGTATAGGCACTCTTGATTTCTGTGAAAGATAAATAATTTATTATACGGGTCACAAACACGAAGGATTTTTGTTCAACCTCACACACGCAAACGATTTTTGTTAAAAGGAAAGAAAATCCAGGCAAACGTGTACATTCATTAAAGGCCCACTTGCCGCCGTAGCCTGTTTGCCAATTTGCACGAGCTTACTACAGCTAAAACCACTAAAATTAAACACAGCACACAGAAAGCATGTCCAATTAGGTTTAGAATGTATAAATGAGGGTGAAAAACAAACGAAGAATCGAAGCTCGATTACAGCAGCAACACCGATCAGTGCTGGTTAACTTAAATGTTGGATTACCCTTATTCAAGCGTTTTTGTCTGGGGTTTGCACTCGGCAGGCTTTTATAGTCCCTCTTACTCGATCGTTAGTATGTATTTCTTAGATAAAGTTCGTAAAATTATGTACTTTGTCGTTAGATCGCCCACACGACTCAAACCATTACGGCACTTGTGCACAAGCTCAGGTTACAGGTTTGTTTACATTGCGGGTACCTGAAAAATCTGTTTTTCAATTTCAAATTAAAAATACTAAATGATGTCAAAACTTTCAATTTCTGGTAAAAATAGAAAGTTCTTAACTTTATCTGTCTTGGAAAAATACAGAAAACCGTCCACTGTTTTTAATGTAAACTGTCCTCTGGATTTCCGCGGCAAAAGTGCCTTTAAATAGAGCAGCCTAACAGCTTTTGGCAGAAGTGTGCAGTTTATTCGTACGATTTTTTTGCTGATTTTTGAGAGATTTTTTAATTTAACTTTACCAGTACAAACGAAAATAACAGTAGATCAGATCTGTTGATTTCGGTAGGCCACCTGCTGACGGAGCGGGCCAATAAAAGTGTAAGTTTCAGTCACGTGTCTCACTTCATCCCAAGCTGGCTTTGAATCCACTTCATTTAAAGAGCTGCACTGATTGCTATTCTCCATTTGAAATACATTAGCGCTAAATCCAAATTGGCCATATTCCATAGTTGAGGTGTTCTTGAAATTAATTCTACTGTTCATGACCAATTTTACACTACATAGTATACGGGTACGTTTACACTATGCAGCGAATTCGGATTGATGTACGAACCATTTTTCGGACAGGTCAGCGTTTTCTGTGTGTTGTGTTCACACTGCAACGAATAAACGACCGACTTCATCAAGTCAGTTCATACTGATACAACAACAACATAACTCAACAAGAATTGAGAACGGTTTGGAAGATGAGATTCGTTTGCTTGATTTTTTTTAGGGACACCTGTTGTTATAATCCTTCAGAAATCCTGTGAAAATTTATTCAACTCCATTTCTACACGAAACCGCTCGATTGTTTCATCTCCAAACCCCTATGTAGGTCATTGTGTTTTTGATTGCCATGCTTTTCACAGGTCGATTCTGATTGGTCAGAATGGAAATTCGTGAACGATTTTGACGCCGGACCGAATAAAATGACTATGTAAGGCATTTATATTCGTGCTGTCCGAATCCTGTGTCCGTAGCGATCAGGCTTGTGTGAACAAATGTACTGATAAACATTGAAGCCATTTTAGTACGGAAAACGTTTCGGACCCCGAACCGAATTCGGGGTATAGTGTGAACGTACCTTAAGACTGGATTTGGTTTTATACGCCAAGTAATTAAATACTGAATATTATGAGCATATACAAAATCAGATATACAGATCGTCATAGTAAAGCACCGGACTGTCAGCCCTTATACGTCAGTCGCGTATTTTGTAGACACGAGAATGGCGTCACTTATCTGATTTATAGCTATACTTTCAGATGCCGTTTAACTCTTTATTGGTACAAATATCAATTTATAATTGACATGGAACAAAAGTGCATTACCCGATATGTATGATCAGCTTCGATCACTCTGTGTGTTTTCTTTTCTTTTTAGTCCAACCTCAATAAGATTTAAAGACGAAGAGCATATTTCAGCTTTGCCTGTGCACATATTTACAAATTTTGATCATGTGAGATTCTCAATCGAGATCTCGTACCATTCTACGAGACCTTCTATACGAGACGTAATATCTTAACAAATGGATCAAGTTCTATTTTTGATTAGTGAGATTCTGGCACCTTAACGATTCCCGCACGTTAGCCCTCGAGCCAACGCCATTGAGATTCTTTAGACCTCGGTATTGGCATTGTGGCTGAATTTTTCAGTGATGTGTGGGTATATATATATATTACAAAAACTCAAATACCAATAAAATCATTCCACTTTCAACGAGTACTGCAATTGAGAAAAATTTGAACAAAAATCTTAAAGATTTTAAACCACACGTAGGACTTCCGGTGCAGGAGATGGAATCAACAGACAGTTTCCCCTAATTCAACAGTACTTTACCTCGTTATTTATGTTTGGATATTTATTGGTCGTTACCTGGTCGGCGATCAATAAATGTCAGAAATTATAAATAACGGAGTAAGACCATTACTTAAGTGAAGTAAGTTTAACCACTCGCGCTTTTAGGAAGCTGTGCATGAGATTTTTAGTGTATTTTTTATTTTTGTTTTCGCTGCGCCCTTGTAATTTATTTTCTGGACATATACCTATTATAAAGGCAACTGTCTGAATTTAATCTTGAAAACAGTTTTGGATGTGCATTGTAATGAGAACATGTTAGGTGGATGGAGATTTCAAATGCACGTAAAGAGATCCCTATTATATTGCTTTGTCTGTAGCTAAAAATGTGTGCCCTGTTGCTGTGTGTAAATTGAGTTCAGAAGACTCCTTGGGAGTTGGTGAAAGCACACAGCAAGTCAAATGGCTCAACACAAATGGTGTGGTGAGTCAAAACAATAACATTATGACAAATAGGAAACTCCTGATAGAGTAAGTGGAGTAATATGATTAGTCCAATCTCAGGGGAAATATAGTTCCAGGATTTCATTGGATATCCTGGAGTATTTTTGAGTGAGACAGCTGAAAGGCTGGGATTACTTATATGGCTTTTGATGTGATCCATTTTAGTAGTGCTTTGTCTGGAAATAGTACCAGGAAACGGGAGGATTGAGTAAAAGAGGCGGATTGACCAGGGGTTGTTTGGTTCAAGACTGACCGCAATACGACTTCTGTCGTCTGCATCCCTTTCACCTTAGTATGTGTATCAGAACGATTTGAAGTTTGTTTAATTATAGGTCTGATGGTTTTCCACAATCTTTCCTAAGATAGTGTTAGCCGACCGAGCGCCGCTAAGCCAGTGACAGAGCCATACATTTACATCACACCACATGGAAAATTAACGAACTACTGGTATCGGACGACGAGCGAGTCAAATTCTCAACAAAGAATGTAGCCTATGCACTTTTGTACTCCATTTTAATATGGGATTATGCATTTACGTCTGGGGCCCGTTTAACGAGAGGGCGTAGCGTAAGTTTTTACGTAACTGTCACAGCAACGTATCACTTCAGTATGGTTAACCATGGCAGTTACGAAATAGAATCACAGTTAAAATCGTAAAATTGAAAATGATTCTTTTACCTTCGTATCCGACCCGTGTTTTTCCCCCAGGAGCCATTCGACGACCATCCCTCGCATAAAACGTCATTACACGTTGAACATCCTTGTCTTGGATAGCATCGTGAAAACTGCCCATAAATTCTTGAAGTTCCTCCGACTTAAATTCTGCCAAATAAAATATAAACACGACGTCACTGGACGATGTCATCGTCCAAATGCATGTGGGAATGTCAGACAGTTTTAAAAGCAAAGGGCAAGTCATAAAAAACAAACTCATAAACGGAGGATATTGCTAATACGCGATGGCAAGAAATGGTCTATAAATATATCTTAAAAAGGTAACGGGCCTTTTGGTAGACACAAAAATTGTAACACATATATAACAGCCGTTTAGTACGGTGGCTTGAATAGGACATTGGAGTCTTTTTCGTTGTAAATTTTTTTTCGTTTCAAACTGTTTTATTTTTTTAGTTTTTCTAGACTGCATATTGATTCTTTTGACAATTGTAATTTATGAAAAAAGTCTGAATTTTTGCAGCTCGTAAAATCTTTAATCAAATTGCCGCCCTTAGAATAACGAAAATATCGAACCTTCTTTCTTCTTGCCGGATACTCCTGTCACAATCAGGACCAAAACAAACACTGGAAACATGCCCCTGGAAAATGACAAAGAGTAAAAAGAAAAACATTCACGAAAATATTATAATATAGGCTTGCAAACAGTAGCGTTTTTAACTACTCATTTAGACCTGTCTGTTTAGAATTGTTCACTTCTGCTAATAAGATAGATAAATACGATTGGATTGACTTTGGATGAAAGGTGGAAGGTCGATTTTCAGCGGAAAATGTACAATTAACGAACAATTAGTGCGAATTTGATGGTACTTTGTTTACTGTCTGACAGACGCTTTCGGGTTAATGTAAACAGAGGTACCTGATAAACTTTAAAGAGCTGACGTTTTTGAATTTATTTCTACATTATGTGATCAGCACAAAAAAAACCACATAAAGATGATGAAACGATCGGCCAGGCTGTAAGCGTGCAACTGCTCGCTCTGGAGCCTTTATTAGAAACTCTAGCCTGGCTGAAACTAAAAGTAAACATATCAACTGCAAATGAATTCAAAATCGTATTAAACTCGTAATTTACCGGTTTGTAAGGGGAAAGAAGTTTACCAGTGATCATCTCCACACCTTCCCAATATGTGTATATACGACAGTAAATGTCGACAGTTTTGGGGTCTTCAATTTGCGTCCCTTTTAATGAACGAATGTTCGTTTGAATTATATTACATCAGCTTTTCAGTTTGTACCGACAATCGATGGATTGACTTTCCATTAGTTTTTTACTGGAGTTATAACCCTCTTATTGTGTTCTCAACTCGAGTTTAGATTTAAAAGTAAACGAAACAATCATATACTTACATCATAGACTTGACTTGTGTATAGAAACAACGGTAACTGCAGTCATTCTGCATCGACTTATATTTGCATCGATTTCCATAAAAAAGGGCCCTCTATTTAAGCGATAGCAACATGTGGCGGTTTCAAAACATAACCGATTCAAAGTGCCATTGTGATTCGAGTCTGAGAGATTTTGCGATATCCACTGAAAGACGACGTAATTCTATTCCACACTAGACATTGATTCCACAACGTATAAACTGCAGTAAGACTATGAGCTCTTTGCCCGGGGGGGAACCTCCGACCTTGGCGAGAACCTGGCAACTCTTCCACATAGGGCGGCAAAGTGAAAAACCCATTCAGAAATTTGTCAATTTTTTTGGACTGAGTGGAATTCGAATCTGTGACCCATCGATGGGAGGCTCAAGTCAGCCCAATGGACTATCGCCCTGTCGCCCACTCAGGCTACTTAACAGAAAGTTTCACAATTTTGTTTGAACTGCATGGTATTGAGGTCTGTCATTTTTGCAGGCGCCGTGACACACATGTATCACTGTGCGTCATAGACAAAATGAGCACGATTTTAACGTCATATTGATAAAATTCATCCCAAATAACAGGGCAGTATTAAAGTGACACGAGCTGCCCAAATTTAAGGAAAATGTTGTTGAAACAGAAACCGAATAAGCTAATGGTTCGTCACTTGCATCAAGAAGTACGAAATAAGAGTGTTTTCCCGATAATAGCTTCCCAGTCTTGAAGATGTACGTTAAAACGACAAAAGCTGCCAAAATATGGATAGGCCTACTTTCACGTTTAAGCGAAATTCGGAAATTATTTTTCTTAAAAATTGCAATTTAGAATCTTTTTAACTAGCATTTGCTTACAATGAATGAACGTTCGCCCCGGTTGGTCCTTTTTGCAATTTGTTTTCTTTTCATATCACATTTCGGCTGGTACAATAAGGTGAAGAATTACTTATTGGGTGACGACGTAATTCTTCACCTTATTGTAACCTTTCAGCTTCTAAATGTCATTAAAAAATTTTGTACAGGTCACTGACTGTATGGATTTCCCTAATTCAAGCATTTAGTTTTAATATGACCATCAGTTCCACCTATTGTCGACGGAATTAGAATTTATGATAGGCAGCTCATGCAAACTTAAGGTTTTGTAAGCAACAAAACCCGTATAATGTTCTCGTATATACCGGCTAAATTAACTTGGCTGTGGTTAACCCATAACATACATGTTCAAGATTAGTATCTGTGGGAAACTATTAGTTTGTACTTCTTGATGAAAATGACAGTTAGCTTGTTCTGTTTCAATAAAAAATCTCCCCATTTATTTATTTGACAGCCCATGTAAATTTTTGAGCGGTACTTTGTTTGTGATCCTGAAAGGGGCTTAGGTATACCCGACTTTTGGGAGACCGCCAAGGATTACTCCACACATACCTTTACAACAGATCCCGGTTCGACTGGGTGTTGCTCCCAGATTTTAGGATTACTTCAGGAATGAGACGATTATGGCAGACAGTGCTGTGTCTAACTAAGAATCAAGAAGATAAATCGAAGTCGATGAAGATGTCCAACTGAAACCAACTTATATTGACGAACACACACATACAAATACAGGCAGTTCACAGGCAGAGTTGTTCTCAGTTAATTGCTACATATTTCTTAACTCCAATACCCTATCGTTTTCTATTTTAGAGTTATAATTAGAGTCCGAAAGGTATATCCCAAATTTTGTATCTTTTCAGTCCGACGGCCAAAAACCAACTTCCCTACTTTGTATCGGAATAGCTTTTCTTTTTCTCTTCACACTATACAGTTCTATTAGCCTCTTCGTTGTCGATCAAACTTTTCACTACCACTAAACTGACAAAAGTTAAACAAAAACTTGTACCGCGTAAACTTACATATTTACATTCAGAATAAAATAGCCGGAATAATTCTCACGACTGAACCTATCATACTGTACAATATGTAAATCTATAAACTTATATAAAATTCCAATCAAAGCTCAACATGAAGGTATTCTGTATCATGTAGTATTACAAGTTGTTTATTTTTTTATCTGGCATGAGCTTCAAATACAGATAAAATGTATATACGTTAATGTTGTTTTAACCCCCTAAAATAAACTCATACACCCGGGCTATGAACCCCCTAAAATAAACTCATACACCCGGGCTATTTGAATTTTGTCCGCTAATGGCATATGTTGTCGGTACACATTGGTTAGTGAGTTTCTTAAAGGTTGTATTTCAATGTCAATCTTTTAGGGTTTCAAGGTCCTTCAGGCGCTCAGGTTTTCTTGACAATCCGAATTTTCGCAGCTCATGTCACTGTAAAGGAATGACCCCAGGGATCATATGACAACATTTTAATACATTTCTCCTTTGTCGTGTCCGGTCCAAAATTGTACAGCGTAAACGGAATATTTTATAGCCAGGGTAAGTTGGTTATTTTTAGCTTTTTTAAGTCTCTCGGGACCAGAAGATAGGGAAACAATAGATAAAGATCATTTCCTCCGCAAATATGTTCGATTGGGATTATGCTATGAAGGTCATTTACATAGAGTCTGAAATATAGAGGCCTTGAAATGGACCCTTTTGGAACTCCAACCAATACTGAGCTACATACAGGCTGCTTGATACCATCACGAAGTCTGAGGAGAATATAAAGGTTTGGAAACGTTCTCCAAGTAAATTTGATTTAGATAATTAAAAGACAATTCTTTTTCGTGAGTTCCATAAATATATCTTCATTAATTTATATATTGATCGTTTCAAGTTTTACGTCACACTCAAGATTAGTTAAATCTAGATCTTTCCTTGGGTCGGCATTGCTATTTTTCGGCATGGTTTGTTAATGGTCAATGGTTAGTTGGTGAACTGATGGGTGTTCAACGCTAGACCAATGTAAGGTAAAAGTTTACCATGGCTGTTCATGGCTGATCAGTCGGCAATGAGTCAACATTGGCCAAACGCACTTGTTCATGTAAGTAACTAGTATGCATAGTTGGAGTTGGTTCTTGGTCGGCGTAGGCTAAGTGTCGATCGCCCAAAGTTGGCTCAACGTTATGCCATGACCACCCTCTTTATGGTGGGATAATCATCAGATAGCAGCATCGGAACCAGGTTACATAGTTGGCCTTGTTATAGTCGGCAAATAGTTCGCTGCTAATTACTGACCCACCGTTAATTCAACATTTGCTATCAAGTGCTTAGCCCACAAGAATCTGTAACCCAAAGTTGGCTAAATGTTGTGCCAAGGTCAGCAATTTTAAGACTGACATCGATTTGTTTTTACCTTGGTCAGGTGTAGATACAATATAAAATCGTTTTATTCTTATAAGTGATTGGTTGGCGAATACAGCAGTGCCCTAACAATGTATAATTGTCACCGCCATCACTCTGACTTTAATCAGCTTTATGTGGGGTTGCTGTGTCCATTGATGTTTGAAGAATGCGATCCAGTGGGTGACTTTAAAGTTTAAGTTTGGGTTGGTCTTGGGTGTTGGTGTTAGTGTTGGTGTCCACCTGAAGCTCCAAACACCATGCATCGAGTCAACACTCAGTACAGACACCAGTGTTAACACTAGTGTTCAATTAGCAAATAGTCTGTAAGAAAAGTGTTGACCTGAAGCCGAAACACCGACCTGCGGTTAACACTGGTGTTCGTCCAGTTTTGACACGGCTTCAATCACTCTACTGTTCAATTTGTACAGTAATATCCGACCTGACATCTTGCACTAATTAGCATATAGTAGCAGGTTGTCTGTTAACTTTCCATCCAAACTTTTGACACGGTGTAAACGGGCTCCACTACTTTCGTGTGTGCATACTTGACGGACAGCCCAAAGGCAACCCATGGGGGCAACAGGGATAATCCTGGGGATTTTTTTCCTCCAGCAACCGCCTCGTTAGCTGCAACAAACAACATGGCTGCTAATACCGTTGACTTTAAACTCAGTCTGGTGTTAACCCTTAGGGGTTAGTTTTGTCTCCAATAGTAAAGCAATTGGAAGAATTCCGAAATTAACACCAACTGCGGTTCAACTCAACACCTCATGCTCCAACCGGTGCTAACCTAACACCAAACTCCGACTGTAAATCTAGGTTACACCAACACCAGGTGTCAACACCAACACTCTTATAGCAACTTATAATTGGTGTCATTTTAGGTGTTGGGTGTTGTGTTAGCTTCAGTGTCAAAACAAACACCGACTTTAATCGTGGGTAACACCGAAAGCAAGTGTCAACACCAACACCATGGCTCGAGCTTATAGATGGTGTGAACCAGGCTTTAAGTGTTGATGTTAGTGTTAGTGTTGGTGTTAACACCCAACTTTAAAGTCACCCATTGTCGCCTGTTCTGCGTTATCGTGATATTTGACATATTTTAATAATATTAAAAAGCTTCTTTTGTTTTTACTGGAATGGAAACCAACATGAAAAGGTATCGTTTACGGATATCGGAATTGTTAATTTTACGAAATGCTTAGACCTCTTCACTGAAACACGGGTATTGAAAGGAATTATTCGAAAAGAGATGAGCGCACAGCACTGAAAGACTCGGTGAGGGTTGATTTCATTCCTTAAAGCCTTCAGACGTGCTTTTTGGGAGCTCTAGTTTAACGTTATGTTGTCGTTGTTATTGAATTTTTGCAAGGCCTGTTGGCCTTTGCTAATGCCCATGGCCAACCTAAGGACAGGACAGGACCGTCGACAGGGAGTTAAAAGAGCTATCACTGTATGTTGAGGTGGGTGACTATTAAAATGCTCCTGCAGAGAAGTTAATCAATAGTGTGGAAAATTTATATGGACTTAATACTTCTTTGGCGTGTATTCCAAGAGGCAACGGATGTTATGAAATTACAGTTGGTGAGCAGGAAGATTTCGAGTTGTTGTCGGGGTATGTTATGATCGATAGTGATAAATATGAGTCCCGCCCTGTGCAAAGTAAGTCGGTAGTACTTTCATTTCTACACCTTCAAATATATATAGAGGAGTTGAGATCGTTACAAGTTGAAATTCTGTCGGAAATAAAACGCAGAGTTCATAAAGGATCAAACATTGAAGATGGAACTAGGTATTTTAAGCTACAGTTCCCGCCCATTTTATAGTATTTTAAAGTGCTGCACGACAACCAGCATGTTGTTCATTATGCCTATCTGAACAACATCTGTATAGAGACTGTGCGAGATTTAAATGTTTCAGGTGCAAATGTCAAGGCCACACTAAGAGACATTGTACAGCAGAACGATGTAATCAATGTAGTTTTTATGGTGAAAAATGCTCTTGTCCGCATATCCCTATTCTGTATGCAGAATGTAAATCTAAAAACCGTGTGCGTTCGCCGCTGACTGATCAAGAAGTAGGTCAGGAGGCTAACACACAATAGTCAAGCGCCTTTGTCCTCTGTATGCTCAAATGACCCAACACCTGAACAAAGTGTATGCACTGACCCTGTTGAGTGTGATAACCAGATAGTCGAGGAGGCTCCAGAGGGTGATACTGATTCGCACTCGGATTATGATATGTTCCAAACTCTAGCCAGTTGTCATTCTATATATATAAATCACACACCTTTCAGTGACCAAATATACATTAAATGCGATTTTTCAGAGGTTGAAAGGGGTCCAGGCCTGTATGCTTTCAATAATACACTGTTGTTTGATAAAAAATTTTGTGAAGAAATGAACAAAATGATTGATAGCCAGCTATCATGTTCTTTGTATGTTGGTGACATATGCTTGTGGAGAGACAATTTGAAATACAAAACTAAATGTTTATCTAAAAACTATAGTAAAATAAAGCAAGGAGAAAAAAAAGTTAATTAATGATATACAGCAAAAATCAAACAATGAATACAGAAAGGCTAGTATTATACCTGGCTATATAGCACAGACAAAGTCATTCAGTTGGAGGCGGAGTTGGAGAACGAAAAGCGTAATGGAGCCCTTCTTAGATCGAGGGTCAT
Source organism: Lepidochitona cinerea (assembly GCA_963971465.1). Taxonomy (NCBI): domain Eukaryota; kingdom Metazoa; phylum Mollusca; class Polyplacophora; order Chitonida; family Tonicellidae; genus Lepidochitona; species Lepidochitona cinerea. Next base: position 27,958,886 of record OZ020561.1, read on the forward strand.
TTATACCCACGAAAGTGATAAAAACACAAAATATTTTTGAACCTACAGAACCATAACAAGGGTAAGAAACTTATTAGGTCTATTACAACAGATAGTAGATCAAATGTATGATTTTAAAGGCATCTTGAATGAAGTTTATAGCTTTTACAAGGAGTTATATAGAGGTAACGATTGATGTTGATGAAAATGCAGTTGATTCTGTTCTTGCCTCGCTATAGGCGATGGTAACTGAAATGGACAAAGATTTCTGTGATAATTAAGATTGCTTTACAGGGCATGGCCAAAGAATCATGGAAATGATGGATTGATATTTTTTCTGATAATGTTATGTCTAGAAGCAAGCGGAGTAGCATTTTTGCACAGATTACTTACAATATGGCTTTGATGAAAACTTTTGTAAATGGATAGGATTTTTTACAACGATGACTGCTGTTAAATGCAATGGTCACGTGACCAACTATTTTTCTGTGTCACAGTCTATTAGACAAGGGTGCTCAATACCTGCATTATTTTATGTTTTGACTGTAGAACCACTTGGTTGTATGTTAAGGAAACATCCAAATATTTCTGGCATTCCTATTTCAAATTCTGATAAATACTGTCTGACTTTTCAGCATGCGGATGACACTAATATTACACTGTCTAACCAGCAGTCAATTACTAGGGTCTTGGAAGTTGTACATGTGTATTGTAAAGCCCCTAATGCCAAATTAAAAACTGAAGTCCGAAATTTGGTGTTCTACGGCATCAAGTGTCACATTGCATGAAATACAAGGAATACCTGTTGTTAAAATCTGGGTTTTGACGGGGGAATGTGTCGTCAGAAAAATTGGAATGAAAAGCTGGATAAGATGAAATCTATGGAGACAAAGAAAACTGTCACTTCAGGAAAGGGTGTGTGTGATCACTACTCTGTTAATGTCTAAGTTATGGTTTGTTATGATTGATTGATCGTTTGGTGTTTTACGCCGCGTTCAAGATTATTTCATTTATATGGTGGCGTAGCCAGTTTTATAGTGGGAGGAAACCGGGCGCTATGCCCGGAGGAAACCCACGACCTTCCGCTGGTAACTGGCAGCCATCCCACATAGGGGTTTGTTATGAGGGTGCTACATGTTCCCGATTCTTATTTGTGTAAACTAAAAAAGATTTTCTTAGATTTCTTGTGGAATAAAAAAACCCACTTGGTTGCATATAATGTTTTAATAAGTGATAAAAGTAAAGGAGGATTATGTCTTCCTGACGTTGAATCTAAGGCTAAAGCATTCCGTCTGAGCTTCTCAGCTCGTTTTTTTCAATTCATCAAGTGTGGTATGGAAAGATTTTTCGCTATTATTTATGTTCGTTGCAAAACTTAAATGAATGTACTGCACTGTTCTATATGTCAATTAACAAGTCACTTCTACATCATTTACCCCCCTTTTGCAAGGAGATTTTGGTAGCTTGGTGGGAATTTAAAAAAGAATGTAAAGTCAATATTTCGCACCCACAACAAATTCTATTGCAGCCCATTTTTTTTACAATTCTAATGTTTAGTACCAGGGGCATGTACTATCATCTTCAATTTGTTTGAAGTGTAAACTATTTAACCTGAGGGACTTTTTATATATTGTTATCCCAGGATATCTACAGTTAGATTGATTGATTGTTTGGTGTTTTACGCCGCGCTCAAGATCATTTCACTTATATGGCGGCGTTACCAGTTTTATTGTGGGAGGAAACCGGGCTCTGTGCCCGGAGAAAACTGGCAACCATCCCACATAGGTCGTTCGAGTGAAAACCCAGTCAGAAAATTTTCCAATTTTTGGACTGAGGGGGAATCGAACCCGCGACCCATTGGTGGAAGGCTGTTCGGATTGAGCGTCCAACGCTCTACCTACGGAGGCCCCGCTCTACCGTTAGAGGTTATACGAGAAATAAATATGTCTGAGTTTCAGAACATTAGGACATGTGTTATAGATAAGTTATATGATATGGTGTTGTCAGTAGTGCCCAAAAAGTGGTTAAACTTGTTAAATGGTATCGAAGATCAACACAAAAATGAATGTATTATATAACTTTTGTTAGATGATAAGATTGTTCAGATTTCAGAAATAATCACGACGATTTTATAAAATTCTGCGTGATTCATTTACTAAACCACCGGCTAGTGTTTCATTTTGGAATAGAGTCTTCCCGAACTTGAATGTAGCCTAATATTGGGATTTGGTACCAGCTTGTATCCAGCTTGTATCCAACTGAATTAGGAAATTCTACACAATGCTATTTATACTAAGGAAAAGTTGTTAACATGTAAAATGGTTGATTCCGATGTATGTGACAGATGTAAAATGCACACAGAAACTCTAACGCATTTATTTTTCAGTTGCTCCTGTAACTCAGCCCTAGTTAAATACATGCAAGAATTTATAGAAACATTGTTTCAGTTTGAACACCCTTCTGTATTTAATGACATGTCTCTGCAATATTTTTTATTATTTCCTATGTCCGAGAAATTTAAAAATGTGAATTGTAATTATGTGAACATGAGTAGAGAGCTATATGACAGAACGAGCGCAGTGATGACGTCATAAAAGGGGATAGCATGCACTTCCGGTCAAAATGGCGGCGCTTCCGGTCAAAATGGCGGCGCTTCCAGTAAACCCCGCACTAAATGTAAAATGACGCACTTTCGGGAAATCCCGCATGTCGTACAATAGTACGAGAATGATATCGAGCAAAATCTTAACTTTATTCAGAAATATTTAACAAAAATGTGTAAAAATGGAATGATGTTAAGAAAGAGATTTTCGGTAGAAAACAATAGAATGAAGCTGTTAGGACGTTGTTTTAAGACGTAAAGAAATACGCTAAGAAAGTATCACCAGCAGACGCCCGACGGGCGTTAAGCGGCCGCCGGACGTTAAGCGGAAAACCATAAAATCAATAGCATTCTGGTACCATAGTACGGACACAAAATGTGAACTTTGATCAGGAAAATTAAAAGAAAATGTGTAAAATACTTTTTTCACTCTAGGTATAAACATCTAGTCATACACCCTTTACCACTTATCAAAGTATCAGCATATTTGAAAAAAATATAGTAAATGACGTTAAGAAAGTAATTTTCGGTAAAGAACAATAGAATAAAGACGCTAAGCCATAGCGTTAAGACATAGAGAAAACTGTTAAGAAAGTGAGTCTAAAACCATAATTTGGAAAATAATATCCTCGATTAACGTCATGTCATTAAATCAATGGCATTCATCGATAGGATGACGCGAGGGGCGTTAAGAAAGTGATTTTCGGTAGAGAACAATAGAATGAAGATTAGAACAATATCCTCAAACAATAGATGTTATGTAGCATGAGCAGGCAGCATGACGTCACAATATATAGCGATTAAGCCTAATTTTTAAATGGCTAAGACGGACGGTAAAATAACCAACCTACAAAAAACAATGAAGCATATAAAACAATAGACTTACCACGCATCGAATAAGTTACCACGACCTATAGCAAAACTAAAAATCTTAAAAAAAGAAGTCTTACCTTCAGGATTTCTATTAAGCGTTGTTGTTGTTGTTTTTGTCCACATTGCGCTAGTACATGAATCATATCTTCACGTGTAACAACCTAGAACTGACATCTACGCGTAAAATTCGAACCAGGTACCCCACGTGACATATTCAGCCTAAACGTTAGCCTTCCAATCAATGATCGATCCTATAGTTAGTGGGCGGTGCTCGTGGGGATTGACGGGCTCGATATTTAATACAACCTCCATGAGTACCATCAAAGGGACCCCCTGCTCGAATAAGCTTTTAACTCGTTAAAGCGTCTATCAAAAAAAATAAAAAATAAAATAACGCCCCGCTGGCCAAAACCACGAGAGTCTTTTGGTATACGGACTTTATCGAAATCAACTTTGAAAAACTCAATAAATATGAAATACCACAGTTGTATTAATTGATAGACCTAAATATGAAGATGTATATATAAAAAAAAAACAATGGAAAAAAAACGTACTATTTTTCCCATATCACTAACAGACGCCCGGCGAGCGTTAAGCGGCAAATAACTCCCTGACACAGTACATATTTAAGAAACCCCTGAGAGCGGTTCCTGAGAGCAGTCTTAACTACAGTAAACCATCAATATCTGTCAACGGTAATTTCAAATCAGAATATAAATTCACTGTCTATGCACTTACTGGACTATCATATCCCAGTAACCGCAGTTCGGAGAATGCATTGGTTCTTATAAAAGCTTTACCCCGCACACGACTCCGGTATCTCCATTTCGACTCAAATTGTTCCTAAACAAGATTCCTTGCCTCGTTTTCAACTATTTGAGGTTGTTCACAAAGTGTAACTATTGTCCCGTTAAGGTTTCTTATCCATCCCATAATAGTTCATATGAGGAATCGAAGAAAAGCCATGGTTTCTGACTGACGGAGAGAGGGCGCTGTTTAGGGTGACCTCTGGGTCAAAAGGCGCCAGGGCCCTGTATATGGTGTAATGGGACGTTTCACACTTCCCCATTCATAGACCATTGCTATCGTATAAGCAGAAAAACAACATTTGAATGGTGCTCACGTGGATTTATTGAAAATCATACATTTCAATTTGATCTACGACTTTTTTGTGACTTAATGATAATGAGCGTGTAGCGTCACCGAAAAAAGTTACGTTTCAAGAACTTTTAGGAATTGTCATTAAACATTGCAGCCAGAATCTTCAGTTTTTGTGCTTTCTTTGTATAGACAAACAAACTTCTACAAGAAAAGAAAAAAGTGTGTAATTTTCGAAGTAAAATACGTGGATAACTTACAATTTCATGCCCCGAATGCTATCATAGTCAATACGTAATGAGGGAGTTTCATAAATTGCATATCAAATACGAGATCCTAAATATGATATCCTCCTTGTTTGAAGCGTCCATTTGGTTACACGCAATGGTACAGCGATACAAATTGCTGCACGCCGATATACTTCTCTGCCCAGAATACTTTCTCCGCCATGTTGATCCCTCATTCTACCCCTCCTGCATGTGCGTGCCGTGTGCAAATACACATGCTAAGTAGAGATGACTTTTCAAACGACATCGAGTCTGTAGTGCAACATCAGCTGGCAGGTCACTTTTTCCTCATTTTTCTCAATTATCGGGGTAGAATCGACTTTAATACCTTCGTCTTGGTGTTTATTGCATAACCCGATACCGCTGAACGTTGGTTCGCACCTCGTCATACCCCTCGAATGCTGCGCATTCTCGTGGTTTGACTCTGTACGAACCAACGTTCAGCGGTATCGGGTTACGCAACAAACACCGCTACGGCGGTATTAAACCCTTAAATATACCCCGGTCTAATGGTGTCCTAATAAAACAGATCGAGGCTTGGCAATATTTTAAACCTAGACTAATAGGCCTTTGAACAGCCGCCTACTAGAACAATACTGTTTTATTTACTTTCTAAAAGTAGGGATGTAGAGTGGACATTACTTTTCACGTAATTGTGCATCTTAGTGAAGGCCCTTTAAACTTATTCTGTGGCAAAAATCCAAACCCTACAATTGATTGACCGAGTTAAATTTGGATATTGGCAATGGTGGCAGCTATTATATGATATACAAACTGCAAGAAAAGGCCAAAGTTGCACATTGGTTTACCACTGCTCTGGTATATTTATGGTCACTAAAACACACTGACACAGGGAAAATCTTCTTGTCTAAAATAACCATGAAGACAAGTTTCTAAGTGCTCTGGAATATGTTGGAATGTTTTCAAAGAACAATTAATGTTTAACTGTTATTCAAACTTCGAAAATTCTTCATTTTTTAAGATTTAAAGTTGGACTGTACGCCACTACTAAAAGACACATCAAATTTCCTCGTACGGGCTTGGTAGTTGAGGGTTTCCGTTTAAGAAGTGTTGCTCTCCATGCTTGACGCCAGTCAACATACATGTACACTGTAGTTCTAAAAAGATTAAAACCACATCATGTACAATTTTGGCGACGAACATGGCGACCCTTTCGATTCGTGTAGATTTAGTCTGTCTATAAGTTTCCCACAGTTGAGAGAACATTGACCTAGCCTGTGTGTATGTATTCGGAAACCATGATCTATTCCACAGGACTATAACATGAGCCTCGCCCGGTCGTCCACGAGGTTCACACTACCGAAACCTTATTAAAAAGATGATCCAATTGTCGAACTTTCAATATGGTTTCAACTACATCAATTGTGTGCAAAGAAACATGGATCTTATATTCAAACTACGCTACGGAACTAATTACAAAGAACTAAATCTCACTTTAATGACTTCATGTTTTTTTATGAAAACGTAGACCAAAATATCCCTACGCCATCACGTTTACTGGCGGAGGGATAAAGAAAATTTGTACATAATAACGTTGACACTAATTTGGTGACATCTTGAATTCGCTACTATTCTCGTTTAAAACGTCGCCATTGAGGTCATCCTATTGTTCGGGCGGTTGATTCCTTAACAAGAATCGTTAGTAGACTCAAACATGTGACCCAGTCTTTCATAGGAATATGAGTTAACAGGCAAGCGTATTGGAAACGAAAAATAGTGCTTTTATTTGGAAGAGTGATCTTTGCCTTATAAAAGGGGGCCACAGCCGGTTTGTCTTAATGGAGTGCTTTCAGGATTCAGTTTGTTGGATATGTGCGATTTTAAATCAACGAGTAAATGAATGTGGATTGTTTGCATTTGGAGACACAATTTGTAGTTTTGTTTTCTATAATGCAATAACAAAAATATTGAGATTACCGTATTTGACCAAATCGCTCAGATAAGAGAAGCCAATATAATTCGACGTGGAGATTTGTCAAATTCAAAACAGAACAGACTTGTTCTATATGGTGTGTAGCGGAACAAAGACTGTTTTATCGGAAGAAAAACTGATCACCAGGGAAAAGGCATCTAACTTTTTAGTCAAATTAACGCATCACTTAAATGTTTTCCTTCGTTAAAGTGGCATGAGCTGCCAAAATGATGATATTTTGACGTTAAAACAGAATGTTGAAATTATTGGCTATTTTTCTCAGAGCGTATAATTCAGAAGCTTTTTATTGCTTTTAGTCTCGAAAATATACGATACAGTATTGTTTTGAACTAACTTTGGTTTAGAATAAATGAATGGTCGTTCCGGTTATTTAAATTTTATTCACTTTTCGAACGCGTTTTCGGTTTGTACAGGCCACATACTGAATGGATTTTCCTCATTCCAACGCCAATCATTTAGTTTTTTCGATGCCCTTCAAAACCTGTTACTGTCGTGACGTTTAGAAATTATGAAAAAAGTGTGAATTTTTGGAAGCTCATGCCACTTTAAACAACAACAACAACATTCGATGTACCGTAACACCATTCAAACAAAACAATAGCAAAATGGGTATAGCATGTTGCAGTAAAATTGAATCCCCACTTTACAACATTCAGAAAAAATAGTTTATATCCCCACACATGATCAGCTTTACAAGTATACATGAACTGACAACCTAGCAATCTTTTTGGAAAATTATTTACCAATATTTACAGCTCAAGTCATAACATATTAGAGCTTACTTGAAGTGAACTTCGTGTAACTCGACACCAGGCTCAGATTGCACCAGGCAATTCTTAAAAAATAATCGGCAGGGGGTAAAACAAGGAGACTGATGTTTAAGCCGGACAAACGCATCGCCACTGACGATTCTCCACGCCTCGCTGAATATTTTTAAATTAAGAATCGGCCGTAGCTCGGCATTTATCCTATACATTACTTCGTGTCACACTCTTTCCTTTTACGCACCCTCAAAGGAATCATGTTTCCTGCGCTTCACCGCGGCTTAAAAAAACTGTAACTAATTCAAAATGCTTCTTCAGTGTATCGATTTCATTCCTTTCAATAGTTACGGCTTTTAAATGAATTATTTGGAAGGACTTCGGCATTCAGATTTAAACCAAGTTTTAAATATGTATTAATCCTTTCTGCCTTTTAGATTTTACCTCCAACACACATTTAATGCATTCCTCGTTTCATTTTACTCATTGATTTGTTCGAATTTCATTGTAAATCTACCAAATCCTTCTTCAATAGAAGACAACTTTAAAATTGGCCTGACAGATTTCAAACTCTCTTCGTACAATGAAGTATGGTCCGCAGTATGTCCGAGAATTTCCTCAATAGCTGGATAATTTGATGACAACGAAACTCTGGCATCACATGACTGCGTGGTTTTGAAAAGTCTGTTGATAGAGAATAGTTATCTCACCCTTTTAATGGTCGTTTAATGTGTACTCTTCCTGACCGGCAAGTAAGTAAAACAGGATGAAACACATGTGTGTGGCTATCCTTTCAACTACTTTGTGGGTCAATTGTATGGGTGTGTGACCCGAGGTGGCGCTAATAGTGCCCCTGCAGGCCGCGTCAAAAACAAATAAACAAATACATAAATAAACAAGGATACTTACTTATGTCCTTCTGGTTTTCCATCAACTAGCAAAGAACTAGCCCATTCAACAACAGCAATATCATCTCCTTGATAAATGATCTTGACTAATCGAAGTTCAATGAATTCCAAATCTACTCCTGATTCAAAAAAACTTGTATAGGCACTCTTGATTTCTGTGAAAGATAATCACAGTATACGGGTCACAGACATGAAGGCTCTTTCTTCAACCTCATATACACAAGGGATTTTGGTTAAGTTCAATCTCAATAAGATTAAAAGAATTGGATAATCGCTGAACAGACATATAAAAAACGAAGAGCATATTTCACCTTAGCCTGTGCACATATTTACAAATTTTGATCAGGTGAGATTCTCAATCGAGATCTCGTACCATTCTACGAGATCTTCTACACGAGACATCATATCTTAACGAATGGATCAATTCCTATGTTTGATTAGTGAGATTCTTGCACCTTAGCGATTCTCGCACGTTAGCCCTCGAGCCAATGCCATTGAGATTCTCTAGACCTCGGTATTGGCATTGTGGCTGAATTTTTGAGTGATGTGTGGGTATATATATATATATTACAAAAACTCAAATGCCAATAAAATAATTCCACTTTCAACGAGCACTGCAATTGAGAGAAATTTGAACAAAAATCTTAAAGATTTTTAACCTCACTGGAGCCCGTTTCACGACAGGGCGTAGCGTAAGTCTTTACGTAACCGTCACAGCAACGTATGACTTCAGTATGGGTTACCATTACAGTTACGCAATAGAATCACAGTTAAAATCGTAAAATTGAAAATGATTCTTTTACCTTCGTATCCGACCCGTGTATTTCCCCCAGGAGCCATTCGACGACCATCCATCGCATAAAACGTCATTACACGTTCAACATCCTTGTCATTGATAGCATCGTTAAATCTGCCCATAAATTCTTGAAGTTCCACCGACGTAAATTCTGCCGAATATATATATATATATATAATTAATATTTAGCGTAGATCGATTTTAGTTTTTCGCTGAAACATGTATCGATATTCAATTGAACGACGTCATCATCGACGTGATGGAACACGACGTCACTGGACGACGTCATCGTCCAAATGCATGTGTGAATGTCAGACTGTTGTTTGACTTGCCCATTGCTTTTAAAATTAACTCATAAACGGAGGATATTGCTAATACGCGATGGCAAGCAATGGTCTATAAACAGGTCTTTTGGTAGACACAAAAATTATAACACAAATATAACAGCCGTTTAGTACGATGGCTTGAAAAGGTACGGAAGCGTATTAGGGCCAGGTGAAAAAAACTTTATAATTCGGAGTTACTATCTCCTAATTAGAGCGGCTAATTCGGAGTTAATAAGTCCCACGTACATGTAGCTAATTCGGAGTTAGTAACTCCGAATTAGCGAAATTTCGTAAAAAGGACATTAGAGGCTATTTCGTTGTAAATTTGTTTTCGTTTCAATTTTTTTTTTTAGTTTTGAATCTTTATTGAGGAGGTTTTCACCCCGGTGAAAAGTCACATGATTATTCACCCAGGTTATAAATCATGTGACTTATTACCGGGGTGGATAGTCATGTGACTTTCCACTTGGGCAAAGGCCTCCTAAAAAGATTAGAAACTAAAAAAATCATTACTAAAAAAAAAAAAGATTTAAAACTAAACAAAATTGGAAACTAAAAAAAATGTTTAAAACTAAAAGGAGATTGTTGGCAAACTGATGTTACACAAACGATTGTGATCATAAAGGGCAACATTCTGGCGATAAGAAATCACCATTAATGGCAATAAGCTATACAATTTATTCAGGATATTATTAGCCAAATCAAAAGTGCATTTTAACAAAATAAAATGATGCTTGTAAGTATGGAACTTCAGGGTTCATTTGGCTTCACAGGGCAAACATATTGAAGTAAAAAGGTCACTTTGAGGGTGTAGCACAGAAGAGTCAATAACGCGTATAGCCTCCATAAGTCCGAATTACAGCTTCCAACCTGCGTCTCATCCCTCCAGCGAGACGTCGGATCTGTTGAAGGGGTACCTGTGCGGATTTGAATCCTTTAGAGCACATTTGGGATAGGATGGGCAGAAACATTCAAGTCCTAGAGCCTCCTGTACAAAGTCTGCAGGAATTGGAAGCCGCATTACATCGGTATTCAACAGACCCGACGTCTCACTGGAGAGATGAAACGCAGGCTGGAAGCTAATGGAGGCTATACGCACTATTGCCCTTCTGCTCTGGGGATGTGTTCAAAGGGACATTTTTACTTCAATATACACTTTTGATTTGACTAACGATATCCTGAATAAATTGTATAGCTTATTGCCAATAATGGTGATTTCTTATCGCCAGAATGTTGCCCTTTATGATCACAATCGTTTCTGCAACATCAGTTTGCCAACTCCCTACACCAATGATTTTATCGGTCGGTACAGACTTTCCAGGGGGGTGCTTAACTTTTTTCTTTGTGTATATCTGAAATAATCATGTAACGCGAAAAAATCGTGCATGAAACGGGAGCTAGATTGAATATGACCGAAGTGTAATGGAAAGACGGGCTTGTCCGGTCTAAGATTGATGCCACGATGTCAGTGTTGCTCGAAAAAGTGGCAAATGGTCTATTAAAAGCATGCATTTTAATCGCACCCTAGACTAATCGCGCAGTGAGAACGGCCTTAACACGAACTAGCGCAGGAATTTTCACATGCCAGCTTGGGTAACATTTTTAAAAGCTATAAGAAAAATATAACAATCCTGACATCACATTATACGTGAATATTTTCTTGGAATTAAAATCAACATTTAACAAGTAACGAAAACGGAACGTCAATTTCCCACAATAGTCCCATTTTTACTAAATCTGGCAAGATGGCGACGTTCTCTGCATGTTGATTATTTTGACAATTGTAAGTTATGAAAAAAGTCTGAATTTTTGCAGCTCATTTGATCAAATTGCCGCCCTTAGAATAACGAAAATATCGAACCTTCTTTCTTGTTGCCGGATACTCCTGTCCCAATCAGGACCAAAACTAACACTGGAAACATGCCCCTGGAAAATGACAAAGAGTAAAAAAAAAATATAATATAGGCTTGCAAACAGTAGCGTTTTTAACTACTCATTCAGACCTTTAAAGGGACCGTCTGTTTAGAATTGTTTACTTCTACTATTAACATAGATAAATACGATTTGACTGACTTTGGATGGAAGGTGGTAGGTCGATTTTCAGCGAAAAATGTACAATTAACGAGCAATTAGTGCGAATTTGATGGTACTTTGTACTTTCGGGTCAATGTAAACAGAGGTCCTACGTGGGTCAACCCCACCGTAGTGAGTTGTGAAATTATTACTTATATTCATCTACCTGACAAACTTAAAAGAGCTGACATTTTTTAAATTTATTTCTACATTATGTGATCAGGACAAAAACACATAAAGATAATGAAACGATCGACCAGGCTGCAAGCGTGCTACTGCTCTAGCCTGGCTGAAACTAAAAGTAAACATATCAGCTGCAAATGAATTAAAAAATCGTATTAAACTCGTAATTTACCCGTTTGTAAGGGGAAAGAAGTTTACCAGTGATCATCTCAACACATTCCCAATATGTGTATATACGACAGTAAAATGTCGAAAGTTTTGGGATCTTCAATTTGCGTCATACACACGGTTCCCTTTTAATGAACGAATGTTCATTTGGATTATATTACATAAGCTTTTCAGTTTGTACCGACAATCGAGGGATTGCTTCTTCGTTAGTTTTTGATGGAGTTATAACCCTCTTATTGTGTTCTCAACTCGAGTTTAGATTTAAAAGTAAACGAAACAATTATATACTTACATCATAGACGTGACTTCGACTTGTGTATAGAAACAAAGATAACTGCAGTCATTCTGCATCGACTTATATTTGAATGAATTTCCATAAAAAAGGCCCCCTATGTAAGCGATAACAACATACGGCGCTTTCAAAACACAATCGATTCAACGTGTCATTGTGATTCTAATCTGAGAGATTTCGCGATATCCACTGAAAGGCGACGTAATTCTATTTCACACTAGACACGTAAAATCTGCAGTGAGACTATGGGCTCTTTGCCCGGGGGGAATCCCCGACCTTGGCGAGAACCTGGCAACTCTCCCACATAGGGCAAAGTGAAAAACCCACTCAGAAATTTGGCGTCTGTCATTTTTGCAGGCGCTGTGACACACATGTATCACATTGCGTCATAGACAAAATGAGCCCGATTTTAACGTCATATTAATAAAATTCATCCCAAATAATAGGGCAGTATTAAAGTTGCATGAGCTGCCCAAATATAAGGAAAGTGTTGTTGAAACAGAAACCGAATAAGCTAATGGTTCGTCACTTGTATCAAGAAGTACGAAATAAGAGTGTTTTCCCGATAATAGCTTCCCAGTCTTGAAGATGTACGTTAAAGCGACACGAGCTGCCAGAATACGGATACTTTCACGTCTAAACAAATTCGGAAATTATTTTTGTCTCAAAGAGTGCAATTTAGAAGCTTTTTAACTAGCATTTGCTTACAATGAATGAACGTTCGCCCCGGTTGGTCCTTTGTTTCAATTTGTTTCCTTTTCATATCACATTTCGGCTGGTACAGGTTACAATAAGGTGAAGAATTACTTATTGGGTGACGACGTAATTCTTCACCTTATTGTACCCTTTCAACTTCTAAATGCCATTGAACGATTTTGTACAGGTCACAGACTGTATGGATTTCCCTAATTCAAGCATTTAGTTTTAATATGACCATCAGATCCACCTATTGTCGACGGAATTAGAATTTATGATCGGCAGCTCATGCAAACTTAAGATAGATTTTATAAGCAACAAAACCCGTATAATGTTCTCGTATATACCGGCTAAATTAATTTGGTTGTGGTTAACCCATAACGCACATGTTCAAGATTAGTATCTGTGGGAAGCTATTAGTGTGCACGTCTTGATGAAAATGACAGTTAGCTTGTTCTGTTTCAATTAACAATCTCCCCATTTATTTATTTGACAGCCCATGCAGCTGTAACAATAATGATTTTATCAGGAATGACGAATAACAGCTTCTCTGTTTATGCTAAACGTAATGCTAGTTTGTTTTGTGTACCTTATCATTTATTAAAACAATTATCTTTCTGTCAATATTAAGGTGTTGTGTTCATGCTTCAGGACAATTTTGCAGTCTGATAAAGCAGTAACAGACAAGTATTCCATTAAAAAGTTATTTTTTTGCTTTTTATTTTATCTATTTTTTAATAACCAAAGCATATTATAGACTTTAAAATTGCATTGGAAACCCATGGTTTTTTGGTTGGACATTTGGGGGTTTTGATGGTTACGATTGGGAAATGTTTATTATATGCGTTGGTGATTTTAGTGTGGAATTTAGTAAAGGCTTCCTGACAATCCAGATTAGGTGAGGTTATATCATCCCACGAGGTTGTACATATTTCATTTATGAACGTGGTTGTTTGCTCAGGAGTAGATTTTCGGTATAGATAAAAACAAGGACTGGAGTGCTTTACATTAGTTTGCAAAGTTCGAAAAAACTAAAAAATTGGAAAATGGTCAGAAATATCGGATAAAAGAATTCCAGAGAGAAGGGAGTTTTCATGAAAATTAATAAATATGTTGTCGATTAGGGTTGTACTAGATGTAGTTACACGGGTTGGTTTCGTTATTTGTGGTAAACAGTAATTACATTTCATTAAATCAACGAAATCCTTCGTGGGAGCGTGTTTGTCGGATGTTAAGAGATCTAGGTTGAAATCACCAAGAATAATGCACTGATTAGAATGAGAAATATTCTGCAGGATAGGTAAAAACTTATTTGTGAAGGATGTCTTTGCCTGGTGGACGGTAAATGATTCCCACAGTATAGGTAGTGTTTCTGTCTGTAACATTAAGAAAAAGGGATTCATAGTCTTCATCAGTATCGTCAGGAGATAAGGTGAAATAATCTTGAGCGCGGCGTAATAACACCAAACAATAAATCAATCAATCAATCAGTCCTCACGGACAGAGAGAGAAAAAGAGTTTTTAACGTAAAGTACAACACCACCCCCTTTTCTCTTACGTCGTGAGGAATAGAACATATTATAACCTGGAATGGTAAAAAGCTGTTCGTTTGTAGTGGTAAGCCAGCTTTCAGTAAAACCCAAAACAGAAAATGCATGATTTAGATTGTGTACAAGACCAAAGATTTCATCAAAGTTTTTGTTTAAGCTTCTTGAGTTTAGGTGAAAACATGAAAATAAACCAGTTTCTTTGTTCTGTAGTGTTTGGAGGGAGTTATTACAGTTGTTTATCAGTCTCGGCCCGATATTATCCCAATGAGTAATTTCTCTGTCGTTATCGTCAGTACAGGCGTAGCGATGTTCATTATAATTAAGTTCGAGTGGGTTAAAACAAAGGGTATTTAGGTAGTCACGGTTTAAAGAGGTTGGTCTGTGAATAGGATATTCTTTCACTGTTATGGCCTCGTCAAAATGATGAAATGGTAAATGGCTGAATAAGTTTGAGAGTGGAATTGACTCGGTTTCGTTCATTGGGTTAACCATTAGTTACATGATATAGATGTGTAATGGAGAAAACATAACCTGCACATATGTAGACATAATCCATAGTATGTATGGTTGCTGGATAGAGAAAAAAAATAATAATATAAAAAAAAATAAAAGAAGGATTTCAGCAAAAAAGGCATAGCAAGGCTGAATGCCTTATTTGAGGAATATTATTTACCACAATTGGCATGTTCTCTGAAATGTACAAAGGCTAACAGATGGTGTAATGCTGTATACACACGCGTGCACACGCACAATCGCATGCAAATACATACATGTACATACACATGTGCAAGACAAAAAAGGAAAATAACATTACAGCGAACAACAATAAAGGTAGAATAAACACAAGATGTGAAAACATTTACAGTCTGAACTATATTCTTCAGGGTAAGCTTTAATATAAATATGCAAAAAATTGGGAATTTAAGGGATGTTTAAAGTTTTTTCAGTTAATGGATCAAGATTGTTAACGGGAATAAATAAAACGTGCATATCTAAGTGATATTTAGGTTTTGATTGTCTAATTAGTTCAGGTTATTCTCTATGCTGTGTCCAAGAAACTATTACGTTAGCCGGTTGTGTTTCCAGGATTTGCGATCTT
Source organism: Lepidochitona cinerea (assembly GCA_963971465.1). Classification (NCBI taxonomy): domain Eukaryota; kingdom Metazoa; phylum Mollusca; class Polyplacophora; order Chitonida; family Tonicellidae; genus Lepidochitona; species Lepidochitona cinerea. Next base: position 27,974,531 of record OZ020561.1, read on the forward strand.
GAAAGGGGCTTAGGTATATCCGACTTTCAGGAGACTGCCAAGGATTACTCCACACATACCTTTACAAGAGATCCTGGTTCGACTGGGTGTTGCTCCCAGATTTTTGGATTACTTCAGGAATGAGACGATTATGGCAGACAGTTCTCTGTCTAACTAAGAATCAAGAAGATAAATCGAAGTCGATGAAGATGTCCCATTGAAACCAAATTATATTGACGAACACACACATACAAATACAGGCAGAGTTGTTCTTCGTTAATTGGTACATATTTCCGAAAGGTTTATCCCAAATTTTGTGTCTTTTCAATCCGACGGCCAAAAACCAACTTCCCTACTTTGTATCGGAATAGCTTTTCTTTTTCTCCTCATACTATACAGTTCTATTAGCCTCTTCGTCGTTGATGAAACTTTTCACTACCACTAAACTAACTCTGACAGTTAAACAATAACTTGTACCACGTAAACTTACATATTTACATTTTGCAGGCAGAGAATAAAATAGCCGGAATATTTCAGCTTTGGGAACGTGTACTCTCTCACGACTGAACCTATCATACTGTACAATATGTAAATCTGTAAACCTATACACCTATATAAAATTCCCATCCAGGCTCAACACGAAGGTATTCTGTATCATGTATTATTACAAGTTATTTATTTTTTTGTCGGGCATGAGCTGCAAATACAGATAAAATGTATACTTAGCGCCATTAAAAACGCACGGTTGAATTTTATGTTTCTACCCCAGTAAGGCTATTGGCCATTTACGTTTTGTTGTTTATTGTTAGTTCGAGTTGAGTTGCAATAACTGGATAACCTGTGGTGTTACCGACGCGCCTGTCGTAAACTTACGCAACATTTCCTAATAACGTCCATTGAGTGTATCACCGTCACTGAGAACAGCTTTCAGGGCTCATTTGTCGTGGGTTCAACACTTTACACGAAGCTCAGCATAAAGACGAAAGAAATCAGAAAACGTTACCATGCCCCGACTTACGACACAACAAAGGGAACGTGCCGTTGGCATGTTACAGCCGGGTCTCAGTTGTGCCACCGTAGGACGTCACATGCAGTGTCATCCCTCCACAATTAGTCGCCTCAGAATCAGGGAACATGAAACTGGCAATGTTGCCGACCGACCACGCCCTGGTCAGCCAAGAGTCACTACAGCCCGCCAGGATCGGTGCATCGGTTTGTTGCACACACGTGACCGATTTCACACCACGACACAGACAGCTCGTGAGACAGTGGGAATTGGAAGGCCCAGGGTAAGCCTCGGCACCATCCGACGCCGTGTCCAACAGATACAGATGCATGCACGCATCCCCTACCGAGGGCCCATATTGACACCCGCCGCACGCCAAAACCGTTTACGATGGGCTCGAAATCGTCAGAGCCCACGCTCTGCAAGGTTGACACAAGACTTCTTGCAACAGAATAATGTGAACATCATGGAATGGCCAGCTTACTCCCCCGATCTATCGCCTATAGAGCACTTGTGGGATCAGCTTAAGAATGCCGTTGCACAACGTCAACCCAGGCCACGCAACCGACGTGAATTGATCCAGGTAGTGCAGGAAGAGTGGGACCGGATCCCACAGCACAGAATAGCCACACTCATCAGGACCTTGCGTCGCAGATGTACTGCTTGCGTTGATGCCCGAGGTGCACATACCCATTATTGAATTTCTGTATCAACGATTTGTTTGCAAGGAATAAAAGTTACCAGGATTTCACATATTGCCAATTCTTTGTCTCATTGTGACTAATGCCTTGTTCTTCAATTTAAGAGTACTTACAATATTTTACACTTTACATTTCTCAAAATATTTTACATTCTTTGGGTCGTACGTTGTTAATGGCGCTAAGTATAATTTAGCACAACTAAAGGTCTTTAGCTGAACTCTATGGTTGAGCTTTGACTGTACATGTTGTGAAAACTGACTGCTATCTAAGTTCACACGTCTTTCTTATTCTTTTGTAGTTTGTCACATAAAGGGCTGTACTTTTGCTACATATATGTAGGTGCTGCTTAATTATTACTCTCCCCAGGATGATCAAATAAATACCAAAATATTGAGTCATGATGAAATTTGTTTTTTGGGTTATCACTACTTTATTTCTCAGTTAAAGACTTAATTTTTAAAAAAGAGAAAAAGCTCATGCCACTAGCACATTCAGCCAAACGTTCTGAATCAATATGAAGAGAGGACATCATCCATTAAAATTTGTGTTTATGAAACTAAATATAATTTTCAATAAGTTGCAAAGGCATGCAAATCTTGACTCAATCAATTTTGTTCAATATTTACAAGTAATTATACGCTTGAAAAAAAACCCAACAACATTGTTCCCATAGATGCATTTTGAACTTGATGAAATCAACTGATTAAATGTTATGTTCTAATTGCAGCAGTTTAACAATTGCTGGAAGGATATACGGAGAATTAATTTATAGTCTTGGAGGAAACGCCGATTGTTGGGAGGCCATTACAGACAACCGGATGGTGTTTGGATATCATGGGGAGTCCAGAGAGAAGGGTCAGGAGCGAGTTCGGAAAGAATTTTCAAAGCCAAGCGGCAAAATAAGACTTGTCTACAATAGCCTTTGGAATGGGAATAAACATCAAATATATAATCCACTGGGGACCCCCCGACTCCATCATAGATTTATGGCAGGAGGTGGGAAGAGCTGGGCGAGATGGCACTGCAGTGTTTGCATTTTTCTTTGCAGTTCCAGCTCTGATTTCGTCCGCCTCTGAGGAAATGAGAACATATATACGCAAAATCAAGAGTGGAGAAACTAAATGTCTTCAAAAGTCTATCTTACAGGCTTTAGAACTTCCAGGGACGGAAAAAGAGTCCAGCATTCAGAGTATGTAAAACTCCACATGTTTGTGCTGAAAACGAGGACGGTGTCTGTAAAAATGTGTTTGTGCTGCTCATTGTGTCACTCACTTTGTTTATGTGAGCACAAGAAAACAACATTTGAAAAACCAGTGAGCAAAATTTACTGAATTGGCAATGTCATATTAAGCCATGTTTGGAGCAAAAAGCTCTTTGTATCATCTATTCTTAGAAATGTTTTTCAACTTATGGAAAGAAATAAAGATGTAAGACCAAGTCTATTATCTTTAGTTCATCAATACTTCAAAAAAGGAAAACATTCTTGGACCCTAACTGTTCATCAAAGTGGCATGAGCTGCCAAAATTCACACTCTCAAAATTTCTGATCGGCACGACAGTATGACAGTATGAGACTGTGAAGGTCATCAAAAAACTAAATTATTGGCGTAGGAATGATGAAAACCTATACAGAATGTGGCCTTTACGAACAAAAATACTTTTCGAAAAGTAAACAAAATTTAAATAACTGGGACGACCATTCATTCATTCTAAGCCAAAGTTGCTTCAAAACAATACTTTCTCCTACATTCTCGAGACTAGAAGCACTAAAAAGCTTCTGAATATTAAGTCTTGAGAAAAATAGTCAATAACTTCAGCATTTGGTTTTAACTATCAACTATCAACATTTTGGCAGCTCATGCCACTTTAAACTTAAGAAATATAAATGATGCTATCACCCTGACTGTTCCAAGCAAGAGAAGATACAGGTTAGTGGGAGATGGCCCAGCACCCACCCCTGTCTGTCTCTCCTCTTGATTGGAACCTTTTCGTCATGTGTACCATGTACATGGCAAGTGAGTGGGTTATGGCCCTTTCCCATCCCCTGTCTGCCATACTACAATGTACACATGAAGAAAAGTGTCAGGAAGAAAATATCTGGTATGTCACTTGGTTGTATCATATGATATTCTATAAATGGATATATTCAATGGATTCCCATTGTTTTTCTTTCAATGTCCAGATTTTTGCTATGCTCTTTTAATTTTGCTCGCAGTTTTCCTGGTTTATGGACAAGGATGTGTCTGAATTCGGGAAATGACTTATGGTGACGTCCTGGTATCTTGTCATAGAGGCCTTGACTTTTGTAATACCCTACAAATATCCGAACATCGTTTACATAAGTTGGTTTCCTTCCATGTTTTCTTTTCGGAATATATTTGTCAGCAACTTGATGCTGAAACACATCATCCAAACATTTTTCTACCGTTCCAATCATCCGGCTTGTTCTATTTACTTGTTTCTCTGTATATTGTCCTCGGACTTGCTTCAAATTCTCTAAAATAAATAAATATATATATATAGATTTATGAACAGTAAAACACACGTGCACAGGAATAATCTTGTCCATATTAATATGTATATGTTCATGAACACTATGTATATGCTTGCATATCCTATTGCAGAGTGGTAAAGGCAACTAACAAAATATACTACATTCGCAAAATATGTACTAGAGTTTATATGGGAGGTTTTGTCCGGTTATCCAAAGTTTGTAAAAAAATGTTTAGGAAATGGGAGCATAGTTGTGAAACCAATTGAATGTTAATATAAAATCCTGTAAAAACCTTTGAAGTCATTATTGAGAAACTCATTCACAAGATCAAGTGGGAGGTTTCCGCCAGCTCCCCCTAAAAGGTTTGCAACCCTGTTCCATGTCAGCTCCTGTTGAACTCTCAAGGGTACAAATCCATTGACATCTACAAAGACGATAAGATGAGATTTAATAGAATCTATTGATTGATGCATTGATGTTTATATCCAGAAGTTTTGCAGTTTGGTCTTGTTCAATGTGTGTGTGTGTCTGAGGGGGGGGGGGGGGGGGGGGCAGGATTTTTGTTTAGACAAAGGCAACCATCCCACATAATCCCATTGGCCTGAGTATGATTCGGATTGTAAACTAGAAGCTATTCAGTGACACCAGTCTCTGGGATGTATGGTAACCCCTGCAAATCATAAGAAAAACAATTGAAGAATGTTACCTGCTAAGAGTCGGTGACCCAGAAGAAAATATTTATAGTGGTGGTTCTCCCAAAACTTTAACATATTCAACTTCCAGAAGGACAACATTACCGGCCCATCATTTTCTCTCTCCACATCCATATGTGCCAAATGCCACAGGCTTTCCCACAAAACAGCACAGCTGTACTGAGGTAAATGGTCTGTTGCACCAAGCCGCTTTCTATGGCACTGGTCTGTGTGTTCCTCACAAAAGGCTTAGTACCAATCACCCTCTATAACAAAAAAAAAACATCAAAGGATCTATCTAGCTTTTGTTAAAGTGGCATGAGCTCCCAAAGTTCACATTTTTTTCATAATTTCTGGGTTGCCAGTTACCAACGGAAGATCGTAGCTTTCCTCCCACAGTAAAACTGGTAACGCCGCCATATAAGTGAAATAATCTTGAGCACGGCGTAAAACACCAAACAATCAATCCATCAATCATAATTTCTGATCGTCACGCCAGTAAGAGGCCTTAAAGGCCATCAAAAAACTGGCGTTGTAATGAGGGAAATCCATACAGTATGTGACTTGTACAACTCGAAAACATGTTCAAAAAGTAAACAAAATTTATTAAATAAACGGGAGAACCATTCATTCATTATAAGTAAAAGTTAGTTCAAAACAATACTTTATCCTACATTTTCGAAGCTAGAAGCTTTAAAAAGCTTTGGAATTATACATCTTGAGAAAAATATCAAATTGTTTCAATATTCTGTTTTAAAGTCAAAATATCACCACTTTGGCAGCTCATGCCACTTTAATGATGCTTTTCTGTTAATTAACAAATCACATGTTCAAAAATGTCAATACTTGTATTTTAAGTGTGATGTGGTCCAGAATCACAACCAGGTATATACCACAATGTATTATGGTAAAGTGGATTGTATTTATCAGACACAGAACGAATGGCAAAACTTATGGTAAAAAGGATATATATTTACTTGGTAATGCTTTCAGGCAACACATTTCATATGAAACCAGCCTTGCTTTGCTTTGATACACAACTCCCCACTCTCACAACCAATCCACTTCCCTTTCACATTTTTTTCCACACAGAATATGGAGTATTCCTCACATTCAGAAGAACACCACCAATCTTCTTCGGGCAATTCATCTGCTAGGTCGACATATGATGGATGATAAAAACGCGGATGCTTACATTTTTCTCTTGCTGGGCACTCAATGGTATATATGTCTGTGATGTCTTAAAAATAAAAACAATAAAACACACAATCTCAACTCATCTGATAAAGTCGACACACCAAAACAGTATAGGATGATTTTTTTAGCAGTTTCAAATTATTTCTTTAATAATAATAATTAAATGTCGGTCAAATTTCAGTATCTCAAATAATTATTTACTAATACATAAGGCACTTACTAGTATCGTTGCAGTGACAAACCACTAGCTCTTCATCGCTTGCTTCCACTGTACTTGCTCCACCAAGAACAGCAGATTTAATAGTGGATTCATAAATCTCTACAAACTCATGGAAGAAAGTGTCTCGCTTTTGGAAGGACTCATCCTTAGAAGGGGCATCTTGTGGAACCTCCATCATCGTCTCCATTCTTCCAATTTACAATGCCAAGAGGCACAACATGCCTTCTGTTGTGAACTTTAAAAAGTCAGATGTGTGATTCACAAGATCCATCACATGCTTTTTAACACATTTTGTGTAGAAACTGGTTTCTAAGTTGATACAAGGTACCCTTTTCTGCAAGACTTTGTGTACAATACAATTTATTCATGGTATCCTGAAAGAAATAAAATGTTCGTGTTCTAGTGGTTTTTATATTAAAGACTAATAATTGCATATAGAGCTTTGGAAAAAATATTTTGAGTTTAAATGCAATTAAATGTATTATTAGTAAGACCATCCCACAAAAGCTGATTGAATTACACTGGGTGGGATTCAAGCTTCTGATGGGAATTATGGGCTTAGTTTATCTTGTCTTTAAGTATTCTATAGCCTTTACCTGAAGCAGAATGCATCTCATGTGGAACTCTTGAGGACTTGGCTCCATACCACTAAATCTATCTGATGGAGAAATACTTGAAGCCATCGACATTCTGGCAGAGATCATTCGTTCTACTGACAACTGATCCCCATTGATCAGTGTGGGATATTGATTCCCTTCTCCATCTTGTGGGATATATTTCTTTAATCCCTTCAGAATCTTCACCACTACTTTGGTGGTGCTAGGGTTTTCGCTAGGGTCATGGCTATCAAAGCTTATATTGCGAGATTATAGCATTCCGTTACAGCTAATACAGTAGTATTTAATTTTCATAAACAGTTAATATCTTACATAATAATACAGCCAAAAATCAGCCACATAGTAATTAATTGCTTACAATATGCGCCCATAGATTTCCCACACGAAAATGACACATTCAATGTTGGCGACGTAAAACAGCGACATGATATCATAATAACCAGTGACATAATAACTCTTCATAGTATGGCGACTTCATAACAAACAGTGACTTAAGGACTTCAACATGCCTTGTACTCCGTGACACATTTTTACCGTGACATGATAATAGGCTACGTACAGAGACTTCTGCACTGCATAACGACATATTATATCTACCCCGAATAGGTCAGTAGTGACTGACTCTATACTATAACCACCTCAGCCAAAACCGGTTGGGTCACTACAGACAACACAGATTAAACTGACTGACCAACGGCTATCTCTCTAATAAGCATATTAAATTGGACCGTAATAAAGCGATGGCGATAACAGATAGTTAAGACTTAGCTTAAATCTGCAACGCGGATAACTTCGACATGTTTCATTTAAAAGCTGTAACTAACAACTATTTCGCGTTCATATGCTGCAAGTTACAATCTGCGTTCACCCGCCAATACAGGTCCCCTGAAGCTGTGATATCTAGGATTTTCAGTCAGACCAGGCAGTGTATTCGAGGCGTGTATTCGAGGCCGATTGCAAGCAAACAAAAATAGGGCAATATAAATAAAACTTGCTTTGATAAATCATTGAAAAAAAACATGGCATGAGCCAATAATTGGCTTTTTTGTCTTTAAAACAATGTAAATTAGAAATTCTTGCCATTTGAAAGAATTTCCATCTTAACGAGATGTTGAGTTCTGAGGTTATCACTTACCTTTGACCCGAGTGTGATTTGAACCTGTGTCACATCGATGGAAGGTCTGTGTGGAATTGTAGGGCGATCACTCTAACCCGCTGCGCCATAACCCCCCCCCCCCCAATATTTGGAAATATCTTAGTAAAATTGGACCCTGAGCATGACATTGAAAAAAAAATTAACAAACGTTTTTTTATTACAGTTTAATTCAATGGAATGTACAGTTACCAATTCCAGTCAAGATTTAAATTAAACAATTAAAATGCTACTGTATTTTGAATGTAAAAACATAAAACATGTCAGAAGAAAATATTGCAGTATTTACAAATTTAAAGTGGGTTAATTACCTATTTAATATTAACCACTAAAATGGATTGATTGTTAACCACATTAAACTTATAGCAACCATATAAAATCATGATTCTGTGTGATGTATTAGCAACTGTCTGCAAAGTCATTGCAAGTCTTTGGATGATTACACTGGTGGAGGTCTCATGATTCCATAAATCAATATTTGTAGATCAACAAATATGTTATCACCATCATCCATGGTAGTTATATCTTCAGATGACCATCAGCTGATGTTAATACGGTGTATTCCTAAAATAAAAAAGCACATTAACACATTATCATTTGCAGGTCAGTTACAATAATATTGAGTCATTCAGTTTGTAATATATATCTTCTTACACCCAAAGATAATAATTTGTTGAAGATTTATTAAAACCAGGATGGTGGGTTATCAAATGGTGAGTAACTTCGGCTCTCTTTATCAAACTAATGAAATAAGGAAATATGACAATGCTATTTATACTAAGGAAAAGTTGTTAAAATATAATAAATAATAATAATAAATATAAAGTATGTGACAGATGTAAAATGCACACAGAAACTCTAACGCATTTATTTTTCAGTTGCTCCTGTAACTCAGCTCTAGTTAAATACATGAAAAAATTGATAGAAACATTGTTTCAGTTTGAACACCCCTCTGTATTTAATGACATGTCTCTGCAATATTTCTTATTATTTGGTATGTCCGAGAAATTTAAAAATGTGAATTGTAATTATGTGAATATCATGTGTAGTATTGCACGTCTGTGTATTTATAAGTGCAGAAATCTTTGAAGATAAGGATGTTGCAGATTTAACTTTGAGTCTCAGAAACAATATTCGGTTTTCTTATCACTAATGGAAGATTGATTTAACTGTCTTAAAAAACAACAAATTTTATTCGAAATCCTTATATAAAGTTGTCTCTTATGGGGGGGTTAAATAATAAGACTACCTGCATAGTTATAGTATTGAAGCCCCGCCCGTATTGTCTGGGATACAGGGCGTACTGTTGTAGAATGATGAAAACATTTCAATGAATAAATAATATCAAAAGAAAAAAATCCTAAACGGAATTCATGCCCCGCACCAACTCCACGTTCACTTGCAGCCTAACCGTTTATCGGCAGTTTGCAAGCAATTTACCAGCGCTAATGCATTTTGCTTTCATTAACTAGCAGAAATTAATTGGAAATAATCGTTACGTTACCGCTTAGCAAGTTAAAATAAAAGTAATGAGCAGAATGATGTTGGACAAAGTTTGACCAGCATTACACCTGTCACACCGACAGTTAACCGCCATCGTTATACAATTGACAGAAGGATGTTGGTCCAATCGATAAAGCCGATCTTTTTGGACCAGCAATTATACAACATTTAGTCAACCATTTACCAAAAATATGGCAACCATAGACAGACGATTGACCGTCACAACAGCAGCCGTTATACAACATTGAGCCCATCATTAGCAACGGTAGACCAACTAATGACTGACACTTAACCACTCTAACCTGGTGTGTCGAAATTTGTTCACAGATTTTTTACTTTTAATTCTTAAAGGGATTGGGGGGGGGGGGTCGTCATTTGTTCTACAACAGCATATCTAGTGACAATGTTTTATGATCTTTTCACAAATGAAGACCTATTTTCATTATTGAAGTCTGCAGCGAGGTTATTTTTACCTTTTGATTATTTTTTCACAATCAAAACAATTCTTTAATAGACCCATTATTTCATGGCCGCGTGCAAGGGCTGAAATTGAGGGGAAAATAAACTATTGGAGTAACAACAGCCTGCATCCCTCGCGATAGACTGGTTTATTACCAAAATGGAGGGCATGTATTTCTGTCCCAAGCTAGGGCGTCAATCGGTTATAATAAGTGAGGGGACACATTCGAAAAGAATACCCGGTTTCCAAGACAAGGAGCCTGCTATATCCCTTGTCTGTAATTATGATTGTGTGCATATTTACATTGTCTTTGTTGTATTCGCCTGATTTCTTCCCTTTCAAGGAGCAGAACAAAGTAGAGTGTGTGTGATGCGGCGCTCCAGATTGTTTCACTTACATAGTTGGATAGTTGGCCTACATGTGTGTGAGAGAGGGGGGGGGGGGTATTTCGGGCAGAAATCAGGCTCCATGTCCAACCAGGAAATGTAACGGTAATCAGTCACCAAGCTGTAAATGTAATCGTATGTGTAGCTACATGTCTTTCTGCACATTAGTCGAGCGATTCGTCCAAATGATAACAATGCATGAAAATGAATTCATGTTAGTCTCAGGATTGACATTTAAATCTTACTTTTTCATTGTCCTGCAATTCGAACAACGTGTCGAAACGTTCTCTTAAGAGGCCTTGGTGGATCAGTCTACAAAGCGATAGTCCCTCGGTCAATTCCACTCAGTCCAATAAAAATTGACAAATCTCTGAGTGGGATTTCACTCTGTCATCCTAGTTTTTACGTTGTGGAGTCAATGTACGGTGAAAAATAGAATTACGTGGATATCGCGAAATCTCTCAGACGCAAATCTCAATGACACTTTCAATTGGTGTTTTTTTTAACCGCCGTATTTGTTATCGGTTAAATATAGGGGTTTTTTTTCGGGAATTTCCTGCAAATATAAGTCGATGCAGAATGACTGCAGTGATCTTTGTTTCTATATACAAGTCACGTCTATGATGTAAGTATTTGATTGTTTAGTTTACTTTTAATTCTTAAATAGCATGAGCTGCCAAAGTTCGCACTTTTATCAGAAACTCCGGTTGAGAACACAATAAGAGGTTTTTAACTTCATCATAGAAACTAAAGGAAAATCCATCCATCCATTTTCTGTAAAAACTGAAAAGGTAGTGTAATATAGAGAGACACAGTACAGTTCTTTCTCCTTTTTGACCCACCTAGTTATATTGCCTGTGTGGTGGGCTCGTATGTTTATTCCTGTCTAAAAAAAGTTATTCATTAATAAAGAAGGATCTGTTTAAATTATAATGCTTTCATGGTCTATATCATGCTAGGTAACTATATTATATATTCATGTCTAAGCCTAAATCTAATGTTTTCCGAGTAATTGTTTCTGCTCTTGTGTATGTTTACTGTTCTTCTTGGTTCGTTGTATTGTTTTTCTTTTTTGCCCTACTCAGACGGGTGTTAAGTAATACATCTTCGATTTTTTTTATAATCCAAACAACTGAGACGAACCCTATTAGTTCATTAAAAGAGAACCGTGGTATGACGCAAATTAAAAATTGCGACATTCCGACATATTGGGGAGGTGTTGATATGATTACTGGTAAACTTCTTTGCCTTGGTAGACCGTTAAGTGACGAGTTTAGAACGATTTTCGAATTCATTTGCAGCTGATATGTTTACAGTTAGCTTCAGCCAGGATAGAGTTTCAAAGCCGACCGGTAGCGAGCGAAGATTGTCGAAGTGTGTTCCGATTGGCGTCAATCCTTAAAACGAAAGGGTCTATTAAAGGACCTCCTTATATATGTATGATGTCAAATTGTTTGAAAGCCTATATTACAATATTTTCGTGAATTTTTTTTTACTCTTTGTCATTTTCCAGGGGCATGTTTCCAGTGTTAGTTTTGGTACTGATTGTGACAGGAGTATCCGGCAAGACGAAAGAAGGTTCGATATTTTTCGTTATTCCAATGACGGATAACTGATTAAGGAACTGCCAAAATTCAGACTTTTTTCATTAATTACAATTGTCAAAAGAATTGTGCCAGATTTCGTCAAAATGGGACTAATTTGGAAAAATTGACTCTCCGTTTTCGTTACTCGTTAAACGTTTCGTTTAATTCTAAGTAAATATTCACGTATAGTGGGAGGTCAGGTGTGTTACATTTTTCTTACAGCTTTTAAAAATGTTACCCAACCTGGCGTGCGAAAATTCCTGCACAATGTCGTGATAAGGCGTGCGAGATATATCTTAGCTACGTCTAAACGAGACTTGACGAGAAACAACATTGCCCCGACTGCTTTATCCTCAGTCTCATCGTGTATTCGACAAACACCGAAGGTACGAGAATCTCGTATGTGTGAGTTATGTTTGACCTTGGACAAATCTGATCCTGCTAAATTCTCTTTTGAACAGTCAAAACTGTTTGTCCATGTACAGCTTTTAAAATATGATTATTATACTGGATACAATTAAGACAATATGGCTGCGTGTTTATTTTCTTTTATTTATCGTAAAACTACGTGCTGCTGGTAGGAAAGCTTAGACAAGAATAAGGTGATGTTCCTACAGAGGCCTATTAGAGCCACGGAAGGAATTTTGACTTTTCCAGTGTTTTTCCGTCTTTAACAGCATTTTGCACAAGCGGAAACTTGGTTTAGAGAAGAGAGATTCTGTATGTCTACGAAAATCACGCGTGTATCATTAGAATCATACCTTTAAAGTGGCATGAGCTGCCAAAATGTTGATATTTTGATGTTAAAACAGAATGTTGAAATTATTGACTATTTTTTTCAAGACGTATAAGTCAGAAGCTTTTTAGTGCTTCTAGTCTAGAAAATTTACGATAAAGTATTGTTTTGAACTACCTTTGGTTTAGAATGAATGAATGGACGTCCCGGTTATTTAAATTTTGTTTATTTTTCGAACACGTTTTCAGTTCGTACAGGCCACATACTGTATAGATTTTCCTCATTCCAACGCCAATCATTTAGTTTTTCGATGGCCTTCAAAGCCCCGTACTGTCGTGACGATCAGAAATTATGAAAAAAGTGTGACTTTTGGCAGCTCATGTAACTTAAAGTAAAACGAGTTGCAGGGAAAGACGAAAAACTTTTCTCCGCAGTGTAAACATTTCCACCGCAGTAAAACGGAAAAACACTGGAAATGTCAAAATTCCACCCATGGCACTAATAGGGCTCCGTCGGTTTCTCACAACTCCCATATGTAAGAAATATTGAACTGATTCTTGGCGTATACGATGAGATAAGTGCAAGACAAAAGGAAGTGTCCATTGTTTCGGACGATTTCCCGGTTCCAAAAGTGTGGACACTTCCGTTTGTCTTGCACTTATTACAGCGCAGGTCTATAGAGAGATAGTCAATCCATTATTTCTATTCTTAGACACTAACTTTGATGTAAAGTAAAGTTAATTTTTAGTAGTTTATTTTATTTTCTAATTAAGACTAAAGTTTTGCAACCCCTACATTATAAATGAATAGGCCTAGTTTCTCCCTGATCTCCCAATGAGCAAATCTATATCTAAAGAATAATAGGGGTTCTAGCTCCAAACGGCTGTTATATGTGTTACAATTGTTTTGTCTACCAAAAGACCTGATAACTTTTTAAAGATATATTTATAGACCAATTCAAGTCTTGCTATCGCGTATTAGCAATATCATCCGTTAGTTTTAAAAGCAAACGGGAAGTCATGAACAACAGTCTGACATTCCCATATGAGTTTGGACGATGACGTCATCCAGTTACCTCGTGTTCCATCACGTTAAGAAAATTTAGAAATGATGACGTCGTTCAATTGAATATCGATATATGTTTCAGCTAAAAACTAAAATCGTTCCAGTCCTAATTATTAATTACATTTTATTCGGCAGAATTTAAGTCGGAGGAACTTCAAGAGTTTATGGGCAGATTTCACGATGCTATTCAAGATAAGGATGTTGAACGTGTTATGACGTTTTATGCGAAGGATGGTCGTCGAATGGCCCCAGGAGGAAAAACACTGGTCGGATACGAAGGTAAGAGAATTTTTTTCAATTTAACTATTTCAACTGTGATTTTATTGCGTAACTGTCATGGTAACCCATACTGAAGAGATACGTTGATGTGACGGTTACGCAAAGACTTACGCTACGCCCTCTCGTGAGACGGGCTCGCGACGTAAACGCATAATAACATCCCATTCTAAAACAAGTGCATATATTCTTTGTTGTGTATTTGACTTGCTCGCTATCTGACACCAGTAGGTGATTAATTTTGCATTTGGTGTGATGTGAATGTTGGGTTCTGTCGCTGGCTTAGAAACCTTCGGTCCGATAACACTTTTGTTACGAGACAAAATAATGATTAAAAAAAGTAACAACAGACCAATAGATTTTATGTAAAAATTTTAGGGGTGAGCCGGCGAACAAACAATAGGCGAACAGACAATAGACTTTGAGAAAGATCTGCAGACCCCATGTTAATAATCTTACATCCACCTAACATGTTCTCATTGCACTGCACATCTAAACTTGTTTTCAAGATTATATTCAGACAATTGCCTTTGAAAAGGGTATTTGTCCAGAAAATAAATTACAAAGGAGCAGGACAAAAAAGAAAAGAATAAAAAATACACTAAAACTCATGCAGAGCTATCTTAAAGCCAACTGTAGAAAACAATATTCTAATGAGCTAGGAGCTCTTATTTGGTAGAAACTTGGCCATTTTGTACCGTTGTACTCTACGACTCAATAGGTGATTTGACAATTACTTTCAAATGACGTAATTTGGCAACGTCGCAATTGCGGCCCTAAAACGTACACCGGACAAAGCATCCGTCTGTTTTAACTCAATATTTTCAAAATTTTTACAACATATTTTAGGAAAGAAACCCGATATTGTGACAGCTTATGTCTGAAATAAATGAATTCAAGCGAAAAAATATTGCTTGAAAGGCTGAAGTCGAATTGGAAGCTGGACTTGTCCGGTCTAAGATTGGTGTCACGACGTCATGTCATTGTTGCGTGAAAAACTGGCAAATGGTCTATTGTAAAGATATCCTTCTTTCTGTCAAAAAAACCCTTTCACTGATGCAATAAATGCCTTAAAATGTATGACCAACCTTTTTTGTCTTGATATCCATTTCCGTTTGGTCGAAGTATAGGCCAGAGTTGTTGCATTACATCCATATCTAGTACAGGTTTGAACATTTTACCGCGAACACGGCTGCCATGTTTTGTATTCTCAACCACAGGCACACGGAATGCACTCTCCTTAATATATATTAAATGCATTAGATAGAGGATAAGGGGAGAGCACTCCGTGTGCCTGTGTCTCAACGATTTCCTATTTGACACATGGCTACGTCCCGTAACATAACATGTATCGTGAAACTGTGAGGATGATCTTAAAAAAAATCCCTTGTGTATGTGAGGATGAATTTAACAAAAACCTGTTGTGTATGTGAGATTGAAAAACAATACATTGCGTATGTGAGGTTGGACTTCACAATAATCCTTTACTTATGTGAGGTTGTATTTAACAAAAATCATTCGTGTTTGTGACCCGTGTACTTTGATCATACTTTACTGACACGAACAAATTGATTTATTTACCTTTCCACAGAAATCAAGAGTGCTTTTGAACGTTTTTTAGAATCAGGAGTAGATTTGAAATTCGTTGAACTTCGATTAGTCAAGATCATATATCAAGGGGATGGTATTGCTGTTGTTGAATGGGCTAGTTCTTTGCTAGCTGATGGGAAACCTGAAGGACATAAGTAAGTATCCTTGCTTAGTTTGTTTTGTTTGTTTTTTTATGTTTTTTCATGAAATTCTCGAGCGAGAACCATATGGAAAGTTCGACAATTGGTTCATCTTTTCGTATAAGGTTTCGGAAGTGTGAACCTCATCGACGACCGGGCGAGGCTCATATTACCGTGGGATCATGGTTCCCGAATACATACGCATAAGAATTGACCTTCTTATGCGTATGTATTCGGGAACCATGATCCCACTGTAATATGAGCCTCGCCCGGTCGTCGATGAGGTTCACAAACTGTGGGAAACTTTTAGACATACCGAATCAACATGAACCGAAAGGGTTGCCATGTTCATCGCCAAAATTGTACATTCTACGGTATGTAATATTTTTAGAACTACATGTACATGTATGTTTACTGACGTCAAGCATGGCGGACAGCACTTTTTAAGCGGAAACCCTCAACTACCAATGTCGTATGAGGAAATTGGCTTGTGTCTTTTAGTAGGGATTTAGTCCAATTTTAAATCTTATAAAATAAAGAATTGTTCTTTTAAAACTTTTCAACTTATACCCGGACACTAGTAAAACTTTGTTTGTATAACATATGATAGCTGTCGCCATTGGCAAGTTCCAAGTCAATCAACTGTGGAATTTGGATTTTTGGCACGTCACAAAATAAATGCAATGGGCCTTCATTCAGATGCGCAATGACGTGAAAAGTAACGTAGAATCTACATCTCTACTTTCAGAAAATAAATAAAACATTATTTTACCAGTAGGCGGTCTCTAAGAGGCCTAGAAGGCCTAGTTAAAAAAAATTGCTAAGGCTCGATTTGTTTGATTAAGATACCTTTAGACCTATTGCTTAATGACGTCATCGAGGTACATGTATATTGAGCGATCAACATGCAGTCATTTGTTCCGCTGTACCATTGCTTGTAAGAAAACGGCAACTTCAAACAAGGAGGATCCATTAAGTATTGACTATGATAGCATGCATTGCATGACATTGTAAGTTCTCCACCTAGTTCACGTCGAAAATAACAGTTTTTTCTTTCTTGCCGAAGCCTGTTTGTCTATACAAAGACAGAACAACAACTGAAGATTCAAGTTTCAATGTTTAATGACAGTTCATAAAAGGGCTTGAAGCCGCCACACGGCCATAATCATTAAGTCACAAAAAGTCGTACCCCAAATTGAGATGTATGATTTTGAATAAATACATGTGAGCACGATTCATATGTTGTCTTTCTGTTTATAAGATGCGCCACCTGGAGTCTAAGGTAATAGCAAAAGTATATGAATTGGGAAGCGTGAAACGTCCCATTACACCATATACAGGGCACTGGCACCTTTTGACCCGGAGAGCCCTCTCTCGGTCAGTCATAACCCGAGGCTTTTCTTCTCTTCCTCATATGAACTGTTATGGAATGCATAATAAAAAAGATGGCGAATATTTTAAATGCGACAAGAGTACTTAATGGAACAAAAGTTAAAGTTTCCGAAGAACCTCAAATAGTTTAAAATGAGACAAGGAGTCTTGTTTAGGAACGATTCGAGTCGAAATTGAGTTACGGGAGTCGAGTGCGGGGTAAAGCTTTTTTAAGAACAAATGCATTCTCCGAACTGCGGTTACTGGGATTGCCGATAGACATAAACGTCCAGTAAGTGGAGAGTGAATGTATCGTCTGGAAGTGCGCAACCGTTGACAATTTTAAAATCTACCGCTCATAAACGTCACATAATGTAGAATAAACCGGCTGGTGGGGTCAGTTCCCGGAATATGGGGTAATGGGACCTTTCACACTTCCACATTCATAGACTTCTGGTAATAGACAGAGGTGTTACATTATGTGTTTTATACCCACTTTACTAGCGCATGTACTCAGAGAATATTAGATGTTGAACTTGAACATTTCAACCCCAAAAGAGAGGGAAGCTCAAACGGCTTTGTCAAGAATTTATAGAAATATAACTTTATGGAGACGAAATTTTCAAATCAGGGGCAATGAAACGTTTTCGATATGGGTACCGAACAGACAGCACAAGAGGCGAGGGTCCAGGGGCCGCCAGTGACCCGTATTATGAAACTTACGAACGGCGTAGATGCCCTCTGGCTCATTTCCAGGCCCAAAAAGTACCTAGTAAGAGTCCAAGTACCTGCGATTTTGTCGAAAAAATTCCGCCACAGCCCAGAAGTCGCTAAACCCTCGGAAGCTATGAGACGAGAGGAGGTATGTTCTGAGTCATTTTCTAGCTAAAAAAAGTGCTTATTCGTGTCGAAATATTGATTAAATATAACGGTAAATTCTAGAAATGCACGCAAAAACAAGCCAAACAAAGTAAAAGGGCCATGTATTTTGTATATCCTCACCAAAATCTCTCCTATCCAGCATTAGGAGTTGTAAATGTGAGACTTACAAGCATATAAGCCACAAAAGAAACAATTAACTTAGCATTGTACAAATGGTTACTGTGAGTCCCGCTGAGCATCTATTTCTTAATCATATAACTACTTCATTTGGGCTCATTCGGAATATTAAACGGTGTTAATGTGACTTTCAACTCGTAAAACTGCAACTCTTGAGTAGTTTTACATATATATGTATATCTGCACTAAATTTTGCAGATATACACCAATTTCAATATAATAACATCATATTTAGAGTAAAATATTTACAGTACATTTCTTTGTCATTGAATACATTTCTTTGTGGTGTAGATTTACAAAAAAAAACGTGTAGATTCCATCTTGAAACCGCTGTACCGTAAGTTATTATGTCAGATAACGATTTTTTTTAGGAAACTCATACATATATAAAAGTCCATGTACGCCGATTGCAGTCACTGCATATGAAAGCTACAACAATCATGTAAGTATACTGTTTATGGATTACTATTTCCGAATTTTTCCGTTTAAAGAAAATTTCAAAATTATCGGCAAATAAAAATCTTTTTAGTAACAAGAACCAATGCTTGAAATCAATAATCATATTTCCCAGTGATTCAAATTTCGTTTCTAATATTTATCATTTTGTTTTTTTAATAAACTCCAAACCCTTTCATTGTCAGGAAAACCAACTTTATGAAAAAGGCGCGGATTTTTGGCAAATTAATATATATTTCTTTATTTGTTCCAGTGCAAAAAGAAAGCTATAAATTCTTGCACAAAAGGCCGAACGTTATCTCGTAAAGACAAACACGTTTAAAAATATGTCCCTTCAAAAAAGCATCGATTCTTTAATAATCTGTCTTCAATAACATGTTTAAATTATTGTAATTTGACATTTTTTATGCAATCCCTTGTTTTTAAATACTAATCGTTGCTAGCATATATCATCCAGATATTGCAATATTCCTATGAATGTTTTTTTCTCTTCACATTTATTTTCCAGGGGCATTCTTCCAGTGTTATGTTTGGTCCTGATTATCGCAGGCGTATCCGCAGAACAAGGTTCGGTATTTTTCGGTATTTTACTCACGACTCATAACACTTGATTGATTGATGTTTTACGCCAGCCTCAGGTTTGGACAACAAAAGCTATTGATTGGTTTGTTGGTTAATTCACGCAACACTCAATATTATTTCCCAATCTTAGCAAATCATGCTAACAGAGGATTATTTCTTACGAGATTCTCGTACCTTCAAAGTCGGGATTTGCCGAAGGCACAAGTAGAATACATCTCCACGTTCATTCTTTAGACGAGGAGATACGAGATTCTCGCGAACTCGATATTGGCATTATGGTCTGTATTTTAGAATATGGCGATTTAATCTATATGTTAAAAATGATCAAATGCTTTAAAGTTCTTACGAGTGTTGCTTCTGATAGAAATAAGGACGCAAAATCTGATGATTTTAATAACATGGTGCACGGACTCCATAAGGATAACTTGGCGAACATGTATTTAGAGTAAAAAATTCAACAAAGAATTTGAAAACAATTTGAAATTAAAGATTGGATTTGTTTCGTACCCGTAGTGTAAAGTCCGAGCCTGGATATGCACACAAGTACCCTGGTGATTTGAATCGTGAGAGCGATCTAAAAATCTGGTATAATTTTAAGAACTCTATCTGAGAAATACTGACAGAAGGTCTGGTTGAGAGAAACATAAAGCCTCTCTTTCAATTTTAGAGATTAAACCACTGACAAAAAGACCTGAAATGAGGGCAATCCAATACTGAAGCAACCGGTTTCTGATCGTTGTCATTGTAATCGGGCTTCGATTTTTCGTGTGTTTTACGCACCGATTTAAATATTTTAAACCTAACTAATGGACATGTATAAGGTGCCCTATGTTTAATTTTAGTGGCTTAACTTTTAGTAAGCCCGTTTAAATTGGCTTTCTTAAAGTGGCATGAGCTGCCAAAATGTTGATATTTTGACGTTAAAACAGAATGTTGAAATTATTGGCTATTTTTCTCAAGACGTATAATTCCGAAGCTTTTTAGTGCTTCTAGTCTCGAAAATGTACGATAAAGTATTGTTTTGAACTAACTTTGGCTTAGAATGAATGAATGGTCGTCCCGGTTATTTAAATTTTGTTTACGTTCGAATACGTTTTCGGTTCTTACAGGCCACATACTGTATGGATTTTCCTCATTCCAACGCCAATCATTCAGTTTTTGGATGGCCTTCAAAACCTATTACTATCGTAACGATCAGAAATTATGAAAAAAAGTGTGAATTTTGACAGCTCATGCCTCTTTAACAAATGCCTGAAAGGGGAACTGCTCACTAGTCCGAAGGTTCACTAGTCCGAAGGTCCACTAGTCCAAAGGTTCACTAGTCCGAAGGTCCACTAGTCCGAAGGTCCACTAGTCCGAAGGTTCACTGGTCCGAAGGTTCATTGGTCCGAAGGTTTACAAGTCCAAAGGTTCCTTAGTCCGAACATCCCAGACATAATGCACTATATCTCAAATAAGACCATCCACTATTTGGATGAGAAAAACTAAACATAGACATTTTATTGAATCAGTAAAAAAATCGGAGTAGCGGTATGTATACTTGAACAGATATAAAAAATAAAAAGTACTCTTCACTTATACATAGGAACGTTTACAAAGCCGACACCACGTGTCTTTCTAGATATAAGTATAATGTCATCTTTTTAATAATGTTTTCCCAACTTTCCAAATTATCCTATAAATAAAAGAATTCAAATTGAACATGTCATGTCATGTGTATAACCCTGTAGAGTTCCTAATGAAAAATAAAATATTTAGTTCGACGGTTTTATATACCCCGCATACCTCCTACTTCCTCAGCAAATTCAATGTCATTTTCTTTATCAGTCTGCCCCCCCCCCCCCCCGTACTACCGGGAGGTACGCCCGTGGCTGTGCATAAAAACGTCGAATTATATATTTCCTTTTTCTATGGAGAGATCATAAATTTTTAACTGCACACTGTCTCGACTACAGACCAGCAAAGGCTAAGGGATACTGTCTCGTGGGAAATGATGCTGAGGAAACTATCCTTGGGTCTGGGTAGGCCTATACCCTATGGGCTATATTATCGTTTGGAGGATGATATCGGTACTGTTCTTCGGACTAGTGAACCTTCAGACTAGTGGACCTTCGGACTATTGGACCTTCGGACTAGTGAACCTTCGAACCAGTGAACCCTGTCGTTCGGACTAGGGAACCTTCTGACTGGTGGACCTTCGGACTAGAGAACCTTCTTACTAGTAAACCCGTTTTTCGGACTAGTGAACCTTCGGAATAGTGAACCTTCGGACTAGTGAACCCTTCTCGTCTGAAAGGCTATGGTAGGGAGCGGGCCTTTAAAGAAGACCAACTCGCTGTAATTCTAAGAATTAAGAATGAGAATTTTTTGACTGACTGAACAGTTATTTGGTTGGGGAAAAAATCACAATTATAGAAATTAAAACTAATGTTTTAAGTTTTCGATGTACTTGAATTAATGGGGGATTAACTTATAATGTTCATTGGCTTTTTTGAGAAAATTATATGTTTTTGACAGGATTTAAGTTGGAGGAGCTTCAAGAATTGATGAGTGGATTTACTGATGCTTTCCATGCTAAGGATGCTGAACGTGTAGCCCGATTTTATGCCAGGGATGGTCGTCGACTGGCCAATAAAGATAGTACACGCGTCGGATTTGAAGGTAGGAGGTTTTACTGATGGGGTTTGTGGTTGAACACATTGAATGCCGCCTCCCTTTTCTCGTCATTCAAACATCTACCCCCCCTCCTCTCCCCCAACTTGATGTTGAAATTGTTTCTCTGGTATTAGAGGCTTACAAAATCTTTTTTTTTTGGGAAGGGGGCGGGGGTGGATGACTTCGCCCCAGAATGTGAAAAGACACCAGAATATACTTAAAAGGAAAGAGAATCCAGCCAAGCATGAACATTCATTAAATAGAGCAGCCTAATAGCTTTTGATAGAAGTGTGCAGTTTATTCATACGATTTTTTGCTGATTTTTTAATTCAACTTCACCAGTACAAACGACAATAGCAGTAGATCAGCCATGTTGATTTCGGCAGGCCACCTGCTGAAGGAGCGGGCCAATAAAAGTGTAAGTTTCAGCCCCGTGTCTCACTTCAGTCCAAGCTGGCTTTGAATCGACTTCATGTAAAGGGCTGCACTGATTGCTATTCTCCATTTGAAATACATTAGCGCTAAATCCAAATTGTCCATATTCCATAGTTGAGGTGTTTTTGAAATTGATTCTACTGTTCATGACCCATTTTGCACTACATAGTATACGACTGGGTTAGGTTTTATACGCCAAGTAATGAAATACTAAATATTATGAGCATACAAAAAATCAGATATACAGATCGTCATAGTAAAGCACCGGACTGTCAGCCCTTGTACATGTACTATACTTTCAGATGCCGTTTAACTCTTTAATGGTGCAAATATGGTGCCGTATTTTGGAGTCAGGGTAAAAAAGCCGGAGTTGGCTGCCCGCTAATAAGCGGGCAGTATGTGGTCCGATTTAGACAAAGAAATAACAATGTAACTTACTCAGGACGTGTCTAAACGGTCATAATCACGTTTATGGATAATTTCGCTACCTACCAGTGCCTGATATGGACGAGCAAGATCGGCTAGTAAACTTTAGTCTTCCCCTGAATTCACTTTCGCCTTATCCAGTCTCAAACTCCCCGCCATTGATGACGTAACACTGTTTAGCGGTTTTTCAGTTTTTACACGTTAAATTCACTTTACAAACGGCTAAATTATTAATGAATGTCGTGCTGACACTATTTGAGTTAGTTATGTTGTTATTTACTCTCTAAATCTGAGCGCAAACTGCCCAAACAGAAACGTGCAGGCTACTCCGACTTTTTGATTGCAATGAGCCCTGGCTCTAAAATACGACCATCAGTACAAAAAAAAGTAATTTTGGAGACAGAAAACCGGACTACCCATGCTGTGCAGATTTTTGATGCAACATTGTCGGTCTAAATGCATGCCTGATCCAAGCAAAAGTGCCTGAAATGCACCAATCAATTAATCTTAATTTAAGTTACAATCCCAGTTGTAATAGCATAATAATATAGACTATATATCGGTACCAATAAAAGAATATATGAACAGGTTCTGAAGGCTCATGGCATAAATCTGAAAATAGAATCTAAATATACAACATAATATTTATATTTATTGTGCTAAAATTATTTTTTGCTTTACTTTTAAAGTGACATGATACATTTATACAGCAAATTTCGATGAAACAAATATGGTAAATTTTGTTCATTTTGACCAAGAAGTTAAAAGAGCTTTTGGTTGACACTGATCTTGGAGAAGTACGCTTAGGTAGTTTTATAAGCAAGATAAAACCCCAAAATCTGTTCTCATACATCCCAGCTATAGGATTTGGCCCGTTATTACCACACAACTTTGATTCCTATGGGTTATTGGCTTGGCCGATATTTTTATTTCAACGTCAGTTGTTTAGCTTTTCAAGGTACTTCAAACGCGGAAGTGCTCGCTGAAATCGAGATTTAATAAAGAAAGAGTTCGAATTTTGGCAGCTAAACTTTTATTACGTTAGAGCAATGTTTAAATCTAACCTAGAATTTAAATGAATGAAATGATACAATTTTTAAATAAAGAAATATCTGATTGAGACTGATAAAGTCATGGATTGTGTGTCTGGTCATGGTAATTCAACCAACTTCAAGTTTACTTCTTTCTCCGATCATAATTTACTGATGAGAGCTTATATTGGGCAAACTATCATGTGTCATTTGCAGAAATCAAAAGTGCCCATAAAGGGTTGTTTGAATCAGGACTAGATGTTGAACTCCTCGGGTTTCGATTGGTCAAACTCATATATCAAGGAGATGATATTGCTGTAGCCGAATGGATTTGTTTTGTACAAGTAGAAGGCACACCCATCGAAAATAGGTAAGTAGCCTATACACCATTGTAGTAATTGAAGGGAGTGATGAAAAAATGACAGCTAATTAATAGCTAGATGCCTTTTGACATTACTCGAAAACAGGGATATACAAAGGGGTTTTGCTTTGAAGTGATCGCTTTGTTGAGTGTACTCCTATATAGACCCTACTTTTCTGTGCAAAACGCAGAACCCTTTTCATCCGCCATTTTTCATTTCCCGCCTAATAGCCCGATGACGTCATAAAGCTATGGGTCTATTACATTTTTAAATACATTCGACAAAAGTCATCAGGGCAACTGCAGTTAACTGTAGCTAGTGCTAGTACACCTCTCTGTTTATGACTAATCAAGGATGATAAATGCTGAAAATATTTATATTTAAATTTAGCATTCAATCTATCTCTCTACATATTTTAATTAGAAAATGACACGTTTTTCTTTATGTTGTAGGGACTTGTTTGTCTATACAAAGGAAGACGAACAACTGAAGATTCTTGTTGTCATGTATAATGATTGATGATGAAAATGCTACTTCTGACATCACACTCGCAATTGTTACGTGACAAAAGAAAGGGTTAGTCAGATTTAAATGTATTTGAATAAACCCATGTTATTACGAGTCATGTTTTGTTTCTTCGTTTTGAAACTATTAGCTACAATATTGTACGGTGGCTTGAATAGGACATTGGAGTCTTTTTCGTTTTAAATTTAAATTTTTTTTAGTTTTGAATGTTTTTTTAGAAGGTTTTTACACAGGTGAAAAGTCACATAACTATTCACCCATGTGATAAATCATGTGACCAACAACAAGATGGATGCCAGCTAGCTCCCTGCAAGCCGCTTTTTGGTAGCACACATTAACGGTGTGAAACAGCTTTGGAAATTGAATGCGTGATCCGATTTCTATATGTAAATACAAAAAAGAAAACAAAAACACCCTTACGTTCCCGGTCTTTATAACTTTATAACTCCACACGTCCCCCCCCCCCCCGCCACCTGGCAGCCATCGTGTTGCTACTGTCGGCCACATGACTTATCCCCGGGGCTGATAGTCCTGTGACTTTCCACATGGGTAAAAACCTCCTCAAAAGAAATTCAAAACTGAAAATAAATAAAATTTAAAATAAAGGCTGATTGTTCAGGCTACCTCACTCTGAAACTTAGGGGATTTTTGAAATACCCCTTGATAGACTGCAGGTCATTTTGAATGTGGCGACCTAAAAGGCAACCGTGAAACATACAATTTCCATATCCTCTTGAGAACCCCACAAAAGACTTCTCGTGAAAATGCAAGGAACCGAAAAACTCGCTTTGTTAACGTTCAGCCTCGACGAGTTAAACACTTGAAGCATTGGGGAATGCCTGATACGTACCTTGATTTATAAATCATGTGATTTACCGGGCTAAGTAATACATATTAACAAATATATTTTAAATGATATTAGCATTTAATAAATTTATAACTTTTTTATTTTATTTTTTCGTCTGTAGTAAAATATTTTGAAACGTACTTTCGACGCCATTTGTATTCAGCCCAAAATACGGTGATTTGGGGATATTGGCGAGGCGAAACATGCCTTTTCCGATCATTGGGACAGCTGGAATTCACGATTGAAGAAAGCAGCGATTTGGACAAATTGAAATACATCTGCCATGGGGGTCAGTTTTGTTTTATTTATTGGTTTATTTGCGAAAGGAAATGCTAATAAGCATATAATCAAACATAAGACATATGGGAGTGGATCCAGATTTCTATGAAATTGGGCGGAGATCCCAGCCCTTCAGATTACGGACCCAGTATTTCTGCAGGCCCAATTGCTGCATTTATTGTAATCGAATTATATTAAAAAGAATGGTACATGCACTTGTATTCCATGAAAACCGCCTACTGATTGTATTTGGACCTGGTTGATATTTTTACAAGCGGTATAACCACGCAACCTGTTCACCACTTTCTCCGCATACAGCAGCGTGAATTCTGACGCAAAAGATGTAAGGAAACATATTAGCTTGGTTACCTTAATTCAAACTTTTAGAATGTGAAACTGGTTGACCTGCCGATGTCTTCGCCCCTCCCGCTCGTGTCTGTCTACTCTTTCTCTTTCATCAGACATGATGGGCTCTAACCTGACCACCATCCCCAACCCCCTTGATCGGCCTCTGACAAATAATGGCATAGTTCGGTTTTCGAGTCCCAATTGCTGAATACGGACCTTGGTAGATCTCAATGAGTATTTTGTTTTTAATTTTAAGGCCTCGGAGCATCTATTTCTTAACGACTTCATTTGTGCTCATTCGGAACATTAAACGGTCTTAATGTGACTTTCAACATGCCGATGCTGTCCTGGATTTTTTCGGCACCTTTGCTGTCAGTTATAATAATTAGGTCATATATGATTATCTGTATGGTTCGTTTGGCCGTTGACATTACCCATCACAGATTAAAATAAAATCGGTTTCCCTAAAAAAAAATCTAAACTTAACTCTGAGCTTCGGTTAAGGACCAATACGACTGACTTCGGACCTGTTACAATACCAACGAAACCCTCTTCTCGATTTAACTTAAAATCTTCATGAAATCCATTCCGTGTTTTACCTTGGCGGAATACTCCACTCCAACCCTTAAATCGATCCGCTCCCACTAGCGGAAATGTAAGAGTTGTCTGGTTTACCCTTACAGAGCCATAATCAATCAGCACTCGTTAAAGAAAAGCACAAGGTGTATACAGCCGCCATTACATTATTTCTCAGCGAGTGGAGAGTATAAGTGACTGATTTTTTTATTAGCTGCGAGAAGTTTTACTCGCATCCAATAAAAAAGGCGTTGTTCGATTTATGGGTAGGAGTGGAGTATTCCACCAAGGTAATACGCGGAATCATCGACTATATCGTTCGACCAGGACGAAATCGTGAGCTGCTGTAGTGATTTTCCTGTTTCCCTTAATCAACAGGAGATAACGGTTGTCTCTTCTAACAACTTAGATTCAGAGGTAACGTCGAATAGTCTAAGAGCTACCAAAACCAGGAAAAATTAAAATAGAAAAAAACAGACTTCCCTTAACAAGTAATAACATTCATATTATTAATATCTGTTATGAAATTTGCCTCCCTAATGGCTTGAGAAATTCTGATAAACAAGATAAGTTGAAAGAAGTCGTTCTGTATCGTAGCATAAATATATTATTTTTACAAGAAACACATTTTGCAGGGGAAAGGCGATTCTAGCAAAAAAAGCCTATACCTGGTGATAGTTTTTGGGCTTTCGGAAACACCAGAAGCTCTGGGGTTGGTATTATTATACGTTATACAGTTGATTGTGAAATTTTACATGAAACTCTGTGCCCGTTTGGCAGATATATAGCACCGTCAGCTAAAATCAATCAAGTGGTCGTAAAATTGGTTTGTCTGTATGCCTCAAATAATCTCACAGAGAGATTATTGATTTATTTATTGTTTGGTGTTTTACACCGCGCTCAAGAATATTATCACATATATGGTGGCGTTGCCAGTTTTTTTTGTGGGAGAAAACCGGGCTCTATGGGCGGAGGAAACCCACTACCTTCCGGTGGTAACTGGCAACCATCCCACATAGGTCGTTCGAGTAAAAACCAAATCCAATTTTTTGGACTGAGTGGGATTCGAACCCGCAGTCCATTGGTAGAAGGCTGTTCGGATTGAGCGTCCAACGCTCTACCTACTGAGCCACGGAGCCCCCCCCCCCCCCCCCACACACACACACTGAGAAAGACAAACTTATCTAAAAGATTGAGTGGGAGTGAAATCTTGATTGTTAGTGGCGATTGTAATTTTGTTGAGAACTGTAAAATAGACAAAAAAAGGTGGATACTTCGATAACGGTACTGTTGGAAAAGCAGAGATCGGTAACTTAAAAAGTGATTTTAACATTTTTTATGTATATCGAAAGTTTTACCCAAATAATAAAGCTTTTACTTGGTGTAGACGAAATATTGCGACACGTCTTGATAGATTTTACATATCTAGATCTTTATTAGAGTGCGTGAAAGATGGACAAATTGTACCCGTTTCTTTTTCTGATCACTGTTCTATTCAATTAAGTGTTTGTTTTGAGGAGGCTATTTCATGGGGTAATGGTTACTGGAAGTGTAACACTTCAGTTCTAAAAGACGAAAAACTGGTTAACAAAGTTAAGGTTGTTCACCATTCAATCTTTTCTGACAAAAACGGTAATTTTACAGAACGGTTTAAAACTGAAGTAAAGGTATAAATAACATCCTATTGTAAGGAAAAGACAAAGGAAGCTAGGGAAAAAACTCTCTATCTTAGAGAGCGATTTAGTTGAGCTATCAGACGACCCCGTCAGTAAAGGAGATGCTATTAAAATTACAAAAAGCGATTAGTGATATACAAAGAGATATGAAAAAAAGATCAGTCATTAGAGCCAAAGCCCTTGATTTCGAAATGTCTGAAAAGCCAACTAGATTATTTTAAGACGGGAAAGTAATCGGGGGTAGAAAGAAATTGATTGTTAAACTTGATTGTCACGAAAGAAAGTCCGTTATACATTGTAAACAAAATGATATATCATCCTGTATTAAAAACTATTACCGTACCTTGTATACCTGTGTTGATACAGACTTAGACACACAAAACACCTTTTTAAATGAGTTATCAACATTAGAGGCTGAGGATAGTTCAACTAATCAAGTTCAACTAATCAAAACACACGCTTGCATTCTCAGCGTAGGGATAGTACGTTCGTTTTCCTTTTATTTACTAACTTGAAGACATCCTTGTTAGATTACAAGTGATAGGCAGTATAACTCACAACTATACGAGTCGGTAGTCAATCATGCTATGGTTTACATACAACGAACTGTCAGCATCAATGAAAGAAATTCGATCACTTTCTCTCTTCAAAAAAGTCTAAAATCCTTTCTAATTTCTATTGACTGATAACTTCTCATCTCTTTTCGCCCTGTAAATATGTTATATTATGTGAAAATATATTCAAGCCTTTCTACTAAGAAACCTATCTGCAGCATTATAAAAAATTCTTCTAATTTGTCTGGGATAGAACAAGTCCTTATGGGACTTTATTCCCGCCAAACTATAACCTGAATTTGAATGTATATTTGTAATACAAACAATCATTGGTGAATAAATAATAATAATAAAAAAAATAAACTACATTTATGCCAAATAGTATGATTTTTCCCACGATCCCCGTCATAGCTACTTCCATATAGGGAACTTTGAATGTACATGACATACTTCTTGACATAAACAAACTACTTCATCTGCTTACTTCCGTTTTTCTAACAAAAATTAAGATTGAATACGAATATATCATAGCCGTATTTACCCCTAACTGCAAACGTTTACACTCTCTGTGTTAATAATCAAACACGGGATAATTAAAACTTTCAGTCAATCAATCTACCCAAACTAGCGTCTCGCAAATTTCTCAAAGCAGATGCATTGACCTAGTCATCGTAATTGTGTCGGTGTAGAGGTCAAAGAAGCAAAACCTGACTTCGTCATTGGATTGCACACATTGAACCATTGATATGTTTATTTTTGTTTTATTCTATGAAGTGCCATTCATTTGTAGGATAATTATTTTATCTCTTTATTCGTAAGAATTCGTGAGCAATATAACTGTTTGATTTTAGAAACCTTTTTTGTGTAGCGTAATGAATACAGTCTCCATATCAACGCGGTAAAGCGGTCTGGCCTCATTAGAATCCTGAAAGGCTGGCTGGATTGAATGATGTGATGTGGAGCTACATTTCAGAATAAAATGCAGTATTTTAGTGCATTGTGAGAAAAAGATTAACCAACTCGAGTCCGTTTGTTACAATGAATATCAACTCTCATCTATTAATGTCACTCGAGTGATATTCATCGTAACAAACGGGCTCTCGTTGGTTAATCTCTATTTATCTGATATGCAAAATTTCAAGCCCCCCGGCAATGACGGACTACCGGCGGAGTTTTACAAATGGTTTTGGCATATCATTGGCAATACTTTTGTTCGTGTCGTAAATGAATGTTATACGATTGGAAACCTTTCTTGTTCTCACAGACACGGTTTAATAACTTTGATTTCTAAAGATCAAACTAACAATCATTGTATTGAAAACTGGCGGTCTATAAGCTTGCTGAATACTGATTATAAGATCATTGCAAAAGCACTCTGTAACAGACTCAAACATGTGGTTCATAAAGCTGTAGATGGAGATCAGACATGCGGTGTTCCTGATAGATCAATATTCGACAATTTACACTTGCTCAGAAACATTTGTGATTATGTAGAACAAGATCTGAGTGTATGTTTTCTAAACCTGGATCAACAAAAGGCTTTCGATTGTGTTGATTGCGATTTGTTAGTTAGACGTCTACAGCATTATAGGTTTGGTCCTTCCTTTTGTAATTAAGTTAAACTTCTATATAACAGTTGTAACCCCTGTGAGGTTATTTTTTTCTTATTTTTGTACTTCTTTTGCGGAGTCCGTTCCGCCCGATTTTATTGTCCTCTTTGCTTTGCCAGGCACGGCTTTTCCGTGCACTGGAGAGGATAAGTCATGTGATCCTCTCTGCTTGGGGCAGTTGGCGCTCAGTTTTTGTACGGATTAAATGTCAAATCTTTCAATGGCATTTAGAAGTTGGAAGGTTACAATAAGGTCAAGAATTACTTATGGATAACAACTTCTTGGTTTATTGGGTGACAATAAATGTCACCTACAGTCAATTTTTCATGTCACTGCCAACTAAGACTAAGGTCACAACGTCAATGATATTTTATGTGTTTAGGAGCTGGGCCATCGCAAATGTTTTTAAGTCTTTCATTAAGCCCCTTTTCCAATTTTTTTATTTCTGAATGCATTATATACTTGTCTAAATGCATCTTATTTCATTTGTTTGTAAATTATGCCTAATCTCATAATTGTAGCATATATTATATACTCTTTATTTTGTTTTCCCTCAATAGATTTACCGCATCCTACGTGTCAAATAACATATCTCGGAGTTGTGGTTCCATTAATGTACATTTTAACCCTAAAACCTTTCATCCAAGCATTAAGACTAACACACAATAATTGGATTGTAAATTCTTGACAGTGGAGAAACGGCAAAGTTTTCTGCCAATGCAGATGACGTAACTGTAATCGTGTTTTGCCAGGCTTCTGGTGCGAAATTAATTATCTCAAGAAGTACTGCCCTTCCACTGGGTTCTTTTGATCGGGAAATTATTGTAGATATAGGTGTAAAGACCTTAGAGTCTTCTAAGATTTGTGGCTCATACTTTGGTAAAAATCACATCAACTTAAATTGCAATAGAATAGAACAAAGGTTAACGAAAGCGTTTACCCTTCGGGGAAAGTGTACACAGGTTCATTCGATTGCCTTACAAGTGATTTGGTTTTTAGCTCAATGTTATTTTCCCTGTCCAAAGTTTGTAGACCAATGTACTAGCAAAGGGTTTACATTTGTTTAGGGGGTTGGGGAGGGACCGGATAGCATCAAAGGAAACGTAGCTTTTCGATCTTTCTTTGGAGGGGGGGAGGGGGGGGGGGGCTTAACGTTTCAAATATATCATATACCCATGTAACATGAAGGCATTTGCTGTCAAACATGTTTTAAAACTTGCTGACAACATTAAGTCGAAATGGAAATACTTTGCTAGATATTGGTTAGGACAGTCTTTCAATGACATCTGTTCAGAGTTGCTCAAACCAGGTACATCGCACCCATTGTTTGGAGCAAAGTTTTACAAATTTGTTTTTAATCCATGGAAAGAGTTTTGTAAATTGAGCCCTGCGCATACTAACACGCCACGGATAAAATATAATGTGTTTTTAAATAAAATTCTAGAACTATCACGAGTTGTATTATCCGGTCCCTTTTGTCCCTGGCAGCACATCTGGAAATCTGTTTTTAATCAATTCTTAGATAACAACCTTGTTAATTTTTCTTTTAAGCTGGTTCATAATGTTCTACCGGTAAAAGAGAGACTTTTAAGTCTCAATGTATGTACTGACGATGCCTGTGTATATTGTGGAGAAACTGAAACAGCTGTACATTTGTTTGTTGAGTGCTCTGGTTTCAAAAATGTTCTTATGTATTTTTACCTTTGTTTCATAAAATATGGTTCTGATTTCCCTTTGTACACAAAAGATGAATTAATTTACAAACTATGCCCTAGTGTAATTGCAAAAGAAGATATTAATATGTTTTCATATCTGATATCTTTTTGTATTTGGTGTGAGAGAAACAACAAGGTATTTCAAAATGTTAAAATTAATGAAGACAGGGTAAAACAATGTGTAGTGTCGTCTCTTAAAACACGAATATTTGTACATTTCCACAGGTTTAAGTACAAACAATCTTAAAAAGTGTGGTGTGAGAATTATTCACTGTGTAAGATAAATAATGGCCGTATTGTGTTTCTGTTTTTGAACTACTGCTGGTCAGTAGAGCAAAAGTGTACTGAATTGTATTCATGTGAATAAACGTTTTATTTTCAAAATAGAAAAAAAAAAACTCGGAATCGGTTCCATGAAGATTTTTACCTGGTCAAGGAAGATGATACTGAATATCCTGATTAATAGCATTACAGGGTCTAAACGTGCCTGCTTTACCCGATCAAAATGAAGTATTCCTTGTGCGATTGGCTAAAAGTTTTCATTTTAAAACATCTTCATGTCGTTTATTTTACATACGGAACAATCCGCACAACTAGAAACTTGTCTCCATGCGTATTTTGGTCAAGAAGATTTTCCCTGTGTCCGTGTGTTTTAGTGTCTATAAATTTATTGAAGTTTTCTATAGCTCTCGACGATCACATGTGGCAAATGGCCTCACTGTAGGCCTTATCCAGAAAATTTGCAAAAATTGTCTGTTATCTTACTTTGAATTACTTTGAAATTTATCTGAATAAAATAAAACTTCAATTTATAACATTTATATGGATACTATTTATATGGATAACACTTATATAGAAATAAAAGAAAAAATACGATTTAATATAAACCAAACATCTGTTCTTCAAAATTTATGACAAAACCATTTTTTAAAAATAAATGTTCTGTCTTGAGTTTATTGAACTGTCAAATATATGACCAACAATAGGGACTGTGGTAAGCCGTTCAAGATTTAAAAAAAAACCAGCTGCCGAAATGCATACAGCGCAATCTGACAAAAAGTAGGGACGTTCTTTGAAGTTGTTTTAAACGAACATTGATACCAGATGACTCTATCCGGAATATTCTTCAAAATGTATTACAATATAAAAGAAGTCTATAAAAGTTTTATAGAGATTGTTTTAAACCAAAGTATTGTTGTAACGTATTGTTTCTGTAAGAAGCATAAAGAACAATATGTATATGGATACGTTGTAGATTCCATCTTGAAACCGCTGTACCCTAAGTTAGTATGTCAGATAACGATTTTTTTTAGGAAACTCTTACATATATACAAGTCCATGTACGCCGATTGCAGTTACTATGTATGAAAGCTACGACAACCATGTAAGTATACGGTTTATGGATTAATCTTTCTGAATTTTTACGTTTAAAGAAAATTTCAAAATTATCCACAATTTTTCCTAAGAACTTCAAATAAAATGATTTTAGTCTTACTCTTAAGTGCAAAGAACCAAGGCTTGAAATCAATACACGTATTTCCCGATGGTTTAAATTGTTTTCTTTTCAAGCACAATTTTGGTTCGCACAGGTTACAGACTGAATAGATTTCCCTTATTCTCTATCATTTTGTTTTTGGAATGAACTCCAAACTCTTTCGTTGTCAGGAAACCCCACTTTAGGAAAAAGGCGCGAATTTTTTGGCAAATTAATATATATTTCTTTGTTTGTTGCAGTGCAAAAAGAAAGCTATAAATTCTTGCACAAAAGGCCAAGAGACAAACACGTTTAAAAACACATCCTTTAAAAAAACAGGCCCCTTAAAAAAAAACATCGATTATATCAATAATCTGTCTTCAAAAACATGTTGAAATTGTTATAATTTGACATTTTTATGCAATCCCTTGTTTTTAAACACTAATTGTAGCTGGCATATATCATCCAGATAAGGCAATATTCCTATGAATGTTTTTTTTCTTCACATTTATTTTCGAGGGGCATTCTTCCAGTGTTATGTTTGGTCCTGATTATCGCAGGCGTATCCACAGATCAAGGTTCGGTATTTTACTCACGACTCATTACACTTGACTGATTGATGTTTTACACCAGCCTCAGGTTTGAGCAACGGAAGCTACTGATTGGTTTGTTGGTTATTTCACACCCGCACTCACAATCTTAACAAATCACGTTAACATAGGATTATTTCTTACCAGATTCTCGCTCCTTCGGAATCGGGATTTGCCGAAGGCACGAGTAGAATACATCTCCACGTTCATTCGTTGGACGAGGAGATACGAGATTTTCGCGAACTAGATATTTGCATTATGGTCCGTATTTCAGAATATGGCGATGTAGCCTATATGTTACAAATGATCAAATGCCATAAAAGTCTTCAAGATTTTATGAGTGTTCCTTTTCAGCGAAATAAGGACGCAAAATCTGATTATTTTAATAACATGGTGCATGGACTCCATAAGGATAACTTGTCGAACAAGTATTAGAGTAAAAAAATTCAAACAAAGAATTTGAAAACAATTTGAAACTAAAAATTGGATTTGTTTCGTAACCGTAGTGTAAAGTCCGAGCGTGGACATGCACACAAGCACCCTGGTGATTTGAATCCTGAGAGCGTTCTAAAAATCTAGTATAATTTTAAGAACTCTATCTGAAAATTACAGACAGGAGATCTGGTTTGAGAGAAACATAAAGCCTGTGGTTAAATTTGAGAGAGTAAACCACTGACAAAAAGACTTGAAATGAGGGCAATCCAATACTGAAGGAAACCGGTTTCTGATCGTTGTCATTGTAATCGGACTTCGATTTTTCGTGTGTTTTACACTCCAATTTAAATAGTTTTAACCTAACTGATGGGCATTATAATGAGTCCTGTGATTAATGTTAGTGGTTTAACTTTTAGTAAGCTCGTACAGATTGGCTTTCTTAACATATCTCTGAAAGGCTATGACGACGAGCGGGCCTTTAAAGTAGACCAACTAGTGTTGTTGCTGTAATTCTAAAAATTAAGAATGAGAATTTTTGACTGACTGAACAGTTTTTTTGTTGAGGAAAAAATTAAAACTAATTAAAACAGTTTTCAATGTACTTGAATTAATGGGGGATTATTTTATAAAGTCCAATGACTTCTTTGAGGAAATGATATGTTTTCAACAGGGTTTAAGTTGGAGGAGCTTCAAGAATTGATGAGTGGATTCACTGATGCTTTCACTGATAAGGATGCTGAACGTGTAGGCAGATATTTTGCCAGGGATGGTAGTCTACTGGCCCCTAAAGATAGTACACGCGTCGGATTTGAAAGTAGGAGGTTTTACTGATGAGGTTTTTGGTTGAACACATTGAATGTCGCCTCCCTCCTCTTGCCATTCAAAAATCTACCCCCCCCCCTCCTCTCCCCCAACTTGTTGTTGAAATTGTTTCTCTGGTATTAGAGGCTTACAAAATCTTTTTTTTGGGGGGGAGGGGGCGGGGGTGGATGAGTTCGCCCCAGAATGTGAAAAGACACCAGAATATACTTAAAAGGAAAGAAAATCCAGCCAAGCATGAACATTCATTAAATAGAGCAGCCTAATAGCTTTTGATAGAAGTGTGCAGTTTATTCGTACGATTTTTGCTGATTTTTTTAATTCAACTTTACCTGTACAAACGACAATAGCAATAGATCAGCCATGTTGATTTCGGCATGCCACCTGCTGAAGGAGCGGGCCAATAAAAGTGTAAGTTTCAGACACGTGTCTCACTTCAGTCCAAACTGGCTTTGAATCGACTTCATGTAAAGGGCTGCACTGATTGCTATTCTCCATTTGAAATACATTAGCGCTAAATCCAAATTGTCCATATTCCATAGTTGAGGTGTTTTTGAAATTGATTCTACTGTTCATGACCCATTTTGCACTACATTGTATACGACTGGATTTGGTTTTAGACGCCAAGTAATGAATTACTGAATATTATGAGCATACAAAAAATCAGATATACAGATCGTCATAGTAAAGCACCGGACTGTCAGCCCTTGTACATGTACTATACTTTCAGATGCCGTTTAACTCTTTATTGGTGCAAATATCCCTTTATAATTGGTATGGAACTAAAGTGCATTACCCTATATGTATGGTCAGCTTTGACCACTCTGTGCGTTTTCTTTTCTTTTAACGTTTCCAGGCTTTCTTTCGCAACCCATGCTTAGTCCGGGTTTCTGACTCCAAAATGACAATTTTTTATACTGACGGCCG
This sequence comes from Lepidochitona cinerea, assembly GCA_963971465.1. Taxonomy (NCBI): domain Eukaryota; kingdom Metazoa; phylum Mollusca; class Polyplacophora; order Chitonida; family Tonicellidae; genus Lepidochitona; species Lepidochitona cinerea. The sequence goes on from OZ020561.1 coordinate 28,011,084, forward strand.
TATTTTGGAGTCAGGGTAAAAAAAGCCGGAGTTGGCTGCCCGCTCATAAGCGGGTAGTATGTGGTCCGATTTAGACAAAGAAATAACAATGTAACTTACTCAGGACGTGTCTAAACGGGCATAATCACGTTCATGGATAATTTCGCTACCTATCAGTGCCTGATATGGACGAGCAAGATCGGCTAGTAAACTTTAGTCTTCCCCTGAAATCACTTTCGCCTTCTCCAGTCTCAAACTCTCCGCCATTGATGACGTAACACTGTTTAGCGGTTTTTCAGTTTTTACTCCTTAAATTCACTTTACAAATGGCTAAATTATTAATGAATGTCGTGCTGACACTATTTGAGTTAGTTATGTTGTTATTTACTGTCTAAATCTGAGCGCAAACTGCCCGAGCAGAAACGTGCAGGCTACTCCGACTTTTTGATTGCAATGGGCCCTGATTCCAAAATACGACCATCAGACAGAAAACCGGACTACCCATGCTGTGCAGATTTTTGATGCAACATTGTCGGTCTAAATTCGTGCCTGATCCAAGCAAAAGTGCCTGAAATGCACCAATCAATTAATCTTAATTTAAGTTACAATCCCAGTTGTAATAGCATAATAATATAGACTATATATCGGTACCAATAAAAGAATATATGAACATGTGCTAAAGGCTCATTGCATAAATCTGAAAATAGAATCTAAATATACAACATAATATTTACATTTATTGTGCTAAAACTATTTTTTGTTTTACTTTTAAAGTGACATGATACATTTATAGAGCAAATTTCGATGAAACAAATATGGTAAATTTGTGCATTTTGACCAAGAAGTTCAAAATAAGAGCTTTTGGTTAACACTGATCTTGGAGAAGTACGCTAAGGTAGTTTTATAAGCAAGATAAAACCCCAAAATCTGTACCCATACATCCCAGCTATAGAATTTGGCCCGTTACTACCACACAACTTTGATTCCTATGGGTTATTTGCTTGGCCGATATTTTTATTTCAACGTCAGCCATTAGCTTTTCAAGGTACTTCAAACGCTGAAGTTCTCTTGTAATCGGGATTTAATAAAGAAAGAGTTCAAATTTTGGCAGCTAAACTTTTATAGTCATTAGTTTCGACAATGCACGTTAGAGCAGTGTTTAAATCTAACCTAGAATTTAAATGAATGAAATGATACAATTTTTAAAGAAATATCTGATTGAGACTGAGAAAGTCATGGATTGTGTGTCTGATCATGGTAATTCAACCAACTTCAAGTTTACTTCTTTCTCCGATCATAATTTACTTATGAGAGCTCATATTGGGCAAACTATCATGTGTCATTTGCAGATATCAAAAGTGCCCACAAAGGGTTGTTTGAATCAGGACTAGATGTTGAACTCCTCGGGTTTCGATTGGTCAAGGTCATATATCGAGGAGATGATATTGCTGTAGCCGAATGGATTTGTTTTTTACAAGTAGAAGGCACACCCATCGAAAATAGGTAAGTAGCTTATACACAATTGTGGAAATTGGAAGTGAGTGATGAAAAAATGACAGCTAATTAATAGCTAGATGCCTTATGACGTTACTCGAAAACATGGATATACAAAGGGGTTTTGCTTTGAAGTGATCGCTTTGTTGAGTGTACCCCTGTATAGACCCAACTTTTCTGTGCAAAACGCAGAACCCTTTTCATCCGCCATTTTTCATTTCCCGCCTAATAGCCCGATGACGTCATGAAGGGCAATGGCAGTTAACTGTATCTAGTGCTAGCACACCTCTCTGTTTATGACTAATCAAGGATGATAAATGCTGAAAATATTTATATTTAAAGGCCCACTTGCCGCCGTAGCCTGTTTAAATTTGCTAAGAAAACCAATTTACATGAGCTTACTACGAGTAATACAACTAAAGTTAAACAAAGGACACATAAAACATGTCTAGTTAGCTTTAGAATGTAGAAATGGGGTGAAAAACAAACGAAGAATCGAAGCCTGATTACAACAACAACGATCAGTGTCGGTCAACTTTCGTGTTGGATTACCCTCATTTCAGGCCTTTGTATCTGTGGTTTACACTCAAACAATCATCAGCAGGCTTTTCCAGTCGCTGTTAACCGATCGTCAGTCTGTATTTCTCAGATAAATAGGCCTACCTAAAATTACACTGTGCCGTTAGTTCACTCACTCGACTGAAACATAAAATCGCCAGTAGGGGGCAGTGTGGTTTGTTTACGTTCCGGGTAAGTAACAATTCAAATTTTCAAATTCAAATTAAAAATACAAAGTGACGTCCAAACTTTTAAATTTTGGTAAAAATAGAAAGTTCCTAACTTATATTGTCTGGGAAAAATACAGAAAACGGACTTTCTTTTTTAATGTAAACAATATTCCTGATTTTCGCGGCAAGTGTGCTTTTAAAATTAGCATTCAATCTATCTAACTGCATATTTTAATTAGAAAATGACACGTTTTTCTTTATGTTGTAGGGACTTGTTTGTGTATACAAAGGAAGACGAACAACTGAAGATTCTTGTTGCCATGTATAATGATTGATGATGAAAATGCTATTTCTGACGTCACACTCGCAATTGTTACGTCACAAAAGAAAGGGTTAGTCAGATTTAAATGTATTTGAATAAACCCATGTTATTACGAGTCGTTTTTTGTTTCTTCGTTTTGAAACTATTAGCTACAATATTGTACGGTGGCTTGAATAAGACAGTGGAGTCTTTTTCGTTTTAAATTATTTTTTTCCTGTTAAACTCTTTTATTTTAGTTTTACATTTTTTTTAAAGTTTTTAATGTTTTTTTAGAAGGTTTTTACACAGGTGAAAAGTCACATGACTATTCACCCATGTGATAAATCATGTGACCAACAACAAGGTGGATGCCAGCTAGCTCCCTAGCCGCTTTTTGGTAGCACACATTAACGGTGTGAAACAGCTTTGGAAATTACATGCGTGATCCGATTTCTATATGTAAATCCCGGTCTTTATAACTTTATAACTCCACACGCCCCCCCCCCCCCCCCCGCCAGCTGGCAGCCATCGTGTTACTACTGTCGGCCACAGGACTTATCACCGGAGTTGATAGTTCTGTGACTTTCCACATGGGTAAAAACCTCCTCAAAGAAACTCAAAACTGAAAATAAATAAAATTTAAAATAAAGGCTGATTGTTCAGGCTACCTCACTCTGAAACTTAGGGGATTTTTGAAATACGCCTTGATAGACTGCAGGTCATTTTGACTGTGGCGACCTAAAAGGCAACCGTGAAACATACAATTTCCATATCCTCTTGAGGACCCCACAAAATACTTCTCGTGATAATGCAAGGAACCGAAACACTCGCTTTGTTAACGTTCAGCCTCGACGAGTTAAACAATTGAAGCATTGGGAAATGCCTGATACGTACCAAAACTGCTTCTGTGTGCTTTGATTTATAAATCATGTGGTTTACCGGGCTAAATAATACATATTAACAAATATATTTTAAATGATATTAGCATTCAATAAATTTATATCTTTTTTATTTTATTTTTTCGTTTGTAGTAAAATATTTTGAAACGTACTTTCGACGCCATTTGTATTCTGCCCAAAAATACGGTGATTTGGGGTTATTTGGGAGGCGAAACATATCTTTTCCGATCATTGGGACAGCTGGAATCCACGATTGAAGAAAGCAGCGATTTGGACAAATTGAAACACATCTGCCATGGGGGTCAGTTTTGTTTTGTTTTATTTATTGGTTTATTTGCGAAAGGAAATGCTAATAAGCATATAATCAAACATAGGACATATGTGAGTGGATCCAGCTTTCTATGAAAGTGGGCGGAGATCCCAGCCCTTCAGGTTACAGACCCAGTACTTCTGCAGGCCCAATTGCTGCATTTATTGTAATCGAATTTTATAAAAAAGAATCGTACATGCACTTGTATTTCATGAAAAACCACCTACTGATTGTATTTGGACCTGGTTGATATTTTTACAAGCGGTATAACCACGCAACCTGTTCACCACTTTCTCCACATACAGCAGCGTGAATTCTGACGCAAAAGATGTAAGGAAACATATTAGCTTGGTTACCTTAATTCAAACTTTTAGAATGTGAAACTGGTTGACCTGCCGATGTCTTCGCCCCTCCCGCTCGTGTCTGTCTACTCTTTCTCTTTCATCAGACAAGATGGACTTTAACCTGACCACCATACCCAACCCCCTTGATCGGCCTCTGACATATAATGGCATAGTTCGGTTTTCGAGTCTCAATTGCTGAATACAGACCTCGGTAGATCTGAATGAGTATTTTGTTTTTAATTTTAAGGCCTCGGAGCATCTATTTCTTAACTACTTCATTTGGGCTCATTCGGAACATTAAACGGTCTTAATGTGACTTTCAACATGCCCATGCTGTCCTGGACTTTTTCGGCACCTTTGCTGTCAGTTATAATAATTAGGTCATATATGATTATCTGTATGGTTCGTTTGGCCGTTAACATTACCCATCACAGATTAAAATAAATTCGGTTTCCCTAAAAAAATCTAAACTTAACTGTGAGCTTCGGTTAGGGACCAATACGACTGACTTCAGGCTTGTTACAATACCAACGAAACCCTCTTCTCGATTCAACTTAAAATCTTCATGAAATCCATTCCGTCTTTTACCTTGGCGGAATACTCCACTCCAACCCTTAAATCGATCCGCTCCCACTAGCGGAAATGTAAGAGTTGTCTGGTTTACCCTTACAGAGTCTTAGTCAATCAGAAAAGCACAAGATGTATACAGCCTGCATTACATTATTTCTCAGCGAGTGGAGAGTGTAAGTGACTGAATTTGTTATTAGCTGCGAGAAGTTTTACTCGCATCAAATAAAAAAGCGTTGTTCGATTTATGGGTAGGAGTATTCCACCAAGGTAATACGCGGAATCATCGACTACATCGTATGACCAGGACGAAATCGTGAGCTGCTGTAGTGATTTTCCTGTTTCCCTTAATCAACAGGAGATAACGGTTGTCTTTTCTAACAACTTAGATTCAGAGTTAACGTTTAATAGATTAAAAGTTACCAAAACCAGGAAAAATTAAAATAGAAAAAACAGAAAAAACATAACTGTTCAGTCAGTCAAAAATTCTCAATCTTAATTTTTAGCAACAACACTGGTTGGTCTACTTAAAAGGCCCGCTCGTCGCCATAGCCTTTCAGACATATGTTAAGAAAGCCAATTTACACGAGCTTTCCAAAAGTTAAACCACTAAAAGTAATCATAGGACTCATTATAAATGCCCATCAGTAAGGTTAAAAAATATTTAAATGGGAGCGTAAAGCACATGAAAAATCGAAGCCTGATTACAATGACAACGATCAGAAACCGGTTTCCTTCAGTATTGGATTGCCTTCATTTCAAGTCTTTTTGTCAGTGGTTTACTCTCTAAAATTTAACGACAGGCTTTATGTTTCTCTCAAAGCAGATCTCCCGTCAGTAATTCTCAGATAGAGTTCTTAAAATCATACTAGATTTTTAGATCGTTCTCACGATTCAAATCACCATGGTGTTTGTGTACATGTCCAGGCTCGGATTTTACACTGCAAATCCCGATTTTGGTTCAAGAATCTGGTAAGAAATAATCCAATGTTGATTTGGTAAGATTGGGAAATAATCTTGTGTGCGGCGTGAATTAACCAACAAACCAATCAATAGCTTCTGTCGTCCAAACCTGAGGCTGGCGTAAAACATAAATCAATCAAGTGTTTTGAGTCGTGAGCAAAATACCGAAAAATACCGAACCTTGGTCTGCGGATACGCCTGCAATAATCAGGACCAAACCTAACACTGAAATCAAGCCCCTGGAAATAAATGTGAATATTGCCATATCTGGATGACATATGCTAGCTACAATTAGTGTTTAAAACAAGCGATTGCATAAAAAAATTATAACAATTTCAACATGGTATTGAAGACAGATTATTAAAACAATCGATGTTTTTTTTGAAGGGACGTGTTTTTTAAAACGTGTTTGTCTTTACGAGTTACGTTCGGCCTTTTGTGCAAGAATTTATAGCTTTCTTTTTGCACTGGAACAAATAAAGAAATATATATTAATTTGCCAAAAATTCGCACCTTTTTCATAAAGTTGGTTTTCCTGACAATGAAAGAGTTTGGGGTTCATTCAAAAAACAAAATGATAGAGAATAAGGAAAATCTATTTAGTCTGTAACCTGTACGAACCAAAAGTGCGCTTGAAAAGAAAACAAAATTTCAACCATCGAGAAATACGTTGATTTTAAGCCTTGGTTTTTGGCATTTAGAGTACGACTAAAATTATTTAATTGAAGTTCTTAAGAAAAATAGCCGGTAATTTTGAGATTAATCCATAAACCGTATACTTACATGGTTGTCGTAGCTTTCATATACAGTAACTGCAATCGGCGTACATGGACTTTTATATATGTATGATACAGCGGTTTCAAGAAGGAATCTACAACGTATCCCTATACATATTGATCTTTATGCTTCTTACAGAAACAGAACGTTACAACAATACTTTGGTTTAAAGCAATCTCTATAAAACTTGTATAGACTTCGTTTTTATTGTAATACATTTTCAAAAATATTCCGGACAGAGCCATCTGGTATCACTGTTTTCAATCCGATTAAAGTCTGGATGTTCGTTTAAAACAACTTCAAAGAACGTCCCTACTTTTTGTCAGATTGCGCTGTATGCATTTCGGCAGCTCGTTTGTTTTTAAATCTTGAACGGCTTACCGCAGTCTTTATTGTTAGTCATATATTTGACAGTTCAATAAACTCAACACAGAAAATTTGTTTTAAAAAATGGTTTTGTCATGAAATTCAAAGAACAGATGTTTGGTTTATATTAAATCGTACTTTTTCTATTTCTATATAAGTGTTATCCATATAAATGGTATCCATATAAATGTTATAACTTGAAGTTTTATTTTATTTTATTCAGATAAATTTCAAAGTAATTCAAAGTAGGATAATAGACAATTTTTGCAAATTTTCTGGATAAGGCCATTTGCCACATGTGATCGTCGAGAGCTATAGAAAACTTCAATAGATTTATAGACACTAAAACACACGGACACCGGGAAAATCTGTTTGACCAAAATAAACATGGAGAAAAGTTTCTAGTTGTGCGGATTGCTCCGAATGTAAAATAAACGACATGACGATGTTTTAAAATGAAAATTATTACCCAATCGCACAAGGTATATTTCATTTTGATTAGGTAAATCAGACACGTTTAGACCCTGTAATGTTATTAATCAGGATATTCCGTATCATCTTCCTCGACCAGGTAAAAATATTCATGGAACCGATTGGTGGTTTTTTTGTTTATTTTGAAAATAAAACGTTGATTCCCATGAATACAATTCAGTACACTTTTGCTCTACTGACCAGCAGTAGTTCAAAAACAGAAAGACAATACGGCCATTATTTATCTTACACAACGAATAATTCTTACACCACACTTTTTTAAGTGTATTTAAACTTGTGGAAATCTACAAATATTCGTGTTTTAAGAGACGACACTACACATTGTTTTACCCTGTCTTCGTTAATTTTAACATTTTGAAATACCTTGTTGTTTCTCTCACACCAAATACAAAAAGATATCACATAGGAAAACATATTAATATCTTCTTTCGCAATTACAATAGGACATAGTTTGTAAATTAATTCATCTTTTGTGTACAAAGGGAAATAAGAACTATATTTCATGAAACAAAGGTAAAAATACATTAAAAGCAGTGCACTCAACAAACAAATGTACTGCTGTTTCAGTTTCTCCACAATATACGCAGGCATCGTCAGTGCATACATTGTTTCTTAAAAGTCTCTCTTTTACCGGTAGAACATTATAAACCAGCTTAAAAGAAAAATTAACAAGGTTGTTATCTAAGAATTGGTTAAAACCCGATTTCCTGATGTGTAGCCAGGGACAAACGTGACCGGATAATACAACTCGTGGTAGTTCTCGAATTTCATTTAAAAACACATTATAAACACATTTTATCAGTGGCGTGTTAGTATGCGCAGGGCTCAGTTTACAAAACTCTTTCCATGAACTAGAAGGTTTTGACATCAAAACATATGTCTCCCCTGCAGTGATATTAATGATGAAAGGTACATTCAACCATGGTTCTAAAATGGCCGGTAATTTTTTTCAATTTGGCCACATAAAAAACTAAATTTTTGGTTTGTAAACTTTGGAATTCTATGAATCCCTGTCTGACGCAGGCCCACAGAAGATCGGAGTAGCGTACAGGCGCCAAAACTTGATCAACTCTTGCCAATAAGCTGTAATTAAAATTTCATCAAATTTCGCCAAATGGTTCTGGAGATATCTTGTAGACAAGCAACAACCAATGAAAATATTCGATTCTGAGGCTAACTGACGACAGGACGGATGTACAGGCGCCAACACTTGATCAACTCTCAACGGTCTCACCAATAAACTGTAATTAAAATTTCATCAAATTCCGCCAGGTGGTTCTGGAGATATCTTGTAGACAAGCAACAACCAATGAAAATATCCGATTCGGAAGCTAACTGAAGATCGGACGGGGTACAAGCGCCAAAACTTGCTCAACTCTTAACGCTTTCACCAATAAGCTGTAATTAAAACGTCACAACAGTCTGCCACGACAAAATATTTACATCGGTGAAACATCACGACAGGATGTTTATATCATTGAAACATCACTGCAGAATATTTATTCTAATACACCTCCAACTCGTTTAACATTATAGAGATAGGGAGACTAGGGACCGATTATCTGATACAATAAAGGGTTTCTGTTGGTTTCAACCACTTTGCGCAAATATGCAGGGAAGGGGGGTGCAGATCTTTGTTTGATGATGTCTGTTTCTATCAAAACAAATATTTCACTCAAAATACATAACACTGATCTGAGTCAGCGATACACAAACCATTGTGTACGAGCAACGTGTGCAACGGTGTTGAACGACGCAGGCGTTGATGTTCGTGGTATCATGGCTGTAACGGGTCTTAGGAACGAGGCCAGTGTACGCAGCTATGTGCAGAAGCCTTTGACGGATCAACTACGTTCACTCAACATGACACTGCATTTAGCAGTGGCGTCCCAGGCTGCTTCTTTCCCACACTCACACTTCTCTCCGTGCACCAATCCCTCGGCCAATGATCACAGACACGCCGATGTCAACAAATGTATGTCAAACTAACAACCCTATCAGTGAAATTAATCTCCAGAAATTTCCACAGGGCTTTCTTCAAAATGCAAACATATCTGGCGGTACATTTAATTTTAATTTCCACTGTTAAGTTTCACCTTACTCCGTTGACAAGACAAAATGTCATTCATAAAGTTTTTCGTGAGCGGCAGAATGTCGTCCATGTTGATTGGTTTATACGTTGTATGTTGTGCGTTCTGATTGGCTGAAGCCTATACCCCCCCCCTCCCCCTTACACGATTTCATCACATAGGCTATTCCAGCGCGTGCCGAACAAAATGATTTCGCACAAAATTGCTGGTTGGAACAAATTGTCTTGTCAATAAACCTTTATATTCTTCTCCCTAAAATTGAGCGAATTTTCTTTTTTCTGTATTAGAATAGAAATGAAGAGCGTCCTGGTGACCTGTGTGTTGTTGAATAATGGGTCTATTGCGGTATTTGCCAGTATTATTTGAGGGCTTGGGCTTCACCCCTCGCCCTCAAATAGTGGTAAATTCCGCAACTGACCCTTTATTCAACAACACGCAGGTCACCAAGACGTCCTTTATTTCTTAATTTCATTGCAGCATTAAGAAATTCGGTCACAATAGAAATTCTTCAAATATTGAAAAGGTTGCCACTTTTCAAACATGGTTAGCCGAAATAAAAACGATCGTTTCTTGGGGTAACATATATCTATCGTGTGTTAGCCAAAAGAGTTCATCATCAAGTGTATTAGCGATCACGTGGGTTGGAATTTGCTAAATTTGGTTTTATAAAGAAAATGTTCAATGGAAAGTCCAATATCCCCCCAGGGTACATTCAACACGACCCGCAGTCTATCAGGAGGTATTTCACGTGCGTAAATCCCGAAGTTTCAGAGTGAAGTAGCCTGTACAATCAGTCTCTATTATAAATTTTATTTATTTTCAGTTTGGAATTTCTTTTGAGGAGGTTTTCACCCGGGTGGAAAGTCACATGACTTATCACAGGCGTTGATAGTCGTTGATAATCGGACCAACAATAGTAACACGATCGCTGCTGGCTGAGGGTGTGTGGAGTTATAAAGAACGGGGACGTAAGGGCTTTTTGGTTTTCTTTTTTGTATTTACATATAGAAATCGGATCACGGATGCAATTTCCAAAGCTGTTTCACACCGTGATGTGTGCTACCAAAAAGCGGCCTGCAGAGATCAAGCTGGCAGCCATCTTCTTGCTGGTCACATGATATATCACCTGGGTGAATAGTCATGTGACTCTTCACCTGGTTGAAAACCTTCTAAAAAAATTCAAAACTGAAAAAAAAAATTGAAACTAACAAAAAAAATTAATAACTAAACAATTTTGTAACTAAAATAAAACAGTTCAAAAACAATGAAAAATAAACATTTAAAACGAAAAAGACTCCAATGTCCTATTCAAGCCACCGTACAATATTGTAGCTAATAGATTCTAAACGGAGAAACAAGAAATGGCTCGTAATAACATGGGTTTATTCAAATACATTATAATCCTTTCTTTTATGACGTAACAATTGCGGGTGTGACTTCATAAAAAGTACTGTTTCAGAAGTAGCACTTTCATCATCAATCATTATACATGGAAACAAGAATCTTCAGTTGTTCGTCTTCCTTTGTATAGACACACAAGCCCCTACAACATAAAGGAAAACGTGTCATTTTCTAATTAAAATATGTAGAGAGATAGATTAAATGCCAAATTTAAATATATATATATTCATTAGATTAGCCATACACAAAGAGGTGTACTAGCACTAGATACAGTTAACTGTTGCGCTGGTGACTTTTGTCGAATGTATTCAAAACATGTAATAGACCCATACACTGTAGCCTAATGAAGTCATCGGCCTATTAGGCGGGAAATGAAAAAATGGCGGACGAAAAGGGTTATGCTTTTTGCACAGAAAAGTAGGGTCTATACAGGAGTACACTCAACAACGCGATCACTTCAAAGCAAAACCCCTTTGTATATCCCTGTTTTCGAGTGACATCATAAGGCATCGGGCTATTAATTAGCTGTCATTTTATCATCACTCAGTTCCAATTACTACAATCGTGTATAGGCTACTTACTTATTTTCGATGGGTTTGCCTTCTATTTGTAAAAACCAAATCCATTCCGCTACAGCAATATCATCTCCTCGATATATCAGCTTGACCAATCGAAACCCGGGGAGTTCAACATCTAGTCCTGATTCAAACAACTCTTTATAGGCACTCTTGATTTCTGCAAATGTCACATGATAGTTTGCCCAAGATAAGCTCTCATCAGTAAATCGGATAAAGAAGTAAACTTGAAGTTGGTTGAATTGCCATGACCAGACACACAATCCATTACTTTGTCAGTCTCAATCTGATATTTCTTTAAAAATCGTATTATTTCATTCATTTAAATTCTAGGTTAGTTTTTAACACTGCTGTAACGTACATTGTCGAAATTAATGACCATAAAAAGTTTCTAGTTTTGAATTCTTTAAATGCCATTAGCTGGCAAAATTCGAACTCAGTGTCAACCAAAAGCTCTTATTTTGACCTTCTTGATCAAAATGACAATAATTTAGCAAATTTGTTTCATTGTAATTTACTCTATAAATGTATCATGTCACTTTAAAGTTAAAACCAAAAAAATAATTTTAGCACAATAAATATCAATATTATGTTGTATATTTAGATTCTATTTTCAGATTTATACCATGGGCCTTTAGAACCTGTTCATATATTCTTTTATTTGTACCGGTATATAGTCTATATTATTGTGTTATTACAGCTGGGATTGTAACTTAAATTAAGATTGATTGATTGGTGCATTTCAGGCACTTTTGCTTGGATCAGGCACGAATCTAGACCGACAATGTTGCATCAAAAATCTGCACAGCATGGGTTCCGGAAGAAAGCCTGGAAAAGTTCAGTATATTCTGGTGTCTTTTCCCATTCTGTTTCATGTGAGTTTTAGCACACAAAATATAAATATTATGCCGTATATTTAGATTCTATTTCCAGATGTATGCCATGGGCCTTTAGAACCTGTTCATATATTCTTTTATTGGTACCGGTATATAGTCCATATGATTATGCTATTACAGCTGGGATTGTAACCCAAATTAAGATTGATTGATTGGCTATTTTCACCGCATTCAAGCATTAGATTATTAAAGGACAATTAAGTACATCCTGGTGTCTATTCCCATTCTGGAGCGAAGACCCGAAAAAGGAGATTTTGCAAGCCTTTAAAACCACAGAAACAATTTCAACATCAGGTTGGGGAGGGGGAGGGTAGTTTTTCGAATGACGAGCGTGTGTGTGTGCGTGTGTGGGGCGGGGGCATTCAATGGGTTCATAAGAACACCCAGCAGTAAAACCTCCTACCTTCAAATCCGACCCGTGTACTATCTTCATTGGCCAGTCGACGACCATCCCTGGCAAAATATCGGGCTACACGTTCAGCATCCTTAGCATTGAAAGCATCAGTGAATCCACTCATCAATTCTTGAAGCTCCTCCAACTTAAACCCTGTTGAAAACATATCATTTCCTCAAAGAAGTCATTGGACATTATAAGATAATCCCCATTAATTCAAGTACACTGAAAACTGTTTTAATTTTTCCCCAACCAAATACCTGTTCAGTCAGTCAAAAATTCTCATTCTCAATTTTTAGAATTACAGCAACAACACTGGTTGGTCTACTTTAAAGGCCCGCTCATCGCCATAGCCTTTCAGACATATGTTAAGAAAGCCAATTTACACGAGCTTACGAGAAGTTAAACCACTAAAATTAATCATAGGACCCATTATAAATGCCCATCAGTTAGGCTAGAAATATTTAAATGGGAGTGTAAAGCCCGATTACAATGACAACGATCAGAAACCGGTTTCCTTCAGTATTGGATTGCCTTCATTTCAAGTCTTTTTGTCAGTGGTTTACTCTCTAAAATTTAACGACAGGCTTTATGTTTCTCTCAAAGCAGATCTCCTGTCAGTAATTCGCAGATAGAGTTCTTAAAATTATACTAGATTTTTAGATCGCTCTCACGATTCAAATCATCATGATCAGGGTGCTTGTGTGCATGTCCAGGCTAGAACTTTACAATAAGGGTACGAAACAAATCCAATTTTTAATTTCAAATTCAAATTCTTTGTTGAATTTGTACTCTCTATAGTTGTTCGCCAAGTTATCCTTATGGGGTCCAGGCAGCATGTTATTAAAATAATCAGATTGTGCATCCTTATTTCGCAGAAAAGCAACACTCATAAAAACTTGAAGACTTTTATGGCATTTGATCATTTGTAACATCTAGGCTATATCGCGACATTCTACAATACAGACAATAATAAAAATGAAGAGTTCGCGAGTATCGCGTATCGCCTCGTCCAACGAATGAACGTGGAGATGTATTCTACTTGTGCCTGTATGGGTCGTGAGTAAAATACCGACAAATACCGTACCTTGGTCTGCGGATACGCTTGCGATAATCAGGACCAAACATAAAACTGGAAGAATGCCCCTGGAAAATAAATGTCAAGAGTAAAAAAATACATTCATAGGAATATTGCCATATCTGGATGATATATGCTAGCTACAACTAGTGTTTAAAACAAGGGATTGCATAAAAATGTCAAATTATAACAATTTCAACATGTTATTGTAGACAGATTATTAATATAATCGAATATAATCGATGCTTTTTTGAAGGGACCTGTTTTTGTTAAAGGACGTGTGTTTTTAAACGTGTTTGTCTTTCGGCCTTTTGTGCAAGAATTTGTAGCTTTCTTTTTGCACTGGAACAAATAAAGAAATTATATTAATTTGCCAAAACTTCGCGCCTTTTTTATAAATTGGGATTGTCCTGACAATAAAAGGGTTTAGAGTTCATTCAAAAAAACAAAATGATAGATATTAGAATAAGGGAAATTTATTCAGTCTGTAACCTGTACGAACCAAAATTGTGCTCGAAAAAGAAACAAAATTTAAATCACCGGGAAATACGTTGATTGATTTTAAGCCTTGGTTCTTGGCACTTACAGTACGAGTAAAACCATTTAATTGAAGTTCTTAAGAAAAATAGCCGATATTTTTGAAATTTTCTTTAAACGTAAAAATTCAGAAAGAATTATCCATAAACCTTATACTTACATGGTTGTCGTAGCTTTCATACACAGTAACTGCAATCGGCGTACATGGACTTTTATATATGTATGAGTTTCCTAAAAAAATCGTTATCTGACATACTAACTTACGGTACAGCGGTTTCAAGAAGGAATCTACAACGTATCCCTATACATATTGTTCTTTATGCTTCTTACAGAAACAGAACGTTACAACAATACTTTGGTTTAAAGCAATCTCTATAAAACTTGTATAGACTTCGTTTTTATTGTAACACATTTTCAAAAATATTCCGGATAGAGTCATCTGGTATCACTGTTTTCAATCCGGTTAAAGTCTGGATGTTCGTTTAAAACAACTTCAAAGAACGTCCCTAATTTGTGTCAGATTGCGCTGTATGCATTTCGGCAGCTCGTTTTTTTTTTAAATCTTGAACGGCTTACCACAGTCCTTATTGTTAGTCATATATTTGACAGTTCAATAAACTCAAGACAGAAAATTTGTTTTAAAAAATGGTTTTGTCATGAATTTTGAAGAACAGATGTTTGGTTTATATTAAATCGTATTTTTTCTATTTTTATGTAAGTGTTATCCATATAAATAATATCCATATAAATGTTATAACTTGAAGTTTTAATTTTATCTTATTCAGATACATTTCAAAGTAATTCAAAGTAGGATAACAGACAATTTTTGCAAATTTTCTGGATAAGGCCTACAGTGAGGCCATTTACCACATGTGATCGTCGAGAGCTATAGAAAACTTCAATAAATTTATAGACACTAAAACACACGGGTACAGGGAAAATCTTCTTGACCAAAATACACATGGAGACAAGTTTCTAGTTGTGCGGATTGTTCCGTATGTAAAATAAACGACATGAAGATATTTAAATATGAAAACTATTACCCAATCGCACAAGGAATAGTTTATTTTGATTGGGCAAATCAGGCACGTTTAGACGCTGTAATGCTATTAATCAGGATATTCCGTATCATCTTACTCGACCTGGTAAAAATCTTCATGGAACCGATTCCGCGTTTTTTTTGTTTCTTTTGAAAATAAAACGTTTATTCACATGAATACAATTCTACGGTGGCTTGAATAGGACATGGAGTCCTTTTTGTTTTAAGCTTTTTTTTGTTATGAATCTTTTTTTTAGTTATGAGTTGTTTTTTTTCGTTTCAAACGTTTTTTTTTAGTTTTAAATTTCATCTTTAGTTTTGAACTTTTTTTAGGCGGTTTTCACCCAGGTGGAAAGTCACATGACTATCCACCCCGGTGATAAGTCACGTGACTTCCCTTCCTGGGGATAAGTCATATGACCGACAATAATAACACGATGGCTGCCAGCTGTGGGGTGTGTGGAGCTATAAAGATACGGGACGTAAGGGGCGCTTTGATATTCTTTTTTGTATTTACATATAGAAATCGGATCACGCATGCAATTTCCAAAGCTGTTTCACACCGTTGATGTGTGCTACCAAAAAGCGGCTTGCAGAGAGCTGGCAGCTATTTTATTTTTGGTCATATGACTTATCACCAGCAAGGAAAGTCACGTGACTTATCATCGGGGTGGATTGTCATGTGACTTTCCACCTGGGTGAAAACCTCCTCAAAACAAAATTCAAAACTGAAAAGAAATTCAAAACTAAAAATAACATTCAAAACTAAAAAAAAAATTGAAATGAAAAAAAAAATCATAACGAAAAAAAAAAGATTCGAAACTCAAAAACAAGTTTAAAACAAGGATTCCAATGTCCTATTCAAGCCACCGTACAATTCAGTACACTTTTGCTCTACTGACCAGCAGTAGTTCAAAAACAGAAACACAATACGGTCATTATTTATCTTACACAGTGAATAATTCTTACACCACACTTTTTAAGATTATTTGTGGAAATCTACAAATATTCGTGTTTTAAGAGACGACACTACAGATTGTTTTACCCTGTCTTCATTAATTTTATCATTTTGAAATACCTTGTTGTTTCTCTCACACCAAATACCTCTTTTTAACACAATTAGAAACTTGTCTCCATGGTTATTTTAGACAAGAAGATTTTCCCTGTGCTCGTGTGTTTTAGTGATCATAAATACAAAAAGATATCAGATAGGAAAACATATTAATATCTTCTTTCGCAATTACACTAGGACATAGTTTGTAAATTAATTCATCATTTGTGTACAAAGGGAAATAAGAACCATATTTCATGAAACAAAGGTAAAAATACAAAAGAAAATTTTTTAAAGCAATGCACTCAACAAACAAATGTACTGCTGTTTCAGTTTCTCCACAATATACACAGGCATCGTCAGTACATACATTGTGCCTTACAAGGTTGTTATCTGAGAATTGGTTAAAAACAGATTTCCAGATGTGTTGGACACAAGGGACCGGATAATACAACTCGTGGTAGTTCTAGAATTTCATTTAAAAACACATTATAAACACATTTTATCCGTGGCGTGTTAGTTTACAAAACTCTTTCCATGAATTAAAAACAAATTTGTAATACTTTGGTCGAAACAAAGAATGCGATGTACCTGGTTTGGGCAATTCTGAACAGATGTAGTTTTACATGAGATGTTTGAAATGTTAAGCCCCCCCCCCCCCCCCCGCCTTCAAAGAAAGTTCGAAAAGCTACGTTTCGTTAGATGCTATCCGCCCCCCCCCCCAAAAAAAACAAAAAAAAACAAAAAAAAAAAACAAAACAAAAAAAAAACAAATTTAAACACTTTGCTAGTACATTGGTTTACAAACTTTGGACAGAGAAAAGAACATTGAGATAAAAAACAAATCACTTGTAAGGCAACCGAGTTGACCATTGTACACTTTCCCCCGAAGGGTTAAGCGTCCAGCATTCCAAGGGGTCGACGTTTTCGTTAACTTATGTTCTATTCTATTACAATTTAACTTGATGTGATTTTTACTAAAGTATGAGCCACAAATCTTAGAAGACTTTTCGGTCTTTACACCTATATCTACAATAATTTCCTACCCAAAAGAACCCAGTGGAAGGGCAGTAATTTTTGAGATAATTAATTTCGCACCAGAAGCCTGGCAAAACTCTTGTGAAAGTCTGATAACTTCATAAACAGATTCTCTGTTCAGCACGATTACAGTTTCGTCATCTGCATAGGCCGTTTTGCCGTCTCTCCACTGTCAAGAATTTAAAATCCCATTATTTTGTATTGGTTCTTAATGCTTGGATGAAAGGTTCTAGGGTTAAAATGTACATTAATGGAGAAAGGGCACAGCCCTGCCGCAAGCCTCGAGATAGGGCGATTTTGTCAGTAATATGTCCATTCATAATAACACTGCCTGTAATATTTTTGTTATGTGCTTTGGGCCAAAAAAAAAAACACAACTCCGAGAAATGTTAATCTATTGAGGGGAAACAAAACAAAGAGTATAATATATGCTACAATTATAAGATTAAGCATCAAAGCATGAAATAAGATGCATTTACACAGGTATAAAATGCATAATTCAGAACAAAACAAATTGGAAAAAGAGCTTAAAGAAAGACTTCAAATCATTTGCGATCGCACAGCTCCAAAACACATAAAATAGTTTGTTAACTTTCAGTCTCGAACAGTTAATTAATTAAAGCATTCCTGATATGTACCGAAACTGCGTCTGTTTACAACATGTGGTATTCCGGGCTAAATAATATATATACTTAGCGCCATTAAAAACGCCCGACACAAAGAATGTAAAATATTTTGAGAAATGTAAACTGTAAAATATTGTAAGTACTCTTTCATTGAAGAACAAGGCATTAGTCACAATGAGACAAAGAATTGACAATATGTGAAACCCTGGTGACTTTTATTCCTTGCAAACAAATCGTTGATACAGAAATTGAAGGTGTCATCATTCAATAACAGATCACAAGCCGTGACAATCAATGGCATGACATCAGACCAGTTGTCCATAACAGCGGGGGTGCCCCAAGGATCCGTATTGGGTCCTTTGCTATTTTTAGTTTACATTAATGACATAGCATTTAATTTGAATTGTAACATTAGACTATTTGCGGATGATACATCCTTGTATATCACCTCTGAAAATAATTCTGTGAGCACAAATCTATTTAACTCGGATCTTCATAAAATATCAAACTGGGCTGAGGCCTGTTTGATTACGTTTAGCCCAACAAAGACCAGGTATATGTTGTTTTCGTTGAAAAAATCTTTGCCAGCTACTGATATTTTTATGTTCGGGAACAATACTATCACTGAAACTGATAACCATAAGCACCTCGGCATCATATTTCAATCCTCGGCCTCATGGAATCTCCAGATAGATAGTATTGTTCACAAAGTAGCTCCGTTGATCAACTGTCTTCGATCACTTAAATATAAACTGTCTAGAAAATCATTGATCACTTTATATAGCTCTTTCATTTTACCTATTTTTGATTACGCTGACGAAGTCTGGGATAACTGCACACAAAATCAGAGCCAATTGCTTGAAAACCTTCACATTGATGCCCTTAGATCAATTACCGGCAGTCCACGGGGTACAAGTCATGCTACTATACTTGGGGAGGCTGGGTTTATTCCCCTTGCAGAACGACGTAAACGTCATAAGTTAAGGCTTTTCTTTAAAATGATTAACAATTGCACCCCTGAGTATTTATCCTTGCTTGTACCCCCACGCGTACACGCAAATCTCAGTTATAGATTGCGTAATGATGATGACTTTGTAGTTCCTCATGCGAGAACATCTTTGTATATGAATTCTTTTTTACCATCTGTCATTCGTTTGTGGAATACTTTAGATCGAGAGTGCAGGGAGACAAGCTCTTACAAATCATTCTGTCAATCTTTGTCTAAAAATGATCCCAATGTACCACCTTACTATTTCCATTATATTGATCGAAAATCACATATCATTCACACGCAAATGAGAATGCAATGTAGCAATTTAAATGCTCATAAATTTTTGCGACATATCACGGAAAATCCTTCCTGTAATTGTGGTCATCCTTTTGAAAACCCAGATCATTTTCTAACTGCATGCCCATTGTACCTTCAACTTCGAACTGAGTTATTTGTTAATTATTTTCCTTTAAATTCAAAGCTGTTACTTTTTGGTTCATCGTCAATAAGCCACGACGAAAATACATTGTTGTTCGGTTCAGTCCAGCTGTTTATCAAAAGATCTAAAAGGTTTTGATAGCTAAATCAAGTTTTCAGGCCAAAATTTATATAATCAAAGTTATTTCTGTATATTTGTAAACAAATAATTGGTTATATATATATGTGTGTGTTATTAGATTGGATACTAACTTATTAATTGACTGTATTTGGCCATTAACTGTATGTTTTGTTGTTTGATATGGAGAAGCGTTAATATAGGCGTCTCGCCTGTTCGCTAATCCACTTTGGTAGAAAAAAATCTTTTGCCAAATAAATATTGTTTAAATCATTCAATAATGGGTATGTCCACCTCGGGCATCAACGCAAGCAGTACATCTGCGACGCAAGGACCTGATGAGTGTGGCTATTCTGTGCTGTGGGATCCGATCTCACTCTTCCTGCACTACCTGGATCAATTCACGTGGGTTGCGTGGCGTGGGTTGACGTTGTGCAACGGCATTCTTAAGCTGATCCCACAAGTGCTCTATGGGCGATATATCAGGGGAGTAAGCTGGCCATTCCATGATGTTCACATTATTCTGTTGCAAGAAGTCTTGTGTCAACCTTGCAGAGTGTGGGCTTTGATGATTTCGAGCCCATCGTAAACGGTTTTGGCGTGCGGCGGGTGTCAATATGAGCCCTCGGTAGGGGATGCGTGCATGCATCTGTATCTGTTGGAGACGGCGTGGGATGGTGCTGAGGCTTACCCTGGGCCTTCCAATTCCCCCTGTCTCACGAGCAGTCTGTGTCGTGGTGCGAAATCGGTCACGTGTGTGCAACAAACCGATGTACCGATACTGGCGGGCTGTAGTGACTCTTGGCTGACCAGGGCGTGGTCGGTCGGCAACATTGCCAGTTTCATGTTCCCTGATTCTGAGGCGACTAATTGTGGAGGGATGACACTGCATGTGACGTCCTACGGCGGCACAACTGAGACCCGCCTGTAACATGACAATGGCACGTTGCCTTCGTTGTGTCGTAAGTCGGGGCATGGCAACGTTTTCTGATTTCTTTTCGTCTTTATGCTGAGCTTCGTGTAAAGTGTTGAACCCATGACAAATGAGCCCTGAAAGCTGTTCTCAGTGCCGGTGAAACACTCAATGGACGTTATTAGGAAATGTTGCGTAATGTTCACGACAGGCGCGTCGGGAACACCACAGGTTATCCAGTTATTGCAACTCAACTCGAACTAACAATAAACAACAAAACGTAAATGGCCAATAGCCTTACTGGGATAGAAACATAAAATTCAACCGTGCGTTTTTAATGGCGCTAAGTATATAAACAAATCTCTTTCTAAATGATACTAGAATTTAATAAATTCATAATTATTTTTATTTTATTTTTTCGTCTTCAATGAAACATTTTGATATTTACTTTCGACGCCATTTTCATTCAGCTCAAAAATACGGTGATTTACCGTATAAAAAGCGCAGACTGCCCGAGGCGTGTCAAAGCCGACCGGTAGCGAGCGAAGATAGCTGAAGGGAGTTCCGATTGGTGACTTATCCTCTCAAGTGGCAAAGCAAAGAGGAGTACCAAATCGCACGGAACGGACTTCGCAAAAGAAATACAAAAATGTGAAAAATAACCTCACAGAGGTTACAATTGTTATATAGAAGTTTAAGCCTCTAATGTTGATAGCTCATTTAAAAACGTGTTTTGCGTGTCCAAGTCTGTATCAACACAGGTACACAAGGTACGGTAATAGTTTCTAATACAGGATGATATATCATTTTGTTTACAATGTATAACGGACCTTCTTTCGTGACAATCAAGTTTAACAATCAATTTCTTTCTACCCCGATTACTTTCCCGTCTTAAAAATAATCTAATTGGCTTTTCAGACATTTCGAAATCAAGGGCTTTGGCTCTAATGTCTGATCCTTTTTTCTTTTCTCTTTGTATATCACTAATCGTTTTTTTTTTGTAATTTTAATAGCATCTTCATTATTGATGGGGTCGTCTGATAGCTCAACTAAATCGCTTTCTTAGAGAGTTTTTCCCTAGCTTCCTTTGCCTTTCTTGATGTTATTTCTAGCTTTACTTGAGTTTTAAACCGTTCTGTAAAATTACCGTTTTTGTCAGAAGAGATTGAATGGTTAACAACCTTAACTTTGTTAACCAGTTTTTCGTCTTTTAGAACTGAAGTGTTACACTTCCAGTAACCATTTCCCCATGAAATAGCCTCCTCAAAACAAATTCCTTAATCGAATTGAACAGTGATCAGAAAAAGAAACGGGTACAATTTGTACATATTTCACGCACTCTAATAAAGATCTAGATATGTAAAATCTATCAAGACGTGACGCAATATTTCGTCTACACCAAGTAAAGGCTTTCGTATTTGGGTACAACTTTCGATATACATCAAAAATGTTAAAATCACTTTTTAAGTTACCGATCTCTGTTTTTCCAACAGTACCATTATCGAAGTTTCACCCTTTTTTGTCTATTTACAGTTCTCAACAAACTTAACATCGCCACCAGCAATCAAGATTTCACTCCCACTTAAAATTTTGTCTCAATCTTTTAGATAAGTTTGTTTTTCTGTGGAGGGGGGGGGGGGGCTCCGTGGCTCAGTAGGTAGAGCGTTGGACGTTCAATCCTAACAGCCTTCAACCATTCGGCCGCGGGTTCGAATCCCAATCAGGCCTAAACATTCGACTTGGTTTTTACTCGAACGACCTATGTGGGATGGTTGCCAGTTACCACCGGAAGTTGGTGGGTTTCCTCCGGGCATAGAGCCCGGTTTCCTCCCACAATAAAACTGGCAACGCCGCCATATATGTGAAATAATCTTTAGCGCGGTGTAAAACACCAAACAATAAATAAATCAATAATCTTTCTGTGGGATTATTTGGGGCACACAGGCAAACCAATTTTACGACCACTTGATTGACTTTAGCTGACAGTGCTATATATCTGCCAAACGGGCACAGGGTTACATGTAAAATTTCACAATCAACTGTATAACGTATAATAATACCAACCCCAGAGCTTCTGGTGTTTTCGAAAGCCCAAAAACTATCACCAGGTATAGTTTTTTTTTGCTAGGATCGCCTTTCCCCTGAAAAATGTGTTTCTTGTAAAAGTAATATATCTATGCTAGGGTCGAGAACGAATTCTTTCAACTGATCTTGTTTATCAGAATTTCGCAAGCCATTTGTATTTAGGGAGGCAAATTTCCGAACAGACATTAATAATATGATTAATTTAACTATACCGGTGAATGTTATTACTTGTTAAGGGAAGTCTGTTTTTCCATTTAAAATTTTCCTCGTTTCAGTAGCTCTTAGTCTTTACGACGTTAACTCTGAATATAAGTTGTTAGAAGAGACAACCGTTATCTCCTGTTGATTAAGGGAAACAGGAAAGTCACTACAGCAGCTTACAATTTCGTCCTGGTCATACGATGTAGTCGATGATTCCGCGTATTACCTTGGTGGAATACTCCTACCCATAAATCGAACAACGCCTTTTTATTGGATACGAGCAAAACTTCTCGCAGCTAATAACAAATTCAGTCATTTACACTCTCCACTCGCTGAGAAATAATGTAATGGCGGCTGTATACATCTTGTGCTTTTCTTTGAAGTGGCATGAGCTGCCAAAATGTTCATATTTTACCGTTTAAACAGAATACTGAAATTATTGGTTATTTTTCTCAATACGTGTAATTCAGAGGCTTTTTAGTGCTTCTAGTCTCGAAAATGTACGATAAAATATGGTTTTGAACTAACTTTGACTTAGAATGAATGAATGGTCGTCCCGGTTATTTAACTTTTGTTTACTTTTCGAACACGTTTTCGGTTTGTACAGTCCACATACTGTATGGATTTTCCTCATTCCAACTCTAATCATTTCGTTTTTCGATGGCCTCCAAAGCTTCTAACTGTCGTGATGATAAGAAATTATGAAACAAGTGTGAATTTTGGCAGCTCATGCCACTTTAACGAGTGCTGATCGACTAAGACTCTGTAAGGGTAAAACAGAAAACTCTTACATTTCCACTAGTGGGAGCGGATCGATTTAAGGGTTGGAGTGTAGTATTCCGCCAAGATAAAACACGGAATGGGTTTCATGAAGATTTTAAGTTGAATTGAGAAGAGGATTTCGTTGGAATTGTAACAGGTCCGTAGTCAGTCGTATTGCTCCCTAACTCACGGTTACGGTTAAGCTCACAGTTAAGTTTAGATTTTGTTGGGGAAACCAAATTTATTTTAATCTGGGATGCGTAATGTCAACAACCAAACGAACCATACGGATAATCATATATGACCTAATTAGTGAAACTGATAGCAAAGGTGCCGAAAAAACCCAGAACAGCATGGGCATGTTGAAAGTCACATTAAGATCGTTTAATGTTCCGAATGAGCCCAAATAAAGTAGTTATATAATTAAAAAATAAATGCTCCGAGGCCTTAGCATTAAAAAAACTCATTGAGAATTACCGAGGTCTGTATTCAGCAATTGAGACTCGAAAACCGAACTATGCCATTATATGTCAAAGGCCGATCTTTTGGGGTTTGGTGGTCAGGTTAAAGCCCATCTTGTCTGGTGAAAGAGAAAGAGTAGATAGACACGAGCGGGAGGGGGGCGAAGACATCAGCAGGTCAGCTAGTTTCATATTCTAAAAGTTTGAATTAAGGTAGCCATGCTGGTATGTTTCCTTACATCGTTTGCGTCAGAATCCACGCTGCTGTATGCGGAGAAGGCGGTGAGCAGCTTGCGCGGTTATATAGCCTGTAAAAATATCAACCAGGTTCAAATACAATCAGTAGGCGATTTTTCACGGAATACATGTACATTCTTTTTGATATAATTCGATACACTAAATGCAGCAATTGGGTCTGCAGAAGTACTGGGTCTGTAATCTGAAGGACTGGGAACTCCGCCCACTTTCATAGAAAGCTGGATCCACTCCCATATGTCTTTCGTTTGATTATATACTCATAAGCATTTCCCTTCGCAAATAAACCGCTGCTTTCTTTAAGCGTGGATTCCAGCTGTCCCAATGATCGGAAAAGGTATGTGTCGCCTCCCCAATAACTGCCTCAAAACAATATTTCAAAATAACTATAGACTAATTTTAAAAAAAGGGCAGGTGTTAATTTTTCGCGTCTCTGTCGCAAACCATGATTTAAATGATTGATAATAGGCATATGAACGAGACCAAAGCCACACAATCGAAACGTCAACCCTAATTGGTTCACCAAAGCTAGATAATTAAGTAATGCCCGAATAAGTCGTCTTCCATTTGCGAGTCGGGAAAACTGAACTTTAAAAATAGTTGTGATGAAATTTGCTACAATAGGGATAGAAATACTCGGGCGTGGGCCTGGGGACTGTTTCTCTGGATATTTATGCCTGATGTGACTTTACGACTGGTCGTAACGTAATGCTGAAGGTATATGTTGTCATGACAGTTAGGCCTGTCACTAGACTTACGTCAGGCGGAAACGTCTTTGCGTATACAGGCTTTATACACTAAGGTGTAGCTTTCGCTATATCGTCTCCCTGCTTGAAAGTACTCAGACAGCACGACCACAAAAACTAACATGGAACGAATGGTAGTTTTATTATTGGTCCGCGATCGACCTCAAACATTGGGTATCATTTTGGCAGCAGTTTTGATGCTCACCCATGTGATGCTTCTGGTTATTAGTTGGTCCATTTCAAATGATTGGCCTTACGTAAAACGTCTTTGCCCCCGTCAGCCGGCCTATTCTACATTATGTGACGTTGATGCGCCATAGATTTTAAAATTATTGCCAACGGTTGCGCAATTTCAAATTAGAAAATAAATTCACTGTCCACTTGCTGGACTATCATATCCCAGTAACCGCATTTCGGAGAATGCATTGGTTCTTATAAAAGCTATACCCCGCACGCGACTCCGGTATCTTCATTACGACTCAAATTGTTCCTAAACAAGATTCCATGTCTCATTTTAAACTATTTGAGGTTCTTCGGAAACTCTAACTATTGCCCCATTAAGTACTGTTGTCGCATCTGAAACGTTCGCCATCTTTTTTCTTCCCATATGAGGAATCGAAGAAAAGCCATGGTTTCTGACTGGCCGACCGAGGGCGTTGTTTAGGGTGACCTCTGAGTCAAAAGGTGCCAGTGCCCTGTATATGGTGTAATGGGACGTTTCACACTTCCCCATTCATAGACCTTTGCTATTACCCTAGAATCCAGGTGGCGCGTTGTATAAACAGAAAAAAACAACATTTGAATGGTGCTCACGTGGATTTATTCAAAATCATACATTTCAATTTGATTTACGACTTTTTTTTGACATAATGATTATGAGCGTGTGGCGCCACCAAAAAAAAGTTACGTTTCAAGTCTTTTAGGAATTGCCACTAAACATTGCAGCCAGAATCTTCAGTTTGTGGTCTTTCTTTGTATAGACAAACAAGCTTCTGCAAGAAAAGAAAAAAGCCTGTAATTTTCGAAGTAAAATGCGCGGAGAACTTACCTTTTCATGCCCCGATTGCTATCATAGTCAATACGTAATGAGGGAGTTTCATAAATTGCATATCAAATATGAGATCCTAAATATGATATCCTTCTTGTTTGAAGCGACCGTTTTGTTACAAGCAATGGTACAGCGATACAAATGGCTGCACGCCGACATACTTCTCTGTCCAGAATACTTTATCCGCCATGTTGCTCCCTCAATATACCCCGATGACGTCATTAAGCAACCGGTCTAATGGTGTCCTAATCAAACAGATCGGGTCTTGGCAATATTTTAAAACTAGGCTTATAGGCCTTTGGAGAGCCGCCTACTGGAAAAATACTGTTTTATTTACTTTCTTAAAGTAGGGACGTATAATGGACATAACTTCTCACATAATTGTGCATCGGAGTGAAGGCCCTTTAAATTTATTCTGTGACGTGCCAAAAATCCAAACTGTACAATTGATTGACCGAGTTAAATTTGGATATTGGCAATGTTGACAGCTATTATATGATATACAAACTGCAAGAAAAGGCCAAAGTTGCACATTGGTTTACCAGTGCTCTGGTATAGGTTGGACAGTGCTCTGGTATAGGTATGAATGTTTTCAAACAACAATAAGTGTTTAACTGTTAATCAAACATGAGCTGGCGTTAAAACAGAATGTTGAAATTATTGGCTATTTTTCTCCAAACGGATAATTCAGAAGCTTTTTACTGCTTTTAGTCTCGAAATTATACGATACAGTATTGTTTAGAACTACCTTTGGTTTAGAATGAATGAATGGTCGTAGCTCATGCCACTTAAAAAAACAACAACATCCGTTGTACCGTAACACCATTCAAACGAAACAATGGCGAAATGGGTATGGTCTGTTGCAGTAAAATTGAATCCCGACTCAGCATTCAACATTCAGAAAAAATATTTTATATTCCCACACATGATCAGCTTTACAAGTACAAATGATGACAATCTGGCAATCTTTTTGGAAAATTATTTCCCAATATTTACAGCTCAAGTCATAACACATCAGAGCTTACTTGAAGTGAACTTCGTGTAACTCGACACCAGGCTCAGATTGCACCAGACGATGCTTAAGCCGGACAAACGCATCGCCACTGCCGATTCTCCGCGCCTCGCAGATTATTTTTTAATTACGAATCGGCAGTAGCTCGGCATTTATCCTATACATTACTTCGTGTCACACTCTTTCTCTTTACGCACCCTCAATGGAATCATGTTTCGTGCGCTTCACGGCGGCTTAAAAAAACTGTAATTAATTCGAAATGCTTCTTTAGTGTATCGATTTCATTCCTTTCAATAGTTACGGCTTTTGAATGAATTATTTGGAAGGACTTTGGCTTTCAGATTTAAACCAAGTTTTAAATATCAATTAATCCTACCTGCCATTTAGATTTTCCCCCAACACATATTTAAAGCATTCCTCTTTTCATTTTACTCATTAATTTGTTCGAATTACATTGTAAATCTACCAAATCCCTCTTCACAAGAGGACAACTTTAAAATTGGCCTGCTAGATTTCAAACTCTCCTCGTACAACGAATACCCGTCACATGGTCCGCAGTATGTCCGAGAATTTTCTCAATAGCTGGATAATTTGATGACAACGAAACTCTCGCATCACATGACTGCGGGGTTTTGAAAAGTCTGTTGATAGAGAATAGTTATCTCATCCTTTTAATGGTCGTTTAATGTGTACTCTTCCTGACAGGCAAGTAAGTAACAGGATGAGACACATGTGTGCGGCTATCCTTTCAACTATTGGTGGGTCAATTGTATGGGTGTGTGAGCCTGTGTGGCGTTAATAGTGCCCCTGCAGGCCTTCGTGTCAAAAACAAATTAACAAATCAACAAATAAATAAATAAACCAGGATACTTACTTATGTCCACCTGGTTTTCCATCAACTAGCAAAGAACTAGCCCATTCAACAATAGCAATATCATCTCCTTGATAAATGATCTTGACTAATCGAAGTTCAATGAATTCCAAATCTACTCCGGATTCAAAAAAACTTGTATAGGCACTCTTGATTTCTGTGAAAGATAATCACAGTATACGGGTCACAAACATGAAGGCTCTTTCTTCAACCTCATATACACAAGGGATTTTTGTTAAGTTCAACCTCAATAAGATTAAAAGAATTGGATAATCGCTGAACAGACATATCAAAACGAAGAGCATATTTCAGCTTAGCCTGTGCACATATTTACAAATTTTGATCATGTGAGATTCTCAATTGAGATCTTGTACCAGTCTATGAGATCTTCTACACGAGACATCATATCTTAACGAATGGATCAATTCCTATGTTTGATTAGTGAGATTCTAGCACCTTAGCGATTCATGCACGTTAGCCCTCGAGTCAATGCCACTGAGATTCTCTAGACCTTGGTATTGGCATTGTGGCTGAATTTTTGAGTGATGTGCGGGTATATATATATTACAAAAACTCAAATGCCAATAAAATAATTCCACTTTCAACGAGCACTGCAATTGAGAAAGATTTGAACAAAAATCTTAAAGATTTTAAACCACACATAGGACTTCCGGTGCAGGAGATGGAATCAACAGACAGTTTCCCCTAATTCAACAGTACTTCGTTATTTATGTTTGGATATTTATTGGTCGTTACCTGGTCGGCGATCAATAAATGTCAGAAATTCTAAATAACGGAGTAAGACCATTACTTAAGTGAAGTAAGTTTAACCACTCGTGCTGTTAGGAAGCTGTGCATGAGACTTTTAGTGTATTTTTTATTTTTGTTTTCGCTGCCCCCTTGTAATTTATTTTCTGGACATATACCTATTATAAAGGCAACTGTCTGAATTTAATTTTGAAAACAGTTTTGGATGTGCATTGTAATGAGAACATGTTAGGTGGATGGAGATTTCAAAGTTGGGTATGCACGTAAAGAGATCCCTATTATATTGCTTTGTCTGTAGCTAAAAATTTGTGCCCTGTTGCTATGTGTAAATTCAGTTCAGAAGACTTCTTGGGAGTTGGTGAAAGCACCCACCAAGTCAAATGGCTCAACAAAAATGTTTTAGTGAATCAAAACAATAACATGACAAATGGGAAACTCCTGATGGAGTAAGTGGAGTAATATGATTAGTCCAATCTCAGGGGGAATATAGTTCCAGGATTTCATTGGATATCCTTGCGCATATTTGAGTGAGATAGTTTAAAGGCTGGATTACTTATTTGGCTTTTGATGTGATCCATTTTAGTAGTTCTTTGTCTGGAAAAAGTATCAGGAAACGGGATGATTGAGTAAAAGAGGCGGATTGAACAGGGGTTGTTTGGTTCAAGATTGACCGCAATACGACTTATGTCGTCTGCATCCCTTTCACCTTAGTATGTGTATCAGAACGATTTGAAGTTTGTTTAATTATAGGTCTGATGGTTTTCCACAATCTATCCTAAGATAGTGTTAGCCGACCGAGCGTCTCTAAGCTAGCGACAGAGCCATACATTCACATCACACGACATGGAAAATAAACGAACTACTGGTATCGGACGACGAGCAAGTCAAATTCTCAACAAAGAATGTAGCCTATGCACTTTTGTACTCCATTTTAAAATGGGATTATGCATTTACGTCTGGAGCCCGTTTAACGAGAGGGCGTAGCGTAAGTTTTTACGTAACCGTCACAGCAACGTATCACTTCAGTATGGATAGCCATGACAGTTACGCAATAAAATCACAGTTAAAATCGTAAAATTGAAAATGATTCTTTTACCTTCGTATCCGACCCGTGTTTTTCCCCCAGGAGCCATTCGACGACCATCCCTCGCATAAAACGTCATTACACGTTCAACATCCTTGTCATTGATAGCATCGTTAAATCTGCCCATAAATTCTTGAAGTTCCTCCGACTTAAATTCTGCCAAATAAAATATAATTAATATTTAGGCCTAGATCGATTTTAGTTTTTAGCTGAAACATGTATCGATATTCAAGTGAACGACGTCATCATATCAATATTTTCTTTACGTGATGGAACACGACGTCACTGGACGACGTCATCGTCCAAATGCATGTGGGAATGTCAGACTGTTTCTTATGACTTGCCCTTTGCTTTTAAAACTAACTCATAAACGGAGGATATTGCTAATACGCGATGGCAAGAAAATGGTCTATAAATATATCTTAAAAGGGTAACAGGTCTTATTGGTAGACAAAACAATTGTAACACATATATAACAGCCGTTTAGTACGGTGGCTTGAATAGGACATTGGAGTTGTTTTCGTTGTAAATTTTTTTTCGTTTCAAACTGTTTTTTTTGGTAGTTTTTCTAGACTGCATGTTGATTCTTTTGACAATTGTAATTTATGAAAAAAGTCTGAATTTTTGCAGCTCGTAAAAACTTTAATCAAATTGCCGCCCTTAGAATAACGAAAATATCGAACCTTCTTTCTTCTGGCCGGATACTCCTATCGCAATCAGGACCAAAACAAACACTGGAAACATGCCCCTGGAAAATGACAAAGAGTAAAAAAAAAACATTCACGAAAATATTATAATATAGGCTTGCAAACAGTAGCGTTTTTAACTACTCATTCAGACCTTTAAAGGGACTTCTGTTTAGAATTGTTTACCTCTGCTAATAAAATAGACAAATACGATTTGATTGACTTTGGATGAAAGGTGGAAGGTCGATTTTCAGCGGAAAATGTACAATTAACGAGCAATTAGTGCGAATTTGATGGTACTTTGTTTACTGTCTGACAGACGCTTTCGGGTTAATGTAAACAGAGGTCCTACGTGGGTCAACCCCACTGTAGTGAGTTGTGAAATTATTACTTATATTCATCTACCTGATAAACTTTAAAGAACTGACGTTTTTTAGTTTATTTCTACATTATGTGATCAGGACAAAAAAAAAACACACATGAAGATGATGAAACGATCGGCCAGGCTGTAAGCGTGCAACTGCTAGCTCTGGAGCCTTTATTAGAAACTCTAGCTTGGCTGAAACTAACAGTAAGCATATCAGCTGCAAATGAATTAGAAAATCGTATAAAACTCGTAATTTACCGGTTTGTAAGCGGAAATAAGTTACCAGTGATCATCTCAACACCTTCCCAATATGTGTATATACGACAGTAAAATGTCGAAAGTTTTGGGATCTTCAATTTACGTCATACACACGGTTCCCTTTTAATGGACGAATGTTCGTTTGGATTATATTACATCAGCTTTTTCAGTTTGTACCGACAATCGATGGATTGCTTTTCCGTTAGTTTTTTGATGGAGTTATAACCTTCTTATTGTGTTCTCAACTCGAGTTTAGATTTAAAAGTAAACGAAACAATCATATACTTACATCATAGATGTGACTTCGACTTGTGTATAGAAACAAAGATAACTGCAGTCATTCTGCATCGACTTATATTTGCATGGATTTCCATAAAAAAATGCCCTCTATTTAAGCGATAACAACATACGGTGGTTTCAAAACACAATCGATCCAAAGTGTCATAGTGATTCGAATCTGAGAGATTTCGCGATATCTACTGAAAGACGACGTAATTAGTTTGCACGTCTTAATGAAAATGACAGCTTGTTCTGTTTCAATAAACAATCTCCCCATTTATTTATTTGACAGCCCATGCAGCTGTAACAATAATGATTTTATCAGGAATGACGAATAACAGCTTCTCTGTTTATGCTAAACGTAATGCTAGTTTGTTTTGTGTACCTTATCATTTATTAAAACAATTATCTTTCTGTCAATATTAAGGTATTGTGTTCATGCTTCAGGACAATTTTGCAGTCTGATAAAGCAGTAACAGACAACTATTCCATTAAAAAGTTATTTTTTTGCTTTTTATTTTATCTATTTTTTAATAACCAAAGCTTATTATAGACTTTAAAATTGCATTGGAAACCCATGGTTTTTTGGTTGGACATTTGGGGGTTTTGACGGTTACGATTGGGGAATGTTTATTATATGCGTTGGTGATTTTTTTTTCTTTTGAAAATAAAACGTTTATTCACATCAAATAAATTCAGTACACTTTTGCTCTACTGACCAGCAGTAGTTCAGAAAAGAAACACAATACGGTCATTATTTATCTTACACAGTGAATAATTCTTACACCACACTTTTTAAAATTCTTTGTACTTAAGCCTGTGGAAATCTACAAATATTCGTGTTTTAAGAGATGCCACTACACATTGTTTTACCCTGTCTTCATTAACTTCAACATTTTGAAATATCTTGTTGTTTCTTTCACACCAAATACCATCCTGTACTAAAGATATCAGATAGGAAAACATATTAATATCTTCTTTCGCAATTACACTAGGAAATAGTTTGTAAATTAATTCATCTTTTGTGTACAAAGGGAAATAACAACCATATTTCATGAAAAAAGGGTAAAATACATCAGTACATTTTTGAAAGCAGTACACTCAACAAACAAATGTACTGCTGTTTCAGTTTCTCCACAATATACACAGGCATCGTCAGTACATACATTGTGCCTCAAAAGTCTCTCTTTTACCGGTAGAACATTATGAACCAGCTTAAAAGAAAAATTAACAAGGTTACTATCTAAGAATTTATTAAAAACAGATTGCCAGATGTGTTGCCAGGGGCAAAAGGGACCGGATAATACAACTCGTGGTAGTTCTAGAATTTCATTTAAAAACACATTATAAACAGCTTTTACCCGTAGCGTGTTAGTATACGCAGGGCTCAGTTTACAAAACTCTTTCCATGAATTAAAAACAAAATTGTAAAAATTTGGTCGAAACAATGGGTGCGATGTACCTGGTTTGGGCAATTCTGAACAGATGTCATTTTACATGAAATGTTTGAAACGTTACCCCCCCCCCTCCCCCCCGCCCTTCGCCTTCAAAGAAAGGTCGAAAAGCTACGTTTCGTTAGATGCTATCCGCCCCGCAAACAAATTTAAACACTTTGCTAGTACATTGGTTTACAAACTTTGGACAGAGAAAAGAACATTGAGATAAAAACCAAATCACTTGCAAGGCAACCGAGTTGACCATTGTACACTTTCCCCGAGGGTTTAAGGCTCGAGCATTCCAAGAGGTCAACGTTTTCGTTAACTTATGTTCTATTCTATTGCAATTTAAGTTGATGTAATTTTTACCAAAGTATGAGCCACAAATCTTAGAAGACTCTACGGTCTTTACACCTATATCTACAATAATTTCCCGACCAAAAGAACCCAGTGGAAGGGCAGTACTTTTTGAGATAATTAATTTCGCACCAGAAGCCTGGCAAAACTCTTGTGAACGTCTGATAACTTCATAAACAGATTCTCCGTTCCGCACGATTACAGTTACGTCATCTGCATAGGCAGAAACCTTTGCCGTCTCTCCACTGTCAAGAATTTATAATCCCATTATTTTGTGTTGGTTCTTAATGCTTGGATGAAAGGTTCTAGGGTTAAAATGTACATTAATGGGGAAAGGGCACAGCCCTGCCGCAAGCCTCGAGATAGGGCGATTTTGTCAGTGATATGTCCATTCATAATAACACTGCCTGTAATATTTTTGTTATGTGCTTCGGGCCAAAAAAAAAAAAACACAACTCCGAGAAATGTTAATCTATTGAGGGGAAACAAAACAAAGAGTATAATATATGCTACAATTATAAGATTAAGCATCATTTACAAACAAATGAAATAAGATGCATTTACACATGTATAAAATGCATAATTCAGAACAAAACAAATTGGAAAAGGAGCTTAAAGAAAGACTTAAAACATTTGCGATCGCACAGCTCCAAACACATAAATATCATTGACGTTGTAACCTTTGTCTTAGTTGACAGTGGCATGAAAAATTGACTGTAGGTGACATTTAATGCGTTGAAAAAAACTCGGCGCCAACTGCCCCAAGTAGAGAGGACCAAGTGACTTATCCAATGTGAAACTTCGGGGATTTACGCGCGTGAAATACCCTCTGATAGACTGCAGGTCATTTTTAATATGGCTACCAAATAGGTAGCCGTGAAGCGTAGAATTTCCAAATCTTCTTGGGAACCCCACAAAAGTATCCCCGTGATAATGTAAGGGACCGAAACACTCGGTTTGTTAACTTTCAGTCTCGAACAGTTAATTATTTAAAGCATTCCTGTACCGAAACTGCGTCTGTTTACAACATGTGGTATTCCGGGCTAAATAATATATATACTTAGCGCCATTAAAGACGTACGACCCAAAGAATGTAAAATATTTTGAGAAATGTAAAGTGTAAAATATTGTAAGTACTCTTACATTGAAGAACAAGGCATTGGTCACAATGAGACAAAGAATTGACAATATGTGAAACCCTGGTGACTTTTATTCCTTGCAAACAAATCGTTAATACAGAAATTGAAGGTGTCCTCATTCAATAATGGGTATGTCCACCTCGGGCATCAACGCAAGCAGTACATCTGCGACGCAAGGACCTGATGAGTGTGGCTATTCTGTGCTGTGGGGTCCGGTCCCACTCTTCCTGCACTACCTGGATCAATTCACGTCGGTTGCGTGGCCTGGGTTGACGTTGTGCAACGGCATTCTTAAGCTGATCCCACAAGTGCTCTATGGGCGATATATCAGGAGAGTAAGCTGGCCATTCCATGATGTTCACATTATTCTGTTGCAAGAAGTCTTGTGTCAACCTTGCAGAGTGTGGGCTCTGATGATTTCTATCCCATCGTAACGGTTTTGGCGTGCGGCGGGTGTCAATATGGGCCCTCGGTAGGGGATGCGTGTATGCATCTGTATCTGTTGGAGACGGCGTCGGATGGTGCTGAGGCTTACCCCGGGCCTTCCAATTCCCACTGTCTCACGAGCAGTCTGTGTCGCGGTGCGAAATCGGTCACATGTGTGCAACAAACCGATTTACCGATCCTGGAGGGCTGTAGTGACTCTTGGCTGACCAGGGCGTGGTCGGTCGGCAACATTGCCAGTTTCATGTTCCCTGATTCTGAGGCGACTAATTGTGGAGGGATGACACTGCATGTGACGTCCTACGGTGGCACAACTGAGATCCGCCTGTAATATGTCAATGGCACGTTCCCTTTGTTGTGTCGTTAGTCGGGGCATGGTAACGTTTTCTGATTTTTTTTCGTCTTTATGCTGAGCTTCGTGTAAAGTGTTGAACCCACGACAAATGAGCCCTGAAAGCTGTTCTCAGTGCCGGTGAAACACTCAATGGACGTTATTAGGGAATGTTGCGTAATGTTCATGACAGGCGCGTCGGTAACACCACAGGTTATCCAGTTATTGCAACTCAACTCGAACTAACAATAAACAACAAAACGTAAATGGGCAATAACCTTACTGGGGTAGAAACATAAAATTCAACCGTGCGTTTTTAATGGCGCTAAGTATATAAACAAATCTCTTTCTAAATGATATTAGAATTTAATAAATTCATAATTATTTTTATTTTATTTTTTCGTCTGCAATAAAACATTTTGATATTTACTTTCGACGCCATTTTCATTTAGCCCAAAAATACGGTGATTTACCGTATAAAAAGCGCAGACTGCCCGAGGCGTGTCAAAGCCGACCGTTAGCGAGCGAAGATAGCTGAAGGGAGTTCCGATTGGTGACTTATCCTCTCCAGTGGCAAAGCAAAGAGGAGTATAAAATCGCACGGAACGGACTTCGCAAAAGAAATACAAAAAGGTGTAAAATAACCTGACAGAGGTTACAATTGTTATATAGAAGTTTAAGCCTCTAATGTTGATAACTCATTTAAAAACGTGTTTTGTGTGTCCAAGTCTGTATCAACACAGGTACACAAGGTACGGTAATAGTTTCTAATACAGGATGATATATCATTTTGTTTACAATGTATAACGGACCTTCTTTCGTGACAATCAAGTTTAACAATCAATTTCTTTCTACCCCGATTACTTTCCCGTCTTAAAAATAATCTAGTTGGCTTTTCAGACATTTCGAAATCAAGGGCTTTGGCTCTAATGACTGATCCTTTTTACTTTGTACATCACTAATCGCTTTTTTTGTAATTTTAATAGCATCTTCATTATTGACGGGGTAGTATGATAGCTCAACTAAATCGCTTTCTAAGATAGAGAGTTTTTCCCTAGATTTCTTTGCCTTTTCCATACAATAGGATGTTATTTGTACCTTTACTTGAGTTTTAAACCGTTCTGTAAAATTACCGTTTTTGTCAGAAAAGATTGAATGGTGAACAACCTTAACTTTGTTAACCAGTTTTTCGTCTTTTAGAACTGAAGTGTTACTTCCAGTAACCATTTCCCCATGAAATAGCCTCCTCAAAACAAACACTTAATCGAATTGAACAATGATCAAAAAGAAACGGGTACAATTTGTACATATTTCACGCACTCTAATAAAGATCTAGATATGCAAAATCTATCAAGACGTGTCGCAAGATTTCGTCTACACCAAGTAAAGGCTTTCGTATTTGGGTACAACTTTCGATATACATCAAAAATGTTAAAATCACTTTTTAAGTTACCGATCTTTGCTTTTCCAACAGTACCATTATCGAAGTTTCACCATTTTTTGTCTATTCTACAGTTCTCAACTCTCAACTCAGATTTCACTCCCACCTAAAAATTTGTCTCAATCTTTTAGATAAGTTT
This sequence comes from Lepidochitona cinerea, assembly GCA_963971465.1. Taxonomy (NCBI): domain Eukaryota; kingdom Metazoa; phylum Mollusca; class Polyplacophora; order Chitonida; family Tonicellidae; genus Lepidochitona; species Lepidochitona cinerea. The sequence continues at coordinate 28,047,659 of OZ020561.1, forward strand.
GTCTTTCTGTTGGGGGGGGGGGGGGGCGGAGGGCTCCGTGGTTCAGTAGGTAGAGCGTTGGACGCTCAATTCGAACAGCCTTCTACCAATGGGCTGCGGGTTCGAATCCCACACAGTGCAATAAAATTGGACTTGGTTTTTACTACCTATGTGGGATGGTTGCCACTTACCACAGGAAGGTAGTGGGTTTCCTCTAGGCATAGGGCCCGGTTTCCTCCCACAATAAAACTGGCAACGCCGCCATATATGTGATAATAATCTTGAGCGCGGTGTAAAACACCAAACAATAAATAAATCAATAATCTTTCTGTGGGATTATTTGGGGTATACAGGCAAACCAATTTTACGACCACTTGATGATTTTAGCTGACAGTGCTATTAGCCGAGAAATCTGGGCTCTGCCGAATTTTTTTTCCTCTCCGTGTTCGTCATAGCCCAGATCACTTCCATAGTAAAAAAGTGATATTTTTTAAGGAGATCCGCCGAAAAAATCGGCGGCGCAAATTTCACAACAAATAAGCAAAGAACAAAGTTTTTACCTCTACATTCCGATAGCATAGACGTAGAAGAAGGAGTTCGTCAACTTTACGCGGCTGTAATGTGGTAAGCATTCTTTATGCAGTCAATATTTGCTTCCAAGTCCACTGACTTACCTGACGTAACCGCCATAGTAAAACATTAACTGGATTATCGGTCTTACGGCGACTGGTATTATATGGCTGCTAATGTGTCTTATGACGAACACGGAGAGAAGAAAAAAAATTCGACAGAGGCCAGATTTCTCGGCTAACGGTGCTATATATCTGCCAAACGGGCACTGAGTTACATGTAAAATGTGTTTCTTGTAAAAATAATATATCTATGCTATGGTTGAGACCGAATTCTTTCAACTGGTCTTGTTTATCAGAATTTCGCAAGCCATTTGTATTTAAGGGGGCAAATTTGAGAACAGACATTAATAATATGATTAATTTAACTATACCTGTGAATGTAATTAATTGTTAAGGGGAAATTTTAATTTTTCCTGGTTTCAGTAGCTCTTAGTCTATTCGACGTGAACTCTGAATGTAAGTTGTTAGAAGAGACAACCGTTATCTCCTGTTGATTAAGGGAAACAGGAAGTCACTATAGCAGCTCACGATTTCGTCCTGGTCATACGATGAAACTTTGGCCTGTTTAAAACCAGACATTTTGGGCGACAAGTCATTTTGTTCGACATGCACTTCAACTTGCACCCTTTTAAGATTGGTTGTCAAATCCATTTCTTCCTCCGTTTGGTGGGTATCGGTAGCCTCCCTTGTCAGTTCCAATGATTGTCCTTTTTCAACGACGAGTTCCCTATCCTGGAACTCCTCTTCCACTTCACCCTCAGTCCCCTGCGCTTCCTCTTCAGCCGATGACAGGGCCTCAACATCTATTTAGAGATTTCTTCACAATCGCTGTTGGAAATACAATCATTCTCATTGATCATATGATCCTCATTAACAATCACGTCCCTCGCTTGCACATATGGGACTATTTATGCATTATACTAGCAGCATAGGAAAAATAACGAGCACAGCACTAAGAGACGTTTAATTATGTTCATTAGACGTTCACGAGGCGCGTAGCCGTCACAGTTATCAAAATAAACAGCTTAACAAACCGGGGCTTTTGTGATTTTTTTGGGCACATGTTTTACATTCTGGAATTTGACCGGAGTAGGTAAACATAGCCGTACCCCCTTCAAACTTGATGAAATTAGGAACATACCGCAGTTGGTAGCATCGGATACGATATATCCATATCTCTGTTCTCGCTTTCCTAAAGACTGAATCTGAAAACATGGGACTTCGAATGTTTACACATTCACCGTACTGTCTAACGGCGTTCACAATACCGTTATCGGACATCTCATCGGACGCCCAGTGGTGACATTCATATAACAAGCACTAGCTGGGGTAACACGCCGTGTACAGGTACCCAGGTCAAGGTGACCTCGAGTAAGAAGGGCATTATGTGCCGCCTCAATGGCCAAACGCACTTGGTAAACAATTTACAACAACAACACAATGTTTTGCAAGAGCTCCAGAAAACACGCATGTTCACTTCAAAGGCGACAGTCAAAGTCTTCTAATGAATCCGCGTATTACCTTGGTGGAATACTCCACTCCTACCCATAAATCAAACAACGCCTCTTTATTGGTAACAAGTAAAACTTCTCGCAGCTAATACAAAATTCAGTCACTTACACTCTCCACTCGCTGAGAAATAATGTAATGCCGGCTGTATACACCTTGTGCTTTTCTTTAACGAGTGTTGATTGACTAAGACTCTGCAAGGGTAAAACAGACAACTGTTACATTTCCACTAGTGGGAGCGAATCGGTTTAAGGGTTGGAGTGGAGTATTCCGCCAAGGTAAAGCACGGAGTGGCTTTCATGAAGATTTTAAGTTGGAATCGAGAAGAGGATTTCTGTGGCATTGTAACAGGTCAGAAGTCAGTCGTATTGCTCCCTAACCGAAGCTCACGGTTAAGTTTAGATTTTTGTTTGGAAACCGATTTTATTTTAATCTGTGATGGGTGATGTCAACGATCAAACGAACCATACAGATAATCATATATGACCTAAATAGTAATACTGATAGCAAAGGTGCCGAAAAAATCCAGGACAGCATGGGCATGTTGAAAGTCACATTAAGACCATTTAATATTCCGAATGAGCCCAAGTGAAGTAGTTATATAATTAAGAAATAAATGCTCCGAGCGTTAAAATAAAAAAAAATCATTGAGAATTACCGAGGTCTGTATTTAGCAATTGAGACTCGAAAACCAAACTATGCCATTATAAATCAGGGGCAGATGAGGGGGGATGGGTATGGTGGTCAGGTTAAAGCCCATCTTGTCTGATGAAAATGAAAGAGTAGACAGACACGAGCGGGAGGGGCGAAGACATCGGCAGGTCAACCAGTTTCACATTCTAAAAGTTTGAATTAAGGCAACCATGCTGGTATGTTTCCTTACATCGTTTGCGTCAGAATCCCCGCTGCTGTATGCGGGGAAGGCGGTGACCAGGTTGCGTGGTTATACAGCCTGTAAAAATAACAAACAGGTCCAAATACAATCAGTGGGCATTATTAGCAAATAATTGTTGCTCATTGGTGAATTTAATCCAGCGTTATTCAATTCATTTCAAATATGGGTTAGCCAATCAACCTTGCTGGGTACAGAAAGACACAGCTCATACGTATAAGTAAGAAGTTGAGACAATACACAGTTGTTGCTACTAATTAATCCTGTCCAGTATTTTACTATTTGAAACTTTCTTTGTAACAACATTGGATAGCGGCCTAGTATACCATTGTATTTTTGTAGTCCAAGGGACTCCCAGTAACCATTCGCACAATGCTAAGTGAATTGTTACTTTGGTGGCATATATGCAGCGAAGTCTAACATTTACAACTCATTATGCTGGATATATTTCTGCCAAAAAGAGAACTTTTGGTGAAGATGTACAGAATACACGTCCCTTTTACTTTGTTTGGCTAGTTTTTTCATACATTTGTAGAATTTACGGTTATATTTAATCAATACTTGAACACTAATAAGCACTTTTTGGAGCTAGGAAATGACTTAGAACGTACCTCATCTCATTGCTCCCGAAGGTTTAGCGGCCTCTGGGCTGTTGTGCATGTTTTTCCGTCACAATGGTAAGTACTTAGACTCTAATAGGTACTTTGTGAGCCTGGAGCCAGAAGGCATCTACGCCGTTCGTAAGTTTCATAATACGGGACATTGGCGGCCCCTGGACATTCACCTCCTGTGGCGCCTGTCCCCTCCCCCATATCGAAAACGTTCCACCGTCCCTGATTTGAAAATTTTGTCTCCATAAAATTATATTAGTATAAATTCTTGAGAGAACCGTTTGATCACCCCTCTCTTTTTGGTTTTAAATTTTCAAGAACTAATATTCTCTGGAAACATGCGCTAGTAAAGTGGGTATAAAACCCACCATGTAACACCAATGTATACGTCTATTACCAGAATCTATGAATGTGGTGTTAAGTGTCCCATTACCTCAAATTCAGGGCACTGCTCCCGTCAGCCGGCTTATTCTACATCACGGGACGTTGATGCGCAGTAGATTTTAAAATTGTCAACGGTTGCGCAATTTCAAATCAGAAAATAAATTTACTGTCCACTTGCTGGACTATCATATCCCAGTAACCGCAGTTCGGAGAATGCATTGGTTCTTATAAAAGCCATCGCCACGCGACTCTGGTATCTTCATTACGACTCAAATTGTTCTTTAACACGATTCCATGTCTCATTTTCAACTATTTGAGGTTCTTCGGAAACTGTAACTTTTGTCCCATTAAGTACTGTTGTCGCATCTAAAACGTTCGCCATCTTTGTTCTTATTCATACCATAATAGTTCATATGAGGAATCGAAGAAAAGCCATGGTTTCTGACTGACCGACAGAGGGCGCTGTTTAGGGTGACCTATGAGTCAAAAGGCGCCAGTGCCATGTATATGGTGTAATGGGACGTTTCCCACTTCCCCATTCACAGACCTTTGCTATTACCCTAGACTCCAGATGGCGCATCGTAGAAACATCAAAACAACATTTAAATGGTGCTCGCGTGGATTTATTCAAAATCATACATTTCAATTTGATTTACGACTTTTTTGTGACTTAATGATTATGAGCGTGTGGCGTCACCGAAAAAAGTTACGTTTCAAGCCCTTTTAGGAATTGTCATTAAACATTGCAGCCTGAATCTTCAGTTTTTGCCCTTTCTTTGTATAGACAAACAAACTTCTACAAGAAAAGAAAAGAGCCTGTAATTTTCGAAGTAAAATACGTGGAGAACTTACCTTTCATGCCCCGAATGCTATCATAGTCAATACGTAATGAGGGAGTTTCATAAATTGCATATCAAATATGAGATCCTAAATATGATATCCTCCTTGTTTGAAGCGACCGTTTTGTTACAAGCAATGGTACAGCGATACAAATGACTGCACGCCGACATACTTCTCTGTCCAGAATACTTTCTCCGCCATGTTGCTCCCTCAATATACCCCGATTAAGCAACCGGTCTAATGGTGTCCTAATTAAACAGATCGAGTCTTGGCAATAGTCCAAAACTAGGCTTATAGGCCTTTGGAGAGCCGCCTACTGGAAAAAAATATTGTTTTATTTATACTTTCTAAAAGTAGCGATGTAGAGTGGACATTACTTCTCACGTAATTGCGCAACTGAGTGAAGGCTCTTTGAATTTATTCTGTGACGTGCCAAAACCCAAACTCTTCAATTGATTGACCAAGTTAAATTTGGATATTGGCAATGGTGAGAGCTATTAAATGATATACAAACTGCAAGAAAAGGCACATTGGTTTTACCAAAGCTCTGGTATAGGTTGGAATGTTTTTAAACAACAATTAGTGTTATTCAAACTTCGAAAATTCTTTATTTTTTAAGATTTAAAGCAAATTTCCTCGTACGGCCTTGGAAGTTGAGGGTTTCCGCTTAAGAATTGTTGTCCTCCATGCTTGACGCCAGTCAACATACATGTACATTGTAGTTCTAACACATTACACACCGCAGCATGTACAATTTTGGCGATGAGCATGGCGACCCTTTCGATTCGTGTTGATTCAGTCTGTCTAGAAGTTTCCGACAGTTGAGAAAACATTGACCTAGCCTGTACGTATGTCGGAAACCATGATCCATTCCACAGGACTATACTATGAGCCTCGCCCGGTCGTCGACGAGGTTCACACTACCGAAACCTTATGGAAAAGATGATCCAATTGTCAAACTTTCAATACTTTCGAGAATTTCATATAAAAAGACATTCAAATTAAACAACTACATTAATTGTGTGCAAAGAAACATGGATCTTATATTCAAACTACGCTACGGAACCAATTACAAAAAACTAAATCTCTCTTTAATGACGTCATGTTTTTTTATGAAAACATACACCAAACAATTCCTACGCATTCACGTTTACATCAGGTGACATCTTGAATTCGCTAATTTTCTCGTTTAAAACTTCTTCTGTGACGTCATCCTATTGTTCGGGCGGTTGACTCCTTATCAAGAATCGTTAGCAGACTGAAACATGTGACCCAGTCTTTCAAATGCATATAAGTTATCAGGCAAGCGTATTGGAAACGATCTTTGCCTTAAAAAAGGGGACCACAGCCGGTTTGTCTGAATGGAGTGCTTTAAGGATTCAGTTTGTTGGATACATGTATGTGCGATTTTAAATCAACGAGTAAATGAATGTGGATTGTTTGCATTTGGAGACACAATTTGTAGTTTTGTTTTCTATAAAGCAATAACAAAAATATTAAGATTACCGTATTTTATCAAATCGCTCAGATAAGAGAAGCTAATATAATTGGATGTGGAGATTTAAGTCAAATTTAAAACAGAACAGACTTGTTTTATGTGGTGTGTAGCGGAACAAAGACTGTTTTATCGGAAGAAAAACTGATCACGCAGGGAAAAGGCATCTAACCTTTTTAGTCAAATTAACACATTACTTAAATGTTTTCCTTCGTTAAAGTGGCATGAGCTGCCAAAAGGTTGATATTTTGACGTTAAAACAGAATGTTGAAATTATTGGCTATTTTTCTCAAAACGTATAATTCGGAAGCTTTTTATTGCTTTAAGTCTCGAAAATATACGATACAGTATTGTTTTGAACTAACTTTGGTTTATAATGAATGAATGGTCGTCCCGGTTATTTAAATTTTGTTCATTTTTTGAACACTTTTATGGTTCTGACAGGCCAAATGCTGTATGGACTTTCCTCATTCAAACGTCAATCATTTAGTTTTTCGATGGCCTTCAAAGCCTCTTACTGTCGTGACGATCAGAAATTATGAAAAATGTGTGAATTTTGGCAGCTCGTGCCACTTTAAAAAACAACAACATTCGTTGTACCATTCAAACAAAACAATAGCGAAATGGGTAAAGTCTGTTGCAGTAAAATTGAATCCCCACTCTACAACATTCAGGAAAAATATTTTATATTCCCACACATGATCAGCTTTACAAGTATAAATGAACTGACAATCGGGCAATATTTTTTGAAAATTATTTCCCAATATTTACAGCTCAAGTCATAACATATCAGAGCTTACTTGAAGTGAACTTCGTGTAACTCGACACCAGGCTCAGATTGCACCAGACGATGCTTAAAAAATAATCGGCAGGGGTAAAACAAGGAGACTGATGTGTAAGCCGGACAAACGCATCGCTACTGCCGATTCTCCGCGCCTCGCCGATTATTTTTTTATTACGAATCGGCAGTAGCTCGGCATTTATCCTATACATTACTTCGTGTCCCACTCTTTCCCTTTACGCACCCTCGAAGGAATCATGTTTCGTGCGCTTCACGGCGGCTTAAAAAACTGTAATTAATTCGAAATGCTTCTTTAGTGTATCGATTTCATTCCTTTCAATAGTTACGGCTTTTAAATGAATTATTTCGAAGGACTTTGGCTTTCAGATTTAAACCAAGTTTTAAATATCAATTAATCCTACCTGCCATTTAGATTTTTCCTTCAACACACATTTAAAGCATTCCTCTTTTCATTTTACTCATTAATTTGTTCGAATTACATTGTAAATCTACCAAATGCCTCTTCATAAGAGGACAACTTTAAAATTGGCCTGCTAGATTTCAAACTCTCCTCGTACAACGACAACCCGTCACATGGTCCGCAGTATGTCCGAGAATTTTCTCAATAGCTGGATAATTTGATGACAACGAAACTCTCGCATCACATGACTGCGGGGTTTTGAAAAGTCTGTTGATAGAGAATAGTTATCTCATCCTTTTAATGGTCGTTTAATGTGTACTCTTCCTGACAGGCAAGTAAGTAACAGGATGAGACACATGTGTGCGGCTATCCTTTCAACTACTTTGTGGGTCAATTGTATGGGTGTGTGAGCCTGTGTGGCGTTAATAGTGCCCCTGCAGGCCTTCGTGTCAAAAACAAATTAACAAATCAACAAATAAATAAATAAACCAGGATACTTACTTATATTCACCTGGTTTTCCATCAACTAGCAAAGAACTAGCCCATTCAACAATAGCAATATCATCTCCTTGATAAATGATCTTGACTAATCGAAGTTCAATGAATTCCAAATCTACTCCCGATTCAAAAAAACTTGTATAGGCACTCTTGATTTCTGTGAAAGATAATCACAGTATACGGGTCACAAACATGAGGGCTCTTTCTTCAACCTCATATACACAAGGGATTTTTGTTAAGTTCAACCTCAATAAGATTAAAAGAATTGGATAATCGCTGAACAGACATATAAAAACGAAGAGCATATTTCAGCTTAGCCTGTGCACATATTTACAAATTTTGATCATGTGAGATTCTCAATCGAGATCTTGTACCATTGTACGAGATCTTCTACACGAGACATCATATCTTAACGAATGGATCAATTCCTATGTTTGATTAGTGAGATTCTAGCACCTTAGCGATTCTCGCACGTTAGCCCTCGAGCCAATGCCATTGAGATTCTCTAGACCTCGGTATTGGCATTGTGGCTGATTTTTTGAGTGATGTGCGGGTATATATATATTACAAAAACTCAAATGCCAATAAAATAATTCCACTTTCAACGAGCACTGCAATTGAGAAAAATTTAAACAAAAATCTTAAAGATTGTAAACCACACGTAGGACGTCCGGTGCAGGAGTTGGAATCAACACACAGATTCCCCTAATTCAACAGTACCTCGTTATTTATGTTTGGATATTTATTGGTCGTTACCTGGTCGGCGATCAATAAATGTCAGAAATTCTAAATAACGGAGTAAGACCATTACTTAAATGAAGTAAGTTTCCCCACTCGCGCTTTTAGGAAGCTGTGCATGAGACTTTTAGTGTATTTTTTATTTATTTTTTTCTCTGCCCCTTTTAATTTATTTTCTGGACATATACCTATTATAAAGGTAACTGTCTGAATTTAATCTTGAAAACAGATTTGGATGTGCATTGTTATGAGAACATGTTAGGTGGATGGAGATTTCAAAGTTGGGATGCACGTAAAGGAATCCCTTTTATATTGTTTTGTCTGTAGCTAAAACTAAAAACTTGTGCCCTGTTGCTATGTGTAAATTCAGTTCAGAAGACTTCTTGGGAGTTGGTGAAAGCACCCACCAAGTCAAATGGCTCAACAAAAATGGCGTGGTGAATCAAAACAATAACATTGCGACAAATGGGAAACTCCTGACGGAGTAAGTGGAGTAATATGATTAGTCCAATTTCAGGGGGAATATAGTTCCAGGATTTCATTGGATATCCTTGCGCATTTTTGAGTGAGATAGCTTAAAGGCTGGATTACTTATTTGGCTTTTGATGTGATCCATTTTAGTAGTGCTTTGTCTGGAAATAGTATCAGGAAACGGGATGATTGAGTAAAATAGGCGGATTGAATAGGGAAGGGGTTGTTTGGTTGAGGACTGACCGCAATGCGACTTTTGTCGTCTGCATCCCGTTCACCTCAGTATAAGTATCAGAACGATTTGAGAATTGTTTTATTATAGGTCTGAAGATTTTCCACAAACTTTGCTAAGCTAGCGTTAGCCGACCGAGCGTCTCTAAGCCAGCGACAGAGCCATACATTCACACCCCACCACATGGAAAATTAACGAACTACTGGTGTCGGACGATGAGCAAGTCAAATTCTCAACAAATAATGTAGCCTGTGCACTTTTGTACTCCAGTTTCACTGCAGCCCGTTTCACGACAGGGCGTAGCGTAAGTCTTTACGTAACCGTCAAAGCAACGTATGACTTCAGTATGGGTAACCATGACAGTTACGCAATAGAATCACAGTTAAAATCGTAAAATTGAAAATGATTCTTTTACCTTCGTATCCGACCCGTGTATTTCCTCCTGGGGCCATTCGACGACCATCCTTTGCAAAAAACGTCATTATACGTTCAACATCCTTGTCATTGATAGCATCGTTAAATCTGCCCATAAATTCTTGAAGTTCCTCCGACTTAAATTCTGGCGAATAAAATATAATTAATATTTAGGCCTAGATCGATTTTAGTTTTTATCTGAAACATGTATCGATATTCAATTGAACGACGTCATCATCGACGCTAATACGCGATGGCAAGCAATGGTCTATAAATATATCTTAAAAAGGTAACAGGTCTTTTGGTAGACAAAAAAATTGTAACACAAATATAACAGCCGTTTAGTACGGTGGCTTGAAAAGGACATTCGAGTCTTTTTCGTTGTAAATTTTTTTTCGTTTCAAACTGTTTTTTTTTAGTTTCATATTAAATCGCGCATGAAAAGGGGATAGATTGAATATGACTGAAGTGTAATTGAAAGACGGGCTTGTCCGGTCTAAGATTGGTGCCACGACGTGATGTCAGTGTTGCTCGAAAAAGTGGCAAATGGTCTATTAAAAACATGCATTTTAATCGCACCCTAGACTAATCACACAGTGCGAACGGTCTTAACACGAACTAGCGCAGGCATTTTCACATGCCAGCTTGGGTAACATTTTTAAAAGCTATAAGAAAAATATAACAATCCTGACATCACATTATACGTGAATATTAATTTACTTGGAATTAAAATAAACATTTAACAAGTAACGGAAACGGAACGTCAATTTCCCAAAATAGTCCCATTTTGACGAAATCCGGCAAGATGGCGACGTTCTCTGTATGTTGATTCTTTTGACAATTGTAATTTATGAAAAAAGTCTGGATTTTTGCAGCTCGTAACACTTTAATCAAATTGTCGCCCTTAGAATAACGAAAATATCGAACCTTCTTTCTTCTTGCCGGATACTCCTGTCACAATCAGGACAAAAACTAACACTGGAAACATGCCCCTGGAAAATGACAGAGTAAAAAAAAAAACATTCACGAAAATATTATAATATAGGCTTGCAAACAGTAGCGTTTTTAACTACTCATGTAGACCTTTAAAGGGACTGTCTGTTTAGAATTGTTTACTTCTGCTAATAAAATAGATAAATGCGATTTGATTGACTTTAGATGAAAGGCGGTAGGTCGATTTTCAGCGGAAAATGTACAATTAACGAGCAATTAGTGCGAATTTGATGGTACTTTGTTTACAGTCTGACAGACGCTTTCGGGTTAATGTAAACAGAGGTCCTACGTGGGTCAACCCTACTGTAGTGAGTTGTGAAATTATTACTTATATTCATATATCTGATAAACTTTAAAGAGTTGACGTTTTTTTAGTTTATTTCTACATTATGTGATCAGCACAAAAAAACACATAAAGATGATGAAACGATCGGCCAGGCTGTAAGCGTGCAACTGCTCGCTCTGGAGCCTTTATTAGAAACTCTAGCCTGGCTGAAACTAAAAGTAAACATACCAGCTGCAAATGAATTCAAAAATCGTATTAAACTCGTAATTTGCCGGTTTGTAAGCGGAAAGAAGTTTACCAGTGATCATCTCAACACCTTCCCAATATGTATATACACGACAGTAAAATGTCGAAAGTTTTGGGATCTTCAATTTGCGTCATACACACGGTTCCCTTTTAATGAACGAATGTTCGTTTGCCTTACATCAGCTTTTCAGTTTGTACCGACAATCGATGGATTGCTTTTCCGTTAGTTTTTTGATGGAGTTATAACCCCCTTTTTGTGTTCTCAACTTGAGCTTAGATTTAAAAGTAAACGAAACAATCATATACTTACATAATAGACGTGACTTCGACTTGTGTATAGACACAACGGTAACTACAGTCATTCTGCATCGACTTATATTTGAATGAATTTTCATAAAAAGGGCCCTCTATTTAAGCGATAACAACATACGGAGGTTTCAAAACACAATCGATTCAAAGTGTCTTTGTGATTCTAATCTGAGAGATTTCGCGATATCCACTGAAAGGCGACGTAATTCTATTTCACACTAGACATTGATTTCACAACGTAAAAACTGCAGTGAGACTATGAGCTCTTTGCCCGGGGGGAACCTCCGACCTTGGCGAGAACCTGGCAACTCTCCCACATAGGGCAGCAAAGTGAAACCCACTCAAAAATTTGTCAATTTTTTTTGGACTGAGTGGAATTCGAATCTGTGACCCATCGATGGGAGGCTCAAGTCAGCCCGATGGACTATCGCCCTGTCGACCGATCCACCCAGGCCTCTTAACAGAAATTTTCACAATTTTGTTTGAACTGCATGGCATTGACGTGTGTCATTTTTGTAGGCGCTGTGACACACATGTATCACTGTGCGTCATAGACAAAATGAGCACGATTTTAACGTCATATTGATAAAATTCATCCCAAATAATAGGGCAGTATTAAAGTTGCATGAGCTGCCCAAATATAAGTAAAGTGTTGTTGAAACAGAAACCGAATAAGCTAATGGTTCGTCACTTGTATCAAGAAGTAAGAAATAAGAGTGTTTTCCCGACAATAGCTTCCCAGTATTGAAGATGTACGTTAAAGCGACACGAGCTGCCAGAATACGGATACTTTCACGTCTAAAAAAATTCGGAAATAATTTTTTTCTCAAAAAGTGCAATTTAGAAGCTTTTTAACTAGCTTACAATGAATGGACGTTCGCTCCGGTTGGTCCTTTTTTCAATTTGTTTTCTTTTCATATCACATTTCGGCTGGTATAGGTTACACTAAAGTGAAGAGTTACTTATGGATAACAACTTCTTGGTTTATTGGGTGACGACGTAATTCTTCACCATATTGTAACCTTTCAACTTCTAAATACCATTGAAAGATTTTGTACAGGTCACAGACTGTATGGATTTCCCTAATTCAATCATTTAGTTTTAATATGACCATCAGATCCATCTATTGTCGACGGAATTAGAATTTAGGATCGGCAGCTCATGCAAAATTAAAGTGGCATGAGCTGCCAAAATTCACACTTTTTTCATAATTTCTGATCGTCACGACAGTAAGAGGCTTTGAAGGCCATCGAAAAACTAAATGATTGACGTTGGAATGAGGAAAATCCATGCAGTGTGTGACCTATACGACCAGAAAACGTGTTCGAAAGTAAAAAAAATTAAATAACCGGGACGACCATTCATTCATTCTAAGCCATAGTTAGTTCAAAACAAGACTTTATCGTACATTCTCGAGACTGGAAGCCCTAAAAAGCTTCTGAATTATACGTCTTGAGAAAAATAAAAAATTATTTCAGCATTTTGTTTTAACGTCAAAATATCAACATTTAATCAACTTTAAGGTAGATTTTAGAGGCAACAAAACCCGTATAATGTTCTCGTATATACCGGCTAAATTAACTTGGCTGTGGTTAACCCATAACGCACATGTTCAAGATTAGTATCTGTGGGAAGCTATTAGTTTGCACTTGTTGATGAAAATGACAGCTTGTTCTGTTTCAATAAACAATCTCCCCATTTATTTTCAGCTGTAACAATAATGATTTTATCAGGAATGACGAATAACAGCTTCTCTTTTTATGCTAAACGTTATGCTAGTTTGTTTTGTGTACCTTATCATTTATTAAAACAATTATCTTTCTGTCAATATTAAGGTATTGTGTTCATGCTTCAGGACAATTTTGCAGTCTGATAAAGCAGTAACAGACAAGTATTCCATTAAAAAGTTATTTTTTTGCTTTTTATTTTATCTATTTTTTAATAACCAAAGCATATTATAGACTTTAAAATTGCATTGGAAACCCATGTTTTTTTGGTTGGACATTTGGGGGTTTTGACATTTACGATTGGGGAATGTTTATTATATGCGTTGGTGATGCGTTTTTCTTTTGAAAAAAAAACGTTTATTCACATCAATACAATTCAGTACACTTTTGCTCTACTGACCAGCAGTAGTTCAGAAAAGAAACACAATACGGTCATTACTTATCTTACACAGTGAATAATTCTTACACCACACTTTTTTAAATTCTTTGTGCTTAAGCCTGTAGAAATCTACAAATATTCGTGTTTTAAGAGATGACACTACACATTGTTTTACCCTGTCTTCATTAACTTCAACATTTTGAAATATCTTGTTGTTTCTTTCACACCAAATACAATACTGTACTAAAGATATCAGATAGGAAAACATATTAATATCTTCTTTCGCAATTACACTAAGAAATAGTTTGTAAATTAATTCATCTTTTGTGTACAAAGGGAAATAACCATATTTCATGAAAAAAGGGTAAAAATACATCAGTACATTTTTGAAAGCAGTACACTCAACAAACAAATGTACTGCTGTTTTAGTTTCTCCACAATATACACAGGCAGCGTCAGTACATACATTGTGCCTTAAAAGTCTCTCTTTTACCGTTAGAACATTATGAACCAGCTTAAAAGAAAAATTAACAAGGTTACTATCTAAGAATTGATTAAAAACAGATTGCCAGATGTGTTGCCAGGGGCAAAAGGGACCGGATAATACAACTCGTGGTAGTTCTAGAATTTCATTTAAAAACACATTATAAACAGCTTTTACCCGTAGCGTGTTAGTATACGCAGGGCTCAGTTTACAAAACTCTTTCCATGAATTAAAAACAAATTTGTAAAACTTTGGTCGAAACAATGGGTGCGATGTACCTGGTTCGAGCAATTCTGGACAGATGTCATTTAAAGACTGCCCTATTCAATAACTAGCAAAGTATTTCCATTTCGACTAACTGTTGTCAGCAAGTTTTAAAACATGTTTGACGGCAAATGCCTTCATTTTACATGTGATGTTTGAAACGTTAAGCCCCCCTTCAAGAAAAGGTCGAAAAGCTACATTTCGTTTGATGCTATCCGGTTTTCCTCCCCAAACAAATTTAAAAACTTTGCTAGTACATTGGTTTACAAACTTTGGACAGAGAAAACAACATTGAGCTAAAAACCAAATCACTTGCACTGCAACCGAATTAACCATTGTACTCTTTCCCCGTAGGGTTAAGGATCGAGCATTCCAAGAGGTCAACGTTTTCGTTAACTTATGTTCTATTCGATTGCAATTTAAGTTGATGTGATTTTACCAAAGTATGAGCCACAAATCTAGAAGACTCTACGGTCTTTACACCTATATCTACTATAATTTCCCGATCAAAAGAACCCAGCGGAAGGGCAGTACTTTTTGAGATATTTAATTTCGCACCAGAAGCCTGGCAAAACTCTTGTGAAAGTCTGATAACTTCAGAAACAGATTCTCCGTTCCGCACGATTACAGTTACGTCATCTGCATAGGCAGAAACCTTTGCCGTCTCTCCACTGTCAAGAATTTCTAATCCCAGTACTTTTGTGTTGATTCTTAATGCTTGGATGAAAGGTTCTAGGGTTAAAATGTACATTAATGGTGAAAGGGCACAGCCCTGCCTCAAGCCTCGAGATAGGGCGAATTTGTCAGTAATATGTCCATTCTCAATAACACTGCCTGTAATATTGTTATATAGAAGTTTAACCCAATTACAAAAGGAGGGACCAAAATTATAATGCTTTAGACATCTAACTAAGAAATCCCAATCAACACGATCGAAAGCATTTTGTTGATCCAGGTTTAGGAAGCATACGCTCAAATCTTTTTCTTCTACATACTCACAAATGTTTCTGAGCAAATGTAAATTGTCGAATATTGATCTATTAGGAACACCGCATGTCTGATCTCCATCTACAACTTTATGAACCACTTGTTTGAGTCTGTTACAGAGTGCTTTTGAAATGATCTTATAATCAGTATTGAGCAAGCTTATAGGCCGCCAATTTTCAATACAATGATTGTTAGTTTGATCTTTAGAAATCAAAGTTATTAAACCGTGTCTTTGAGAACCAGAAAGGCTTCCAACCTTATAACATTCATTTACGACACGAATAAAAGTATCGCCAATGATATGCCAAAACCATTTATAAAACTCCGCCGGTAGTCCGTCATTGCCGGGGGACTTGAAATTTTGCATATCAGATAAAGCATGATAAAGTTCGTCTTTACTCAACAAACCTTCACATGAATCACTATCCTCAGCCTCTAATGTTGGTAACTCATTTAAAAAGGTGTTGTGTTTGTCTATATCTGTATCAACACAGGTATACAAGGTACGGTAATAGTTTCTAATACAGGATGATATATCATTTTGTTTACAATGAGTAACGGACCTTATTTCGTGACAATCAAGTTTAACAATCAATTTCTTTCTACCCCGATTACTTTCCCGTCTTAAAAGAATCTAGTTGGCTTTTCAGACATTTCGAAGTCAAGGGCTTTGGCTCTAATGACTGATCCTTTTTACTTTGTACATCACTAATCGCTTTTTTGTAATTTTAATAGCATCTTCATTATTGACGGGGTAGTATGATAGCTCAACTAAATCGCTTTCTAAGATAGAGAGTTTTTCCCTAGATTTCTTTGCCTTTTCCTTACAATAGGATGTTATTTGTACCTTTACTTGAGTTTTAAACCGTTCTGTAAAATTACCGTTTTTGTCAGAAAAGATTGAATGGTGAACAAACTTAACTTTGTTAACCAGTTTTTCGTCTTTTAGAACTGAAGTGTTACTCTTCCAGTAACCATTTCCCCATGAAATGGCCTCCTCAAAACAAATACTTATTCGAATTAAACAGTGATCAGAAAAGGAAACGGGTACAATTTGTACATATTTCACGCACTCTAATAAAGATCTAGATATGTAAAATCTATCAAGACGTGTCGCAATATTTCGTCTACACCAAGTAAAAGCTTTCTTATTTGGGTAAAACTTTCGATATACATCAAAAATGCTAAAATCAATTTTTAAGTTACCGATCTTCGCTTTTCCAACAGTACCATTATCGAAGTTTCACCCTTTTTTGTCTATTTTACACTTCTCAACAAAATTACAATCGCCACCAAGAATCAAGATTTCACTACCACTTAAAATTTTGTCTCAATCTTTTAGATAAGTTTGTTTTTCTGTGGAGGGTGGGTGTGGGGGGGGGGGGTTCAGTAGGTAGAGCGTTGGACGCTCAATCCTAACAGCCTTCAACCATTGAGCCGCGGGTTCGAATCCCAATCAGTCCTAAAAATTGGACTTGGTTTTTACTCGAACGACCTATGTGGGATGGTTGCCAGTTACCACCGGAAGTTGGTGAGATTCCTCCGGGCATAGAGCCCGGTTTCCTCCCACAATAAAACTGGCAACGCCGCCATATATGTGAAATAATCTTTAGCGCGGTGTAAAACACCAAACAATAAATAAATTGATAATCTTTCTGTGGGATTATTTTGGGCACACAGGCAAACCAATTTTACGACCACTTGATTGATTTTAGCTGACAGTGCTATATATCTGCCAAACGGGCACAGGGTTACATGTAAAATTTCACAATCAACTGTATAACGTATAATAATACCAACCCCAGGGGGGTATTTCATAAACCACATATAGCCGACTACGGTCAGCTAGTCGACTAAGCAGTAATGTTAAAGCAGTGCTATTCTAGTCGGCTAGGTCAGTTTAGCCTTCTAACCCTGTTTATGAAATACCCTCCAGAGCTTCTGGTGTTTTCGAAAGCCCAAAAACTATCACCAGGTATAGTTTTTTTTTGCTAGGATCGCCTTTCCCCTGAAAAATGTGTTTTGCAAGCCATTTGTATTTAGGGAGGCAAATTTCCGAACAGACATTAATAATATGATTAATTTAACTATACCGGTGAATGTTATTACTTGTTAAGGGAAGTTTGTTTTTTCCATTTAAATTTTTCCTCGTTTCAGTAGCTCTTAGTCTATACGACGTTAACTCTGAATATAAGTTGTTAGAAGAGACAACCGTTATCTCCTGTTGATTAAGGGAAACAGGAAAGTCACTACAGCAGCTCACGATTTCGTTCTGGTCATACGATGTAGTCGATGATTCCGCGTATTACCTTTGTGGAATACTCCACTCCTACCCATAAATCGATCAACGCCTTTTTATTGGATACGAGTAAAACTTCTCGCAGCTAATAAAAAATCGGTCACTTACACTCTCCACTCGCTGAGAAATAATGTAATGGCGGCTGTATACATATTGTGCTTTTCTTTAAAGTGGCATGAGTTGCCAAAATGTTGATATTTTGCCGTTTAAACAGAATACTGAAATTATTGGTTATTTTTCTCAAGACGTGTAATTCAGAGGCTTTTTAGTGCTTCTAGTCTCGAAAATGTACGATAAAGTATGGTTTTCAACGAACTTTGACTTAGAATGAATGAATGGTCGTCCCGGTTATTTAACTTTTGTTTACTTTTCGAACACGTTTTCGGTTTGTACACCCACTCAGTCAAAAAATTAGAAAATTTTCTGAGTGGGTTTTCACTCGAACGACCTATGTGGGATGGTTGCCAGTTACCAGCGGAAGGTCGTGGGTTTCCTCCGGGCACAGAGCCCGGTTTCCTCCCACAATAAAACTGGCAATGCGGCCATATAAGTGAAATAATCTTGAGCGCGGCGTTAAACACCAAACAATCAATCAATCAATCGGTTTGTACAGTCCACATACTGTATGGATTTTCCTCATTCCAACTCTAATCATTTCGTTTTTCGATGGCCTCCAAAGCCTCTTACTGTCGTGATGGTCAGAAATTATGAAAAAGTGTGAATTTTGGCAGCTCATGCCACTTTAATGAGTGCTGATCGACTAAGACTCTGTAAGGGTAAAACAGAAAACTCTTACATTTCCACTAGTGGGAGCGGATCGATTTAAGGGTTGGAGTGTAGTATTTCGCCAAGACAAAACACGGAATGGGTTTCATGAAGATTTTAAGTTGAATTGAGAAGAGGATTTCGTTGGAATTGTAACAGGTCCGTAGTCAGTCGTATTGCTCCCTAACTCACGGTTACGGTTAAGCTCACAGTTAAGTTTAGATTTTTTAAATCTGGGATGCGTAATGTCAACGACCAAACGAACCATACAGATAATCATATATGATCTAATTAGTGAAACTGATTGCAAAGGTGCCGAAAAAATCCAGGACAGCATGGGCATGTTGAAAGTCACATTAAGATCGTTTAATGTTCCGAATGAGCCAAAATAAAGTAGTTATATAATTAAAAAATAAATGTCCCGAGGCCTTAAAATTAAAAACAAAATACTCAGAGAATTACCGAGGTCTGTATTCAGCAATTGAGACTCGAAAACCAATTACTTTAAACTATTCCATTACATGTCAGAGGCCGATCCAGGGGGTTGCGGATGGTGGTCAGGTTAAAGCCCATCATGTCTGATGAAAGGGAAAGAGTAGACAGGCACGAGCGGGTGGGGCGAAGACATCGCCAGGTCAACCAGTTTCACATTCTAAAAGTTTGAATTAAGGTAACCAAGCTAATATGCGTCAGAATTCACGCTGCTGTATGCGGAGAAAGTGGTGAACAGGTTGCGTGGTTATACCGCCTGTAAAAATATCAACCAGGTCCAAATACAATCAGTAGGCGGTTTTTTCATGGAATACATGTACCATTCCTTTTGATATATCTCGATACACTAAATGCAGCAATTGGGCCTGCAGAAGTACTGGGTCTGTAATCTGAAGGGCTGGGATCTCCGCCCACTTTCATAGAAATCTGGATCCACTCCCATATGTCTTATGTTTGATTATATACTCATTAGCATTTCCTGTCGCAAATAAACCAATAAATAAAACAAAATAAAAACTGACCCCCCCCCCCCCCGACCATGGCAGATGCATTTCAATTTTTCCAAATCGCTGCTTCTTTAAGCGTGGATTCCAGCTGTCCCAATGATCGGAAAAGATATGTTTCGCCTCCCCAATAACCCCAAATCACCGTATTTTGGGGCTGAATACAAATGGCGTCGAAAGTACATTTCAAAATATTTTACTACAGACGAAAAAATAAAATAAAAAAATTATAACTTTATTGAATGCTAATACCATTTAAAAGAAATTTGTTAATATGTATCATTTAGCCCGGTAAATCACGTGATTTGTAACTCAAAGTACACAGACGCAGTTTCTGTACGTATCAGGCATTCCCCAATGCTTCAATTGTATAACTCGTCGAGGCTGAACGTTAACAAAGCGAGTGTTTCGGTTACTTGCATTATCAGGAGAAGTCCTTTGAGGGGTCCGCAAGAGGATATGGAAATTGTATGTTTCACGGTTGCCTTTTAGGTCGCCACATTCAAAATGACCTGCAGTATATCAAGGAGTATTTCCAAAATCCCCTAAGTTTCAGAGTGAGGTAGCCTGAACAATCAGCCTTTATTTTAAATTTTATTTATTTTCAGTTTTGAATTTTTTTTGAGGAGGTTTTTACCCAGGTGGAAAGTCACAGGACTATCAACTCTGGTGATAAGTCATGTGACCGACACTAGTAACACGATGGCTGCCAGCTGGCGGGAGGGGGGGACGTGTGGAGTTATACAGTTATAAAGACCGGGAACGTTTTGTATTTACATATAGAAATCGGATCACGCATGCAATTTCCAAAGCTGTTTCACACCGTTAAAGTGTGCTACCAAAAAGCGGCTTGCAGGGAGCTAGCTGGCATCCATCTTGTTGTCACATGATTTATCACATGGGTGAATAGTTATGTGACTTTTTACCTGTGTAAAAATCTTCTAAAAAAACATTCAAAACTAAAAAAAAATTTAAAACTAAAATATAAGAGTTTAACACAAAAAAATAATTTAAAACAAAAAAGACTCCAATGTCCTATTCAAGCCACCATACAATATTGTAGCTAATAGTTTCAAAACGAAGAAACGATAAATGACTCCTAATAACATGGGTTTATTCAAATACATTTAAATCTGACTAACCCTTTCTTTTGTGACGTAACAATTGCGGGTGTGACGTCAGAAATAGCATTTTCATCATCAATCATTATACATGACAACAAGAATCTTCAGTTTTTCGCCTTCCTTTGTATAGACAAACAAGTCCCTACAACATAAAGAAAAACTTGTCATTTTCTAATTAAAGGAGGAGAAAACAAAAAAACAACATGCAATTGTATCGAACGGGCTCCCATAGACCATCGTATTCATGTGTGTGAGTCTTGCACATGGTTTACGGCGTGAAAATACAATGAAAATGAATCTGCCAGACAAGCTCGAGCTCGATCGTCAGTGGAGCGCGCCATATCTTGTATGGTTATAACATGCAATGTCAGCGGTAAGACTATCTTTTCTGAAAATTCTACAACGATCCCCACAAGTCGCGTAGACAACATATGCAGCCTGTCACGTCTTCCCAAAAGGTCGATTTACTAGCTAGTGTACATTTCAGAGTTGTTAGAGTGTCCGTCTTCTCTTATTAGCGCCTCAAAATGGTCGAAATTAACCTAGGTTTAAATGGCAGACTTTCAGAGTTGATCAATTTCTCTTACGCTAGCGAGTGACTGGTGGCCAGGCGTATGCTGATTGACCGATCGAGACACACAGCTAAGCTCTGCTGTGAAGATGGCTGCCGAGTCAGTTTAGACGTTCTCTTATAACGATTGTTAACTTTCCTATAGCACAGTTTGGCGAAGAAAAATCGCAGAAATATGGTTTTGGTACCGTTAGAAAAGAAAATGTGTCGCGCCTTCACTGTATTTACTTAGTTCTTTCCTTTTCTTCTCTTTGAAAATATGTAGAGAGATAGATTGAATGCTTTATTTGAATATAAACATTTTCAGCATTTGTCATCCTTGATTAGTCATAAACTAGATACAGTTAACTGTTGTCCTGGTGACTTTTGTCGAATGTATTTAAAAAGTGTAATAGAACTATAGCTTAATGACGTCAGCGGGCTATTAGACGGAAAATGAAAAATGGCGGACGAAAAGTAGGGTCTATATAGGCGTACAGTCAACAGAACGATCACTACAACAGAAAGCAAAACCCCTTTGTATATGCCAGTTTTCGAGTGACGTCATTAGGCATCGGGCAATTAATTAGCTGTCATTTTTTCATCACTCACTTCCAATTACCACAATAATGTATATGCTCCTTACTTATTTTCGATGGGTGTGCCATCTACTTGTAAAAACCAAGTCCATTCAACTACAGCAATATCATCTCCTCGATATATGAGCTTGACCAATCGAAACCCGAGGAGTTCAACATCTAGTCCTGATTCAAAGAACTCTTTATAGGCACTTTTGATTTCTGCAAATGACACATGGTAGTTTGCCCAATACAAGCTCTCATCAGTAAATCGGATAAAGAAGTAAACTTGAAGTTGGTTGAATTGACATGACCAGACACACAATCCATTACTTTATCAGTCTCAATCTGATATTTCTTTAAAAATCGTATTATTTCATTCATTTAAATTCTAGGTTAGTTTTAAACACTGCTCTAACTTACATTGTCGAAACTAATGACCATAAACAGTTTCTAGTTTTAAATTCTTTAAATGCCATTAGCTGCCAAAATTCGAACTTAGTGTCAACCAAAAGCTCTTATTTTGAACTTCTTGATCAAAATGACAACAATTTAGCAAATTTGTTTCATTAAAATTTGCTCTATAAATGTATCATGTCACTTTAAAATTAAAACAAAAAAATAGTTTTAGCACAATAAATATCAATATTATGTTGTATATTTAGATTCTATTTTCAGATTTATGCCATGTGCCTTTAGAACCTGTTCATATATTCTTTTATTGGTACCGGTATATAGTCTATATGATTATGCTATTACAGCTGGGATTGTAACTTACATTAAGATTGATTGATTGGTGCATTTCAGGCACTTTTGCTTGGATCAGGCACGAATCTAGACCTACAATGTTGCATCAAAAATCTGCACAGCATGGGTTGCGGAAGAAAGCCTGGAAAAGTTCAGTATATTCTGGTGTCTTTTCCCATTCTGTGTCATGTCAGTTTTAGCACACAAAATATAAATATTATGCCGTATATTTAGATTCTATTTCAAGATTTATGCCATGGGCCTTTAGAACCTGTTCATATATTCTTTTATTGGTACCGGTATATAGTCTATATCATTATGCTATTACAGCTGGGATTGTAACCCAAATTAGGATTGATTGATTGGTGATTTTCACCGCATTCGAGCATTAGATTATCAAAGGACAAGTTAAATACATCCTGGTGTTCATTCCCATTCTGGGGCGAAGACCAGAAAAAAAAAAGATTTTGCAAGCCATTAAAACCACAGAAACAATTTAAACATCACGTTGGGGAGGGGGAGGGTAGTTTTTCGAATGACGAGGGGTGTGGATGGGGGGGGGGGCTTTCAATGGGTTCATCCTAAACACCCAGCAATAAAACCTCCTACCTTCAAATCCGACCCGTGTAGTATCTTCATTGGCCAGTAGCCGACCATCCCTGGCAAAATATCTGGCTACACGTTCAGCATCCTCAGCATTGAAAGCATCAGCGAATCGACTCATCAATTCTTGAAGCTCCTCCAACTTGAATCCTGTTGAAAACATATCATTTCCTCAAAGAAGTCATTGGACATTATAAGATAATCCCCGTTAATTCAAGTACATTGAAAACTGTTTTGATTAGTTTTAATTTTTTCCACAACCAAATAACTGTTCAGTCAGTCAAAAATTCTTATTCTTAATTTGTAGAATTACAGCAACAACACTAGTTGGTCTACTTTAAAGGCCCGCTCGTCGCCTTTCAGCCTTTCAGACATATGTTAAGAAAGCCAATTTACACGAGCTTACTAAAAGTTAAACCACTAAAATTAATCATAGGACTAGGTTAGGTTTTAAAATGTTTAAATGGAAGTGAAAGGCACACAAAAAATCGAAGCCTGATTACAATGACAACGATCAGAAAACGGTTAGCTTCAGTATTGGATTGTCTTCATTTTAAGTCTTTTTGACAGTGGTTTACTCTCTAAAATTTAACGACAGGCTTTATGTTTCTCTCAAACCAGATCTCCTGTCTGTAATTCTCAGATAGAGTTCTTAAAATTAAACCAGATTTTTAGATCGCTCTCACGATTCAAATCACCAGGGTGCCTGTGTGCATGTCCAGGCTAGAACTTTACAATACGGATACGAAACAAATCCAATTTTCAGTTTCAAATTATTTGTTGAATTTTTCGCCAAGTTATCCTTATATAGTCTGTGCACCATGTTATTAAAATAATCAGATTTTGCGTCCTTATTTCGATGAAAAGCAACACTCATAAAAACTTGAAGACGTTTATGGCATTTGATCATTTGTAACATATAGGCTATATCGCCACATTCTAAAATACAGACCATCATGCAAATATAGAGTTCGAGAAAATCTCGTATCTCCTCGTCCTACGAATGAACGTGGAGATGTATTCTACTCGTGCCTTCGTCAAATCCCGATTCCGAAGGTGCCAGAATGTGGTAAGAAATAATCCTATGTTTGCATGATTTGGTAAGATTGGGAAATAATCTTGAGTGCGGCGTGAAATAACCAACAAACCAATCAATAGCTTCTGTTGTCCAAACCTGAGGCTGGCATAACACAAGCGTTATGAGTCGTGAGTAAAATACCGAACCTTGGTCCGCGGATACGCCTGCGATAATCAGGACCAAACCTAACACTGGAAGCATGCCCCTGGAAATAAATATAAAGAGAAAAAAATACATTCATAGGAATATTGCCATATCTGGATGACATATGCTAGCTACAATTAGTGTTTAAAAAACAAGGAATTGCATAAAAAATGTCAAATTATACAGATTTCAACATGCTACAGATTATTAAAAGAATATATGCTTTTTTGAAGGGACGTATCTTTTTTAAAACGCGTTTGTCTTCACGAGTTAACATTCCGCCTTTTGTCTAGAATTTATAGCTTTATTTTGGCACTGGAACAAACAAAGAAACATATATTAATTTGCCAAACATTGGCAGATTTTTTCATCAATTGTGATTGTCCTGACAATGAAAGGGTTTGGAGTTAGGGTTAGGGTTAGAAAAAACAAAATGATAGATATTAGAATAAGGGAAATCTATTCAGTCTGTACGAACCAAAATTGTGCTCGAAAAGAAAACAAAATTTAAATCACCGGGAAATACATTTATTGATTTTAAGCCTCGGTTCTTGACAGAGTACGACTAAAAAGCATTTTATTTGAAGTTCTTAAGAAAAATAGCCGATAATTTTGAAATTGTCTTTAAACGGAAAAATTCAGTAAGATTAATCATTAAACCGTATACTTACATGGTTGTCGTAGCTTTCTTATACAGTAACTGCAATCGGCGGACATGGACTTCTATATAATGTATGAGTTTCTGAAAAAAATCGTTATCTGACTTACTAACTTACGGTACAGAGGTTTCAAGATGGAATCTATAATTGTCGGGAATTTTTTTATTTTGGATCAATGTTGGAAATTTTTATTTCAATCTAATAACATTCAGAACTTTCCTGCATGTTGCATTAACGAGGAGATCCACATTTAGCTGACGTTAAGTATATATCCGTTAATTAAATACTTAAGTTAAAACTTTTGATTATGTAGACCGAAAACGATTCTTCTTAATGTAATTATCAAACAATGTGAATTTCATGGGCATTACAATTGTAGTGGTACCACTGGTTCTAGCCATATATACGGTGCCTGACTAAAAGGCAAATCTCGTATGAATATTTAGAATAAATTTCAATCTCAAACCAAACACTAATACAGAGTAGCACATTACTGTCATCTCTATAAAACTTGTATAGACTTCGTTTTTATTGTAATACATTTTCAAGAATATTCCGGATAGAGTCATCTGGTATCAATGTTCGTTTAAAGCAACTTCAAAGAACGTCCCTACCCTTTGTCCGATTGTGCTGTATGCATTTCCGCAGCTCGTTTGTTTTTAAAATCTTGAACGGCGTACCACAGTCCTTGTTGTAAGTCATATATTTGACAGTTCAATAAACTCAACACAGAAAATTTATGTTAAAAAATGTTTTTGTCATGAATTTCGAAGAACAGATGTTTGGTTTATATTAAATCGTACTTTTTAAATTTCTATATAAGTGTTATCTATATAAATGTTAGAACTTGAGGTTTTATTTTATTCTATTCAGATAAATTTCAAAGTAATAGTTACTTGTACTGTAGGGTAAGTTTGACTTATAAGAAAGAAATTTGACAAATTTTTTCTGAACTTTTTCGATCTTGTCGATTAAATCTGGCAAATCTGGCAACAGTATTCTAGATGGCTCCTAACTAAACAAAAATATAACTTTTTTAAAACAGATACGCTTTTAAAAGAATTACAAGATCTTCGAATAAAACCAGACATTTTAAAAGATTTAGCAACGATCTTGTTAATGTGGGACTCGAAACTGAGGTTGTTTGATTAAATCACTCCTAGGTCTTTTACTTCCTCCACTTCATCTAACAAAACTTCACTTATACAATACTGAAAGTTGGCTTTTGTACGTTTTGTTGTAAAATTCATCGACATACATTTGGACTTATTGAGTTTCATTTTCCATTTCCGGCACCATTCGATGACTCTGTTGAGATCTTGTTGAAGTAAAGTACAATCAGTGATAGATGACATAGAGGATATTGAACAGTTGTGTTTGAATAGCACTTATATTTTTTCGAGTGAAAGCCGGAGAATAACCCACGAGAGGCGAAGCGTCGAGTGGGTTATCCCTCCGCCTTTCAAGAGAAAAAATATAAATGCTGTTCAAACACAACTGTACAATATTCTGTTTATTATTTATACTATCATGATTTAGGCTGGGGATTGTTTATTAAGTATAAATTTATCAATTATAAAAAAGAAAGTATCAACAAATTTATGACGGATTAGGTTTTCAGCAAACGTAGGAATATATATCACTGACCAATGAAACAACAGCATGTCTGTTCTTCTCACGTGACTATCAACTGTCAGATTTGTGGTCATTTGAATGGCCATTTTCTCCCTGAAGTTTTTCGCTATATATTTCATGTAAAAAGAAATTAAATCGAACTCCATGGATTTTAACTCTGCAGAGCACCAGTTACCAGGATAAAACATGATATTTGAAATTACTTTACATTGTTTAAACGCGTCAATAAATGGCAAGTACTGTTACTCGTTACACGCAGTGGTCCGATTCTCCGAAACCATGCTGCAGGTCACACAACGCTGCGATCGATAATGAAGTTTTGTTTTATCGCTTTGATTTAGAGTGGTAAGCCGATCCTCTATTGAATCAATTTAGTGTTTTCAGCTGTAAATTATTTATCTTAATGCTAAATATGACTGAAAAGGCTTCATTTAGCCTATCGAAATCCTATGTACTGTTGTTGTTGTACAGCAGACGTCAGTACACAAGAAAGAAGTAGGTCCGACGACGTCATCGGCTTCGACGCGTGCATTAAATAACAAAAAGTGTTATTGCACTGCAGTGAATTATAACATTTCTGAGTAAAGGAAATCCCTAGTTTTCACTTATGTATAAATAATAAACAGATTTATAAAGCTTTGTGTTGTCAGCAAACATTCAACATTTTGAATTTTGGAGTACAGATGGTAGATCATTGATATATAATACAAATAATACAGGGCCCAAAATGCATCCTTGTGGAACCCCGGACGTAACCTTACTCCATCAATGACTACTCTTTGATAACGATCATTCAAATAGCATTTGAACCAGTCAAGCATATTACCAGAAATGCCGTATGCCTTAAGCTTATGAACAAGAAGTTCATGCGAGACTGTCAAATGCCTTTTGGAAGTCGGTGTATATGGCGTGAACTTGTAAGCCTATATCAATATTAAATGATATAAAATCGGTGAAACATGCTAAATTAGTGACCGTTACCCATTCACACAAGGAATATTTCATTTTGATTGGGTAAATCAGACACGTTTAGACCCTGAAATCTTATTACTCAGGATATTCCGTATCATTTTCTCAAACCAAGTCAAAATCTTCATAGAACCGATTCCGCGTTTTATCTTGGTGGAATACAAGGCGGTATATGGGATAGAGGCGCTATGACGTATCTGCTGTGCAGGCCAATGAGCGACAACTTGGCCGCCATCTAGGCATGGAACTAGTGTAAACATACAGATTAACATTAGGCAGTTGGCCTTTTTATACGTAAATTGCAAAATATCGGACTATTCCCAATCAGTGAGACACTTTTAGACTATCGCCCGACCTAAAGCTATTTGTGCTAACCGTTAAAATAGCCTTTTTATTACTTTTAATGTTTTTGAGGCGAAAAGAAGCCAATCGATCCATTGATATGGGGGAATACATTGTAATTTGTAAATACCACGCGGCGAGGCCCCCTAAATAGCAGTTTGATTGTTTAAAAAATTGCTATATAAAATCCACGCAGCTCAGGACTTTTATTTTACCAATTTTGTCGTATTCTAATGATCATATAATAAAGAGACAAGTCATTTATATTGTCACGCACAAACGATGACCCCCCCCCCCAAATAATTATTAAAATGCTTTATTTTTCATACTAACTTTCATACTATACTATTTAGAATTTGAAGAAAACAGTGATTTCTTATTAGAACTAAAATATACTGCATCAGACCTAAATATGCAAGCGCTGTAAACAGGTGGCATGAGCTGCCAAAATGTGCTCCTTGTACATAAATTCTGAAATTCAAGACAATCGAGAAAGGTTGAAGTTGATCAAAATACATAAGGATTGACGTTGAAATGAGGAAAATCCATAGTGAACGCTTCACACACATTCTCGAAACCTGTATGATTAAAAGGCTCTTCATTTGTTCTTAAACTACCTAGTAATTTCAATATTTATCTTTAACCAAAAAATATCAACATTTTTGCAGCCACCGATGGCATCATACTGGTCCCTAAAAGTGGCAGGAATATTTAGATGCTAAAATTAACTTCCACAGGTTTAGATCCAATTCAGATCAGAGTTTTTTTGGGTTTTTTTATAGTGGGCTTTTACAAAGTTCTCATGACTGGTATGCAGTAATTAATTATAGACAAGAAAGCCTGAAGTAACCCATATATGTAAATCACATTAGTTTGAATGGATTTACATTCGTTCAAACAGCATTAGCCAATTGTTATTTAATTTTATTCAAAAGAACAAAATAAGAGCTTTCCGCTGATACCAATCTTGTAGATGAAAGTCTTGGTAAACCCATATATCCCGGCAATTTGAATCTTGTCCGTTATCAACACCTATTTTCAGCTCTTCGGTTACTGGCTTTAACAATATTTTTTATTGCATCATCAATCATTTAGTTTTTCAAGATATTTCAAACGGTCAACTTCTCATGACGATCAGAGTTTATGAAAAAGTTTCAATTTTGGCAGCTCATGCAACCTGCAGTTGAAAGGGGCAGGTTTCAGGTTCGTTGATTGATGTTTTTACGCCGCACTCAAGACTATTTCACTTATATGGCGGCGGGTTTAGTGGGGGGTGACACCGAGCTCATTGCCCGTTGGAAACCCCCGTTCTCTGGCGAGTACCTGGCAACTCTTCCACATACGGCGACCGAGTGAAAAATCCACTCAGAATTTTTTCAATTTTTATTTGGTCTAAGTGTGATTTGAACCAACGCCGCATCGACGGCAGGTTTCAGAAGATGATGTAAAACCCAGTTATTTGCCCACAGTTGTTAAAGGCACACTTGCCGCGAAAATCAGGAAAATTGTTTACATTAAAAAAGAAAGACCGTATTCTGTATTTTTCCCAGACAATATAAGTTAGGAACTTTCTATTTTTACCAAAATTTAAAAGTTTGGACGTCAGTTTGTATTTTTAATTTGAATTTGAAAATTTGAATTGTTACGTACCCGGAACGTAAACAAACCGATCTGCCCCCTATTGGCGATTTTATGTTTCAGTCGAGTGAGTGAACTAACAGCACAGTGTAATTTTACGTAGGCCTATTTATCTGAGAAATACAAACTGACGATCGGTTAACAGCGACTGGAAAAGCCTGCTGGTAATTTTTTTGAGTGTTAACCACAGATACAAAGGCCTGAAAGGAGGGTAAACCAACACGAAAGTTGACCGACACTGATCGTTGTTGTTGTAATCAGGCTTCGATTCTTCGTTTGTTTTTCACCCCATTTTTACAGTCTAAAGCTAACTAGACATGTTTTATGTGTCCTATGTTTAAGTTTAGTGGTATTAGTCGTAGTAAGCTCATGTAAATTGGTTTTCTTAGCAAATTTAAACAGGCTACGGCGGCAAGTGTGCCTTTAAAACAGGGTCACAGGAAGTTACTGACTTGAATACCAAGTATCCAGTTACAGTGTATGTCTTCTCAACCATATTATGTTCTCGCTTTGTCAAAAAAAAAATGACTTGCACATTATTATCATCATCAATATGAATTGAAAATTAGCATTATTTAACAACTCTACCAGTGAATACATGAAATTTTCTTCAGTTGTTTGTAAAACAAAAACCTACAAGTTTTACAAATAGTATAAGTTGTTTCACTTAATCCACTATGCCACATCTCCTCAATAAAAACGTAAGATGGAGACATGTATTTAAAAAATAATGTTAATTTTTAATCAACTATTCATTTAATACAACAAGATTCATTAACAATAAAGAGCAATTGAGTTCATTGAATTTCCATTTTCCTTGTCAGAACACTAAATAACAATTTGTGATATATATATTCTTCTTTTATCAAGCTTTATACAAATTACTTCACCTTATTGAGTATTTTTCTTATCTTCTCGAAGGAAAAAATCATTAACCTGGAACCTTATTTAACATTCCCTGACGATGGAGCCTTTTTTTGCATGGACTCTTGCAACATGCCTCTGTTGCGACAATAAATGTATACATTGAAACATGCTATAATAAATCAATTAAACTCGCGTTTCAACGGCTGCCCTATCCAAAGGGCCAAACAGTCCATACTCTTTTTATAACACACTTTGCAGCTGTCAACACTTGTTTAATTATGCTGTATCACTATGAAGGGACATTTTGTCAACAAAAATGACACTTTTCCTTTGGTCTTTTTGGGTTAAGCTGAATGCCATAAATCTCTCCAACATTTCCACTATTAATGTTCCAAATCAAGTGACTGAAAATTATTTGCAGATACTGTTTTGATGTTTCCTGATCAATCTGAAAAATACACAAAAAACACTTCATGACAACAGAATATATGTGAGATATACATGCACATTCGGTAAATTTGGGTGCTTGTCGTTTTTGTAGTGTTATCAGATGTTGCATGAACTGAACATATCAGTTTATTTCTTGATAAAGGTGCATTGCCAGAAACATATATTTGGTAAAGAAACTGGATACTATGCCCTGTCTGCAGATTCACAAAAAAAAATATTTCATGTGTTTTGTTTTGTGCTGTTTTTGTTTTCTTTTACACCACACAAGATGATATCACTTATATTGCTGCATTATTAGGTATATTAATGGAAAGAAACCAGACTCTATGTCAAGAGGAAACCACCTACCCATAAAACACACTGTCAGCTATCTTACATAATTAAATAGTCCAGATACAGAAGTGAGGCCTAACAGTTTACTTGGATTGAATGTTGATACAATTTTAAATCCGTGTTCCCACAAAAAGTATTGAAACAAAGAGGACTCGTAATATGAAGCAGACGAACTTTCAAGCTTTGGAGAGGTTTAAGAAGATACAACATTCTTGCTTGTCAATCTTTGTGAATATGACAATAATTCTTGCCAAATCCTTGTGCAGTTAAAAATCCATATCTTGCAATAAGCCATTATTTTACCACATCTGCAATAAACAATCAAATTAAATTATTCGGCAAAATATTCAGCTATGAGTATGACAGGCCAACTACTACAAAGTACAATACTATATTACTAGTCATTTTTCAAAAGTAACTACATAACCGCAAGAATACATATAGATTCCTCGGCTTTATTATACACAGTGACGCTTAGTCCGAAATATCTGCGATGATCTGTCAGAAAATGTCTTACATCATCATTGCTGTTAATTAATTTTCTCTGATGTTTGCTAAGGTTTTCGTTTGTAAACAAAGCCATCAACATAAATGCACCAGGAAGGTTATTTTAATTTGTGCATATTGTTCAGAAGTACTGTTATGCTAACGGAGTAATGCCGGCTTATGGCTATGCTATGGGCCTGGCTACATATTAAATAAACCTGCTACTAGTACTAGTAGGCTATATATAATATAGTATATGTAATAAATTGTTTTCAGTTCTCAGAAAATCCAATACGTTAAGGAAAAGTATCACGTTTATTATAATATGAATAGTTCAATTTAAGATAGTTGAAGCACTGACTGTGTGTCTTAAATTCATTTCAACTTTCAAGCCAATGACGAAGTGGCTAACACTTGGATATTACAACAGCAACATCGGCATATCTTCCACTTTGTCCTAACTTTAGTACTCATATATATATTTTTTTTCCACATATCTTTCAAAGACTCATTAATATTCTGCATTGCAATTATTTATTCCTCAATTATTTTTATAACTTGTGACCCAAACGAACAATCAGAGTCGATCTCTTTCAAGTGTCAGCTGTCAAATTCGACCGGCTTCTGCGATTCGATACTGATTAATTGAAATTCTCCTTAAAACACTTCAATAAAGCCTATTTAAAGAGTTTAATCTACCTGTGTTATGAAAGAGGTCTCTCACACTGGGATTCGGACTCACAATCTCTCCTCTTCAAGCAATATTGAAAGAAAAGTTGTGATCCAACATACAGCATAAACACACTTTCACGGCAGGCTTGCCCGTCCCAAGATGGCGGCCAAAAAGTCGTACATGATTGGCCGCGTAGCACCTCTATCCCATATACCTCCTTGGTGGAATACTCCACTCCTGCCCATAAATCGAACAGCGCCCTTTTATTGGATGCGAGTTTAACTTTTTGCAGCTAATAAAACCTCGGGCACTTACACGCTTCCACCAGCTGAGAAATAACTTTAAGTGACATGAGCAGCCAAAATTTCAAAATTAATGGCTATTTTTCCCAAACAGTACAAATAAAGAGCTTTTTGTTATTATCAGCCTCAGAATTGCACGTTAAGTACTTGTTTAGAAATATCAAAGACACAAAAACAAACTCATGTATCCCGGCGGAGTTGGGCATTTAAAAACCAGGGGGCGTGCCGATCTCCATAATTATATAGATCACCGCTAAACGGAGGATACAACAGCGTCCAGTCATTCGACGAAAACAAGAATAAAGAATGAAAAGAAAATACCAGAGAAATCACAAAGGATATTAGCATGTATCCTCGGTGCGCTCCAGGGGGCAGACAAGGGAACGGCAGGCGAAACTGCTTGTGAAAGATCAGCCATATCGCCTGGTACTTACGACGCAAAGTGCCCCGCCTACTTTCATTTTCAAAACAAACAGCGATAACTTTCTTCGAGTTAATCCAAAGTATAGACTCATTGAATAATTTTAGATTCTGTATGACTGGCTTAGTTTTTCAATGAGCTGCAAATTCCCACTTTCTCTTGACAATCTGATTTCATGAAAATATCCTAATTTTGGCAACTCATGCACTTTCATGGCGACTGTATACACCTTGCGCTTTTGTTTAAAAGGGAAGAAAATCCAGCCAAACGTGTACATTCATTAATTAGAGCAGCCTTAGAGCCTTCGATAGAAGTGTGCAGTTTATTCGTACTATTTTTTTGCTGATTTTAAAGAGATTTTTTAACTCACCCGTATAAACGACAATGACAGTAGCAGTCGGAACTTCCTTCGGCTATCTTCGCTCGCTACCGGTCGGCTTTGACATGCCTCGGACAGTCTGCGCTTTTTATACGGTAAATCACCGTATTTTGAGGCTGAATAAAAATGGCGTCGAAAGTAAATATCAAAATGTTTTACTATAGACGAAAAAAAAAAAAGGAAATAAAAATAATTGTAAATTTATTAAATGCTAATGTCATTTAGAAAAATATTGTTTTATATATTTTATTTAGCCCGGTAAACCACATGTTGTAGACTGACGCAGTTTCGGTACATATCAGGAATCCTCCAATGCTTCACTTATATAACTGATCTAGGCTGAAAGTTAACAAACCGAGTGTTTCGGTCCCTTACATTATCACGGGAACACTTTTGTGGGGCCCTCAATGAGATTTGGGATTTGTACGCTTCACGGCTACCTGTTTGGTCGCCATATTCAAAATGACCTGCAGTCTATCAGAGGGTATTTCACGCACGTAAATCCCCGAAGTTATCAGAGTGTGACAGTAGATCTCCATGTTGATTTCGGCAAGCCCCCTGCTTACGGAGCTGGCCAATACAAGTGTTAGTTTCAGATAATTTGTAAATGTATAGCAAAAAGTGCTGGCAAATGGGTGACCAGTACTTTTGATGTAAATTTACAACAGAAAGTATCCTGTATATCTAAAAATCTTGTAGAACTACAATACTCTGTTAGTTAGTTTACAGTAGTTCTGGTTGTTCTTTTAAAGCCACTTACTGTTTAATTACAGTAATGTGCTAGTCTGCATTAGTGTTTGGTTTGAGATTAAAGTTTATTTAAAATATTCATACGAGATTTGTCTTTTAGTCAGGCACCGTATACATGGCTAGAACCAGTGGTCCGACTACCATTGTAATGCCCATGCGATTCTCATTGTTTGAGAACTACATTTAGAAGAATGGGTTTCCGTTTGGTACTAGGCGTCTACATAATCAAAAGTTGGCATGAGCTGCCAAAATGTTGATATTTTGACGTTACAACAGAATGTTGAAATTATTGGCTATTTTTCTCAAGACGTATAATTCAGAAGCTTTTTAGTGCTTCTGGTCTCGAAAATGTACGATAAAGTATTGTTTTGAACTAACTTTGGCTTAAAATGAATGAATGGTCATTAAAATTTTGTTTACTTTTCGAACACGTTTTTAGTTCGTACAGGTCACATACTGTATGGATTTTCCTCATTCCAACGCCAACCATTTAGTTTTTCGATGGCCTTCAAAGCCTCTTACTGTCGTGACGATCAGAAATTATGAAAAAAGTGTGAAATTTGGCAGCTCATGCCCCTTTAAGCCCAAACTAGCTTTGAATCTGCCTCAAGTAAAGGGCTGCGTTTATTTCTATTCTTCATTTAAAATACATTAGCGCTAAATCCGATCTGGCTATATCCATCGTTGAAGTGTTTTAAAACTTAATTCTACTGTTCAGGAATTAGTTTACACTACATTGTATAATACCGAAACTAGTTTTATACACTGAAGATTATGAGCATATAAAAAATCAGATATACAGATCGCCATATAGTAAAGTACACCATTGTCAGCCCTTTTACGTCATGCGTGCATTTTGTAGAAGCGAGAATGGCTTCACCTATCCGATTCATACACTATACCTTCAGATGCTGTTTAACTCTTTATTGGTACAACTATCGCTTTTAATTGGTATGAAACTAAAGTGCTTTACACGATATTTACAGTCAACTTTGACCACTCTCAAATTTTCTTTCCTTTTAACGAGTGTTGATTGACCCAGACTCTGTAAGGGTAGAACAGACATCTCTTACGTTCCTACCCGTGGGCGCTGTTCGATTTACGGGTTGGAGTGGAGTATTCCGCCGAGGTAAAACACGGAATGGGTTCCATGAAGATTTTAAATTGGCTCGAGAAGATGATTCCTTTGGCATTGTTATAGGTTCGAGGTCATTCGTATTGGCCCCTGATCGCAGACCACGGTTAACTTTAGATTTTTTGCTTTTTGAAATCGATTTTATTTTAAGTGATGGGTGATGTGAACGACCAAACGAACCATACAGATAATCATACATGACCTAATCAGTATAACTGATGGCAAAGGTGCCGAAAAAATCCAGGACAGAGTGGGCATGTTGAAAGTCACATTAACACCGTTTAATATTCCGAATGAGCCCAAATGAAGTAGTTATATGATTAAGAAATAGATGCTCAGAGGGACTCCCAGTAACCATTTGCACAATGCTAAGTTAATTGTTTCTTTTGTGGCTTATATGCATGTAAGTCTCACATTTACAACTCCTAATGCTGGATATATATGTGTCAAAAAGAGAGAGTTTGGTGAGGATATACAAAATACATGGCCCTTTTACTTTGTTTGGCTTGTTTTTGCGTGCATTTCTAGAATTTACCGTTTTATTTAACCAATATTTAGACACGAATAAGCACTTTTTGAGCTAGCAAATGACTCAGAACGTACCTCCTCTCGTCTCATAGCTTCCGAGGGTTTAGCGACTTCTGGGCTGTGGCGAAAGTTTTTCGACAAAATCGCAGGTACTTGGACTCTTACTAGGTACTGTTTGGGCCTGGAAATGAGCCAGAAGGCATCTACGCCGTTCGTAAGTTTCATAATACGGGTCACTGGCGGCCCTTGGACCCTCGCCTCCTGTGCTGTCTGTTCCGTTCCCCATATCGAAAACGTTTCACCGCCCCTGATTTGAAAATTTCGTCTTCATAAAGTTATATTTGTATAAATTCTGGACACATCCGTTTGAGCTTCCCTCTCTTTTGGGTTTGAAATGTTCGTT
This sequence comes from Lepidochitona cinerea, assembly GCA_963971465.1. Taxonomy (NCBI): domain Eukaryota; kingdom Metazoa; phylum Mollusca; class Polyplacophora; order Chitonida; family Tonicellidae; genus Lepidochitona; species Lepidochitona cinerea. The sequence goes on from OZ020561.1 coordinate 28,084,084, forward strand.
CAAGATCTAATATTCTCTGTGTACATGCGCTAGTAAAGTGTGTATAAAACACATAATGTAACACCTTTGTCTATTACCAGAAGTCTATGAATGTGGAAGTGTGAAAGGTCCCATTATTCCGGGAACTGACCCCGCCAGCCGGTTTATTCTACAATATGTGACGTTTATGCGCGGTAGATTTTAAAATTGTCAACGGTTGCACAATTTCAGAAGATACATTCACTCTCCACTTACTGGACTTTTATATCTATCGGCAATCCCAGTAGCCGCAGTTCGAAGAATGCATTGGTTCTTAAAAAACTTTACCCCGCACTCGGCTCCGGTAACTCAATTTCATCTCAAATCGTTCCTAAACAAGACTCCTTGTCTCATTTTAAACTATTTGAGGTTCTTCGGAAACTTTAACTTTTGTTCCATTAAGTACTGTTGTCGCATTTAAAATATTCGCATCTTATAAACAGAAAGACAACATATGAATTGTGCTCACATGGATTTATTCAAAATCATACATCCAAATTTAAGGTACGACTTTTTGTGACTTAATGATTATGGCCGTGTGGCGTCACCAAAAAAGTTATGCTTCAAGCCCTTTCATGAACTGTCATTAAACATTGAAACTTGAATCTTCAGTTTTTGTCCTGTCTTTGTATAGACAAACAGACTTCTGCAAGAAAGAAAGAAACCTGTTATTTTCGATGTAAACTAGGTGGAGAACTTACAATGTCATGCAATGCATGCTAGCATAGTCAATACTTAACGGATCCTCCTTGTTTGAAGCTTGCCTTTGTCTTACAAGCAATGGTACAGCGAAGCAAATGACTGCATGTTGATCCCTCAATATACCTCGATGAATTAAGCAATCGGTCTAAAGGTATCTTAGTCAAACAAATCGAGCCTTATCAAAAGTTTTAAACTAGGCCCTCTAGGCCTCTTAGAGACCGCCTACTGGTAGAATAATGTTTTATTTATTTTCTGAAAGTAGAGATGTAGAGTATACCTTACTTTTCACGTCATTGCGCATCTGAGTGAAGGCCGATTGAATTTATTTTGTGACGTGCCAAAAATCCAAATTCCACAGTTGATTGACTTGGAACTTGCCAATGACGACAGCTATCATATGTTATACAAACTGCTAGAAAAGCCAAAGTTTTACTAGTGTTACACTAGACATTGGTAGTTGAGGGTTTCCTCTTAAAAAGTGTTGTCCGCCATGCTTGACGTCAGTAAACATACATGTACATGTAGTTCTAAAAATAGTACATACCGTAGAATGTACAATTTTGGCGATGAACATGGCGACCCTTTTGGTTCCTGTTGATTCGGTCTGTCTAAAAGTTTCCCACAGTTGAGAGAACATTGACCTTCTTATGCGTATGTATTCGGGAACCATGATCTATTCCACGGTAATATGAGCCTCACCCGGTCGTCGATGAGGTTCACACTTCCGAAACATTATACGAAAAGATGAACCAATTGTCGAACTTTCCATATGGTTCTCGCTCGAGAATTTCATAAAAAAACATAAAAAACAAACAAAACAAAATAAGCAAGGATACTTACTTATGTTCTTCAGGATTCCCATCAGCTAGCAAAGAACTAGCCCATTCAACAACAGCAATACCATCCCCTTGATATATGATCTTGACTAATCGAAGTTCAGTGAATTTCAAATCTACTCCTGATTCCAAAAAACGTTCAAAAGCACTCTTGATTTCTGTGGAAAGGTAAATAAATCAATTTGTTCGTGTCAGTTAAGTATGATCAAAGTACACGGGTCACAGACACGAGGGATTTTTGTTAAATACAACCTCACATACACAAAAGGCGGTTTGTTAAATTCATCCTCACATAAGCAAAGGATTTTTGTGAAGTCCAACCTCACATACGCAATGTATTGTTTTTCAACCTCACATACACAAGGGATTTTTTTAAAATTCAATCTCACATACTCAAGAGATTTTTGTTAAATTCATCCTCACATACACAAGGGATTTTTGTTAAGATCATCCTCACAGTTTCACGATACATGTTATGTTACGGGACGTAGCCATGTGTCAAATAGGAAATCGTTGAGACACAGGCACACGGAATGCTCTCCCCTTACCCTCTATCTAATGCATTTAATATATATTAAGGGGAGAGCATTCCGTGTGCCTGTGGGTGGGAATACAAAACATGGCAGCCGTGTTCGCAGTAAAATGTTCAAACCTGTACTAGATATGGATGTAATGCAACAACTCTGGCCTATACTTCGACAAAAGGAAAATGGATATCAAGACAGAAAAGGTTGGTCATACATTTTAAGGCATTTATTGCATCAGTGAAGGTTTTTGTTCGACAGAAAGAAGGATATCTTTACAAAAGACCATTTGTCAGTTTTTCGCGTAACAATGACATGACGCTGTGACACAAATCTTAGACCGGACAAGTCCAGCTTCCAATTCGACTCCAGCCTTTCATGCAATATTTTTTCGCATTAGTTGATTATTTCAGACATAAGCTGTCACAATATCGGGTTTCTTTCCTAAAATATGTTGTAAAAAGTTTGAAAATATTGAGTTAAAAACAGACGGATGCTTTGCTCGGTGTACGTTTTAGGGCCGCAATTGTGACGTTGCCAAATTGCGTCATTTGAAAGTAATTGTCAAATCAGCTATTGAGTCGTAGAGTACAACGGTACAAAATGGCCAAGTTTCTACAACATAAGAGCTCCTAGCTCATTAGAATATTATTTTCTACAATTGGCTTTAAGATAGCTCTTAGTGTATTTTTAGTGTATTTTTTAATCTTTTTTTTTTGTCCTGCTCCCTTGTAATTTATTTTCTGGACATATACCCTTTTCAAAGGCAATTGTCTGAATATAGTCTTGAAAACAATTTTACATGTGCAGTGCAATGAGAACATGTTAGGTGGATGTAAGATTATTAACATAGGGTCTGCAGATCTTTCTCAAAGTCTATTGTTTGTTCGCCGGCTCACCCCTAAAATTTGTACATAAAATCTATTGGTCTGTTGTTACTTCTTTTAATCATTATTTTGTCTCGTAACAAAAGTGTTATCGGACCGAAGGTTTCTAAGCCAGCGACAGAACCCAACATTCACATCACACCAAATGCAAAATTAATCACCTACTGGTGTTAGATAGCGAGCAAGTCAAATACACAACAAAGAATATATGCACTTGTTTTAGAATGGGGTGTTATTATGCGTTTACGTCGGGAGCCCGTCTCACGAGAGGGCATAGCGTAAGTCTTTGCGAAACCGTCACATCAACGTATCTCTTCAGTATGGGTTACCATGACAGTTACGCAATAAAATCACAGTTAAAATAGTTAAATTGAAAAAAATTCTCTTACCTTCGTATCCGACCAGTGTGTTTCCTCCTGGGGCCATTCGACGACCATCCCTCGCATAAAACGTCATTACACGTTCAACATCCTTGTCTTCGATAGCATCGTGAAATCTGCCCATAAATTCTTGAAGTTCCTCCGACTTAAATTCTTCCGAATAAAATATAATTAATAATTAGGACTGGAGCGATTTTAGTTTTTAACTGAAACATATATCGATATTCAATTGAATGACGTCATCATTTTAAAATTTTCTTGACGTGATGGAACAAGACGTAACTGGATGACGTCATCGTCCAAACTCATGTGGGAACGTCGGACTGTTGTTCATGACTTGCCCTTTGCTTTTAAAACTAACTCATAAACGGAGGATATTGCTAATACGCGATGGCAAGACTTGAAATGGTCTATAAATACAGCTCTAAAAAGTTATCAGGTCTTTTGGTAGACAAAAGAATTGTAACACATATAACAGCCGTTTGGAGCAAGCACCCCTATTATTTTTTAGATATAGATTTGCTCATTGGGAGATCAGGGAGAAACTAGGCCTATTCATTTATAATGTAGGGGTTGCAAAACTTTAGTCTTAATTAGAAAATAAAGTAAACTACTAAAAATTAACTTTACTTTATATCAAAGTTAGTGTGTAAGAATAGAAATAATGGATTGACTCTCTCTGTATAGGCCTACGCTGTAATGACTGCAAGAAAAACGGAAGTGTCCACACTTTTGGAACCGGGAAATCGTCCGAAACAATGGACACTTCCTTTTGTCTAGCACTCTCTAAAATTTAACGACAGGCTTTATGTGTGTCTCAAACCGGTTGCCTCCCTTTGTGGTCAGCCATGTAGACGTGTTTTTTGTCTCGTCCTCCCAGATCAACCTGTTTTGTGTATTTTTCTGGCATCTGTTGTGATCTAAAAGCTAAGTTCTGTTATATATCTTAATTTGGGTATATCCGTTCTGGAATGATGTGTGAAATTAGATATTCTCTCGTTTATTTTTGTGTAAATATCATTTTGTTGTTGGAAGTTGTTGTTGCAATTCCACTTTTACCTCCCCCCCCCCCCCCCCCGCCAAAAAAAAAATTTTTTTTTTTCCCTTTTTTTTTGTTTTTTGTTATGCTCTATTTTTTTTCATTGTAGTTACACATGTCTTGTAAACACTAAGCTTGTAAACCAGCACGTTGTAAATGCACTGTGATACTCTCTATCTTTCTCAGGGCCTCTTTCGTCTTCCCTTTCCTTGAGTAGCCCCTTGGAATCTATTTGTCTAACTGTCTTGTCATAACCCCCTGTCATTTGCACTTAGTTTATAAGTTAAGTCATGGACGAAGAAGAAGAGGGCATGGAGTTTATAGAGGTCCGCAATGGTAGAGGGAAACGTAGTGTAAGGGAAAGGGATCGTTCAGAGAGCACTGACCGTGAGCCGGGTAAGAAAGACAGACAAGGCGGTAAAGATGACCACAGCTCCCTTGAAGTTATCATTTCCGCCTGAATCCATATCGTCCTTAGATTCTATTCAATTTGGAAATGAATTGTATGCATATGTAGGAAATGTAAAAGTGATTACAAGATTTATGTCAAAAGATTTAAAGATAACATGTTATGAGCAGAGTCAAGTAAAAAAATTGCTAAAGTTGAACATGATGATGGGTCGAGATGTCAAATGTAAAGTTCACACAAAAGGGGGTAATTTACGGGGTAAGTAACGAAACATCTGAAAATGCTGTTTATTCAGCTTTAAAAAAACAGAATTGTGTAAAGGCAGAAATATTAAGGAAAGGTAGGGATAAAACACCAACATCCTGTATGTTATTATTTTTTGACTCTGTAAAGCTTCCCGAGGAAGTTATTTTGGGGTTTCAAATTTTTAAAGTTAAGCCTTACATCCCACCAGTTGTTCGATGTTATCGCTGTCAGTGACTCAATCACATAGCTGCTGAATGTAAAGGGCCATTGCGGTGTGTTAGATGTGGTGGGAGTCATGAATTTGAGAAATGTCCCAATAAGGAGACCCCTCATTGCACGCACTGCTCAGGCAGCCACAGCTCGGCATATGCCGGATGCCCTAAAATTAAAGAGGCAAACAAGGCTCAGTATATAAAAATAACAGAAAAAATTTCTTTTGCTGATGCCCTAAAATCTTTAAGGAATACTGAATTGGACAATGAAAGACAACCACTCAATTGTTCACAAAACCCTGATTTCAATGAGGCTTTATTTTTGACCCCCACCCCTCAACCCATAAGACCCCAGGTGGCAACAGTATCTTCAAATTTGTACAAACCCTCTGTGGTATCTACATCTTCTCAAACTGATGTTGAGGTGGCGGTTCAGACTGATAATTGTTCAGAGATGACGTTATGTAACGTAGTTAACTTTGTAACTGAAGTCTTATTTCACTGTGTAAAAATATCCAAACGCACTGAAGTTATTGAGTACATTGCCAAATGTGCCCATCGTAATCTTGGTGATGGAATCATTGATTCTGCTGATTTAGCTAGTATGTTAGCACGAAGTCAAACTACCCGTAAATAATGTTGTCAATCAATATTTTTCATATTTTCAGTTTTTTCATCATACCAATTATGGCTCTTAATATTATACAACAAAATATACAGTCTCTTTACGCTCATGGACAAGAATTAAAGTTTTTGCTTTCAAATAATGATTTTTTACCAGATATAATCTGCTTACAGGAGACGTTTTTGAAACCGAAATACGACTTTACATTCCCGGGTTACATTATTAAACAATCAGATAGGTTATCTGGAGAAAGGGGAGGCCTAGCAATGTTCTTTAGAGAAGGCATTTCTTTTTCTGAGTTAGAGTTACCCGCCCTTTCTTGTATTGAATGTAAAGCATTTCGCGTGGCTAGGAAAAATGGTCAACTGGTAAATCTTATACACATTTATAATCCCTGTAACAGACTGGATTTTAAAGATTTTAAGTTACTTTTAGACTCCATTACAGGTTCTTCTATTATACTTGGCGATTTTAACTCTCACAATCCTTTATGGGGCAGTCTGACAACTGATTATAATGGAAAAGTTATCCAGGATGTCTTATCAGAGTATAATCTAGTTGTGCTTAATGACAAATCTGGCACTCGCTTAGACATACGTTCTGGTAAACTCTCTTCTCTTGACCTTACTATATGTACAAATGATATTAGCTCGGCTACAAATTGGGCTGTAGATTATAATTCTCCTTGTAGTAGTGACCATTATCCAATTTACACATCTTTTGGCTTCTCTTTGCATTATAATCAGACAAAGTCCCCTCCACGATGGAAATTAAAGGAAGCAGATTGGGTTAAATATCGACAAGAATGTGAAGTTAATTTTTCTGCTAATGTTTTCAGTGATGATGTCAATCTTTTTGCCGAAAATATTGTAACAGCCATTAATAAAGCTGCTGTTAAATCCATTCCTAAAATTTTCTGAAAAGGTAACAAATAAAGCGCCTGTGCCTTGGTGGACAAACGATTGCACAATTGCAATTAGAAAACGAAAACGTGCAAAAAACAGAGCTCAACACACTCGCCTTTACCCTGATATATTAGCATATAAGAAGTGTAAAGCTACTGCTCAAAGAATTATTAAGTCATCTCAAAAAACTTATTGGCGGTCATATTGTTCACGAATAAATAGTAATACCTCCGTGAAGAGTGTATGGGCTCAGGTGAAGGCAATCAGTGGAAAACGAAAATCCAATCTTATTCCAAGTATTGTGTCTGATGATGTAAGCTATGTTACAAACAATGAAAAATGTGAAATTTTAGCTAAACATTTTCAATTTGTATCTAGTTTAGATAATTATAGCCCAGATTTTATTGCTCGAAAGGAAGAGCTGGAAACAGCTGAGCCCTTTACTAACATCCATTTTGATGACATGCCAATAAATGATGACTTCTCTATAATATAACTTAAGCAGGCTATTAGTGCTGGTAAAGATACATCCCCCGGGGATGATGGTATTTCTTACTCTATGTTAAAAAATTTACCTGAAAAATGTCTTGACACGATACTTATGTTATATAATATTATTTGGTTCAAAATGACACTCCCTACGTCATGGAAAATAGGTATTGCTGTACCCGTTCTTAAGCCTGGTAAGGATCCATCCAATCCGTCATCTTATCGACCTATATCTTTAACTTCATGTATTTGTAAGGTTATGGAGCGGATGGTGAATTCACGGCTCATATGGTATTTATCTAAAAATAACATCTACTCCCCAGTTCAGAGTGGCTTCAGGATTAATAGAAGCACTACTGACCACGTTGTTTCTTTAGAGACGTGTATTAGACGGGCGTTTAATAGAAGAGAGTACCTTCTGGCCGTATTCCTGGACATTGAAAAGGCATACGATATGGTGTGGAGATGTGGTCTATTAATGAAAATGCGCTCTATCGGTATTGGGGGTAAGATGCTGGGTTGGGTGAAAAGTTTGTTAACTAACAGGTTTATACAAGTTAGAATTGGTGGGGAATTATCTCAAGCAGTAATTCTTGAGAATGGAACCATGCAAGGGAGTGTTATTTCGCCCACCTTATTCAACTTAGCAATAAATGATCTACCCTCTATATTAAATCCTAAAGTACGTTGTTCTTTGTTCGCTGACGACAAAGCAATATGGTTCAGCAGTAAAAACTTAAACGTTGCTAAAAAATACATTCAAAATGCTCTGAACGAAATTGTAAAATGGAGCAACCTCTGGGGATTCCGATTTTCAACGGTAAAAACCGAAGCTGTACTTTTTACACGAAAGAGGCTGCATGTATCACAGTTGTTGTTATCTCTGTATCTGATGAACTTTCCTATTAAGATATCACCGTCTTTTAAGTATTTAGGAATTGTGTTTGATAAACGCCTTACCTGGTCGGAACATATAAATAAGGTACATAACAGATGTCAGAAAGTTTTAAATCTAATGAGATCTATATCTGGCAAATCTTGGGGTGCTAATAAAACATGTATGCTTCTTATATATAGAGCTTTGATACGATCTCGGCTTGACTTTTGCAGTGAAGCTATCGATTCAGGAAGTGTACCTATTAAGGCTAAGTTTGATTCTATTCAATGTGCAGCACTCAGAATTAGTACAGGTACCTTACGTACTACACCTCTTAATACCTTACAAATTGTATGTAACGAATGGCCTCTATATTTAAGGCGATTATACAGGACTTTAAAATATTTCATTAAATTGAAGTCGTCTGTAAATAATTCAACATACGAAATTATATCCTCTGAAGTTATATGTCGCCCGTCAATAAAAGGCGCCCTGTCTTTCGACATTCGTGCTGAAGAAATCTGGATGAAATCGAGCTGTGATCGCTATGTTACACAGAAAATCCATGTCCCTCCTATTCCACCTTGGTATTTATACTTTCCAAATATATCGTTTGATTTACACCATGAGTTTAATAAATCGGACCCCCCTCACGTTATTAAGTCAGTAACCCTTGAATATCTAAGTTCAAAGTGGTCACAGTTTCTACAGATTTAGACAGGTAAGGTTGGAGTTGGATTTTGTTCACCTGAACTGAATTACACAAAATGTAGTAGGTTGTCTAACAATTTGTCTGTGTGTACAGCGGAACTTGTAGCTATATTGATGTCCCTTTATTTTTTATTAGATATTAGACCTACCAGGGCTGTGATATTTACAGATTCATTAAGCTCTCTCCAGGCTCTAGCGAACTACACCTGAACAAAATCTGTACCTATTGTATATGAAGTTCTTCACTTATGTACGACTTTACATTTTCAAGGAATTGAAGCTAATTTAACCTGGGTCCCAGGACATGTTGGTATTTCGGGTAACGAGAAAGCTGATTTATTGGCCAAACAAGCTACTACGTTTGAAAATGTTTTACACACTGTTAATTTGACAGCTAATGAAATTTTAAGCTCTGTAAAACCGTACTTTTTTCAATTGTGGCAAAACGATTGGAGCAATTCCCAGAAAGGTAGATTTTGTTATTCAGTCAATCCAAGTATCAATTTTCAAAATGTAACGTTTAACTCACGAAAGACAGAAGTGTTATTTTACCAGCTTTTATCTAGTCATCTACCCTTAAATGCTTATTTGTACCGTTTTAAGCTACACGCTACGGGTCTTTGTGATACCTGTCATGTAAAAGACGATATCCCCCATTTTTGTATTCATGTATTAATTATAATATTGAAAGAAAACTTTTGTACTCTGATTTAGCAGCTTTAGGACTGCGAGATTGTAGAAAGTCGGTAGAAGTATTATTAAATCCCAAACAAAATAGAAATAAGATATTTCAAGCTGTTGCCAGTTTTTTGGTAAGGTCTGGGAGGTTTAATTAATATTTACAGATATGTATAATTTTTAGAAAGAAAAATGTATATTTTAAAATAGTACTTTTTATGTTATCTCTATAGAAAAAAAGAGAATTTTGTAAATGTGACGTTTTATTGCATGGATATAATTTTATATAAGTATATACACACATACCTTCTCATGGATGTTTTAATATGTATATATATCCAAGTTATTTATAACCTTATTGTCTGGCGCACATCATTCTGATGAATGGAGCCGCCACATTTCTTAAAATCAATCAATCAATGTGTCTCAAACCAGATCTTCTGTCTTTATTTCTCAGATAGAGTTTTTAAAATTATACCAGATTTTTAGATCGCTCTCCCGATTTAAATCACCAGGGTGCTTGTGTGCATGCCCAGGCTTGGACTTTACACTACGGGTAGGGAAAAATCCAATTTTGAATTTCAAATTGTTTTCAAATTCGTTGTGGAATTGTTGACTCTAAATACTTGTTCGCCAAGTTATCCTTATGGAGTCCATGCACCATGTTATTGAAATAATCAGATTTTGCGTCCTTATTTCGCTCAAAAGCAACACTTTTTTATGGCCTTTAAATAGAGGTTATCTAACGAGAGCCAGTGTGTTACGATGTATATCACTCGAGTCTATTAATTTTCAAAGTCACGAGCCTCTGGCGAGTGACTTTGGAAATTAATAAACGAAAGTGATATGCATCGTAACACACTGGCTCGAGTCTGATAATCTTTTTCTCACACTACACAAAAAATACAGCGTTTTATAAAAAAACACGCTCTAGTTGAAAAAATATTTGGCGACGTCGCTCTACTTTCAAGAATGGCTGTCCGAAAAAGATTCGATGAGGCATTGTGATGCCAGAAATAACGTCATCAACGAAGGCATCCCAGGCCCTTCGATATAGAGTTTCTGCTGGACGCTCGATCTTAACGGCATAATGACTGATGGCGTAATTCATTTGTGACGTCAGTTTTGGCAGATTTTTCGTGAGGTCATAGCGTTACTTGGGCCATAATTTCACACGTTGATTATGCAAAAAATAACACACTGCCTGGGAGTGGAATTATCGGGGGTGTAGTGTGAGAATTATTTGTAACATATAGGCTATAGCGCCACAGACCATCATGCAAACATAGAATCTCGTATCTCCTCGTCCAACGAATGAACGTGTGTCACAGAGTGTAATTTCTAATAATGATTATTATGTAAATAATGTAGCATTCATCAATTTAGGCTTAGCTTCTTTACTATAACGGTCGTATCGTGCAGCGATACACGACGATTCATTCAGCCTTCAATTAAAACATTGCTATGCTAATGTGCGACTGAAGTAGGCCGGCGATTGGACCGCGGCCACGCTTGTGGTTTATGCAGAGCGTTCTGGGGCCGGTTGTTCAAAAGAAAATTAGCTTAATGGCAGGTTAAATGACGTAACAAAGAAATTCCTTTGTGACACGACGTCATCTAACCTGCCGTTAAGCTAACGGCGCTTTAAACAACCCACCCCTGGTCTCTGAAATGTGATTGGACGGCTTGTACAATATATATGCAGGTATTCTTTGTAATCCTTACTTTCATAGTCAATATTTGTTTAGTGTGTGCGGAATTTGCACGTATTAACCCAAACCGGGTAGCCGTTTGCAACGGCGAGGTGTTATTTGTCACGGTAATCTGGCAGCCAGGATTTCATATGTACGGCGATGTTTAGCCAGATGTGACTGCCGATATCATTTATATACGGCGAGGTACAAATTCCGCTCAGGTATGTTTATGCTAATGCAATACCTTTTTTTTATGTGTAATCAAACTAAGTAAATTGAATAGCGTTCTTTTTGTCCGCTTGTAAATAAGATAAGGATTATTCAATGTTAACAATTCGTTTCTTTACACAACCTTTTGGTTTCGCTCAGATATCAAGGACTTATGCTAGGGTAACTGGGGAGAATTGAGCCCGGTTCCTATCTACGCTCCGAGGGGTCCAGAATACCAGCCAAGGATACCAGGGATACCGTCAATCCAGGCCGGGCGTTTTCAACCGAAACTATGACGCTGGAAGAAATTGTCTGGGAAGGATTCGCCAGCTTCGAAATGATTTGAGGCTGCGGGAACTGTGACTTGTGACGTAAAGCTGTGTAATTGTGGGGCCCCATCTGACAATGTTTGTTAAAATACGTAGTTTTGTTTTTGTGTTTTGTTTTTTGTAGTAAATGGTACTCTGGGGCCGGTTGTTCAAAAGTGTATTAGGCTTAATACCGGTATAAGTTTGCAACGTCACAATTGAATTTCTTTGTTACGCGACGTCATTTAGACTGGTATTAAGCCTAATACACTTTTGAACAACTCAGCCCTGTACTCTAAAACTCAACCGCATTGTCGAGTCATTGCCTAATACTCAGTAAGCCGCGCAAATATTTTGGAACCCTTTGTGACAACGTGGAGATGTATTTTACTCGTGCCTTTGGCAAATCCCGATTCCGAAGGTGTGAGAATCTCGTAAGAAATAATCTTATGTTAACGTGATTTGCTTAGATTGGTAAATGACCTTGAGTGCGACGTGAATTAACCAACAAACCAATCAATAGCTTCTGCTGGCGTAAAATATCAATCAATCAAGTGTTGTGAGTAAAAGACCGAAAAATACCGAACCTTGGTCTGCGGATACGCCTGCGATAATCAGGACCAAACATAACACTGGAAGAATGCCCCTGGAAAATAAATGTGAAGAGAAAAAAAAATACATTCATAGGAATATTGCCATATCTGAATGATATATGCTAGCTACAATTAGTGTTTAAAAACAAGGGATTGCATAAAAATGTCAAATTATACCAATTCAACATGCTACAGATTATCTTTTTTTAAACGCGTTTGTCTTCACGAGTTCACATTCGGCCTTTTGTCTAGAATTTATAGCTTTCTTTTGGCACTGGAACAAACAAAGAAATATATATGAATTTGCCAAACATTCGCAGATTTTTTCATAAATTGTGATTGTCATGACAATGCAAGGGTTTGGAGTTCATTCAAAAAACTAAATGATAGATAGCAGAATAAGGGAAATGTGTTCAGTCTGTGCGAACGAAAATTGTGCTCGAAAAGGAAACAAAATTTAAATCACCGGGAAATACATTTATTGATGTTAAGCCTCGGTTCTTGACAGATACGACTAAAAAGCATTTTATTTTAAGTTCTTAAGAAAAATAGCCGATAATTTTGAAATTTTCTTTAAACGGAAAAATTCAGAAAGATTAATCCATAAACCGTATACTTACATGGTTGTCGTAGCTTTCATATACAGTAACTGCAATCGACGTACATGAACTTTTATATAATGTATGAGTTTCTTAAAAAAATCGTTATCTAACATACTATTTTACGGTACAGCGGTTTCAAGATGGAATCTATAACTGTCGGTGTTTTTTTAATTTTGGATCAATGTTGGAAATTGAAATTTTTATTCCAATCTAATAACATTCCAAACTTTCCTGCATGCTGCATCAACGGGGAGATCCACATTTAGCTGACGATTAAGTAAATATCCGTTAATTAAATACTTAAAGTGGCATGAGCTGCCGAAATTCACACTTTTTTCATGATTTCTGATCGTCACGACAGTTAGAGGCTTTGAAGGCCATCGAAAAACTAAAGGATTGGCGTTGGAATGAGGAAAATCCATACAGTATGAGACCTGTACGAACGGAAAACGTGTTCGAAAAGTAAACAAAATTTAAATAACCGGGACGACCATTCATTCATTCTAAGGCAAAGTTAGTTCAAAACAATACTTTATCGCACATTTTTGAGACTAGAAGCAATAAAAAGCTTCTGAATTATACGTCTTGAGAAAAATAGACAATAATTTCAACGTTCTGTTTTTAAGTCAAAATATCAACATTTGGGCAGCTCATGCCAACTTTTGATTATGTAGACCCCTAGTACCAAACGGAAACCCATTCTTCTAAATGTAGTTCTCAAACAATGAGAATCGCATGGGCATTACAATGGTAGTCGGACCACTGGTTCTAGCCATGCATACGGTGCCTGAATAAAAGGCAAATCTCGTATGAATATTTTAAACAAACTTCAATCTCAAACCAAGCACTAATAATGCAGACTAGCACATTACTGTAATTAAACAGTAAGTGGCTTTAAAAGAACAACCAGAACTACTGTAAACTAACTGACAGAGTATTGTAGTTCTACAAGATTTTTAGATATACAGGATACTTTCTGTTGTAAATTTACATCAAAAGTACTAGTCACCCATTTGCCAGCACTTTTTGCTGTACATTTACAAATTATTTTGTACAGTGTAAGCTATAACATATTGTTCTTTATGCTTCTTACAGAAACAGAACGTTACAGCAATACTTTGGTTTAAAGCAATCTCTATAAAACTTGTATAGACTTTTTATTGGAATTTATTTTATTTTTATTGGAATACATTTTGAAGAATATTGCGGACAGAGCCATCTGGTATCACTGTTTTCATTCTGACTTAGGTCTGGATGTTCGTTTAAAACAACTTTAAAACAACTACTTTTTGTCAGATTGCACTGTATGCATTTCAACAGCTCGTTTTTTTTTTAAATCTTGAACGGCGTACCACAGTCCTTGTTGTTAGAGTTCAATGAACTCAACACAGACAATTTATTTTAAAAAATGGTTTTGTCATGAATTTCGAAGAACAGATGTTTGGTTTGTATTAAATCGTATTTTTGTATTTCTATATAAGTGTTATCTATATAAATAGTATCCATATAACTGTTATAACTTGAGGTTTTATTTTATTCTATTCAGATAAACTTCAAAGTAATTCAAAGTAGGATAACAGACAATTTGTGCAAGTTTTCTGGATAAGGCCTACAGTGAGTTCATTTACCCTGTGATCGTCGAGAGATATAGGAACTTCAATATATTTATAGACACTAAAACACACGGGCACAGGGAAAATCTTCTTTACCAAAATAAACATGGAGACAAGTTTCTAGTTATGCGGATTGTATGTAAAATACACGACATGACGATGTTTTAAAATGAAAACTATTACCCAATCACACAAGGAATATTTCATTTTGATTAGGTAAATCAGGCACGTTTAGACCCTGTAATGTTATTAACCAGGATATTCAGTATCATCTTCTCCAACCAAGTTAAAATCTTCATCAAACCGATTCCTCGTTTACCACATTGTAAGAAATAATACCCGATCCTCTAGAACCTGTATTCTATTGAAACATTCCATAAATGCATCCATTCACATTAATCCATATTCCCAGGTAGGTACAATCAGAACACATCTAAGCATTTACACATATATTCAACATTACAACTAGATTGCTTTTAGAGTTGCTAATAACGAGAAAATATTGACATCTATGAGCACGGACACTTATGGGAAAGAATAAATGTATAGAGTGATAAATGGAAATGATCAGAACTGTGCCTCATTCGTCTAGTGTCCAGTCCAATGTAAAAGTCGGTAAGGTGCTGCAGAAAAAAACAGTGGCAGTGAACCTAGTGCAGTATCAAGGTGCCATATATAAGGGTGAAAACATAACTCAACCAATCAAACAATGACACATTTCTACCTGGTCAAACTGACCATGGAATAGTCCAAATATATTTAAGGGGAAACGGGATACTCTCAATCACTAACTCATACACACACTGTATACATACCTGTATGTGGTCAAGCTGACCCTGGGCTTGGGTCTACTATATCTCCAGAGTGGCTATGGTTTAACATGGTGATATAAAGAGAAATGTGGACAGTGTTTATCAGAAATTGAATTAGCGATTTATATAAAAAAAACTTAAAATGTCTCCCTATTACATACACCCCTGCTTATTCGACTGATGTCCCCATCAGTTTTTCCCAAGTACAATTCCCAAAATCGCATCGGATACCTTATTTGGATTGACGGCAATACCTTCGGTTATAAGCGAACTTAAATAATTTGCTCGTGCCATCCAGTCCTGTTGCTGGGCTCTGTAGTGCAGCGCATACTCCCCAGTTCTCATCCATTCTGGTTGTTGCCGTTGGCGAGTAGATCTTCTTGGGGCAGGAATAGGAGGTCTACCAGAATTACCAACGTCAGTGTTGTGATCTTCAGAATCTGCGGAAACAGGTTCTGTTGATGTGGGCGCTGTTATAGGTTCGGGGTCTCCATCTCTCACCGAAGCGTCTGTCAACATCTTCTCCTCGGTTTGCTTCAGCTGGCCTATCCACGGGTTGAGTGGATGCTGAACTACTAGAGGAATCACATGCTACTACTTCTACCACATCATGTGAAGAATCGTCATCACGGGAGGTGTCCACGTCCTGGGAGCGGAGGTCAGGTCCAGGTGTTGGTCGGATAGACTGGTAAGGTTTGGATGGTCTTGGCTGTGGAACAGGTGGGGTCTGAGGGGAATGGCGTCTAGTGGTAAATGGAGGTTTCGATGAAGCGTTTGCTCTTTTCCGGTCCCACTTTCCTTTCCAACGACATACACTGGTATGGATGGATTCGGTTTCCTGAGCACGATATAAACATCCTCCTCCCACTTATCTGCCAGCTTGTGTCTTTCTTCAAAGGCCATTTTCCTTACTAAAACTCGGTTTCCAATTTCTATGATAGCTGATCTAGAGCGCAGGTTATAAAACCTTTTCTGTTTCTTTTGAGACTTGTCTATGGCTTCGGTTGCGGCTTTATATGCATGCTGAAGACGGCCCCTCAGGTCATTGATGTATTTCGTATGATTATGTGGCTTCGCTTCGTCGATATCCAACCAGTCAAAAAGTCAATTGGTAGCCTTGGCTGCCGCCCAAACATCAGAAAATATGGCGACCAACCTGTAGTTTCGTGACGGGTACAGTTGAAAGCGTGGACAAGGGGCCCTATATACGCCTTCCAGTTCTCCTTGTCCTCAACTTCCAAGGTTCCCAACATGTTGCATAGTGTTCTGTAAAACCTCTCGCACATTCCGTTTCCCATGGGATGATATGGAGTGGTACGAGACTGCTGTATCTGCAGCATGCGACAGAGCTCCATCATCAAGTTTCCAGTAAAGTTGGCTCCCTCGTCTGAATGAATTCGTTTCGGAAGACCGTAGTGTACCACATAGTTGTTGAAGAATACTTCAGCTGTAGTCCTTGCGGTCATATTTCGTGTTGGGAATGCTTGAGCGTACCGGGTGAAATGGTCAGTGACAATTCTTTTTTGTGAGTTCCATAAATATAAAGTCATTGATTCACACATTGATCGTTTGACCTTTCAACTCACACTCAAGATTAGTTAAATCTAGATCTTTCCTTGCGTCAGCATTCCTATTTTGTCGGCATAGTTGGTTAATGGTCGCAGTCAACTTTCCAGCGTTGATTCAAATTCGGCTCCATCAATTCCAGCGTCACCAACATTGAATGAATTTTGGGTTTCGGTAAGTAAGGCTGTATTTAATGAAGTTGATGAACAGATGGGTGTTCAATGCTGAACCAATGTTGGGTAAAAGTTTACCATGGCTGATCAGTCGGCGGTGAGTCAATCGGTAACGTTGGCCAAACGTACTTGTTCATGTAAGTAACTAGTTTGCATATTTGGAGTTGGTTCTTGCTATGTAGTCGGCAAATAGTTCACTGCTAATTACTGGCCCACCGTTAATTCAACATTGACATGGTTTGTCATCCGATGGTTAGCCTATGAGAACCTGCAACCTAAAGTTGGCTAAAGGCTGCGCCAAGGTCAGCAATTGTATGGCTGAATTATAGATTTTTTTCTACCTTGAACAGGTGTTGGTTTTAATATAACATTGACGTCTTATTCTTATAAGTGATTGGTTGGCGGAGATATCTGTGCCCGAACAATATATAATTGTCACCGTCATCGTTCTGACTTTAATAAGCTTTATGTAGGGTTTCTGTGTCCATTGATGTTTGAAGAATACTATCCATTGTCGCTTTTTCTACGTTATCATGATATTTGACATATTTTAATAATGTTAAAAAGCTTCTTTTATTTTCACTGGAGTGGAAACCAGGCATGGTTTACGGATATCGGAATTGTTAATTTTACGAAATGCTAGACCTCTTCGCTGAAACACAGGAATTTAAAAGAAAGTATTCGATGAACCCATGACACTGACAGACTCGGTGGTGGTTGATTTCATTCCTAAACGTAATTCATGCCCCCAGCCTTGGTGTAACCACATTCACATGTCTCATTGCAGCCGAATCGTTCATCGGCAGCGTGCGAGCAATTTACCAGCGCTAATGCATTTTGCTTTCATTAAATAGTAGAAATTAATCGGAAATATTCCCTTCGTCGCCGTTTAGCATGTTAAAATAAAATCAATGAGCAAAATGATGTTGGACAAAGTTCGATCGACATTACACCTGTCACACCGACAGTTAACCGCCATCGTTATACAATTGACAGAATTATGTTGGTCCAATCGATAAAGCCGATCTTGGTCCAGTAATTATACAACATTTAGTCAACTATTTCCCAAGAGTGCACCCTACTTCTCCTTTGAGTTCCAAGTTCATTTATCCGAAAACCCTTTGAGAAAACATTGATCGATCGGTTTACACCCATTGAAGTAATAATTCATATCAATAAGCCAAGCTCCATCACGTCTTCATCAGAGCTTTATGAGAATAATACTATATATTCAGAATAAAAGTCCGACTTGGTAATATCAACGGGCACTAAGCATCTATAGAGAAAATTTCTATAAAGAACTGTTATCGATTTTCGGTAAATGGTTTGTAAATAAATAATCCTGATAGATTATTAAAGCCTTTAGAAAGATAACATTGACTAAATGGCACAATGGGCAATGGCGCATGACGTCTCTTATGGTAGCTTTAATAAAATAAAACTATTCTTTGATTCCTCAACAGTCAAGTCTATAATTAAAGCTTGCTACAAGACCAACATCTGATGCTACTGTAGTCAACCACGCATACAATAACTGTTGATTGCTTTTAGCACATTGGGGCTCTGAAACCGTTTCGGTGCGATCTTTTTGGTTAAAATGGCTTTCGATATTCCCAATTTCGTTGTGGTGGAATCTGTGTTTTTCACTTTGTTTCTCGTTGGTATCGGAGGAAATCTAGCCCTTTGTATTTCAGTTCTTAGACAAAAGAACTTACGTACCTTACCAACATTTGTGCTGCTAGTCAGCTTGGCATTGTCAGACATGTCACTTCTGGTTTCCGGATCCACTGAAATATTTATTCGGAATTTTCAAGGATGGACGGACACTTTATGTAAACTGTTCTTTATCTGTCGTATGCTTTTTCGGCCACAAGTGTAAGTCATCTGGTAACGTTCTCTGTGTTACGGTACCTCATTCTAACCAAACCATTCTTGTCAAGGATACAGATTGATTTCCGAAAATCCTTGATGATATGTGTCGCTTTATGGTTCGGATCATTTACAGTGTCATCGATGTCTTTTTTTGCCATTGAAAGCAAACAATCAAACTCTACGAACCTAACGTCGAAAGTCTGTATAGTTAAACCTGTGTACGCGGATGGCTTTGTTACAAGTATGTGTGTCTTAATGATAGTGCCTCTCCTTTTTATATCAGGATTTCATTTGGCCAAATTCTACATCGTCAGAAGTTCGTTAAAAACTGCAGCACCCATTTCATCTGAGAAAAGACGGTCTGTATCTGGAAAAGCCATTTGGATTATCGTTATTATGTATAGCATTGCTTGGATTCCTCTGTGTAGCGTTAACATTGCCATTTATTTCTTTTAATTGGAGTTAGAATCATCCGAAAAGCTGTTCCTCATGTGCCTTGAATTTGCCTATTCAAACAGTGCCCTCAACCCTTTTGTTTATTTTCTCTTTTCTCGAATTAAGTCCAAGACAAAACAATCCGTGCGCAGATTAACAGAATTGGCTTCGAATGGGAATAACAACGTACATCCCATCTATTGATTCCAAATGTGCAACAATTTATGGAACGGTTTGACTCTGTGAATGGAGAGAATGTTCCACGTGATGAGTTCAAAGAAATAGCTCAGTTTGCTCTATATTGTTTACCAGTATTACAGTCATTTGTGTGAATTTTACTATTCTGGCAAAGAGTTGACCAGTGTGCTTACATTTCATTGTGTAGAATTGATATTAACCCAACGGCTTTACAACTATTTCTTCTACCAATGAAATTCGGGAGTTATAGCGGACTATTTAATAATTTCGGAACTGTTACAACTTAGCTTTTTAAGTAAATTTTTATTTTTAATTTTCTGTCCACTGCTTGTATTCAATTTTTGCATCATATTCCTTACCTTGTGTTTTGGGGCTATTTATCAAAATTTGTAAATAAAATCGGCTGATTGTTTTACTATTTCTTTACTAATAAATTTGTTTTGTAGTAAAATCGGGGCCATGTCTGGGAATATTATCTGGGAACTAAATTCAGCAAGACATTTAATGTTAGTTATACCAACAGATGTGACTTCAGATGATTTTGTACAAGTTCCTGGTCAGGACATATTTGATTCATTAGGTAAGAAATCGGCGCATAGGTCCATTCTCTCTTTTGAAAAAAGTGTCTGAAAATTTAACCTGGCTTGAAGAATCTTGGATCGATTGGTTTATTTCAACATTTCGTGAAATATGAACATGTCAAAGTGAAAATATACAGAAGCAAAACTGGACAGAGTGATGATCAGCATTTTATTTTTGCTTCTATGTTATTAATATAAAAATCAACCTATAGGGATAACTACTGACGGTTTGGGAAAGCCATTTTCCCGCACAATTTTTGCGTAGTATTTGGACGAATCTTTAGGTGTTCTTGTTCGGCTCGGATCATTAAAGTCCACTCTATAAATACCAAAATTTTGAGTATATCCACTTGCCCATTCAAAATTGTCTACCAACGACCAGACCGTATAACCCGTCACGTTACAGCCTTCAAACATGATAGCTGAAAAAATATCAAATAAAATATTATCATGAAATTCATTTTGGAACTACACTAGTGTCCAAAGGAAACGATACCAACTCGTTTTCAAAATATTACGAAAATGTTACGAATTGATCCTGTAGTATGAAAACATGCAAATTCGTATTGCAGATCCCAAACACAGTGCATCAACCAAATATACAGGGAACACTTGATCACTTCCGGAAGAATATGTAAATTTCGTGCAAGTGGCATTGCCCTCTTTAGCCTGTTCTGCGCGTGCAGAAAAGCTGTTTTAAAGGGCTGAGCATAGACGTTGATATCACAGCAACAGAAAGATTCCAATACATGCCATCGGGAGAGAGAGAGAGAGAGCCGTTGGAATGGCCAAAGAAAGAGCGACACACGTCGAAGTACCCAGAAGGCATGGCTGTGCTCGCATCACTATCACCAGGTTGATGCATTGGTTACCTCAGCTAGGTCAGATTTCAGACAGGACCAGGAGTGGAAGACCAGGGGAAAACCACGCCCAGTGAAGATTGTTACTTCCGGATATTACACTTGGAAAACCGCACCGTAACAGCGATGTCAACAGAGGCTACAGCACTGGGACACAGGATCAGTAGATAGACCGTCTACAGGAGACTGTGGCAGTAAGGTATCCGGCCACATCATCCCTTACCCGGACCGCTTGTCATATTGATTTTACTGATCTGATTTTGATTCAGAGGTTGTGGAAAAATTTCTCACAAGAAGAACACCAAACTTAAACTGCGTTGT
The DNA here is from genome assembly GCA_963971465.1 of Lepidochitona cinerea. Taxonomy (NCBI): domain Eukaryota; kingdom Metazoa; phylum Mollusca; class Polyplacophora; order Chitonida; family Tonicellidae; genus Lepidochitona; species Lepidochitona cinerea. The sequence continues at coordinate 28,105,460 of OZ020561.1, forward strand.
TTAGTTTTTATCTTCAGTCGTTGCAAATATGTGGTATCGTTTCGTTTGGACACCAGTGAATAAACGTCTTTGGTGTATTGACGCCATCATTTCAATGTTTCGTTTTCCCCCAAAAAACATGATACAAAACTATGGCTACTAAACAACTTCCCCGCTCTAGCTTCAATGGCTGAAAAACAGAAACTGGGACTATAACCTTTAAAACCTACATTTTCTTTTTCTCATCCAATGAAGCTAGACCTGGGATGGTTTTAGCTTTTAGTTAAATCTGTTCTGTCTGTAATTGGGGCAGAGTGACTCGGTCAAATACAAAACTGGCGATTCTTTAAACAAAATCTATACTATTGGAACAATATTGTGACATCACTCCTTTTTAGAAATACTCTACCTTTCATGATTTCATTGATATATCCTTTAAGATATTCCGTCCTGTAGGTATCCTGTAACACATCCGGGTGATTCAAGTTTTGAGGGCGGCCATTTTCTGTAACGATGACTTCAATGTTGTTGTAGTGCTCGCGTACCCAGTTTAACACTCTGCGCATGCCCCATGGCACAACTTTCAGCCAGGGTGCAATAGTTCTGAAAAATAAGGAAAATTCTTTCACGATCTTGATGCACCCGTTCAACGGAACTCCGTAAATGCGCGCGACTATCACATCTAACGTCGATTATATCCCCTTGAATTTCGACAAAACATTCATTATATCCTATTGATTAATATGGCATATTGCCGGGTTTTTGTTTTCTTACTGTGGATGTTACTGGCACTATGGTTAGAAATATTTAAAGGGACTGCGTCAATTAACCACGACAAAAAAATAGCCGAAAAACATGAAACAACAATATATTCACTAAATATTGAAATTATTGAGAATTTTCTATGTCATTGGTCATGTTTAAAATAAAGCAGAAATTATGTAGACGGTAAAAGAGTCATCTTAAACCTCTGTTAACAGTTTTAGAAGACAAATTAGCCCTTTTCATATGCATTAATACATTAAGGGGAGAGCACTCTGTATGTCTAGATTTCTGTTAAATTGTAGGGTTAAATTTCGTAGCCTGAAAAATATCACCGAATCGAAGGTGACTTTTTATTTTGGCCACATCGTAAACTCTGTTCTAAAAAATTGTGGCACGTAGATTTGATCCGTTATGTGAAGTATTTTAAGACTCCATTTTGATTTTTTCAATGGCGACTGTTTGGTGCTTTTCAAATGACAACTGCTGGACCGGAGGTTGGTTTAGTCGAAAATTTGTAGCAAGTATGGTCGAAACAAAATGACGTCTTTCGTTGATATGAGGCTGTTAAGGAGTCTGAACAGTCACATTGCTATTTATCTTTGAGGGCAAAATATATACTTTACCCTGAAAACTGCTCGCAAAACATAAGTGGCTCTAGATTTCAGTAACATTCGTATACTTCTTAGCGCTACGTTGTTATCAATACAATTTGTACAGAAAACCTCAAGAAAGAGATAAGTGTGATCAACGTTTTCTAACAAGCACATTTTCATCGCTAATAATAGGATCAACGATGAAGAAATCGCCAATCGAATTCATCTTGAAATACTACACCAGGTTGAAATCATCCGCGGGGTCCCACGGCATTACTAAATTCAATAACTGTCATAAAATTATACTTGAACGGTTATTTCTCGCGAAAGTCTGTCACTTAAACGCGGATAAGTGCCCAGATTTTTTATATATTTTATCTCCTTCTACTATGTCAGACACTTTTTTCTTTAAAGGGACTCGTTGCTTAGTATTGTTTACATTTTTCACATCCCGGCTAAATAGAAACCAAAGATTGGCTCGACTTTGGATTAAAGGCGCTGGATCGCGTCACTTATATTTTTCTCTTTAATAAATTGTTAATAGCTGACATTCTTTAGTTTATTTCTACGTTATACAATCATGATCAAAACACTAAAAAGTCAGAAGAAGACGAAATGGTCAGCAAGGCTGTGAGCGTTCAAAGGCTCGCTCTTGAGCCTCTGCTAGAAACCTCCGCCTGGCCAAACTAAAAGTAAACAAATCAGCTGCTAAAGAATTCCAAAATCGCGTTAAATTGACGTGAAACGGTGTATCAGGGGAAACAAAGCTACCGGTTAATATCGCAACACCTTCCCATTATAGGCATCATAGCAAAATGTGACAGTAGTTTTAATTTGCAATTGTCCTCAGACGGGCAGTGTCCTTTCGAGCTTGTAACTCGGAGTATACCTTTTATGCATGTCATCTGGAAATGGTAAGTTTTGGTGCTGTAGTTCTGAGGGTTGTATATTTTCCTAACTGAATCCTACTTACTGCTGATACGCGAACTCATAGAGATCTCAGCAATTGTTTCGATATCTCAACAAAGTGTAAATGGGAGAAACTAAGAACTGAAAGTGGTCATAATTTAATACTTACCTTGGCCATGTAGGGTCAACACTGCCCTGTAGATCTTGGTCATTGTCATACGATCTCTCCAAAGACGATTTATCTTTGTAAGTTACGTAGGTTGACGAATATTGGTTAATACCCAAAAAGTCCAAGGCTCCTTCAGAAAATAAGCAAGATATGGGTCATTTTAGCAACTCTCAATGACAACGTCTTAGAGAATACCAAAACTGTTCAATGGAACCAATATGTTAAACAGCCATGCACTCGAACGACATATGTGGGATGCTTGCCAGTTACCAACGGAAGGTCGTGGGTTTTCTCCGGGCATAGAGCCCGGTTTCCTCCCACAATAAAACTGGCAACGCCGCCATATAAGTGAAATAATCTTGAGCGCGGCGTAAAACACCAAACAATCAATCAACCAATCAATTAAACAGTCATGGTCCATATTAATATCTACTTGTGCTGGCCTAGAAGGCTTTACTTTGACATGGGCAGCCAAAATTAACTAATTCTTGGAATAAAATTTGGGAAATTTCGGCACACATCTAAATGAAACATTCCTAATGTAAACACGAAAGTACTATTACTTGGGGATTCTAACCTGTCTAGAATTGACACCCACCCTAGTGCCAACTTCAATTTCTTTCGCACTCTAATTAAAAATATCAAGATCTCAAACCTGAGAAAGTTATCTTGAATATTGGTATCAATAACAAGACAACTACTGAGCCAACCATTTCGTTACATCAGATGCGCAATATGATAACATCGGTTAGGAAGACTTTTTCCAACTTGTTCATCTACTTTGTAGAGATTCAGTGATCTACTAAATTACCGGCCAGTGAAGTTTCAAACCTGAACCTATATAACTCTTCTGCTTCCAAGATGATGAGAGTTATGGTCACACCAAAAATATCTCAGTCAAAATTTAAAGTATCCACGGACAAAATTCACTGGGCCGAAGATATAGCAATGCTTGTATACCTACTGGCTTCAGACACTTGATTTGAACTAAATTTGGGACAGGGCACGTGTCGCCCAACTTTCGGCTTAGGGAGTAATATTTCTAATGTAAGTAATGAGGAACTCACTATTGATGATATATCTCTACTCAACAGAGGACCTTTTTTCTGCTTTGCCCTAAATCATTATCTGATAGGGACCTTTCTACAAGTAAATTAATCCCATGTTATGCACTTCTCCAAAATCATTGGTCTGGGTGATATCTACTGATAGTTTTTTACGTCTTAAAGCCGCTACACGCCCCCTTCTCACATGTATGATCCAAATATAAACGTAAGTCGTGACTTTGTATCTAGGAAATTTGATGGTTTAGCTAATCCTAGAAACCAACATAACGTTAATAGTCAGAACGTCTTGCCTTAAGTAAGCTAATGGGACCTGCTGATAAATGCTCAAAAATAGTTATTACATGTATGTCTAGACAGAAGTATGATTGAGGAGGTAGAACGGCAGCTAAAACAACCCCCTTTTTACCAAAAGTTTGATAATGATAAGGAAATTAGGCCTTAGAATGTTGGAAATTGCAATAAAATTCTTCATTCCCTTGAAGAAAAAGGCTATATTAATAAAAAGCACTATTGTTCTTTGCAATCCGACCTTAATTCTATAAACAGGGTACTCTATATTTCGAAAATACACAAACCCATTGAAAAATGACTTGTCTCCATGGTTATTTTAGACAAGAAGATTTTCCCTGTGCCTGTGTGTTTTAGTGTTCAAAAATATATATACACAAGATTGATATAAGCGGAGATGTCTTATTAGGCAATTCTTGATACATATGAATTAATTATGATGTTCCCAATATTTGTCAGCTCTGAAGTAGGTTTTAAAGAAATTTTTTCTTATTTCTGGAACAAAAGCCATTCAATTTGAAATCATTAATTGCATACGTAATGAAGGAAGATTCGTACCTTTATTGTCTCTAATCTCATCCGCCGTAAACTCGGGAAGTCGTGATTTTCCCACACTTTTTGCCTGTATTTTGGTTTTCATCACATCCGGGTAATCTCCATTGACGAGTAAAGCATTGGCGTACCAACCTAGCTGAAACTGTAGGGAGGTTTCCGAAGCATTCCTGTCCTGTTCACTGCTGGTTTTGGGTTCTGACCAATCGACATTCAGAGTAATACCAACAGAGCCTGGAGGGAAAAGAAGACGATACAAGTGCATGGTGTCATTGGTCAGAGCTGAAAGGTTGGATTATCGGATCGTTTCCCTTCAGTTAATTAAAATAAAAAGATGTGTCCTGCAAAGCTAAACCAAGAACACGAGAATATGTTTTTTTTCCTTTAACGGTTTCAGGTTGAAGACGATACTGATAGTTGTAGATTTTGTTGAGCTATATAAGTAGTAAGCACTTGGTAGTACATTACCTCCTTGTTTGCTTCTGAAGTCACGATCATAGCTTCTATAAGCTTTTGTATGAGCTCTGATGATGTTATGTGACGCCTTGTAAGGACCTGTGGCAGGTTCGTGAATTCCAGGGGCGAATACTCCTGCAGTGAATCCAGTTACGCTTACCGACCATGGCTCGTTAAATGTTATCCAACGTTTTACCTGAATAATAGGTATAACTTTAGAATAACATTTAGAAAAAAATGTCTGAATGACTATACTTATCGTGGGTTTATTGAATAGAAGGTTTCGCTATAGATATAGTTTTATGAGGAGTATGCACACGTAATGATTTTTGAAAAGTAGTTTATAATCTTTAGTTTAGGAGGTATTTTGATTAATTCGATCGAATCAAGTATCAAGTCATTAATTCCACCCCCCCCCCCCCCCCCCCAGTATGCATAGGTCTTATTACACGTATTTGAAATTGAGAAATAACTGCGCCGTCTAACTAATAACCTTCGCTATATGGTTGTCTCCTTTATTCATTTTTGTTTACTCTTGCAACATTTTAACTGTATTCAAAAGTCGTTTTCAGCTGAAAGTTAAGTTTCAAACCGAACGTTAAAATCCATACATTTTTTAACACTGTCATACATTTTCAGGATGTTGAATAATATAGATAATTTTATAACCTGTAGGATGTGTTGCAGAGATCATATTCGCTATTCAAAAATTATATTTAATCCTACTTACCCTATCTCCGAACTTCTGAAAACAAAGTGTTGCATAATCGTTGAACCAGTCCGCCAATGAAGCGTTGTAGAAGCCTCCCATATCCTGGAGAGCTTGAGGAAGATCCCAGTGATAAAGGGTTACCATGGGCTCAATTTTCGCCTTCAGTAAAGCATTTATTAACTTGTTATAATAATTGATGCCTTTTTGGTTCACGTTGTCCAAAGTGCCATTGGGAAGGATTCGCCCCCAGCTGATGGAAAAACGGTAAAAGTTTACCTGTGCCAAATAAAAACGGAATTCTACTTTTAAAAGTTTTGACGTTCTAACTGGACTCTCATGCCCAAGATGCTTGGTAACAGGCATCGACGGAGATCGGGGGTATCTTCTTGTACGGTAGCCTAGCTATAGATTATATAAGTGCATGAAATAATCTCGAGTGCGAAGTAAGACACCAGACACCAACATACAAATCAAGCCTTTGTCCGTTTATATTAGACGCACTATCACGACAAGAATTATCCCTTTGATTTTAGTGTTCCGCCCAAGTGTTTTGTCAACAAAAACTGATTTTGATTACGCAATTGTTAAAAGAGCTGTTGACAAAGGATGGCATATCCTACCCCAAGATCAGACAAAATGTTGACGTCATCTTGGTACCGATGGTAACTATCACAAGCCACATTGCCCGTATCATTGTTCAGGATATTCCCTGGAACTCGAACAAAGGTGTCCCAAATTGATGGCCCTTTACCTAATAAAGAAAACAGTTCTTTGGAGTACAGATAATGTTGGCATAGCTGTGTTAATATATAGAATCATAACATATTGTTCTTGGTCTGTTTCTCAAAACATTTATGCCCTATGTAAGTCTAACGTAAAGCAAAATATAGGACACCTTCAACATTACGCTACGCCCAGGCCTAAAGTAATGTGTTGAGAAAGACCCCCAGTATATATTTATGAACACTAAAACACACGGGCACAGGGAAAATCTTCTTTCTAAAATAATCATGGAGACAAGTTTTTAATTGTGTTAAAAAGAGGTATATCATTTAGACCTTTATACCCCATAAATTGCTGTAATAAACTAAACCTATGGTATTTCATTAGGCCGACGACTGACAGGAGCTTGACCGTAGACCGTAGAATTTTTTAATACATTGACAATGCTTACACATCTTAAGCTATGACAAGAATATCGTCAGACTGAGATTGAACCCCATAGGATCATGGAAAAAAAGACATTGAAAATATCCCCCCCCCCCAAGAAAAACCTAGGTGATAGACAGAAAGGGGAGTTTAGCCCTGACCAGTATGTCTTCCAAACACTTGTTCTTTTTAGAAGCTTTTATTCTGGCTTTTGGGCCAAAGGTGGAGCAATTTTACTTTGAAGTAGTTTGTAATCTGCTACTATAACCTTGGCCATAGCAAAGCTCGCCTTGTTATACTGAAACACACAGGGTATTATAATTTTCTTTTACATCTCTCCCGGCCCAAGTTCAAACCCAAAGGATAAATAGTTTGTAATGTTTGAATCCAAAAACTTTCCCTTTCCAAACGTTTGTGCTTGGTATCTGCAGCGGAAGTGATAAAAGGGATTTTATCAAAAGGCATGATTTCAAAATGGTCCTTGGCCGAATGGCTTACAGTATTGAAATGTTGTGCCACGGGTACATCATGTTTAAGTCTAATACTAGATAAATGGTTGGCTGCTCTTTGTCGTAGATAATTCCGAGTTTCTCCGACGTATTGTTTGCGACATGTTTTGCACGTGATAACATAAACGATATTAGAGGAGTAGCAATTTAGATTCTCGCGTCTTTAGGCATTTCATTGATATACCTGAGAGAAATGTTAGGCGGTAATGGTACACTTGTGAAGGAGAAACAATCGTGTGGGGGCTGGAGGAGGAAAAGTGATTTGTCTGAATGTGTCAGATTTGATCCTTCGGAGTAACATAATAGAATACCCCCCCCCCCCCCCTAGGGAGAAGAGCTTTTAAAAGAACAGAACAAGCCTGATTCAAACAATCTAAAGAACTACAGTTTCTATAGAATCTAAAAATCTGAGACTTAATGACTCCCTTGAAAGTGTGGGGAGGATGATATGACCCAGCATGTAGCAGCTGGTGCGTGTCAGTAGGTTTGGCGAATACTTTGTAATCTAGATACCCAGTATTATGATATATCATTAATTAGTTATATCCAAAAAATCCACAGAAGTCTGAGCAATAGTTGGCTGTAGTTTAATGATGGGGTTAGGACGAAAACGTTTCCCCATAACACATCCTTTAATTTGCTGACAGATCTCCTCATTGGATTCCAAATCATTACATTTTAAGCTAAGTTACAACAATTCTAACATGTCTTTGTTCGTACGACGGTGGTCAGGATATCTTTAGAATACTGATTTTATGGATTTAAAACCTAAAACTATGCCAATGTTTGTATACATAGACTCCACAACCAGAGTAACCAAATTCACATCTTGTGGGATGGATTTCACTATATAGTTACGATGGAAAATCTTGTTTATTGGCTTCTGTGTAAAGGCTGTGGCATCGTCAAGGGGCTTCCAATATTCTTATTAAGGCAGCATTCTTCAGTTTTCCATGATGGGTCACAATTTAGATATTTACTCGGCGTGACTGAAAATGACAAGTTGTTATAAACCGGTGGTCTTTTTCTCAGAAATAAAGCTCAGTTTGTTTTTGGTTACAGCATGTCTGAGATAACTATAAATACTGCATACTGAATGAGGCAAAGCTTCTGTCAGTCGTCAACCTAATGACATATGATGGGTTTAGTTTATTACAACTCACGATGGAGTATTAAGGTCTAGATGATATACCTCTTTTTAACAGAATTAGAAACTTGTCTACATGGTTATTTTAGACAAGAAGATTGTCCGTGTGTTGTAGTTTTCATAAATATATATACTGTGTGATTCAGTATTTAGTATAGCGATAAAGCAAAGGCCATTAAAGTAAAACACACTTATATGTCACGTTAGAACATAAAATCAAAAAGGTGTAATTGACACTGTTGGAAACGTCGGCGAATACCAATATGGCGTAGGGCCTACTGTTAACTTACCATCCTCGTTCCAGGCCCCCTCGACTTGATATGCGGCGGTGGCAGCTCCCCATTGAAACCCGTCAGGGAAGTTACCGTTCACGAAATCGGTCATCTTGTAATTTACATCTGCTTTAATACAACTTATGCTGAAAAAATATGCAAATATTCTCAAGCCCGTCATTGTTGCGTACTAAGAGTTACAGACTTTCATAGAAAAGTCTAAAATACTTCACAAAACAAAACCAGATTAAAACTATTTGGCAGATCAGCGACCAGCTGGTGTCTATTTAGCTCTAGAGATAAGGTTTTATCCTACAAATGATACGAGTACAGTTAACCTTGCCGTATTCAGGTATCTCATGTTATCTATTTATACCTGTTTTGGTCAAGAACCATTCGATAAGAATCGTGCGCACCAAGTTAATGACGTTGTAGTTTTGTGGACGGGTTAACCTACATTACAACCAAGGTAGTCCCTGAAAACATTTACGTCCGACGTATAAATGTATACTTAGCGCCATTAAAAACGCACGCTTGAATTTTATGTTTCTACCCGAGTAAGGCTATTGGCCATTTACGTTTTGTTGTTTATTGTTAGTTCCAGTTGAGTTGCAATAACTGGATAACCTGTGGTGTTCCCGACGCGCCTGTCGTGAACATTATGCAACATTTCCTAATAACGTCCATTGAGTGTTTCACCGTCACTGACAACAGCTTTCCGGGTTCATTTGTCGTGGGTTCAACACTTTACACGAAGCTCAGCATAAAGACGGAAAAAAATCAGAAAACGTTGCCATGCCCCGACTTACGACACAACAAAGGGAACGTGCCATTGGCATGTTACAGGCGGGTCTCAGTTGTGCCGCCGTAGGACGTCACATGCAGTGTCATCCCTCCACAATTAGTCGCCTCAGAATCAGGGAACATGAAACTGGCAATGTTGCCGACCGACCACGCCCTGGTCAGCCAAGAGTCACTACAGCCCGCCAGGATCGGTACATCCGTTTGTTGCACACACGTGATCGATTGCGCACCGCGACACAAACTGCTCGTGAGACAGTGGGAGTTGGAAGGCCCAGGGTAAGCCTCAGCACCATCCGACGCCGTCTCCAACAGATACAGATGCATGCACGCATCCCCTACCGAGGGCCCACATTGACACCCGCCGCACGTCAAAACCGTTTACGATGGGCTCGAAATCATCAGAGCCCACACTCTGCAAGGTTGACACAAGACTTCTTGCAACAGAATAATGTGAACATCATGGAATGGCCAGCTTACTCCCACGATCTATCGCCCATAGAGCACTTGCGAGATCAGCTTAAGAATGCCGTTGCACAACGTCAACCCAGGCCACGCAATGGGACCGGATCCCACAGCACAGAATAGCCACACTCATCAGGTCCTTGCGTCGCAGATGTACTGCTTGCGTTGATGCCCGAGGTGGACATACCCATTATTGAATGATGACACCTTCAATTTCTGTATCAACGATTTGTTTGCAAGAAATAACAGTCACCAGGGTTTCACATATCGTCAATTCTTTGTCTCATTGTGACCAATGCCTTGTTCTTCAATTTAAGAGTACTTACAATATTTTACACTTTACAGTTCTCAAAATATTTTACATTCTTTGGGTCGTGCGTTTTTAATGGCGCTAAGTATATATTTACAGTAAGCCTTACAAACAGGCCTCTAAAGTGTGTATTTTGAAGAAGTGTCACTGGCAGCATATATAAGAAAGGACTGACAAAAAACTGCATTGACTTGCTATAACTTTATGTTAACGACGATGAAGTAAGAATGTGGCCGGGAAAGAAATTATTGCTTATTACCCAAACTTGGACTGGATGGGCGTCGGGATCCCGGATCCCTCGGCCCACCCCCTTTGGCAGGCGCCAGTGCCAGGGTGGGCGTCGGGCTCCCGGACCCCTCGGCCCACCCAACCCCACTCAAATAAAAATGTACTACCGGTTTTACCAACAATTTTTATATCCCCGATTTTTATTTCCCGATTTCGGCAGCTCATGCCCGTTTAAGTGTTTAGGTAATACTTTTATCAAACACACCCAAACACTAACTGAGACTAGGTGTAAACCACATGGTCTGAGGTAACATATCTGTGTTTGTTTGACAGTTTGACAGGTCGATAGGTCAGTAGTCATGCGCTCTGAGGTTCTAGATCAACAGCTGACGGAACAAGGACTCCAGGCAGTGGTTTTATCTTGACATCTTTCTGTTGAAATATTAGTTGTATCCGCTATCGACAAAACCTTTGAAAGTAATTAAGTGTTAATAATGCAGTTTTGCTGCTTAAATGAATAAACAATAAAGGTTCCTGTTTCACAAAGCGGCGTAGCGTAAGTTTTTACATAACTGCCATAGCAACCCATACTGTAGGGATACGTTAGTATGAAAGTTACGCAAAAAATACATCTACCCCGCTTTGTGAAACAGGCTCCAGGTGCCCGTTTCACAAAGCGGCGTAATGTAAGTTTTCACGTAACTGCCATAGCAGCGTATCTCTACAGTATGGGTTGCTATGACATTTACGTAAAAACTTACTCTACGCCGCTTTGGGCTCCTTAACTATGTGTCTTCAAGCTTTTAATTAGAGAGAACATATATCATTTTACACTGTACAATTGGACCAACGGTGCAATTAAATTCATTTCCCAAATGTATAGTCCTACTGTGGGACAGGTAACCCCGATGGGGGTTCTTTCGAATTTGTTTCATAAAGATAGAATTTAGCTGTACTAGATTATACCGTACATTCAAACTTTATCGGAGAATGTCCAGTATAACTTGGTTTAATTGCATCACAAGTCCACTCCTTACAACACTAAATAGGGACTGACGTTAACTGGGGGTTAGAACAGCTACCCTCGGGAGGCTGTTCCTCGTGAGGACACCGATTGACACATCCATATCCACCGTCTCGACATGTCCGACTGACCTCGGGACTGTAACAAGGCAAAAAAATCATCTTCTCGAGCCAAGTTAAAATCTTCATAGAACCCATTCCGTGCCAAGGTTAAATACTGTACCGGTTCCAATAAGATTTTAACTTGGTTGGGGAAGAGGATACGGAATATCCTGATTAATAGTATTACAGGGTCTAAACGCGCTTGATTTGCCCAATCAAAATGAAATATTCCTTGTGCGATTGGTTAATAGTTTTCATTTTAAAACATCGTCATGTCGTTTATTTTACATACGGAACAATCCGCACAACTAGAAACTTGTCTCCATGTTTATTTTGGTCAAGAACATTCTCCCTGTGTCCGTGTGTTTTAGTGTCTATAAATATATTGGAGTTTTATATAGCTCCCGACGATCACATATAGTAAATGGCGCCAAAGTAGACCTTATCCAGTGCACGCGTGGTGGTCTGAAAATAAAAATAATATAAAGGAAACATGCAAAACGTGTCTATTATTCGACTTTGAATTACCCTGAAATTTGTCTGAATAGAATAAATATAAAACCTCAAGTTATAAGATACCATTTTTATATAGATAACATTTATATAGAAAAAGACTATTTTTATATAAACCAAACATCTGTTCTTCCAAATTCATGACAAAGATTAATTCATTTTAATGAAACAGGTTTGATTAGCACATGTCACACAGACTGGCCATTGGAATTTTCTCAATAATTTCTTAGCTGAGTCTACAATAAACTTGATACTCTTGATTTAGCTGTATTACCGGTACCCTAGTAAATCAGGACAGATTGGGTGTAAGAAATCCAGTCACCCAATAGTTGGTCCATAACTTTTGGAGCGGGGTGTAAATACTAAGCAAAAGCACTGTAGCTATGTTTTAAGTCTGGAGTAAAAAAAATGTGTCTGAGAAACAGGAAAAAGTAATTATGTATAAAAAATATTCAATTCCAAAGCTTTATTCATAATACAGGTCTTAAATAAGACCGTATAAAAAGCGCAGACTGACCAAGACGTGTCAAAGTCGACCGGTAGCCAGCGAAGATAACCGATGATAACCGATGTGTGTTCCGACAGTCTGTCCTTCTTATACCGTCATTTTCGTCATTTTCGCCCATTTTAGTTCATTGGTCCTTCCAGCCTTTGTGCCCAAGAAAAGGTGTGATCCGACAAAGAAATTTCCCAAAAATTAAATGCAAATATTTCGATAAAGCTGAGAAAAAGTAAGTTAAAGTGGCATGAGCTGCCAAAATTCACACTTTTTTCATAATTTCTGATCGTCACGACAGTAAGAGACTATGAAGGCCATCGAAAAACTAAATGATTGTCGTTAGAATGAGGAAAATCCACACAGTATGTGACCTGTACGAACCGAAAACGAGTTCGGAAAGTAAACAAAATTTAAATAACCGGGACGACCATTCATTCATTCTAAGCCAAAGTTAGTTCAAAACAATACTTTATCGTACATTTTCGAGACTAAAGGCACCAAAAAGCCTCTGAATTGTACGTCTTGAGAAAAATAGTCTATAATTTCAACATTCCGTGTCAACCTCAAAATATCAACATTTTGGCAGCTCATGCCCCTTTAATAAGATACTAGCAACTGCTTTCTAAACAGACATTTGAATTACAATGGTTATCATTTAGAATCTCAAATTCCGGAAAAAACCTGAACGATACATCGTTCAACTTACGGCCTATATCCGCAATATTCTTGAAAATGTATTAAACACGAAGTCTATACAATTTTATAGAGATTGCTTTAAACCAAAAGTGATGATGTAACGTTCTGTTTCGGTAAGCAGCATAAAGAACAATATTATTGTATACTAAATCAAATCTTTCGTAACAATTCCATACTAATGAAAAATGATTAAGGCATCACCGCAAAGTAAGTTGCTTGTGGCAAACACGAACTTTAGGCACTTATGCCGTCATGTAATATGTTGTAGTTACTAAACTTTTATAAATCTGCAAAGTGCAAATGGAGAGCAAACTCTAATCTCGACAGTCCGGAAATAAATTTTGGCTCAAAACTGGAAACTTTTTAATATGGTCCTAAGTGGTTTGACACGCAGCGAAAATCGCTAAAAGGCTTTTTTTCAAAAGGAGGGAGGGAAGGAGACGTTTTTGACACCACGCCATTACTATCTGCATGTGTGATAACGCCCTTAGATCAAACCACATTTGGGCGCTCTTGATTCTCTGATGCTCATAGCGTGCTGAGACTGCTCATAGTCAAGCGGTAGTGTGGCCTCAGCAGCAGCGAACGCAAAATGAAATTTGGACTTTGGATAATTTTGTTTGTAAAAGAAGTAAAACTTCATTAAAAGTATGACTACTGTATTTCACCACCTGTTGCTAAATATATATAGCTATAAGATTTGAGAGAAAAGAAATGTCTCTCCATCCTCCATTTTAGAACGCTCACAGCGCTGAAAGTTCACTTGTTTCGCACCCTGCTGACAGCAGTTACCGCCGAGAGCAGGCGAATCCAAACGGCTTTTCTTACCATTTGTCAGGGTCACCGGGGCCTCCGTGGCTCAGTAGGTAGAGCGTTGGACGCTCAATCCGAACAGCCTTCCACCAATGGGTGGCGGGTTCGAATCCCACTCAGTCCAAAAATTGGAAAATTTTCTGACTGGGTTTTCACTCGAACGACGTATGTGGGACGGTTGTCAGTTACCAGCGGAAGGTCGTAGGTTTCCTCCGGGCAAAAGTCCGGTTTCCTCCCACAATAAAACTGGCAACGCCGCCATACAAGTGAAATAATCTTGAGCGCGGCGTAAAACACCAAACAATCAATCAATCAATCAGGGTCACAGGCATGTCAATAGATGTATTGAAAAAAAAATTGGATGTTTCAACTGGTTCGAAATAAACCCTAAAGCAAAACAAACCTTTAGACAAAGTTTGATTCAACGCTTCACTGTGAGATGTTGTGTTGGTCTGTCCTGCCTCTTTTACACTGGTAACTTTTTCTATAATCTTGTTCTTTTTCGATTCATCTGCAACGGTCAGTTGCAGACTATCTGACAGTATAATTGCGCATACGAGATTCTCTCACGTTTTGGGTCGGGATTTCACGAGTGGCATGCATCTTCGCGTTAATCAAGTTCACCTGGATTATCGCGACCTCGATATTTGCATTATAATAAAAGTTAGGGGGAATCGGATTTAAAACCACGCCAATATGGCGGGCTCCAGAAAGGGAACAATGGGGATGAAGGCCCAGTCTAACGACTTGAGATAAAACTTAAAGTGGCATGAAATGTTGATATTTTGACGTTGAAACAGAATGTTGAAATTATTGGCTATTTTTCTCAAGACGTACAATTCAGAAGCTTTTTAGTACTTCTAGGCTCGAAAATGTACGATAAATGGTTGTTTTGAACTAACTTTGGCTTAGAATGAATGAATGGTCGTCCCGGTTATTTAAATTGTGTTTACTTTTTGAACACGTTTTTGGTTTGTACAAGCCACATGCTGTATGGATTTTCATCATTCCAACGCCAATCATTTAGTTTTTCGATGGGTTTCAAAGCCTATTACTGTCGTGAAGATCAGAAATTATGAAAAAAGTGTGAATTTTGGCAGCTCATGCCACTTTAAAGGAACATTTAAGATGCGTGCATAGATCTACGCCACTTTTACGAAACCCCTTGACCCCATCCTACAATTTTCACCAGTGGCGCACATCATTCAACAGAATGAAGCCACCAAAGAATCAAACTGAGCATATAAGATTTTCACCTTTGCGATAACTTAAGCGGTAACTCATGTTAAACTGGAATTCCATTGTCATGTTATAGCTTAGTGATCCGTTGTAGATTCCATCTGGAAACCGCTTGTACCGTATGTTAATATGTCAGATGACGAGTTTTTTTTTAGGAAACTCCTACATATACAAGTCTATGTACGCCGATTGCAGTTTCTGTATAAGAAAGCTACGACAATCATGTAAGTATACGGTTTATGAAATAATATTTCTGAATTTTTCCGTTAAAAGAAAATTTCAAAACTATCGGCTATTTTTCTTAAGAGCTTCAAATAAAATGCTTGTTAGTCTAAGTGTCAAGAACCAAGCCATAAAATCAATAAACGTATTTCCAGGTGATTTAAATTTTGTTTCCTTTTCAAGCACAATTTTGGTTCGTACAGGTTACAGACTGAATAGATTTCCCTTATTCTAATATCTATCATTTAGTTTTTTTAACGAACCCCAACCCCTTGCATTGTCAGGACAATCACAGTTTATGAAAAAAGCGCGAAATTTTTGGCAAATTGATATAAATTTCTTTATTTGTTCCAGTGCAAAAAAACTATAAATTCTTGGACAAAAGGCCGAACGTTAAATCGTTAAGACAAACACGTTTGAAAAAAACAAGTCCCTTAAAAATAAGCATGGATTATTTTTATAATTTGTCTTCAATAGCATGTTGAAATTGTTATAATTTGACATTTTTTATGCAATCACTTGTTTTCAAACACTTATTGTAGCTCCAGATATGGCATTATTGCCATGAATGTTTTCTTTTTTCACATTTATTTTCCAGGGGCATGCTTCCAGTGTTATGTTTGGTCCTGATTATCGCAGGCGTATCCGCAGACCAAGGTTCGTTATTTTTCGGTATTTTACTCACGACTCATAACACTTGATTGAGTGATGTTTTACGCCAGCCTCAGGTTTGGACAACGGAAGCTATTGATTGGTTTCTTGGTTACTTCACGCCGCACTCACAATTTTAACAAATCATGTTAGTATAGGATTATTTCTTACCAGATTCTCGCGTCTTCAAAATCGGGATTTGCCGAAGGCACGAGTATAATATATCTCCACGTTCATTCGTTGGACGAGAAGATACGAGATTCTCTCGAACTTGATATTTGCATTATGGTCTGTATTTTAGAATGTGGCGATATAACCTATATGTTACAAATGATCAAATGGTTTAAAATTCTTCAAGTTTTTACGAGTGTTGCTTTTGAGCAAAATTAAGACGCAAAATTTGATGATTTTAATAACATGGTGCCTGGACTCCATAAGGATAACTTGGTGAACAAGTATTTAGAGTCAAAAATTCAACAAAGAATTTGAAAACAATTTAAAAATTTGATTTGTTTTGTTTCCGTAGTGTTAAGTCCGAGCTTGTATATGTACACAAGCACCCTGGTGATCTGAATCGTGAGAGCGATCTAAAAAATCTAGTATAATTCTAAGAACTCTATCTGAGAAATACAGACAAGGTCTGGTTTGAGAGGTACATAGGCTTGTTGGTCAATTTTAGAGGTAAACCACTGACAAAAAGACCTGAATGAGGGCAATCCAATACTGAAGCCAACCGGTGTCTGATCGTTGTTGTTGTAATTGGCCTTCGATTTTTTCGTGTGATTTTCACTCCCATTTAAACATTTTAAACCTAACTGATGGACATGTATAATATGTCCCATGTTTTAGTGGTTAATTTGTGGTAAGCTCGTGTAAATTGGCTTTCTTACCAAATGTCTGAAAGGCTATGGCGGCGAGCAGGCTTTTTAAGTAGACCAACTGGTGTTGTTTCTGTAATTTTAAGAATTAAGAATGATAATTTTTTGACTGACTAAACAGTTATTTGGTTGGGGAAAAATCACAAAGGAATTAAAACTAATTAAAACAGTTTCCAATCTGCTTGAGTTAATGGGGGATTATCTTATAATGTGCAATGGCTTCTTTGAGGAAATTATATGTTTTCGACAGGATTCAAAACAGAGGAAGTTGAAAAATTGCTGAGTAGATTTACTGATGCTGTCAATGCCAAGGATGCTAAACGTGTAGCCAGACTGTATGCCAGGGATGGTCGTTTAATGGCACCTAATGATATTACACGGGTCGGATTTGAAGGTAGGAGGTTTACTGATGGGGTTTTTGGTTGATCCCATTGAATGCTGCCCCCCCCCCCCCCTCGCCATTCGAAAAAAATTACCCTTCCCCAAACTTTAGGTTCTAGAGGCTCACAAAATCGGGAATAAAGAGACCAGAATATACTTTTCCAGGCTTTCGTCCGCAACCCATGCTGTCCCGATTTTTGCTGCAGCATTGCGGTCTGGCTTCGGGCGTGGTCCAAGAAAAATTAACAATCTTCGTAGAAGGTTTTCCACTCGATCGCCCTATATGTAACTTGAGTTGCCGTGTCATTGCCGATGGTCGTATGTCTCCTCTGAGAAAAAACCCCGGTTTGAAAGAATAATCTAATGCTCGAATGCGGTGAAAATCACCAATCAATAAATCTTAATTTGGGTTATACTCCCAGCTGTAATAACATAATGATGCAGGCTATATAACGGTAACAATAAAATAATGTATGAACAGGTTCCTAAGGCTCAAGGCCTAAATCTGAAAATAGAATCTAAATAAACAACATAATCCTTATATTTTGTGTTAAAACTAATTCTTTAAATCATCAGCTATTTTTTTTAAAGTGGTACAAGCTGTAAAATATACAGAGGGAATTAGCTACATTTTTTCTTGCCTATAAAACAACCTAAAAGAGTAGCCCCGAGATTTTGATGAAGAAGTTCAGAATAAGAGCTTTTTGTTGACATTTATCTCGGGGCTGCTCTCTTAGGTTGTTTTATAGGCAAGAAAAAATGTTTAAACTTGGTCCGTTACGACCACACAACTTTGATTCCTACGGGTTATTGGCTTTACCGATAATTTTATCTCAACATCGGTCATTTAGCTTTTTAAGGTATACTTCAAAAGCTGAAGTTCTCTTGGAATAGAGATTTAACTAAAAAGTTAGAATTCTGGCAGCTCATGGCACTTAAAGAATTTAAAATTAGAAAGTTTTTAGGGTCATTCGTTTTGGCAATGTAAGTTAGAGCAGTGTTTTAAACTAATCTAGAATTTAAATGCATGAAATAATACGATTTTTAAAGAAATATCAGACTGAGACAAACAAAGTAATGGATTGTATGTCTGGTCATGGCAATTCAACCAACTTCAAGTTTACTTCTTTATCCGATTTACTGATGAGAGCTTGTATTGGGCAAACTACCATGTGTCATTTGCAGAAATCAAAAGTGCCTTTAAAGGGTTGTTTGAATCAGGAGTAGATCTTAAAGTCACCGGGTTTCGATTGGTCAAGGTCATTTATCGAGGAGATGATATTGCTGTAGTTGAATGGATTTGTTCTTTACAAATGGCAGATAGCAAACCCTTCGAACATAAGTAAGTAGCCTATACGTCATTCTAGTAATTGGAAGTGAGTGATGTAAAAGTGACAGTTACTTAATAGCCTGATGCCTTATGACGTTACTCAAAAACTGGGATATACAAAGGGGTTTTGCTTTGTTGGCTATACGCCTATACTTTTCTTTACAAGAAACAGAACCCTTTCCGTGCGCCATTTTCCATTTCCCGCCTAATATTCCGATGACGTCATTAAGCTATGGATCTGTTACATTTTTAAATACTTTTGACAAAAGTCATCAGGGCAAAAGTTAACTGTATCTAGTGCTAGGGCACCTATCTGTTTATGACTAATCAAGGATGATAAATACTGAACATACTTATATTTAAATTTAGCATTTAATCTATCTCTACATATTTTAATTAGAAAATGACACGTTATTCTCCATGTTGTAGGGAACTGTTTGTCCTTGGAAAGGAAGGCAAAAAACTGAAAATTCTTGCTGCCATGTGTAATGCAAGATCATGAAAGTGCTATTTGTGGAACAGTACGTTTTATGACATCACACCCGCAATTGTGACGTCACAAAAGAAAGGGTTATCAGATTTAAATGTATTTGAATAAACCCATGTTATTACGAGTCATTTTTCTCCGTTCAGAATCTATTGGCTACAATATTGTTTGTTAGAAAAGAGATATTTTCTTTAGATCTAGGTTTCATACCGTACGCATGTTTTGATTATCATCTATACTTGCTCTTGATTTGCTACCGTCGTAAATCATGTAAGTTCACTCCACATTTCCGATGTTCTTGTGAAATTTATCCTCCACGCCAAAATTTATTTTCTATGGATGCAATTGCGTTTTAAGAGTAGTGGACGTATAACAAGCCGTTTTACTTTTTATTCGAGGATACGTTATATCATTAAATGATTTATGGTATCACAAATTGATTTTAGGATATCAAGAATTCTATTTATGATAGAACTTGAAATCACCTTAAGCTGGGTATTTCTGATATCAAAAATTGATTTAATGATATAAAAAAATTCCTATATCCTTTATCGCATAATACCGTGCTTGGTGAGCTAATCGGGCGAAAGGTCATCCACAGACATTGGTAGTATTGGGATCTTGAAAAAAAATGAACGTTAACAAAGTGGATTTTGATCGTCAATAAAAAAATGAAGGCGTTTAAACGTTGAGAATTACCGTTGAGACGTAACGAAAAATGTTAAGAAAGTGAGTCTAAAAACATAATTTGGAAAATAATATCTTCAAACAATTGCAGTGACAGGTTGTTATTATCATATGAGCATGGACAAAAAAGAGAACTGTTTTAAGGGTTAAAAGAAAATGAGTAAAAAGGAAGTGTGTGGTTGTTATCGCCGTCGTATGACGTCAAAAAATCAATAGCATTCCCGCCTTAACAGTACCGTAAATATGACTATGAACAAAATATGAACTTTGATGGGAGAAATTGGAAGAAAATGAGAAATTATGAAGTAGCTTATTGTGTTAAGAAAGTTGTCTTTGGTCGAAAACAAATGACAAGGCATTAAAACGTAAAGAAAAACGTTAAGAAAGCTAGTCTCAAAACATTGTTTGAATTAATGTTTGGAAATATCACGATAGGCTGTTTTTATCTGTCGTATGACGTCATAAAATCAATAGTAATCTGTCACATCAAAATCATGGCATAACGCTGATACATGGCTGTTGAGTAGATTCGGAAAAGTGACGTATTAGGTCGATACCGTTCTTAGTTGGCCAACAGGCCACTGGCATACCAAAACTTGTTCGACTAACACGTAATGATGTAAAAAATGAAATAGCATGTTGCGTTAAAGCTGGACGGGCCACGAGGGTCTGTAATTTTGATTTTGAAGATCTGATGTTCAGATCGCGATAATTTCTGGCCCCAGACGACCATTTAGATCTAATTAAACAAATGCCGCAATGTTTCATTTGTTGAAAATTGTAATTTGCATTAAAAACTAACTTCTTCTGTATTCCTCGCCTGTCAATCACCTCTCTACCACTTTTCCTTTTTTTGGCGATGTTACATGCGCATAAATGACTTCCGGACAACTGTCAAAACACTTGAGCGTGTGGAACGATGTGCCGTAGTAGATAAAAAGTAAGTGGATTTTTACTTGAAACATTCTTGTTTCATGCTTATTTTTGGACTTGTTAGTTTAATTAATTAAATGAAGAGTTGATGTCGACTGATTTACTAATGTTTATACTAAATGTCATCATCATACAGAAATCTGAATCGAGGTGTATGAAGCTCACAACAACAACCAACATCAGACGATCACTGATCTGATCAGTTATTCGAATCTTTTATATATTCGATCTTTTTGATTAATCGTTAGAACTGTTTAATTTCAAGGTGAATATAGAAGCTTCCACGGCTGCACACCTCATAACCTTAGTGGTTAGGTTAGACTAGCACATTCAGTTTGCATACAACTGTAGGCCTACACTACAGCCAGGTTTGACACTGACGTTGCCTGTACTGTAACTGTAAGACAGTCTTTGGAACAGGCAGAACTGAGGAGCCATGCACTCAAGGCATAGATTTCTTGGTGAGTAAATATATTTATCCTGTCAATTATATCATTATTTAAATGTTAAACATTTTGTCCTGGCCTCCAGATACTACACGATTTCTGCAACTGTAAAAAGGGAAAATCTCCCAAGCATATAGTTTTCAAGTCTTGTAGGTGGAGGTGGCAAAGTCGGTAGTTTGTGGTACAGGCAGTAGGGCGATAGCGTTTCAGTCAGACACATGCTTTCCATTGAAAGTCGGGCCTCGGTGGCTCAGTCGGTTATAGTGATAATCCCACACAGGCCTTCCATCGACGCGACCGGGTGGGGTCGAAATAAACATTGCAAAAATTTTGAGTGGATTTTCCACTTGATCGCCGTATGTGGAAAAGGTACTCACCAAAGGTGGTGGGTTTCCTTCCGACAAACAACTAGGTTTCCTCCCCACTAAACCTGGCAACGCAGCCATATAAGTGAAATAATCTTGAGTGCAGCATAAAACAACAAGCAATCAATCCATTGATAGTACCCAGGTTTGAATGATCAATCCCACTCAGACCAAATCAAAATTCTGTGGGGTTTTTACTCTTTCACCCTATCTTGAAGAGTTCCCAGGTACTCGGCAAAGGTTTTCTCCTCCCTAAATCTGGCAACACCGCCATACAAGTAAAATAATCTTGAGCCCTTCCTAAAGCATCAATCAATCAAGCCTTGTTTGATGATGTAAAATGAATATTGAGCAAATATTTGACGTTTAAAAGCCAGTAACTGTTAATAAGAATTGAACATATTCAATTGCTACTGATCTGGTATTTATCATCTACAAACAAATGATCTTACTATTTTATCTTATTTAATTGTGGGGTTTTATACTGTTCTATTAATTTTGTTTTTCAGCCTATTCAGCATCTTTGATTGTAGACTGTTGGCTGACAGCAAAAATAACGTTGAAGTTACAAAGTAAATAACACCCAGTTAATTAACAGATGATCAGTGACAACTATATTAAAAGACAATGAAACCATATCATCAAACAGTCCGAGTTGAGCAGTTTTTATCCAGAAGTAAATTCTTATATATTTAAAACAGTGATTTATTGGCATCAGTGAATTTGTGTTAGGAAAAAAAATAGCAATTTGTTGTTATTAAGAGGGTTCTAAAATAACCAAGTGAACAATTTTTATTGTACCTGGATAACCATTTGCTACTGGATTATATTGGAATTTGTCGAAGTAAAAATGACAATTTGTTGTTATGAAGACGGTTCCAAAACACACAAGTGAACAACTTTTACTGTGCATGGATAACCTTTTTGCCCCAGGATTATATTTGATTTTATCTTGATTCATCAATGAAATATTCATTTTCGATGGAATGACTTTACTGAAATCACAACACATTGGACAACTTATACTACTTTGTAAATGTTGGCATTTAATATGAGCTTCCATGAGTAGTACTGGCATGATCAGTAATAATAACAAAAAACGTTGGAAATGAATAGTAAAACATCATTTATTTACAGGAAGAATGAAACAAATACAAAAGTTTGTGTTCCAATTTCCTGTAGTAAAAATATCAGTACAAGCTAAGAGGGAAGGGTCCAATTACATGTCAAGAATGACCTACATGTACTAATTTAAGAAACTGATAATACATGTTTTGTTTATTCTTGATCTGTTTAATGACCCCCCCCCCCCCCCCCACAACACACACTAGCTTGTGGTTATTGTTATTAACTGTAGGAATTACAACCTATCAGTGAGAAACTTTTGCATTTGTTTTGTCCTTCTTGTTGTGTATATGTACAAAATAGTACAGCTTATCCTATATGTTTTAGTTAGTCATTCATGATATAAAAAAATTAACTAAACTGGAAAGTGAATTTATTTTTTCATTTTGGATATTCAAGTCTGCTGAAATTCATATTCTTTTCAAGTATTTTAAGAAAATATTTTGTGTGAAATGTTCATTAAATGAATTACAATAAAAAGATCTCCACTGCACCTATATCAATGTATTGTCTTTATGGAATGTTTACACAATATTTAAATTGCCACTTTCACGGATTGTGGGCCAAAGTTAATACTTCTAAACTGTAAGTTCATATACACTGTGAGTCCCATGCCCCAGCCTACCCTAACCTTCAGCCAATGCCTGAAACTGTCAAACCGTTTGGATTGATTGGAGTTTAGATGGGGGTGGGTAGGGTGATTTTTTGGTCAGCTGCTACTTTTGTTGCCATAATACCTTAGCTGTTGAGTGTGTCATTAAGCTGCAATCAATCTCGCAAAATTACATGTATGAAATTAAATGCCACTTATTGGTAGGTGGTGGTTTTGAATTGTGTATCCAATGCTATAAAGATTTAGATCCCCCCCCCCCCAATCCTCTGTGCAAAAAAATCTATAAAATTTCTCTTTCTTTTTTGAGGAGGGAGGGGTGGGGGTGGAACCCCTTACAATCACCACAGTATTTAGAAAAGCAGTAATTTCAGGGTTTAATGATTTAGTTTTAATTAAACTTGTTAACAGTATATAGGTGGGGCCTCCGTGGCTCAGTAGGTAGAGCGTTGGACGCTCAATCCAAACAGCCTTCCACCAATGGGTCGCGGGATCGAATCCCACTCAGTCCAAAAAAATTGGAAAATTTTCAGACTGGGTTTTCACTGGAACAACCTATGTGGGATGGTTGCCAGTTACCACCGGAAGGTCGTGGGTTTCCTCCGGGCATAGAGCCTGGTTTCCTCCCACAATAAAACTGGCAACGCCGCCATATAAGTGAAATAATCTTGAGCGCAGCGTAAAACACCAAACAATCAATCAATCAACAGTATCTGGTTATACATCTTCTATGTTTAACTCACTATTTTAAGTGGCATGAGCTGCCAAAATGTTGATATTTTGAAGTTGTTACATAATTTTGAAATTATCGGCTATTATATTAAATTCAGAAGCTTTTAGTGCTTCTAGTCTAGAAAATGTATGATAAAGTATTGTTTTGAACTAACTTTGGCTTAAAATGAATGAATGGTCGTCCCGGTTATTTAAATTTTGTTTACTTTTCGAACACTGTTCCGGTTTGTATAGGCCACATGCTGTATGGTCTTTCCTCATTCCAACGCCAATCATTTAATTTTCCGATGGCCTTCAAAGCCTCTTACTGTGGTGATGATCAGACATTATGAAAGAAGTGTGAATTTTGTCAGCTCATGCCACTTTAATAGAGCTGATACCAAATTGAGTTTAGACAGCATTGAACTTCTTGAACCAATCAGTGTCTACTCAAGTTGACCAACCTAATAGATAAATGTATATCTTGCATGTTTTCGCTATTTATTTAAACCAAACACACACACAAATATGTCGGCCTTTACACAGTATAAACGTTTTGGCCTTGTGTCACGGACTTCACTCAAGTTCCTTTCTGCATGATCCACATCCTTTATCATATCACTCAGCTTCAAATGTTTGCTTTTGTTCTTTAAGTTTAATACTTTCTTCAATAAATCTAAGTAAGCCTTATAATATATATTACCAGCTTCGATTTCAATTTCCAGCCTTTGAAAAAAAGTAATCTTAATTAGGCTACAGTGTATTAAATACTGAAGTCACATAGTCTTGATGTTAAAACATTATCACCTACTCCACCATATCAAAGTCCTTGCATCATAAATTTTGGTACGTTTATTTTCTGTGTTTTGTTTACTGCCAGTATTGAGACGTCGCCTACAGCAATAAAAAAACCCCCAAAGACAGACTTACGCTACATACCCATTGTTTAGGTATAATTGATTTACTTGGCGAAGGCATAGGCTGCGACATGTAGAAATTTAGTTAACCGGTACGCGCCGTAGTAGTCCCTAAAGCCCCTTTCACAATTGAGATACGGCGGGTTTACGGCTCTTGCGGTCATGAATTTTGGCCTTCCGTACGATGGACCGCAGCCTTCCTTGCGGGCAACCGCACCTTACCGCGTGGAATTTTTGTGCCGCAAGAGCCGCAGAAAAGTTTGGTGTGCACATGGAATACAATTTTCGGCCGTGCGAATTTTTTTATTACCTCTGATCCGTGCGGGCGCCAGTACGTTCACCGTAAACCGTTGTATCTTGACGCGCGGTTGTTGCACGATTTTTTTGTGTCGTAAGATGCTCCGTACGGTGAAATTTCTTGTTCCGCCAACCTTGCGGCAGGCGTAACCCGTTGAACGATTCGCCGTCACGGTCTTGCACCGCCTTGCGTTCACCGTGCGAAAAATACCCTCAGGCGTCCTACAGGTATATATTTTAGGGTGCTTCATTTTATCTCACAAAAGTTTAAGCTTTTGCCTTGGTCTGCTTCTTGGCGGGCATCGTGGTGATCTTCCTCAATGGATTGCCGTTCTTTTTCTAACGGTTTTTTGGATCTATGCGCCTTTTTATACTGCAATCACGTCTGCGGAGCCCAAAATCGCCGCACGATTTCACAAAACGCCGTAAGGCGCCCGCTCATTGGTGCGCGGCGAAAAACAATGACGCACGATGCATCTTGCGGCACGCCGCACGTTCCAACAAATCACGTAGCACCTCCGTGCAACTGTCTCACGGATCACGTGCGCTAGACGTGCGTTGCTTGCGTCACTCGCGCGGTTCGCCGCAAGAGATTCGTGGATTAAAACGTGCGGGAACCGTGCCACACCCTTACGATGCCCCGGCCAATCGTAAAATGGATTATTTTCTTGTGGTATTTTTTCCGATTCTACTGCGGCCCGAAAAATTTTATCTCCACTGTGCGGTCGATTTCAGTATTTTGACCGTGCGGCGAAAGTCTCAATTGTGAAAGCCCCTTAACCTTGTGTTCATCGTTTATAGTATCGATGTACAGACCCGTATAGCCAACTCAGGCTCCCGTCACTTTCTTTGTTCCCAGACATCGCATTTAATATCGGCAACATGATCCTTTCTCCTCTAACTTCTTCGTATTTCCAAATAATTTCTGCATGCTTCTACAGGGATTATTTTCTACGGTACATCCTCAACACTTATGAGAACTCCGACGACTGAGCGAAATGTCAAACTCACACGCGACATGTTTACACGACAGTGCGCATATGCGGAAATCTTCCCCTACATGGAGGACTCGAGGCGGTGCTTCGGCCATCGTATAATTTTAGTGAACGTGACAAATATTTAGTTCGTTCTGGAAAACCTATGTTAGGATTTTCATGAAATTTGCACAACAGCTTCGTCTTAGTTTAGTCTTTACCAGAAAAATAATACCAAGTGTGACAAAATTCGTTTACACTAACTTTTAGTCACTCTCGTGGCCCGTCCAGCTTTAAGAAAGTTGTGTTCGGTGGACAACACTAGAATACAGTCGTTACGATGTTGTGTGTTAACGTTAAGACGTAAAGAAAAACCCGTATGAAAATAAATAAATCTTTAAAGGTAACACCTGAAGTGAAGTGGAAGTTACTAAATAGAATAATAAAATAACAATAGAAGTAGCATGTGCTGATCACGTCATTGATAATCTTTGTATATGGTATCAGGTATTGGACCTTGAAATAACCGAGCAAAAGGTACAGACCAATAAAATAAAGTTTATTTGATAACTATGTAATGTGTGAGTAGACTCGGCAAAGTAAGATGTAGCCTCTAGGTGTCGCCAAGTTAATAGCATGCATATACGTGTCACTAAGACATGTTACTTCTGTCAAATTTGCATTGATAGGTTTTTATGTTATGTAAAGAAAATAAAAAATAACCACAAAAAAATCAATGTTGAAATGATTATTGAGAGACGAAAGTTAAACACAAGACGTATAGTAAAGACACAAAAAAATGCGAATCGTACGAAAATATTGAAATCTAGACTCGTCAAAGAGAAGGTTCGAAATATTCAATACCGAAAGGAGTTTTTTTAATTTCTCGAAACAATAAATTAGTGTTGTAAAGAAAAATGTTGAAATTTACTCATTGCGTTAAAAAAGCTAAAGTCAATTGTGTGAAGAAAATAGCCTATCGATTGTTTGTTTTAAGCAATCAAAAATCAAATAGATTTTATAACCCTATTTTAACAAAAGCTAATTTCAATTCTGTTAAAGGCACACTTGCCGCGAAAATCAGGAATATTGTTTACATTAAAAAAAGAAAGACCGTTTTCTGTATTTTTCCCAGACAATATAAGTTAGGAACTTTCTATTTTTACCAAAATTTAATAGTTTGGACGTCAATTTGTATTTTTAATTTGAATTTGAAAATTTGAATTGTTAGGTTCCCGGAACGTAAACAAACCGAACTGCCCCCTATTGGCGATTTTATGTTTCAGTCGAGTGAGTGAACTAACGGCACAGTATAATTTTACGTAGGCCTATTTATCTGAGAAATACAGACTGACGATCCGTTAACAGCGACTGGAAAAGCCTGCTGATAATTGTTTGAGTGTAAACCACAGATACAAAGGCCTGAAAGGAGGGTAATCCAACACGAAAGTTGACCGACACTGATCGTTGTTGTTGTAATCAGCCTTCGATTCTTCGTTTGTTTTTCACCCCATTTCTACATTCTAAAGCTAACTAGACATGTTTTATTTGTCCTATGTTTAAGTTTAGTGGTATTAGTCGAAGTAAGCTCATGTAAATTGGTTTTCTTAGCAAATTTAAACAGGCTACGGCGGCAAGTGGGCCTTAAAGTAAAGGTTCTAACCGTTTTATACTGAAAAGAGTCCCACATTCAGATAACTATAAGTAAAGTTATGTCAAAACATATTTTGATATGTTCCAATCAAACAATATTGGGGCAAAATAAGTGAAAGTGCAAAAATGCAAATTAGGTGATGTACAGTGTAACATAATTTCTAAATTAGAAAGTATGAAAAAAACGTACTGTAATGGATTACAGTATGATAAGAAAGATCAAGTGTAAGCTTAACAAGTAAACCAAAAACTGACAAATTAGGAAAGGGCTGATAAAAATCTCAAAAAATTAACTCATCATTGTATACTTAAAGGATTTATGAAGAGCTTTTGGAAATATTCTCTAATTTGCGTTAGGTGTGTTGTAGAACATGTACTTTATAAGTCTGACCAAAAAGAAAATTAAATTTCGGTCGCAGCACATACAAAATTCAAGCTACGTTCACCGATCTACAATGCTTACGAAAGTTAATTATCTCAGAGACTTATGACGTCAAACACGACCTCCGTTGTGTACGTACCCTCAGAGTGATGACGTAATAAACGATTTATGTTGTCTCAGTACGTCTTCGTGGCAGTTTGTACACATCGAAGGTCGTGTATGACGTCATTTTTCCGAGCAGTTACGAAAAATACGGAAAATATGCATATTTCCTCCCCGTTCGTTTTTTGACTACCAGGGAACTAACGCGAAGGTTGTTTCGTTTCAACTGATAATTTTCAAATATATATTTAGTCAATAAACAAGCACAAACCAGCTTTAAATCTTGTTCATATCTCCTTTAAGATTTTTTCGGACAATAAAGCTGATGCTCATTAAAGGATGTAACTCATAGACT
Source organism: Lepidochitona cinerea (assembly GCA_963971465.1). Lineage (NCBI taxonomy): Eukaryota > Metazoa > Mollusca > Polyplacophora > Chitonida > Tonicellidae > Lepidochitona > Lepidochitona cinerea. Next base: position 28,134,222 of record OZ020561.1, read on the forward strand.
CGCAATATATGTCAACAAATAAATACATGAACGGAGACCACTCATAGACTTGTAATGAATGATTATCATTCATTTAAAAAACAGAAATGACCATTTCTTCAAGAAAATGACCTCTAGCGCGTTTACAATCCATCTAATCGTTATGATACTTTGAGAGTTTGTCAATTAGCTCAACTGATCATGACATGTGCCAGCAAATGTAATTTCCACAAGTAAATATAAAGTAAACGAAACAAACCTCTCTTATATAGATTATGGAAATTAGTGTCTAAACGCACAGAAGGTATACACATATTTACAGCTTTAAACCTCCAAAGTCAAAAATAAAGAAATAAAGCCCTTGTTCAATAGTTGTTGAATGAATTTTCATTGATGAGAGCAAAAACTTCGACGATACCAGTAGTTGCTCGAACAACACATGGTCTTGACGCTAAATCTATTAAGTATCGATTATGTACATTGTGATCCTTTTGAAAATACTACTTTCTCAGGCAGATTTACGTTATATGCTATAACTTGTTATTTGTTTATACATAAGTGAAAACTAGAGATTTCCTTCACTCGGAAATGTCATAATTCACTGCAGTGTAATAACACTTTGTTATTTAATGCACGCGACGAAGCCGATGACGTCGTCGGACCTATTTATTTCTTGTGTACTGACGTCTGCTATACAGCAACACCAGCACATAGAATTTTGATAGGAATACGAAGCATTTTCAGTCATTTTTGCATTAAGATAAATTATTTACAATTGAAAACACTAGATTGATTCAATAGAGGATCGGCTTACGCTGTAAAACAATGTAAAGTAATTTCATAGATCACTTTTCATCATGGTAACTGTTGCACTGCAGAGTTAAAATCCATGGAGATCGATTTAATTTCTTTTTACATGAAATATCGCGAAAAACTTCAGGTAGAAAATGGCCATTCAAATGACCACAAATCTGACAGTTGACTGTCACGTGAGAAGAACAGATATTCTGTTGTTTCATTGGTCATCGATATATATTCCTACGTTTGCTGAAAATTTAATCCGTCATAAGTTTGTTCATATTTTCTTTTTTATAATTGATAAATTTGTACTTAATAAACAATTCCCAGCCTCAAACATGATGGTATAAATAATAAACAGAATATTTTACAGTTGTGTTTGAATAGCATTTATATTTTTTTCTCTTGAAAGGCGGAGGGATAACCCACTCGACGCTTCGCGTCTCATGGGTTACTCGAAAAAATATGTGCTATTCAAACACCTTCAATATCCTCTATGTACCACATTCTCAAAACCATAAAATCTTCAAAACATATCCAATTGGAACAAAAAAATGATTAATCTCTATCTTTATATAGATTTGTCTTTTAGTGTCGCCAAGGACAACTGTCGTGCAAAAATCAGAGAAAATCCGCTTGATTAACAATTTATGAACTTTGAAAACTGTAGTAAGCCAGGAGTGATGAATAATTGCACAATAAAGACACAAAAACTAATTCTAAGTTGGTGGAGTAAATGACCTGGCAACAGAGCTTTCAGCATCTACATGTTTAGAGTTATGTCCCTTGTTTTTATAGATTTTCTGAATATGACTTGACTGCAGAGCTGTCATACTGCACATATGTGAATTATGTATAACCACTAGATAAAACTAGAAAATTAGAATCAGAAAGGTACAAATATTTTACACCTAAAACTGTTTTGAAACCTAGATAATATATATATAAACAAACACTAACAACGTAATTTTGGTCTTGACATTTAAGAGGAATATGTACCGTGTAAGCGTAAATAAGAAAAGTCAAATGATGCTGGGCAAATTAAAAAAACCTTTACCAAATTAAAAAGCATTAGAAAAAATAGTAAAGTTAGACAGACAATTAAATGTAAACACAGAATGATTAAAACTCATCGATTTCTTTGAGTATATGGTCAATAAGGGACGTAACTCATAAATCACGCCATGCAATGGACACAGTAAGGGAGGTAATCCATGAACTCGTGCTAAAAAAATAAAACAACTTATCAAATTAGTTAGACACAAACTCAATGTCAAAAAATGCAATAACCAAATTAAAAGATAATTAAAACGTATCGATTCCTTTGATTATATGGTCAATAAGGGACGTAACCCATAAATCATGTGGAGCAATGGATATAGCAAGGGAGGTAATCAATGAGCTTGTGGTTCATTCAAAGTCCGCTTGCGGTCGGCTTCAGCATGCCTCGGAAAATGTGCAGGTAAATCACCGTAAGTTTTTGTATTAAATACAAATGGTGTTCACAAGTACATCGTAACATATTTAACTATTGAAAAATTAATCAGACGTTAAAATCTTCGGTAAAGTCACTTGACTATCTACATTATTTAGCACGGTAAACCACATCTCGAATTACAAAAACGGTGACATACGCAGTTTTGGTACATATCAGGATTCCACCAGTGCCTCAATTATAAATAATGAAGATTTAAAGTCAGAAAATAACCAATTACTTAATGACGTCATCTGAGGGATAAAATGGCGAATGGAAAGTATGGGTATGCAGTACGCCATGCGTGTCGCTACCAAAGGCTTAACAGGGAGGTCGCGTCAAACTTGATCCCTCTTCCGTCCCATAAGTTTTTGAGTGACGTCATTAGACTTTTGGACTGTTATTACTGGGACACTTTTGATGGTTTGCTAAGAGGTTATGGAAAATGTTCGTCTTGCGTCTACCTTTTGATCGCTATATCAAACTGCATTCAAAATGATCTGAGGCCTGTCTGGAGGTATTTGACGTAGCCTACGTAAAGTGATCCGATTACTTACGGCTATAAGTATATTAGATATACTTATATAATAGGAAATAATTCATCCAAGGTTTTGTTTCATCATAGAGAATAGAACGATTGCCTACTGGCGTCAGCAATTGTTTGATCAGTCCATTATAAGATACAGTAGAGACGAAGACGTATATCAAAGACACGAGAAAAGCGAACCGTGGCAGTTTTAACCAGATGCCGGAGAGTATCGTACTTTATTGGAAAAATTGGATTTGAAACCACGTAAATATGACAGACTCCGTAAGCGGACCATGGAGATCAAGATCCAGTTTCACGAGTAAAGATAAAATTTAAAGGAAAATTTAAGATGCATGCTTAGACCTACGCCACTTTTACGAAACCCCTTAACCCCATCCTACGATTTTCAACAGTGGAACAAATCATTCAACAGAATGGAGCCGCCAAAAAATCAAACAAAGTATGTATATACGATTTTCACCTTTGCGATAACTTAAGAAGTAACTCATGTTAAACTGGAATTCCATTGTCATGTTATAGCTTAGTAATCCGTTGTAGATTCCATCTGGAAACAGCTGTACCGTATGTTAATATGTCAGATGACGAGTTTTTTTTTTTGTTTTTAGGAAAATCCTACATATACAAGTCTATGTGCGCCGATTGCAGTTTCTGTATATGAAAGCTACGACAATCATGTAAGTATACGGTTTATGAAATAATATTTCAGAATTTTTCCGTTAAAAGAAAATTTCAAAACTATCGGCTATTTTTCTTAAGAGCTTCAAATAAAATGCTTGTTAGTCTAAGTGTCAAGAACAAGCCATAAAATCAATAAACGTAATTTCACGTTGATTTTAATTTTGTTTCCTTTTCGAGCACAATTTTGGTTTGTACATGTTGCAGACTGAATAGATTTCCACTATTCTAATATCTATCATTTAGTTTTTTTTAATGAACTCCAAACCTTTGCATTGTCATGACAATCACAGTTTATGAAAAAAGCGCGAAATTTGGGCAAATTGATATATATTTCTTTATTTTTTCCAGTGCAAAAAGAAAACTATAATTTTTTGGACAAACGGCCGAACGTTCACTCGTAAAGACAAACACGTTTAAAAAAAAACACGTCTCATAATAGGCATGGATTATTTTAATAATTTGTCTTCAATAGCATGTTGAAATTGTTATAAATTTGACATTTTTATGCAATCACTTGTTTCCAAACACTTATTGTAACTCCAGATATGGCATTATTGCCATGAATGTTTTCTTTGTTTTACATTTATCTTCCAGGGCCTTGCTTCCAGTGTTATGTTTGGTCCTGATTATCGCAGGCGTATCCGCGGACCAAGGTTCGGTATTTTTCGGTATTTTACTCACGACTCATAACACTTGATTGATTTATGTTTTACGTCAGCCTCAGGTTTGGACAACAGAAACTATTGATTGGTTTGTTGGTTATTCACGCCGCACTCACAATCTTAGCAAATCACGTTAACATAGGATTATTTCTTACGAGATTCTCGCACCTTCGGAATCGGGATTTGCCGAAGGCACGAGTAGAATACATCTCCACGTTCATTCGTTGGACGAGGAGACACGAGATTTTCGCGAACTCTATATTTGAATTATGGTCTGTATTTTAGAATATGGTTTTTACGAGTGTTGCTTTTGAGCAAAATTAGGACGCAAAATCTGATGATTTTAATGACATGATGCATGGACTCCATAAGGATAACTTGGCGAGCAACTATTCAACAAAGAATTTGAAAACAATTTGAAATTAAAAATTTGATTTGTTTTGTTTCCGTAGTGTTAAGTTCGAGCCTGTACATGTACACAAGCACCCTGGTGATTTGAATCGTGAGAGCGATCTAAAAATCTAGTAGGCCTATATTTTTAAGAACTCTATCTGAGAAATCAGGCAGAATTTTAGAGAGTACGCCACTGACAAAAAGACCTGAAAGGAGGGCAATCCAATACAGAAGCTAACCGGTTTCTTATCGTTGTCTTTGTAATCGGGCTTCGATTTTTCGTTTGCATTTCACTCCCATTTAAACATTTTAAACCTAACTGATGGGCATGTATAATGTGTCCCATGTTTTAGTGGTTTAGCTTGTGGTAAGCTCGTGTAAATTGGCTTTCTTATCAAATGTCTGAAAGGCTATGTTGGCGAACAGGCTTTTAAAGTAGATCAACTGGTGTTGTTTCTGTTCTGTAATTTTAAGAATTAAGAACGATAATTTTTATACTGACGGAACAGTTATTTGGTTGGGGAAAAATCACAGTTAAAGAAATTAAAACTAATTAAAACAGTTTCCAATGTACTTAAATTAATGGGGGATTATTTTATAATGTCCAATGGTTTCTTTGAGGAAATTATATCTTTTCGACAGAATTTAAGTCGGAGGAAATAAAAGAATTGCTGAGTAGATTTACTGATGCCGTCAATGCCAAGGATGCTGAACGTGTAGCCAGACTGTATGCTAAGGATGGTCGTTCAATGGCACCTAATGATTATACACGGGTCGGATTTGAAGGTAGGAGGTTTAACAACACACAATAGACAATTTTACAAAGGCAATATATATAGAGCGAAATATAACACAGTTAATACTTTAAAATGATACAATAAGTAGTATAAGCAAATTAGGCTTCCAAAGTAAAAATGAACAGGATATGTACAGATTAAAACCATGGGTGGTGTGTTGTAACATTGGGACAACACAGACTTATAATCCTTAATGGAGACATACAGTTATACATTAAATAAATGGAGAGGAATTGATGAAATTTGTACATTTAAATCAGGGTTTAATTTAGAAACATGAAGTGAGTCTTTGAAAGCCAAGCTAAATTTGTTATTGGCTTGATCAATTATTTCATGTCAGTTTGTTAGGGTTATGGCTTCAGCTACTGCAGAAGATTTGCTCTTAGGGTTGTTGATGTTATGTTCAGATAACCGTTGTCCTACATGCCTAGATGTAAGGCCTATATAAGAGGCAGGACAGTCACCACAAGTTGTCTTGTAAACAACGTTACTTCTAAAATTTTCATCTTTGTGATCTTTATAATTAAAATATTTTCCAATGGTAAAAGTCTAATTAATAAGAACAATTTGTACACGAGGAAGATTTCCAAGAGATTTTAATTCTTTTGAAAGTTTGATAGAATTCTTCAACACAAGTCATTTAGCTTTTCAAGATATACTTGAAATTAGAATTTTGGCAGCTCATGACAGTTAAAGAATTTAAAATTAGAAAGTTTTTAGAGTTATTCGTTTCGGCAATGTAGGCTAGAGCAGTGTTTTAAACTAACCTAGAATTTAAACGAATAAGATAATACGATTTAAAAAATGTCTGATTGAGACTGACGAAGTACCAACTTCAAGTTTTAGTTTTAACTTATTGATGAGAGCTTATAATGGGCAGACTGTAACATATATCATTTGCAGAAATCAGAAGTGCCTATAAAGGGTTGTTTGAATCAGGAATAGATCTTGAAGTCACCGGGTTTCAATTGGTCAAGGTCATATATCGAGGAGATGATATTGCTGTAGTTGAATGGATTTGTTCTTTACAAATAGATGGCAACCCCTTCGAAAATAAGTAAGTAGCCTATACACCATTGTAGTAATTGGAACTGAGTGATGAAAAAATGACAGCTAATTAATAGTTCGATGCCTTATGACGTTACTCGAAAACTGGGATATACAAAGCTTTGAGGTGGTCGCTTTGTTGGCTATACGCCTATACTTTTCTGTGCAAGAAGCCGAACCCTTTCCGTCCGCCATTTTCCATTTCCCGATGACGTCATGAAGCTATGGGTCTGTTACATTTTTAAATACTTTTGACAAACGTCATCAGGGCAAAAGTTAACTATATCTAGTGCTAGGGCACGTCTATCTGTTTATGACTAATCAAGGATGATAAATACTGAACATACTTATATTTAAATTAAGCATTCAATCTATCTCTACATATTTTAATTAGAAAATGACAGGTTATTCTCCATGTTGTAGGGAATTGTTTGTCCTTGGAAAGGAAGGCAAAAAACTGAAAATTCTTGCTGCCATGTGTAATGCAAGATCATGAAAGGGCTACTTGTGGAACAGTACGTTTTATGACGTCACACTCGCAATTGTGACGTCACAAAAGAAAGGGTTATCAGATTTAAATGTATTTGAATAAACCCATGTTATTACGAGTCATTTTTCTCCGTTCAGAATCTATTAGCTACAATATTGTTTGTTAGAAAAAGAGATAATTTCTTTAGATCTAGGTTTCATACCGTACCCATGTTTTGATTATCATCTATACTTGATCTTGATTTGCTACCGTCGTAAATCATGTAAGTTCACTCTACATTTCCGATGTTCTTGTGAAATTTATCCTCCACGCCAAAATTTATTTTCTATGGATGCAATTGCGTTTTAAGAGTAGTGGACGTATAACAAGCCGTTTTACTTTTCATTCGAGAATACGTTATATCATTAAATGATTTATGGTATCACAAATGGATTTTAGGATATCAAGAATTCTATTTATGATAGAACTTGAAATCACCTGAAGATATCTTGAAAAGCTGGGTATTTCTGATATAAAAAATTGATTTAATGATATAAAAAGTCCTTTATCCTTTATCGCATAATACTGTGCTTGGTGAGCTCATCGGGCGAAAGGTCATCCACAGACATTGGTAGTATTGGGATCTAGAGTATCACCGGCACTGTTATCTCCAGTGGCCAGTAGTACCTCTGTCTAAATACCGTAGTTTGCACAACAGAGACTCCTTCCAGTGACGTCTAAAATCGGTATATGCACAGCAGGGGGTACTTACGTAAACATAAAAAATGACGTTAACAAAGTGGATTTTGGTCGCCAATAAAAAAATGAAGGCATTTAAACGTTGAGAATTAGCGTTGAGACGTAACGAAAAATGTTAAGAAAGTGAGTCTAAAAACATAATTTGGAAAATTGTATCTTCAAACAATTGCAGTGACAGGTTGTTATTATCATATGACGTCATAAAATCAATAGCATCATCGTACAGCAATTCGATGTAAAAGAGCATGGACAAAAAAGAAAATGAGTAAAAAGGAAGTGTGTGGTTGTTATCGCCGTCGTATGACGTCAAAAAATCAATAGCTTTCTCGCTGAACAGTACCGTAAATATGACTATGAAAAAAATATGAACTTTGATGGGGGAAATTGGAAGAAAATGAGAAATTATGAAGTAGCTTATTGTGTTAAGAAAGTTGTCTTTGGTCGAAAACTATAAAATGAAGGCATTAAGACGCAAAGAAAAACGTTAAGAAAACTAATCTAAAAACATTGTTGGAATTAATGTTTGGAAATGGAAAAAATATCGAGATAGGTTACTTTTTTCTGTCGTATGACGTCATAAAAATCAATAGTAATCTCTCACACCAAAATCATGGCATAACGCTGACACGTGGCTGTTGAGTAGATTCGGAAAAGTGGCGTATTAGGTCGATATCGTTCTTAGTTTGCCAACAGGTCAATAACATACCAAAACTGGTTCGTAATGATGTTAAAAAATGAACAAACATGTTGCATTAAGAACGTTGTGTTCGGTGGACAACACTAGAATAAAGTCGTTACGATGTTGTGTGTTAACGTTAAGACGTAAAGAAACAACCGTATGAAAATAAATAAATCTTTAAAGGTAACACTTGAATTGAAGTGGAAGTTACTAAATAGAATAATAAAATAACAATAGAAGTAACATGTGCTGATCACGTCAATGATAATCTTTGTATATGGTATCAGGTATTGGACCTTCAAAAAACCGAGCAAAAGGTACAGACCAATAAAATAAAGTTTATCTGATAACTATGTAATGTGTGAGTAGACTGGGCAAAGTAAGATATAGCCTCTAGGTGTCACCAAGTTAATAGCATGCATATACGTGTTTAACTAACACATGTTAATTCGGTTAAATTTACATGGATAGTTTTTTATGTAATGTAAAGAAAAGCTAAAATAACCACAAAAAATCAATGTTGAAATGACTAATTATTGATAGACGAAAGTTAAACTCAAGACGTATTGTAAAGACACAAAAAACGCGAATCGTATGACAAGATAAAAACCTGGAATCGTCAAAGAGAAGGTTCGAAATACTAAATTCCGAAAGTGGTTTTTAATTCGTCCAAACAGTAAATTAGTGTTGTAAAGAAAAATGTTGAAATTTACCCATTGAACTCACTACGTTTAAAAAACTTATCGAAGAAAAAAACCTATCGATTGTTTGCTTTAAGCAATCAAAAATCAAATAGATTTTATAACCTTATTTAAATGAAATGTTGCAATTAAACAATATTGGGGCACAAAAAGTGAAAGTGCTGAAATTCAAATTAGGTGATAGTGTAACAGAATTTCTAAATTAAAAAGTAGCAAAAATATACTGCAATGGATTGCTTAAAGTGCATGATCAAGTGTAAGCTTAACAAGTAAAACAAAACTGACAAACAAATTTGGAAAGTGCTGTTAAAATCTTAAAGAATTAACCAATCATTTTATACTTAAGATTTTTTCGGACAAGAAAACTGATGCTCATTAAGAGATGTAACTCATAGACTCGCAATATATGTCATCAAATAAATACATGAACAGAGACCACTCATAAACTTGTAATGAATGGTTAACATCAATTTAAAAGCCAGAGACTATCATTTTTTTTCTCTCAAGAAAATGGCCTCTAGCGCGTTTACCATTCATCAATAAAGACACAAAAACGCATTCTAAGTTGGTGGAGTAAATGACCTGGTAACAGAGCTTTCAGCATCTACATGTTTAGAGTTATGTCCCTTGATTTTTATAGATTTTCTGAACTTGACTGCAGAGCTGTCATACTGCACATATGTGGATTATGCATAACTAATAACAGATAACACTAGAAAATTAGAATCAGAAAGGTACAAATATTTTACACCTAAAGCTGTTTTGAAACCTAGATAAAATATAAACAAACGCTAACAACGTAATTTTAGGAAGATGTACATTGTAAGTGCAAAAAAGAAAGATCAAATACAGCTGGGCGAATTATAAAAAATCTTTACCAAATTAAAAAAGCATTTGAAAAAATAATAAGTTAGACACAGAATGTAAACACAGAATGATTAAAACTCAATGATTTCTTTGAGTATATGGTCAATAAGGGACGTAACTCATAAATCATGTCATGCAATGGACACAGTAAGGGAGGTAATCCATGAACGTTTGATAAATGATGTTGCAAGAATAAAAAAATAAAAATGTTATCTTTCTAATAGCGTTAATAAACTACCAGGAAACTATTTACCGAAAATCGATAACAGTTCTTTATAGAGATTTTCTCTATAGATGCTTAGTGTCCGTTGATAGACTTCTGTTATTACCAAGTGGGGGTTTTATTTTGAATATATTTTATTATTCTCATAAAACTCTGATGAAGAACTGATGAAGCTTGAGTTATGAATTATTACTGCAATAGGTGAAAACCCAGATATAAAAGTCGATGGATGTTTTCTCAAAGGGTTTCCGGATAAAAGAACTTGAAACAGCTTTTTGAACTCAAAGAGATTTAGGATCCACTCTTTGGACAGAAGTAATTAGGCCTACCCATCCCGAGGTAAAAATAACCAGCGCTGTAGATTTCATTACTGAAAATAGGTCCTAAGATCTAGAAAGATCTTAAAGCATTGTCACATGATATGTTGTTGTCATCCCTTTAAGAATTAAAAGTAAAAACATCTGAGACAAGGTTTCGACACACCATGTTAAAGTGGTTAAATGTTAGTCATAAGTTGGCCCACCGTTGTTAATTTCTGCTAGTTAGTGAAAGTCAAATGCATCATCGCTGGTAAATTGTTCCCACGCTGCCGATAAACGGTTCGGCTGCACTAACACAAGTGAATGTGGAGTTACAACAAGGCGCGGGGCATGAATTCCGTTAAGGAATGAAGTCAACCCTCGCCGAATCGTTCAGTGCAATGCGCTCATCTTTTTTCGAATAATTCCTTTTAATTCCTGTGTTTCAGTGAAAAGGTCTAAGCATTTCGTAAAAAATTCCAATATCCGTAAACGATACCTTTTCGACTTGGTTGCCATTCCAGTGAAATTAAAAATGGTTTTTAATATTATAACAATATGTCAAATAGCATGATAACGCAGAAAAAGCGACAATGGACACAGAAACCCCACATATAGCTGATTAAAGTCAGAACGATGTCGGTGATAATTATATATTGTTAGGGCACAGCTGTATTCGCCAACCAATCACTTACAAGAATAAGACGTCGATGTTAAATTAAAATCTGCACTTGACCAAAGTAGGAATACATTGATAACTCAGCCATAAAATTGCTGACATTGGCACAGCGTTTAGCCAACTTTGGGTTACCGGCTCTTAAGACTAAACATGGGATGACAAACCATGCCAATGTTGAACTAACGCTGGGTCAGTAATTAGCAGCGAACTATTTGCCGGCTATATAGCAAGGCCAATTATGTAACCTGGTTCCAATGCTGCTATCTGATCACTATCCCATCATAAAGAGGGTGGCCATGACATAACGTTGGGCCAACTTTGGGCGATCGACACTTAGCCTACGTCGGCCAAGAACCAACTCCAACTAGTTACTTACATGAACAAGTACGCTTGGCCAATGTTGCCAGGCTGCCGATTGACTCGCTGCCAACTGATCAGCCATGGTGAACTTTTACCCCACATTGGCTCAGCGTTGAACATTCATTAAAACTCATCAATTCATCAAATACAGCCTTACTTATCGAAACCCAAAATTCATTCAATGTTGGTGACGCTAGAATTGATCGAGCCGAATTTGAATCAACGCTGGAAAGTGCCATTGACCAACCATGCCGACAACAGTCGACCCAAGGAAAGATTTAACTTATATTGAGTGTGACGTAAAACTTCAAACGATCAATATGTGAATTAATGAAGATATATTTATAGAACGCACGAAAAATAATTGTCTTATAATTATCTAAATCAAATTTACTTGGAGAACGTTTCCGTTCCTTTTTATTCGCCTCAGAGTTCGTGATGGTATCAGGGCAGCCTGTATGTAGCTCAGTATTGGTTGGAGTTCCAAAAGGGTCCATTTCAATGCCGCTATATTTCGGACTTCCTAGCATATTCCCAAACGTACATATTTGTGAAGGACATGATCTTTATCTATTGTTTCCCTATCTTCTGGTCCCGAGAGACTTGAAAAAGCTGAAAATAAGCAACTTACCCTGGCTATAAAATACTCCGTTTATGCTGTACAATTTTTTGACCGGACACAACAAAGGACAACTATATTAAAATGCTGTCATATGGTCCCTGGGGCCATTCCTTTAAAGCGACATGAGCTGCCAAATTCTGATTGTCAAGAAAAGCTGAGCGCTTGAAGGACCTTGAAAAACTTAAGGATTGACATTGAAATGAAACCTTTGGGAAAAGTCACTCACCGAAAACATGTGCTATTAGCGGGCAAAATTAAAATATCCCGGATGTATGAGTTAATTTTAGGGATTTACTGCTTATAAAAACTACATTAACGTATAGAAAATTTTCCTATATTTGCAGCCCATGCCAGATAAAAAAAAATTCAAAATTAACAACTTGTAACTGTAGTTATATAGAATAGCTTCATGTTGAGCTTTGATGGGAATTTTACAGGTATATAGGTCTGAACATTTACATTTGATAATTGGCGGCAAGTTATGACAAGGTTTGGTTATTAAAAAAACCCAAAATAAAAAACCTGTCTGCCACTTTATCAGACTGCAAAATATTGTATTTTCCTGAAGCATGAACACAATACCTTAATATCGACAGAACGATAACTTTTTTAATAAACCACAAAGAACACAAAGCAAACTAACATTACGTTTAGTATAAAAAGCTGTTATATTCGTAATTCGTGATAAAACTCATATATTGTTAAAGTTGTATGGGCTGTTAAATAAAAGGAGAATTCTATTGAAACAGAACAAGCTAATTCTCTTTTATTTTCATCGACAAGTGCAAACTAATAGCTTTCCATTGATACCAATCTTGGACGTTATGGGTTAACCACGGCCAAATTCATTTAGCCGGTATGTACGGGTGTATTACAAGGGTTTTGGTATGGCTCCGCAAAGCGAAAGCGGAGCCATTATGTTTTCGGGTTTTCCGTCCGTCCGTTCGTCCGTCTGTCCGTCCGTCTTTCCATCCTTGTCCATACAATAACTCATGAATGATTCATCCGATCAACTTCAAACTTGTGGTGTGCCTTGACATCGGGCAGAGGACGGTTTGGCTTGATTTTCAGCAATGTGCGCAATCCAATATGACCGCTATCCGTCATATTGAATTATGAGCATGATTTCCTTGTCCAGATTAATCCGATGAACTTCAAACTTGAGGTGTGCCTTGACATTGGTGAGAGGATGAATGGGATTGATTTTCAGCAATGTGCGCAGTCCAATATGGCCGCTATCGGCCATATTAGATTATCACCATGATTTTCTTGTCCGGGCAATAACTCAGGAATGATTCATCCGATCAACTTCAAACTTGGGATGTGCCTTGACATCGGTGAGAGGACGGTTGGGATTGATTTTCAGCAATGTGCGCAGTCCAATATGGCCGCTATCGGCCATATTAGATTATCACCATGATTTTCTTGTCCGGGCAATAACTCGTGAATGATTCATCCGATCAACTTCAAACTTGGGGTGTGCCGTGACATTATTGAGAGGACAGTTGGGATTGATTTTCAGCAATGTGCGCAATCCAATATCAAACTGGGGTGTGCCTTGACATTGAGGAATGGGCGATTGGGAGCAATTTTCAGCCATGTGCCCAATACAATATGGCTGCCATGAAGCATATTAGATTATGAGCAATATTTTATCGGGAGTAAACTTGTGATAAGGCATTATTTGTTATAAGTTTTCAGCCATCTTGATTTTTAAAGATGGCAGCCATCTTTTAAAATAATTAATGCTTCATATTGTAACCGTTTTGTTATCGTATCTTAGTGATGAAATGCATGCAGAAGGTTATCAGACTGTTTTGGCTAACAACAGAAAAAAATAACTTAAAAAGTCAACTTATGTGAACAGGAAGTCAATAATTAATCAGAAGTGAATCTGATTATTAACTATATTATTATTATTAACAGCAAAACAGCTTACCGTTTGAAAATATTTGAAAACTATGTTTGGGTGCACAAACAGTCTAACAGCGCAATATACGAAGACAAATGGCTCCACCGGAGGCTATTCCATTAATTGTTTCCTCTAGATTCACACCAATATTATCTGTTCTTAGACCATGGTACACATTGATCAAGGGTTCCGGTTACAGTAGTATTTGTGCGAAGCGTTTATAGGGGCAGGAGATATGTTGGGCATGTGAGAACAATAGCAGCTGTGGCATTGCAGAATGTATATCATTCTTATTGAGATAAACACATTTGTCAAAAGGAGAAAGTGTCCTGTAACAATACATCAGAATCTCCTCTGTGCAGTTATACTTCTCATCCATCAACAATTTGGCTTATTAATGACATTGAACAGTACTCAGCGCTCCAGATAAGGGGCGTATCGGCGTATTTTACGCCTTTAAAATGACCTGTTACGTCCAAGTAATAAAACTGAGGCGTACACATTACGCCGTGAAATTTTTGAAACAGATGATGTAGCAACACCAGGCCATCTCCATTGTAATGCTAAAAATACCAAGTAAATACCAAGAATATCATACATCATCTTTATTGTTTCATTTCTTCTTTATGTCACCTCTCAAACCACACTGCCGGTTCTAATACCCTTGTCAATCAGTTCCCCTCCTTCGCTGAGCCATCTCCAGTGATTGCGTGCCATCACTAAATCTGTAGTTCCTTATAAAATCTACCTTAAGTTTGGATGAGCTGCCAAATTCGTTCATTTTTTCATAAATTCTAATTCTTACGACAATAAGAGGATTTGATGTTCATATTTGGTTTATTTCGGTTTATTTCAATTCAGAATCCCACGGCTCAGAGCCCACTTACAAGTCTGATAACATACATATATGAATGAAAGAAAATAATTACATTATTGTAAATATCAGAGTAAAAGATAAAGACGTCTTGTAAACATTGTAGATATTGGTAAAAATTGTAAATTTAACACAGGAAATATTTATAAAAAAATCATATCACAATAGAATATTGCTAATTAGGACTAAACAGATTATTATGAAAAAAATATGGACAATAAGAACTCCTGCATACATTAGATAAAGTAGGTACATACAAACATTGAATGTGAGTATGAAACAACAGACCAAGTAAATGATTCACGTATAGTGTGATTATTATATTTTTCTTATAGCTTGTAAAAATGTTACCCCAGCTGGCATGTGAAAATTCCTGCGCTATGTCGTGTTAAGGCGCACGAGGTCTATCTTACAGCTACGTCTAAACGAGACTTGACGAGAATCAAGATTGCTCCGAATAATGCTTTATCCTAGCATCTCATCGTGTATTCGGCAAACACCTAAGGTACGAGAATCTCGTATGTGTGAGTTGTGTTTGACCTCCGACGAATCTGACCTTGCTGAATTATCTTTTGGACAGTTGAAAATGTTTGTCCATGCACACCATAGGTTAAAATAGGATTATTTGACTGGATACAACTAAGACAATATGGCTAACTCGGTCAAAGACAGCATGACAGAAGCCATGATCTCAACCAGGGCTGGTAAAGTCGATTTGTTTTTGAATCCATATACATATACTAAGATGAAAGGGATGCAGACGACAGAAGTCGCATTGTGGTCAGTCTTGAGCCAAACATTCCCTGTTCAATCCGCCACTTTTACTCAATCCTCCCGTTTCCTAATATATTTTTTTTAGGCAAAGCACTACTATAATTTGTAAAAGCCATAGCCAAATAAGTAATCCCAGCGTTTCAGTTATCTCACTCAAAAGTGCGTAATGATATCTAATGAACTATATTGTATATATGAGATTGGACTAATCATATTACTCCACTTACTCTATCAGGAGTTTCCCATTTGTCATAATGTTATTGTTTTGATTCACCACACCATTTGTGTTGAGCCATTTGACTTGGTGGGTGCTTTCACCAACTCCCAAGGAGTCTTCTGAACTCAATTTATAGACAGCAACAGGGCGTTAATGTTTAGCTACAGACAAAACAATGTAACAGGGATCAATCAGTATAAGTGCAATCTGACTTGGGTCAAGAGACTGAAGCATACCCAACTTTGCAATCTCCGTCCACCTAACATGTTCTCATTACACTGCACATCCAAAATTGTTTTCAAGATTAAAATCAGGCAAATGTTTTGAAAAAAGTATATGTCCAGAAAATAAATTACTAGGCAGAAGGAAAAAATAAATATAAGAAATACTCTAAAACTCTCATGTACAGCTTTCTAAAAGCGGGAGTAGGGAAACTGTGTGTTTATTCCATCTCCTGCACCGGAAATCATACATGTGATTTAAGATCTTTCGGTTTTTGTTAACATTTTTCTCAATTGCAACACTTGTTGAAAGAGGTTGATATTATTTTATTGGCATTTGACTTTTTGTTAGATATATATGTTAAGCTGCTAAAATCTCATCAATCAAAAATAGGGATGATCATACTGCCATTTGTTGAAATGTCAACCTAAAAAGTCACTCATAACCAGGCTGTTTGCTCATAATGGGAGGCCACTGCTGACGACGTCCTTAAACAGAGCTACTTTCGGCAAATTGTAAGCAAACGATATCCGATAGAATTCTGGTAGATAACGTTTAATCCGCCGATAATCTGTTTTTGTTATATTGCTCACTACTCTCGGAATACACATAACAATTCTGGATACGTATTCCCTTATCCATATCATGTTCGGCCTTGACATCCATGTTCGCTGGCATCTTGTTTAGAATGTATTTATGTGCTGATATGGTGCCGATTATAAGTAAACTGGGGAAACTTTGAACGGCGGTGTATCTTTGAACAGTCAAAGATGAAAATCTAAATTTAATCTAAAGAAAAGTGGTAATAATTAAGTTTTTAGCTTTTTCAATGGTGAAAAAACATAATTATTACCACTTTTCTTAGTATTTGTTACCAAACAGCGAAAATTTAGATTTTCGTCAAAAATCGTAAATCAAATTGAAATGTATGACTTTTTGTTTATAAGATGCGCCACCTAGAGTCTAAGGAATTAGACGTTTACATTGGTGTTACATGGTGGATTTTATACCCACGTTACTAACGCTAGTTTCCCGAGAATATTAGCTCTTTAAATTAAACGTTAAAACCCACAAGAGAGGGGCGATTAAAAGGCTCTGTCAAAAATACAGACGAAATTTTCAAATCAGGGGCGGTGGAATGTTTTCGATATGGGGGAGGGGACGGGAGACAGGAGGCATCCAATGTCCCGTATGATGAAACTTATACATGAATATTATAAATTGGTTGGGAAATATGATACGGAATGTCCTGATTAATAGCATTACAGGGTCTAAACGTGTCTGATTTGCCTATATGGGGAATCTCCTAAAGAACAATTGTTTAAATATGTGCAACATGTCTGTTAATATATTAATTGGTGTGGCGCGAGTTTAACTTTATTTTGGTATTTTTCTAGTGAATTATGATTTCGAACTTGATATAACATTGTAGTCATAGTAATTGGCGGGTACCGTGAATAGCTCAAATGAACATGCTAGCTCTGAATGACGTCACTATTGTTGTCGTCGTTCATTTTGGTAGAGGTCACGTTCACGGGATCCCCGTTCAATTGTATTTTATTATTGTTGCAGGTAAGCGAAACTTACATTTGTAATTTTGTCAAGAGGCATTCGTAGAATCAGTATACGTGTTGGGTTTGATAACATTCTGTCTTTTATTGACAAGATACCGAGTTACCACATGCCTCTTACTTTTCCATTACACTCGTTGGCCTGAAAGATGGCTGGTGCTTCCCAATGTCGTCACACGGTTACAGATCAGTCTAGAAATTAACGATTTACATTCCCTACTTAGATTAATTAGTAGTTGATAATTTTCTGTTATTGTATAACTCACATAAAGGCTATTTTAAGTAAATGCTATAAATATTTTAATGATGATTGTACGTTAATAGTTTTTCTGCACAGTTTTAATAAGTTAGTGGCTTAGGCTAGAGGCCTCCGCCATAGTGTATCTTGGTTTAACCGTATCATAGGAATGATTGCTGAAGGGTTAAAGGCACACTTGCCGCGAAAATCAGGAATATTGTTTACATTAAAAAAGAAAGACCGTATTCTGTATTTTTCCCAGACAATATAAGTTAGGAACTTTCTGTTTTTACCAAAATTTAAAAGTTTGGACGTCACTTTGTATTTTTAATTTGAATTTGAAAATTTGAATTGTTCCATACCCGGAACGTAAACAAACCGATCTGCCCCCTATTGGCGATTTTATGTTTCAGTCGAGTGAGTGAACTAACGGCACAGTGTAATTTTACATAGGCCTATTTATCTGAGAAATACAGACTGACGATCGGTTAACAGCGACTGGAAAAGCCTGCTGATTATTGTTTGAGTGTAAACCACAGATACAAAGGCCTGAAAGGAGGGTAATGCAACACGAAAGTTGACCGACACTGATCGTTGTTGTTGTAATCAGGCTTCGATTCTTCGTTTGTTTTCCACCCCATTTTTACATTCTAAAGCTAACTAGACATGTTTTATGTGTCCTATGTTTAAGTTTAGTGATATTAGTCGTAGTAAGCTCATGTAAATTGGTTTTCTTAGCAAATTTAAACAGGCTACGGCGGCAAGTGGGCCTTTAAGTGAGTAGGTAAAACCAGAAGTCTATGAATGTGGAAGTGTGAAGCGTTCCATTACATAGTATTGAGGGCATTGGCGCCGTTTGACCCAGAGGTCACCATACACAGAGCCCTCTCTCGGTTAGTCAGAAAGCGAGGCTTTTCTTCACTTTCTCATATGAACTATTATGGGATGCATAAGAAAAAACATGGCGAACATTTTATTTATGATAACAGTACTTGATGGAGCAAAAGTTAAAGTTTCCGAAGAACTTCATAAAGTTGAAAATGAGACAAGAAGACTTGTTTGGAACGATTTGAGTCCAAAAGGAGATATCAGAGTCGCATGTTCGGTAAAGCTTTTATAAAAACCAATGCATTCTCCGAACTGCGGTTACTGGAATTGCCGATAGATGCAGTAAGTGGAGAATGAATTTATTTTCTGATTTGAAATTGCGCAACCGTTGACAATTTCAAAATCTACCGCGCATAAACGTCACATAATGTAGTATAAGCAGGCTGAAAGCGCCAGTGCCCTGAATATGGGGTAATGCGACATTTCACACTTCCCTGTTCATAGACTTCTGGTAAAACTGATCACGACTGTAGACGGTACATGTCCTCGGGAGTCTAGACTCTCGTGGCGTTACTTGCCTTTGGGCTTACCATAGTCATTCGCTTGACTTTGGTAGTATCATAGTTCTATAATAGTATGTAGTAGTCTTCGAGTTCAGTGTGTTGTTGATAGCACATGTACATGTTCACTGACCGGTAGATGCTTTTCCCTACCCACGAGATGTGGTTTACAGGTCATGGCCTTGTATAGGTTAGTGTTAGTTGTAGCTTATGATTGTTGCATATGAAATGGTTGGAGGTTTCCTATTTACGGTAGTGCTTGGATTAACAAGTGTGTTAATCAAAGGTTATCATCGGGATGGTTCCCTAGGAACCATTAGAAGGTCGATGGTTTGCTCTGTGTACCGATAGTAGCTAATATTGAGATATTCGCTGGGAACCTCCTGAAGGTCAAACCTTCTTAGCATTGAGATAGTCGCCAGGAACCTCCTGAAGGTCAAACCTTCTTAGCATTGAGATAGTCGCCAGGAACCTCCTGAAGGTCAAACCTTCTTAGCATTGACCTAGTTATAATTGCTACCATTTAATAACTTCTTTAATTGGTCACTATTGTTGTCGTCGTTCATTTTGGTAGAGGTCACGTTCACGGGATCCCCGTTCAATTGTATTTTATTATTGTTGCAAGACCTGCTTTTGGAATAATAAAAACCATTTTGAAATCAACTAGACGTCTCTTACATTTGGCGCCCAACGTGGGGCTCTCTAGACACAAATCCTCTCGAACCCTGTTAGATCGAGAAATTCGTCGATCTTTAGTCGCATTGAAGAAGGATGATCTCTTTAAGGTTGCCACATTCCTCTCCATACCTGATGTGACAGAACAAAGCCATTTACAAATTTTAAAGCTTATCTCTGATGTTTGTGAAGCACAAGATTTTGAAATATAGTCCCTGGAATATGTTAAAGACTATATAATAACTTTATCAACCCATAACACAGAAAGTGAAACAGCTAGTGAAACAAACGTTATTAATTCCACTTCAAGTACTCTCAGCTCAACTGCACTAAACACTCATTTTAAAGACTTCAAGATCATTGGGCAAATCGGACTAATTACCCAAAAGGATAAACTCTCATTTTCTAGTCTAATCCATCAAGTCGAAAACGGTTTACGTCGTGGGTACAGAGAAACAGACATTGTTGAGGCCGTAGTCAAAGCCATTCATCCAAGCCTTAGCTTACGTAGTTACTTGGAAGGCAGAGATAATTTGTCCCTTGCCAATTTAAGGCGTATTCTCAGATCCCATTTTCACCAGAAATCACCAACAGAACTTTGTCAACAATTAACCACGACAGTGCAAGATTCTCGAGAAGGGTCTTCAGAGTTTTGGATTAGAATCCTTGACTTAAAGCAGAAAATTTTGTTCTCTTCTAAAGAACTTAATTCAGAAATTGAATATAATGAAGACCAGATTAGAAAAATGACCCTCCATGCTCTCAAAACTGGACTCAGAAGTGACTTTGTTCGCTCAGAAATAAAAGCTGAACTCGAAAGTCCAAGATGAAGTTCTTCTTGAACGTCTCACAAATGCAGCCCGCCAGGAAACAGAGCGAACTGAGAAAATAAAACAAAACAAATCCACCGGAAATGTTCATGTAATAAAAGAAGAAGGTAACCCCGGGCAACCAAATGAAGCTAAATCTCAGATGACGAAAAATCCACTTACATCAAGAATTCACTGATGAAATCAAAGCTATAAAGACAGAGATAGCATCTCTCCATGAACTGAAAACAGAAATATTGAACATTAAAGAGACCCTCCAGCGCCCAAGTCGTGTTGATGGTGAAATATATCAGTTTCGACAATCTGCCTGTTACAACTGTAGGCAATCTGGTAATACAAGATGTAACCATTGTTGGGGCTGTGATGGAGTAGGCCACAGGAGACAACAGTGTCTAAGTAGGAGAGGATTGAGAACCCAGTCGGAAAACGAGAATGGGGCTGCAATGAGACGGGACCAACAGTAGCCCCTAAACCTGTGGTAAACGGGTCCCAAGTGTTTTTTGTTGATTGTCACAGTGCTGGTGTGCCAGTAAAAGTGGCTAAGCTCGTTGGAGAAAAGTGTCATGTCGCCTGTTATCTGGATAAAACCTTGACCAATGTGCTCTGGGATATAGGCGCTCAGGTTAGCCTAATAAACAAACATTGGATTGATTATCATTGCCGGGAAAAGACATACGGCCAATTTCTGAACTGGTGCCGGTGAATCTCTCCTTGAAGTCTGTGAGTGGCAACGTAATTCCTTACATTGGGTGGGTGGAAATAAACTTTCAAATTGGCAATGCTCACAAGAGAGTGATAAAAATTCCCATGCTAGTCACTGAACAATGTCTGGAGCAACCTGTTATAGGGTTTAATGTCATTTCTGAACTGTGTCTACAAACATGCGAAGATAACTCTTTTTTCACAGAGTTAAAACGGGCATTCTTGGGCAACACTGGTGAGACTATTGAAAGGGTGGTAAATCTAATGCAAACAGGAAACCATGAAGACTTGTGTCACGTTTCAATTGGCCCTCAAGAAGAAAGACTCCCAGGGGGGAAGACGACGGTTGTGAAATGCCCTATTCGACCTAGTGATATAAAAAAAACTTTACCTGTATTATTCGAACCGAATGACACTGTTAACTTCCTGCCAAATGACTGTATCCAACTCAGTAATACGCTAATATGGTTACCACCTGGACCCACTTCTGTTAACATACCAATATATAACTCTAGTAACGACGAGATTGTGATGCCAGGAGAGACAACTCTCGGTCGACTTTGTCTCATCAAAAGTGTTATACGAATTAACTCTGATTCACATCATAACCAATCATTTTCGATCAATTCCATTGATTCAAGTGATGTTGATGACAAATGGTTGCCGCCCATTGACCTCCATCATCTGGACCCAGAGCAACAAGACTTTGTCAAGCAAATGTTGATTGAAGAGTCATCTGCCTTTTCTAAAGGTGAATCAGATCTTGGGTGTATACCCTCTTTGCAAATGGACATATAATTAACTGATGATAAACCTGTACACAAAGCATACTCATCTGAAAGAAATGTGGTGGCTTGCGTCTTTGTGTCGACTATCGGGAACTGAATAGAAAAACCATTCCCGATCGTTATCCAATTCCCAGGATACAGGAATTGTCTGCTGGGTAACAAATGGTTCACCTTGCTTGATCAAGGAAAGGCCTATCACCAAGGATTCATGAGCAAAGCTAGTAAACCCCTCACTGCCTTTGTAACACCAAGGGGATTATTCGAATGGGATCGGATACCTTTTGGACTAACCAATGCCCCCGCTTCATTCCAACGTTGTATGGAGGAGTGCCTTCTCGGTCTCAGAGATGACATATGCCTTCCCTATTTCGACGATATTCTCGTTAACGGGAAGACTTTTGACGATGAAGTCGAGAACGTTCGTAAAGTGCTACAGCGTCTTAAGTCGTATGGTATTAAGTTACGACCCGACAAGTGTGAATTCTTTAAAACCCCAAGTGAGGTACCTCGGAATGGTGATTTCCGCTGATGGTTATAAAATGGACCCGGCTGATATAGAAGCTGTATTAACTCTTAAAGATAAACAGCCGAAAAATATTGGTGAACTACGGAAGCTCCTCGGGCTAGTTGGACACTATTGCCGATATATATCTAACTTTTCCCAAATTGCAAAACCCCCATATGACTTGCTTAAATCACCAAAACTAGAAACTGATAAATTAAGAAAATCTAAGAGAAAGGTGAAAAAGAGTGGACAGTTACCTTCAAATTTAAAAATTGAGTGGTCCAATGAGTGCCAACAACGGTTAGAGACTTTGCTTGATTGTCTAACCCAGCCACCTGTGATGGCATTTCCTCAGTATGATAAACCTTACTTGCTTTGTACCGACGCTTCAAATGAAGGATTAGGCGCAGTGTTGTACCAATACCAAGATGACAAATTAAGAGTTATTGGTTTTGGTTCCAGAACGCTTAGTCCCGCTGAAAAAAATTACCATCTTCATTCAGGGAAATTAGAGTTTCTGGCGTTGAAGTGGGCAATAACTGATAAATTTAGATATTATCTCTATTATGCCCCTTCCTTCACTGTCTACACAGACAATAATCCTTTGACATATATTTTGACGTCTGCCCGTCTAAATGCTACTGGTCATCGATGGGTTGCAGAACTCTCAGACTACCGTTTCTCCATCAAATACCGATCTGGCCGGAAAAACCAGGTCGCTTACACATTATCCCGCATGCCTCTTAATGTCACCGAATATGTTGAAGAATGTTCATTAGATGTAGTTAATGCTTTCATCGCATCAGCTGAAGTAAAAAGTGATGACAATTTTATGATTACCTGTCCTGTCCATTTAGACCTACTTCAGTTTGGCCTTCCCCACTCTTGTGAAACGGAAGGGTTGTCCATCAATGAGATGAAAGCTTCTCAAGAAGACGATGCTGTGATTAAGAAAATCCTCCTTTTCACTCTCAAGGGCACTAAGCCTCCAAAGACAATGTTAAAGACGCTGAGTCCTGTAGGCAAGAATTTAGTTGTAGGAGTCAATGGTTTGTTGTACCGAAAAACTTCCACTCGAACTCAGTTTGTTTTGCCATTGAAATACCGTGACATTGTGAATAGAGAATTGCATGTTAACATGGGCCGCTTGGGAGCAGAGCGTGTTTTGGATTTAGCCCGTAATAGGTTCTATTGGCCGTTAATGCAATCTGACATCGAAAACCATATATCTCAAACATGTTCTTGTCTTAAACAGAAACGTCACAACAGACAAGCTGTCGCACCTCTTAATGCTATTGTTTCCACGTACCCATTTGAGCTCGTCTCCATCGACTTCCTCCATCTTGAAAAGAGTAAAGGTGGTTTTAAATATATACTTGTCATCGTCGACCATTTTACAAGGTATGCTCAAGCTTAGGCCACAACAAATAAGTCTGGGAAAACTGTCGTTAAGAAACTCTTTAATGATTTTGTCCTCAAAGTTGGCTTCCCTACCCGTTTGCACCATGATCAAGGTGGAGAATTCCAGAATCAGCTTTTTGGAGAACTTACACGCTTATCTGAAGTAAAGGACTCTCGGACCACCCCTTGTCATCCTCAGGGAAATGGTCAAGTAGAAAGGATGAACCGAACGTTATTATCCATGCTGAGGACACTCCCTGAAAGCGACAAGTCAAATTGGAAAGAACAACTTAACAAGGTTATTTTTGCTTACAATTGTACGAAGCATGACTCAACGGGCTTTACTCCATTCTTTTTACTGTTTGGTCGCTCCCCTCGACTCCCCATTGATTCAATTTTTAATCTGGACCCCGCCACTTCTTACCAATCTCACAATGACTGGGCGTATAATTGGCAGAAAGGAATGCAACAAGCATATGAAAAGGCAAGAAAAGAAAGTGCCAAGACACCGTCGTACAACAAAAGATACCACAGTAAAACAAAGCTGTACTCTACCAATCTTCATCCTGGTGATAG
Source organism: Lepidochitona cinerea (assembly GCA_963971465.1). Classification (NCBI taxonomy): domain Eukaryota; kingdom Metazoa; phylum Mollusca; class Polyplacophora; order Chitonida; family Tonicellidae; genus Lepidochitona; species Lepidochitona cinerea. The sequence goes on from OZ020561.1 coordinate 28,158,931, forward strand.
AGTTTTAGTACGGAACCTGACTCCCAGGGGTGGCCCAGGCAAGCTGAGACCACATTGGGAGGACATTATCCACGTTGTTATCAAGCAAATGGGTGATAATCCCGTTTTTGAAGTTCAACCAGAAGGTGGAAGAGGAAAAACTAGAGTCCTTCATAGGAACCTGCTTATGCCTTGTGATTCTCTCCCCATGGATTTGCCAAGAAGTCATAGCAATGTCTCCAAACGTCGAACCTTTAGACGTGAACGAAAAGTTGACAGAGAGTCATCTTCAGATGAAGATTGTTCGTATGTCTTACCTGCATTGAACCCCAATGCAGTGCCCTTCACCCCAAATCATGAACGGCTGCCAGATGCTGGCATCGCTTCAAAAGACCCATACGATGACCATAAACATGTGCCTATCCCAGATGATCCCCAATCTATAAATGATGCCTCAGAATCCGAAGCTTCCGATGACGACTCGTCGTGTCAGGAATCCCTTAGACGCCTGCCTGCAAGAGCAAGAAGACCCCCGAGTGTGTTAACTTATCCCGAATTAGGGAGACCTCAAGTTCAACGTCTTCATCCATCTGTGAATTCGTTGGATGCTCATCATGAACAGCCCCAACCTGTGACTTTGTTGCCCTTTCCGAATATAGTGTCTTTTCAGAATATAATGTACTCAGTTCCTCAGTGGTTGAAAATCGCTCATTGATCAGTTGTTTTCTGAACTCTAAATGCAACTCTTGCCACACTTTTTTGTAGGGGAGTATATGGGGAATCTCCTAAAGAACAATTGTTTTAATATGTGCAACATGTCTGTTAATATATTAATTGGTGTGGCGCGAGTTTAACTTTATTTTGGTATTTTTCTAGTGAATTATGATTTCGAACTTGATATAACATTGTAGTCATAGTAATTGGCGGGTACCGTGAATAGCTCAAATGAACATGCTAGCTCTGAATGACGTCACTATTGTTGTCGTCGTTCATTTTGGTAGAGGTCACGTTCACGGGATCCTCGTTCAATTGTATTTTATTATTGTTGCAGGTAAGCGAAACTTACTTCACATTTGTAATTTTGTCAAGAGGCATTCGTAGAATCAGTATACGTGTTGGGTTTGATAACATTCTGTCTTTTATTGACAAGATACCGAGTTACCACATGCCTTTTACTTTTCCATTACACTCGTTGGCCTGAAAGATGGCTGGTGCTTCCCAATGTCGTCACACGGTTACAGATCAGTCTAGAAATTAAAGATTTACATTCCCTACTAAGATTAATTAGTAGTTGATAATTTTCTGTTATTTTATAACTCACATAAAGGCTATTTTAAGTAAATGCTATAAATATTTTAGTGATGATTGTACGTTAATAGTTTTTCTGAACAGTTTTAATAAGTTAGTGGCTTGGGCTAGAGCCATCTTGCCATAGTGTATCTTGGTTTAACCCTATCATAGGAATGGTTGCTGAAGGTTTAAGTGATTAGGCAAATCTGATCACAACTGTAGACGGTACATGTCCTCGGGAGTCCAGCCTCTCGTGGCGTTACTTGCCTTTGGGCTTACCATAGTCATTCGCTTGACTTTGGTAGTATCATAGTTCTATAATAGTATGTAGTAGTCTTCGAGTGCAGTGTGTTGTTGATAGTACATGTTCACTGACCGGTACATGCTTTTTCCCTACCCACGAGATGTGGTTTACAGGTCATATAGAGTTATGGGCCTTGTATAGGCTAGTGTTAGTTGTAGCTTATGATTGTTGCATATGAGATGGTCGGCGGTTTCCTATTTACGGTAGTGCTTGGATAAACAAGTGTGTTAATCAAAGGTTATCATCGGGATGGTTCCCTAAGAACCATTAGAAGGTCGACGGTTTGCTCTGTGTACCGATAGTAGCTAATATTGAGATATTCGCTAGGAACCTCCTGAAGGTCAAACCTTCTTAGCAATGAGATAGTCGCTAGGAACCTCCTAAAGGTCAAACCTTCTTAGCATTGAGATAGTCGCCAGGAACCTCCTGAAGGTCAAACCTTCTTAGCATTGACCTAGTTATAATTGCTACCATTTAATAACTTCTTTAATTGGTCACTATTGTTGTCGTCGTTCATTTTGGTAGAGGTCACGTTCACGGGATCCCCGTTCAATTGTATTTTATTATTGTTGCAGGACCTGCTTTTGGAATAATAAAAACCTTTTTGAAATCAACTAGACGTCTCTTACACCCAATCAAAATGAAGTAGGCTATTCCTTGTGCGATTGGGTAATAGTTTTTATTTTAAAACATCGTCATGTCATGCATTTTACATACGGAGCAATCCGTACAGCTAGAAACTTGTCTCCGTGGTTATTTTGGTCAAGAAGATTTTCCTTGTGCCCTTGTGTTTGAGTGTCTATAAGTATATTAAAGTTTTACACAGCTCTCGACGATCACATATGGTAAATGGCTGAGTGAAAATAAAAAAACTTGTCTATTATCTGACTTTGAATTGCTCGTAAATTTATCTGAATAAAATAAACATAAAACCTCAAGATATCAGATAACATTTTATATAGATAACATTTATATAGAAATAGAATATTTTAATATAAACCAAACATCTGTTCTACCAAATTCATGATAAACCCATTTTTTTTTAAATGTGAAATATATGACTAACAACAAAGACTATGGAAGGCCGTTCTAGATTTAAACAAAAAACTTAAATAGGAAAGGCCGAAATGCATACAGCACAATCTGATAAACAGTAGAGACGTTCTGTGAATTTCTTTTAAATGAACATCCCAACTTTACTTGAAAACAGAGATACCAGACGGCTCTATTTAGGCCGTACACCGAGCTCTGAAAGACGCCTAGAAAGTGAGATTCTAAAATCTGTTGACAAACTGAGAATGCGAAAAAAATATAAACTTCGAAAAACCCGGCGATTGTTGGATAAATTAGACAAAAGAACTGATTATTTAACTCCGCGCAGACAAGATTTGTTAGCCTGAAAGCGTAGTTTGGTCGATAACGTTTCGGCCATAAGCAGTATGGTTTGCCCTAAATCATGTAAAAACAACACGATTTCGAAGTAAATTAATCATCATCCAGCCTTTTGAATAAATAAGGGCTTTGTCCCATTAAAAGAAAGAAAGATTTTAAAATCTACAAGTGTTTTAGATAACTTTTCACGACGAACTACTTATCACTTTAGGACATCTCCTGTATTGAGGGCCTTGCTATAAACTATCCGTCAACATGTGACACCTGCAGACCTAAGTGCTTGACTCTGAACTCGGATTTTAATCATTATACATTTACATTGACAAATTTATATTCAACACAAACTGAACATATGTAAAATGAAACATTTGCTTTCCTACCCGGCAATTGGGCATAATTAACATCATGCGCCTGGTTTAACAATATTATACAACCAAAAAGCAGCACCCCCCCCCCCCCACCCCAAAATAAAACAAGAAACAAAGAACCCACATATAGACAAATAACAAATACAAGATTTTACATCAATCTGAACAAGCTTAAAAGAGAGTGTTAAGATAATTTCAGAAAATCTCATGTATTAATAAAACAGGTTTGAATAACACATGTCACACAGACTGGCCATGGCAATTTTCTCAATAATTTCTTAGCTGATTGAAAAGTCTACATTAAACTTGATGCCCTTGATTTAGCTTGATTTAGCTGTATTACGGGTACCTTCTTAGGATATAAGTAAATCAGGACAGATTGGATGTAAGAAATCCAGTCACCGAATAGTTGACCCATAACTTTTGGAGCAGGGTCTAAACACTAAGCAAAAGCACTACAGCTATGTTTTAAGTCTGGAGTAAAAAAATGTCTCTGGGAAATAGGAAAAAGTAATTATGTGTAAAACTTATCTTTAAAATTAATAAAGATGATTTGAATGGAATAACAGTCACATTAAATGTTTTTTGAAGATATTTCATTCAAAAGCTTTATTCATAATACAAGTCTTAAATAAGATAACATTAAAGCTAGTCATGTTCTAACACATCTAATGTCAGTCGACCGATGTTCTTGCCATAGTTAAGATGCGTAATCATTGTCAATGTATTACAAAAGGATTCCAGAAAATTATACTGACCAAGGCTAAGCTCCTGTCAGTCGTCAAGCTAATGAAATACCATAGGTTTTGAACTTGCCATAGTTAAGATGCGTAACCATTGTCAATGTATTACAAAAGGATTCCAGAAAATTATACTGACCAAGGCTAAGCTCCTGTCAGTCGTCAACCTAAGGAAATACCATAGGTTTAGTTTATTACAACAATTTATAAAGGTATAAATGATATACCTCTTTTTAACACAATTAGAAACTTGTCTCCATGGTTATTTTAGACAAGAAGATTTTCCCTGTGCCCGTGTGTTTTAGTGTTCATAAATATATATATTTGCCTGTGCCCAGGGTTCAAAATAACCTTTGTTTTTAAACAAAAATTACCCATACATTTTCACACGGTTGGAAGCAGTCTGTAGCATTGTTGAACTTTCTTGATCCACATTTTACTTTTATAATCTATTATTACCTTTTATCTTTAAACACTTGACTAGTTTTCGTATAAACATTATTTATTTTATTTGAATTCTGTCTTTTACCATTTGAACAGTTTTATCTCATTCAATATACAATAGGCTATGTGTTTCTACCCTGGATTACCTTATATTTTTACTCTTCAGTTACTGTAATTTCCTTTTGATTTAAGCTCCTTTATTGAAAAAAAAAACAGGATATTTATACCCCAGCTCTCTCTAACCATATATCCTTTTGATATCGTAATCTCCCCTTGTTTACAAAAAAATACTGTTTAATTACCCAAGGCCTTTTTTATTTCCTGTCATTCTCCCATATAAACTCAAGAAATTCAACATACCTTTAGACTTGTTTCTGAGGCTATTGAGAAAGGACATCTATCCGAAAAGCTTCTAGCAAACCGTGTGTGATTCCGTTCTATGTTATGTATCCTTTACTTACTGTAAAACGCTGTATATATATTACTTTCTATTATATGTTTTTATCCTCTTAACTGTAGGTTTTGAGATGGAGTTTAGAACCGTATTGTTTGTTAATTGTAGGTTGTGAGATGGAGTTTAATAACCGTGCTGTTTAGTAATTGTAGGTTGTAAGATGGAGTTTATAACCTTGTTGTTTGTTAATTGTAGGTTATGAGATGTAGTTTATAACCATGTTGTTTGCTATGACTAATTGTAGGTTGTGATATGGAGTTTATAACCATGTTGTTTGTTATAACTGTTTTTTTTTTGTCATAACCGTGTGGTTTAATTGTAGGTTGTGAGATGGAGCTTATAACCGTGTTCTTTGTTAATCGTTGGTTGTTTGTTATAACTGTGCTGTTTTGTCATAACCGTGCTGTTTGTGAGATGGAGTTTATAACCTTATTGTTTGTTAATTGTAGGTTTGTGAGATGGAGTTTATAACCGTATTGTTTGTTAAATGTAGGTTATGAGATGTAGTTTATAAACACGCTGTTTGTTATAACTAATTGTAGGTTGTGGGATTGAGTTTATAACCATGGTGTTTGTTATAACTGTGCTGTTATAACCATGTTGTTTGTTATAACTATGCTGTTATGTCTTAATCATGCTATTTGTTAATGTTAGATTGTGAGATGTAGTTTATAACATTGTTGTTTGTTAATTGTAGGTTGTGAGATGGAGTTTATAACCACTTGTTCGTTATATTTGTGCTGTTTGTACTAACCGTGTGTTGTTTTTTTATTGTAGGTTGTGAGATGCAGTTTATAACCATGTTGTTTGTTATAACTAAATGTAGGTTGGGAGATGGAGTTTATAACCAGTGGTTTGCTATAACTGTGCTGTTTGGCATAACCGTGCTGTTTGTTATTTGTTGGTTGTTAGTTATAACTGTGTTGTTTTGTCATAACGGTGCTGTTTGTTAATCGTAGGTTGTGAGATGGAGTTTGTAACCTTTTGTTTGTTAATTGTAGGTTGCGAGATGGAGATTATAACCGTATTGTTTGTTAATTGTAGGTTATGAGATGGAGTTTATAACCGTTTTTTGTTGTTGTTTGTTATATAGGTTTTTCTGTGCCGGGGGGGGGGGCAAATTTATGGGGTTCAATCTCAGTCTACCGATGTTCTTGCCATAGTTAAGATACGTAACCATTGTCAACGTATTATTAAAGGATTCCAGAAAATTCTACTGACCTAGGCCAAGCTCCTGTCAGTCGTCAACCTAATGAAATACCATAGGTTTAGTTTATTACAACAATTTATGGGATATAAAGGTCTAAATGATATACCTCTTTTTAACACAATTAGAAACTTGTCTCCATGGTTATTTTAGACAAAAAGATACGATTTTCACCTTTGCGATGACTTAAGATGTAACTCATGTTAAACTGGAATCCCATTGTAATGTTATTGCTTAGTGATCCGTTGTAGATTTTATCATGAAACCGCAGTACCGTATGTTAGTATGTCAGATAACGAGTTTTTTGGAGGGAAATTTATACATATACAAGTCTATGTGCGCCGATTGCAATTACTGTGTATGAAAGCTACGACAATCATGTAAGTATACGTTTAAAGAAAATTTCAAAACTATTGGCTATTTTCACTCGGCTAGCTTCAAATAAAATGCTTTTTAGTCGTACTCTGTCAAGAACCAAGGCTTAATAAACGTATTTCCCTGTGATTTCAATTTTGTTTTCTTTTCGAGCACAATTTTGGTTTGTACAGGTTACAGACTGAATAAATCTATCATTTTTTTTTTTCGAATGAACTCCAAACCATTTCATTCTCAGGACAATCACAATTGATGAAAAAGCGCGAAGTTTTGGAAAATTAATATATATTTCTTAATTTGTTCCAGTGCAAAAAGGAAGCTATAAATTCTTGGACAAAAGGCCGAACGTTAACTCGTTAAGACAAACACGTTTGCAAAAAAGCATCGATTCTTAATAATTTGTCTTCAATAGCATGTTGAAATTGTTATAATTTGACATTTTTTATGCAATCCCTTGCTTTTAAACACTAATTATAGCTAGCATATATCATCCAGATATGGCCTTATTGCCATGAATGTTTTCACATTTATTTTCCAGGGGCATTCTTCCAGTGTTATGTTTGGTCCTGATTATCGCAGGCGTATCCGCGGACCAAGGTTCGGTATTTTTCGGTATTTTACTCACGATTCATATAACACTTGATTGATTGATGTTTTACGCCAGCCTCAGGTTAGGACAACAGAAGCTATTGATTGGTTTGTTGGTTGTATTGTACATGCACACAAGTACCCTGGTAATTTGAATACTGAGAGCGATCTAAAAATCTAGTATAGTTTTAAGAACTCTATCTGAGAATTACAGACAGAAGGTCTAGTTTGAGAGGCACATAGGCTTGTCGGTCAATTTTAGAGAGTAAACCACTGACAAAAAGACTTGAAATGAGGGCAATCTAATACTAAAGCTAACCGTTTTGTGTGCCTTTCACTTTCATTTAAATATATTTAACCTAACTGATGGGCATGTATAATGTGTCCCATGTTTTAGTGGTTTAACTTGTAGTAAGCTCGTGTAAATTGGCGTTCTTAACAAATATCTGAACGGTTATGGCGCGAGCAGGCTTTTAAAGTAGACCAACTTGTGTTGTTGCTGTAATTTTAAGAATTAAGAATGATAATTGTTTGACTGACATAACAGTTATTTGGTTGGGGGAAAATCACAATCACAAATTAAAACAATGTTCACCGTACTAATGATAAAACATCAAGACATCACCAAGAATATTCAGTTACACTTGACGAAAACACCTGCACAGGTGTCGAAAGCTCGTGTTGTTAAAAAACAACTTATCATTAGTATGGAACCCACGTTTAAAGAGAGTTTCAAACATTTCTTAAATTTTCACTGTACTTGAATTAATGGGTGATTATTATGTCCAATGGCTTCTTTGAGGAAAATTATCTGTTTTCGACAGAATTTAAGTCGAAGGAACTTCAAGAATTGATGAGGGTATTTACTGATGCTGTCAATGCTAAGGATGCTGAACGTGTAGCCAGACTTTTTGCCAGCGATGGTCGTCGAATGGCCCCTAAAGATTATACACGGGTCGGATTTGAAGGTAGGAGGTTTTAGTGATGGGGTTTTTGGTTGAACCCATTGAGTGCTCCCCCACCCCCCCCCCTCGTTATTCGAAAAATTACCCCCCCCCCCTCCCTCCCTGTCTCTCTCTCTCCTCCCCAAACTTGATGTTGGAATTGTTTCTGTGGTTTTAGAGGTTTACAAAATCTTTTGTCGGGGCTTCGCCCCAGAATGGAAATAGACACCAGGGTGCACTTAACTTTCCAGGCTTTCGTCCGCAGCCCATGTTGTCCAGATTTTTTGGTGCAACACTGTCGGTCTAGCTTTGTGCCTGGCCCAAGGAAAAGTTTACAATTTTCCTAGGAGGTTTTTCACTCTATCACCCTGTATGTAACATGAGTTGCCATATCCTTGTCGATGGTCGGAAGCCTCCTCTGAGAAAAAGCCCGGTTTGAAATAAAAATCGAATGCTCGAATGCGGTGAAAATCACCAATCAATAAATCTTAATTTGGGTTACAATCCCAGCTGTAATAACATAATAATATAGACTATATACCGGTACGAAAATAGAATCTAAATATAAAACATAATGCTTAATTCGTTTTGACAATGTACATTAGAGCAGTGTTTAAAACTAGCCTAGAATTTACATGAATGAAATAATACGATTTTTAAAGAAATATCAGATTGAGACTGACAAAGTAATGGATTGTGTGTCTGGTCATGGCAATTCAACCAACTTTAAGTTTACTTCTTTATCCGATTTACTGATGAGAGCTTATATTGGGCAAACTATCATGTGTCGTTTGCAGAAATCAAAAGTGCCTATAAAGGGTTGTTTGAATCAGGACTAGATGTTGAACTCCTCGGGTTTCGATTGGTCAAGGTCATATATCGAGGAGATGATATTGCTGTAGTTGAATGGATTTGTTCTTTACAAATAGATGGCAAACCCTTCGAACATAAGTAAGTAGCATATACGTCATTCTAGTAAGTGGAACTGAGTGATGAAAAAAATTACAGTTAATTAATAGCCTGATGCCTTATGACGTCACTCGAAAACTGGGATATACAAAGAGGTTTTGCTTTGAAGTGATGGTTCTGTTGGCTATAGGCCTATACTTATCTGTACCAAAAGCAGAACCCTTTTCGTCCTCCATTTTTCATTTTCCGTCTAATAGCCCGATGACGTCATTAAGCTATATGTCTATTACATTTTTCAATACATTTGACAACTGCAGTTAACTGTATCTAGTGCTAGTGGACCTCTCTGTTTATGACTAATCAATGATGATAAATGCTGATAATATTTATATTTAAATTTAGCATTTAATCTATCTCTCTACAGATTTTAATTAGAAAATGACACATTTTTCCTTATGTTGTAGGGACTTGTTTGTCTATACAAAGGAAGGCGAAAAACTGAAAATTCTAGCTGGCATGTATAATGAAAGATCATGAAAGAGCTACCTGTGGAACAGTACGCTTTTTTATGACGTCACACCCGCAATTGTTACGTCACAAAAGAAAGGGTTAGTCAGATTTAAATGTATTTGAATAAACCGAAGTTATTACGAGTCATTTATTGTTTCTCCGTTTAGAATCTATTAGCTACGATATTGTTTGTTAGAAAAAGAGATATTTTCTTTAGATCTAGGTTTCATACACATGTTTTGTTTATCGTCTATGCTTGATCTTGATTTGCTACCGTCATAAATCATGTAATTTCACTCTACATTTTCAATCGATGGTCTGCTGAAATTGAGTGTCAACGCCAAAATTGATTATCTGTGGGTGCAGTTGTTTTCCAGATTGGTCAAAGGTCCAGATAAATATTGAATGAACGTATACACAGTTGCCTTTCAGTCTAAAATTAGTCGCCCCATTCCTAATGTCAGGAAGTGACCTCTAACGCTGAAAGCGGTCATTTTAATCCATAGGTCATGGGGCCTCTTTTTGCACATAGGCCTACAACATGGTACAATTGCGTCCAAGACGTAAGTTCCTATAGTTTTACAATAGGAACTATAGTTTTACAACACTGATTTACGCCCGACGTAACTTACGCCAGCTTTGTAAGACAGGGCCCAGGGCCCACTTGCACAAAGCGCTCTTAACTAAGCGTACTCTTTAATGTATGTCTACAACATGGGACAACATGGTGCTCGTAAACTTTCCATGTTGTAGAGATATGCTAAGAGTCCTCTTAAGTTAAGAGCGCTTTGTGCAAGTGAGCCCTGGGCTCTAGAGTTTGCCACGGAGATCTCCTACACTTACTTAGGGATACCATTAGTTACCTCAAGCATTTAAGACACTATTGACTATTGAGGACGCCTCGTGGAGCTTATAGAAATGGTCGGTTAAATGGGGATTGAGTCGACATGGAGCGTCGCCATCTTGCCCCGGTTCGTCAAAATGAGACTACCTCGGGCAATCGACAGTCGCGGAGTTCTGCACGAAGACAAAAACCACGTGGAACGAAAGACCCAATTATAGAAAAAAAATCCGTGAACAATTATTTAAAAAAAAAATCTGCTGAATATTTTTAATTGTATAAATTTACAAATGACTGAATAAACTCCATAAAGTTACAAGCGCCCAACCATTTTGGTATCATGGGGCGGGGGGGGGGGAGATATTGGACTTTCCATTGAACATTTTAGTCTTTATAAAAGAAAATTTAAAGGAATAGAAAGGTGTGGCTTTGCTGAATTTACATGATACTTAACTTTTAAAATCGCATCAGTCATTTTTTAAATTTTGTTTTAAATCTCTTTTTATATCTGTGTGGTAGAGCTTTCTATTTTATGTACCGAATAATGCTAGGTTGACACGCAGAGTTGTGTCCGGACACAACTCTTTATGGCGTTTGTCAGTTAGCGCCTTGCCAAACCAGCATTATATTGTTATAGTTCTGTGCTCTCCATTTACAGGTCAGTAGACTGATAGTTGTTATTTTCAGTAATATTAGGATGCCATCTATCGGTATTCGACTGTCCGTGGTTCTGCGAATCATTTGGTTCCTTGAAATACTGCATCGAAAGTTCCGGAAACTTGCATCTGCCGGTTTGTGTGTAATTGCTTTGACGGACACCCGAATTCCGATAGTTGACATCAAATCGCCAGATTGGCTTAAGCTGATTGAAACTGGTTGGTAGTTCGGTGAACACTAAAGATATTTTATGCTAATTCATCCGGTTGTTTAAAGCAAATAAGTTTTTAAAGCTTTCTGAACATAAAGTAATTCCTGTTCAAAATCTTATGTATGGAAGCCCAGAAGGCTCACTTAATTATTTGTGTTTTGATAATTGTTTCCAAGTCGGATAATTTGTTTTTGAGGTTAAGCTCAACTTTTCACGTTCCCTAATGAAACAACATGCTAGATATATAATTTTGGTCGATTTTGACAAAACTATGGAAGCCTGTTATGACCATATTGTCAATATCTCAAAAGATTATTTTTGTTCGTTTTTTGATATTGTTGTTTAAGATAATTGGTTGTAAAGGTCCCTTTCACAACTCTTTATGGCGTTTGTCAGTTAGCGCCTTGCCAAACCAGCATTATATTGTTATTGTTCTGTGCTCTCCATTTACAGGCATCACTGCCCACATTGAATGAACGAACACACCCGGGGAGGAGAGTTACTGACTTATTGTGTTAAAATACTCAGGACATCAAGTACTAGTCTGTGTGTGACTTATATGATATCCAAACCATCATCTCCTGTAAATAAAACCTGTTCCTGTTTGTTTTCAATCAAGTCGTCTGAATTCTTTTTGTGGGCTATTCACGTCCTCGTATTCCCGGGCTACATAAATTGGTGACCCCGACGTGATACCGTGTGGCAAATTCACCCTGTATTTGGACTGGATGAGTTCTGGAAAGATCATCAGTGTATCTTTTGGATGCTACAGAGTGATCCTGAACTTTACAAGTATATGACGTTACCAGTGGTCAGTTAATGGTGTATGGAGGACCTGCCGGCACTTGTGATTCTTGCACTAAAGAACTGAACTGTGTGATGTGTGAATTCAATTGGAAAGTGAGTGAAATATTAAAAGAGACTGGAAACAGTGAACTTTTGTGTACCTTTCTTGAGATGCTAATAGCTCGAGAAAGGGAGCCGGACACATATGGCAGTTTTGGCCACAAATGGAGGACACATATGGTTATTACGAAACCTCTAACCATAGAAATCCAAATTATCTCCAGACACCTGAAAAGTATTATTTTGCATTTTAATTTGACCAAACTGCGATCAGCCAGATAAATTGTACCACATCTTTTGCAAGGAAAATCACACTTAAACGATAGACCTACGATCGCCTTTGTGGGTCGGACTTGTGAGCCTCGAAAACTGGGTCACATAAAACTCCTGTCAGTAATGAAAATGTAAAATCAGAACTTCTGCAACACTTTTGAATTTATAACTACATGTAGGTCTGATTTAAATTCAAAAACTAAACTAAAGATAAAAAGATCACAGTAAAATTTGCGTTTGGCATCCAAAGCATGAACGATTAGAGTTCGGCTTCCACTAAAACCAGTTCTCCGTCAATATGTCGTGGGATTGAGTCACACTAGAACCATTAAATGCATCTTCAAACTAAAGGTTCTAAATTCGAGGTACATAAAAAAGTTGACGTACATAAATCTTAAATAATAAAACAAAGAAATAAAGCCAGAGTTACATATTTAAAACTACACCTTCCCGTTTTTATTCCATACTCATACAAAACGATAAGCCAATTTTCCACTCCTTTTTCCCACGAAATGCTGTCTTTAATTGGAGACAATTTGTAAAACTATTCATGGTAAAGCTATAGACATTTAAAGGTCCGATAGCTTATATATTTAGCCTCAAGTGAGACCAACACATACTTGTATCATTATTGTCTAAATGTGCCATTTAATGAAATAGCGGAACCTAATTCGGTTGAAAATTAGCATTACACTATTGAATTAAATTTGCGTCACTCACAAGTGAAAGATGCCATACTGATTATTAACAATACTTCTTTGTTAACAATACGTATTGTTTTCAAGACAATTGAAAGTCTTGAAAACAATACGTATAAAAGTATATAGCAATACTTAAACAACAACGTAGTACAACTATCTGGTCGTTATTAGATGAAAAAGTAATAACTTTACTTAACTTTTATCGATATATTTTGGTATTTTGTATTGCCAGATCTTAACATTTATCCGAAAGCTAAGAAAATTCAAGTATGATGCTAAAACTGCATGAAAGCAGATATAAACAAAAACTACGGTAAACTTCAGTCACTTAAAAAGGCATGAGCTGCCAAAATTAACACTTTTTTCATAATTTCTGATGGGCACAATAGTAAGAGGCTTTGACGGCCATTGAAAAACTAAATGATTGGCGTTGGAATAAGGAAAATCCATACAGTATGTGGCCTGTACTTACCGAAAACGTGTTCGAAAAGTAAACAAAATTTAAATAACCGGGACGACCATTCATTCATTCTAACCCAAAGTTAGTTCAAAACAATACTTTATTGTATATTTTCGAGATTAGAAGCACTTAAAAGGTTCTTAATCATAAGTCTTGAGAAAAATAACCAATAATTTCAAGATTCTGTTTTAACGTCAAAATATCAACATTTTGGAAGCTCATGCTACTTTAAAGACTTTTATATTAAGCAAAAACATAACGCAGGAGTATATATTAAAAAAACTAGATATTCTAAATATTTGAAATAAAAATAAAAAGCAGAAAAATCTTTGGAGTTAAATATCCAATAGTGAGCAGCCCTAAAATTAAAAGACTATCTCAGGTGTACTAAGATATTATGCGCTTGTAAAAGAAGCGCTTTAGAAATTCCGTCCCCTAAGAAACTGGTATCTAATAAATTGGCCCTGTATGTAATGTACTACACTGTATATGTTCCCTGATTATAAAAGAAACCAACAATTTCCATCTGAGGCAAAACGGACCAATATTGACTTCAAAACTGAAAATTCACGAATTCTCAAAAAATACCAAATCCGTGTCTTTTCAGAGCAACTAGCCTATAATTGCTCTCAAATGTTCTCAGATACCTTGAAATGTCTATCGAAAGTGAAAAAAACCGTGTCCCAACGGCCTGTCTCCGTTAGGAGAAAGCCGTTTGTGGCCAGATCGGACACATATGGTGGACACTTTTGGCACTTTTATGAAATTTAAATTTTTGTCATTTCCAAATGAAAGACCAGCCTAAATCATGTTAAAACCCACTTTCACTTTTTCCATGAGGTTTTTAGAAATATATAAAAATATATTTTTAAATATTTCTTCTCAGTATCCGAAACCCCCTCCGAAAGACCCTCATTCAAAACTAAACGAATTTAAGGATTTTCGCTGCTTTAACAGCTACAAATACTGGCACATGAGTAATACAGCACATACCGAAGATAATTTAGAAGTTTTGAAGCCGAAAAATTAATTGAATATCGTCAAATGTCGGAAAGCGAATAGTTCATATCAGGATGTACGTGGAGAAGAATATGGTTTCTGCCATACTCAACTACGATCTAATAGAATATACGTCATTAATTGAACCGTATGTGTTTCCTGTTGATGGAAAATGCAAAGAAACCAAGAATTACAATCTACCCTCTACTTTTGAAGAAAAAAGACCAATATTGACTTCAAAACTGAAAATTCACGAATTCTCAAAAAATACCAAATCCGTGTCTTTTCAGAGCAACTAGCCTATACTTGCCCTCAAATGTCCTCAGATACCTTGAAATGTCCATCGAAAGCGAAAAAACCCGAAATTGAACCATTACCATATGTGTCCCAACGGCCTGTCTCCGTTAGGAGAAAGCCGTTTGTGGCCAGACCGGACACATATGGTGGACACTTTTGGCACTTTTATGAAATTTAAATTTTTGTCATTTCCAAATGAAAGACCAGCCTAAATCATAACAAACCACTTTCACTTTTTCCATGAGGTTTTTAGAAATATCTAAAAATATATTTTTAAATATTTCTCGTCAGTATCCGAAACCCCCTCCGAAAGACCCTCATTCAAAACTTAACAAATTATAGGATTTTCGCTGCATTTACAGCTACAAATACTGGCCCATGAGTAATACAACACATACCGAAGATAATTTAGAAGTTTTGAAGTCGAAAAAGTAATTGAATATCGTCAAATGTCGGAAAGCTAATAGTTCATATCAGGATGTACGTGTAGAAGAATATGATTTCTGCCATACTCAACTACGATCTAATAGAATATACGTCATTAATTGAACCGTATGTGTTTCCTGTTGATGGAAAATGCAAAGAAACCAAGAATTTCAATCTACCCTCTACTTTGAAAGAAAAAAGACCAATATTGACTTCAAAACTAAAAATTCACGAATTCTCAAAAAATACCAAATCCGTGTCTTTTCAGAGCAACTAGCCTATAATTGCCCTCAAATGTTCTCAGATACCTTGAAATGTCTATCGAAAGCGAAAAAAACCGAAATTGAACCATTACCATATGTGTCCCAACGGCCTGTCTCCGTTAGGAGAAAGCCGTTTGTGGCCAGACCGGACACATATGGTGGACACTTTTGGCACTTTTATGAAATTTAAATTTTTGTCATTTCCAAATGAAAGACCAGCCTAAATCATGTTAAAAACCACTTTCACTTTTTCCATGAGGTTCTTAGAAATATCTAAAAATTTATTTTTAAATATTTCTTGTCAGTATCCGAAACCCCCTCCGAAAGACCCTCATTCAAAACTAAACGAATTTAAGGATTTTCGCTGCTTTAACAGCTACAAATACTGGCACATGAGTAATACAGCACATACCGAAGATAATTTAGAAGTTTTGAAGCCGAAAAATTAATTGAATATCGTCAAATGTCGGAAAGCGAATAGTTCATATCAGGATGTACGTGGAGAAGAATATGGTTTCTGCCATACTCAACTACGATCTAATAGAATATACGTCATTAATTGAACCGTATGTGTTTCCTGTTGATGGAAAATGCAAAGAAACCAAGAATTACAATCTACCCTCTACTTTTGAAGAAAAAAGACCAATATTGACTTCAAAACTGAAAATTCACGAATTCTCAAAAAATACCAAATCCGTGTCTTTTCAGAGCAACTAGCCTATAATTGCCCTCAAATGTCCTCAGATACCTTGAAATGTCCATCGAAAGCGAAAAAACCCGAAATTGAACCATTACCATATGTGTCCCAACGGCCTGTCTCCGTTAGGAGAAAGCCGTTTGTGGCCAGACCGGACACATATGGTGGACACTTTTGGCACTTTTATGAAATTTAAATTTTTGTCATTTCCAAATGAAAGACCAGCCTAAATCATGTTAAAAACCACTTTCACTTTTTCCATGAGGTTTTTAGAAATATCTAAAAATATATTTTTAAATATTTCTCGTCAGTATCCGAAACCCCCTCCGAAAGACCCTCATTCAAAACTTAACAAATTATAGGATTTTCGCTGCATTTACAGCTACAAATACTGGCCCATGAGTAATACAACACATACCGAAGATAATTTAGAAGTTTTGAAGTCGAAAAAGTAATTGAATATCGTCAAATGTCGGAAAGCTAATAGTTCATATCAGGATGTACGTGTAGAAGAATATGATTTCTGCCATACTCAACTACGATCTAATAGAATATACGTCATTAATTGAACCGTATGTGTTTCCTGTTGATGGAAAATGCAAAGAAACCAAGAATTTCAATCTACCCTCTACTTTGAAAGAAAAAAGACCAATATTGACTTCAAAACTAAAAATTCACGAATTCTCAAAAAATACCAAATCCGTGTCTTTTCAGAGCAACTAGCCTATAATTGCCCTCAAATGTTCTCAGATACCTTGAAATGTCTATCGAAAGCGAAAAAACCCGAAATTGAACCATTACCATATGTGTCCCAACGGCCTGTCTCCGTTAGGAGAAAGCCGTTTGTGGCCAGACCGGACACATATGGTGGACACTTTTGGCACTTTTATGAAATTAAAATTTTTGTCATTTCCAAATGAAAGACCAGCCTAAATCATGTTAAAAACCACTTTCACTTTTTCCATGAGGTTCTTAGAAATATCTAAAAATTTATTTTTAAATATTTCTTGTCAGTATCCGAAACCCCCTCCGAAAGACCCTCATTCAAAACTAAACGAATTTAAGGATTTTTGCTGCTTTAACAGCTACAAATACTGGCACATGAGTAATACAACACATACCGAAGATAATTTAGAAGTTTTGAAGCCGAAAAAGTAATTGAATATCGTCAAATGTCGGAAAGCTAATAGTTCACATCAGGATGTACGTGTAGAAGAATATGGTTTCTGCCATACTCAACTACGATCTAATAGAATATACGTCATTAATTGAACCGTATGTGTTTCCTGTTGATGGAAAATGCAAAGAAACCAAGAATTACAATCTACCCTCTACTTTTGAAGAAAAAAGACCAATATTGACTTCAAAACTGAAAATTCACGAATTCTCAAAAAATATAAAATCCGTGTCTTTTCAGAGCAACTAGCCTATAATTGCCCTCAAATGTCTTCAGATACCTTGAAATGTCCATCAAAAGCGAAAAAACCCGAAATTGAACCATTACCATATGTGTCCCAACGACCTGTCTCCGTTAGGAGAAAGCCGTTTGTGGCCAGACCGGACACATATGGTGGACACTTTTGGCACTCTTATGAAATTTAAATTTTTTGTCATTTACAAATGAAAGACCAGCCTAAATCATGTTAAAAACCACTTTCACTTTTTCCATGAGATTCTTAGAAATATCTAAAAATATATTTTTAAATATTTCTTCTCAGTATCCGAAACCCCCTCCGAAAGACCCTCATTCAAAACTAAACGAATTTAAGGATTTTCGCTGCTTTAACAGCTACAAATACTGGCACATGAGTAATACAACACATACCGAAGATAATTTAGAAGTTTTGAAGCCGAAAAATTAATTGAATATCGTCAAATGTCGGAAAGCTAATAGTTCATATCAGGATGTACGTGTAGAAGAATATGGTTTCTGCCATACTCAACTACGATCTAATCGAATATACGCCATGCATTGAACCGTATGTGTTTCCTGTTGATGGAAAATGCAAAGAAACCAAGAATTTCAATCTACCCTCTACTTTTGAAGAAAAAAGACCAATATTGACTTCAAAACTGAAAATTCACGAATTCTAAAAAAATACCAAAATCGTGTCTTTTCAGAGCAACTAGCCTATTATTTACCCTCAAATACCCTGAAATGTCCATCGAAAGCGAAAAAAACCGAAATTCAACCATTACCATATGTGGCCAGACGGTCTGTCTCCGTTAGGAGAAAGCCGTTTGTGGCTAGACCGGACACATATGGTGGACACTTTTGGCACTTTCATGAAATTTAAATTTTTGTCATTCTCAAATGATAGGCCAGCTTAAACCATGTTAAAAACCACTTTCACTTTTTCCATGAGGTTTTTATAAATAATTAAAAAAATATTTTTAAATATTTCTTGTCAGTATCCGAAAACCCCTCCGAAGACCCTCATTAAAAATTGTACAAATTTAAGGATTTTCGCTGCATTTAAAGCTACAAATACTGGCACATTATATTACAACACGGATCGAAGATGTTTAAATCGTTTTTGTCCAGAGATAATGCCAAATTAAAAAAAAATTATTTATCGCCAAATGTCGAAAAGATATCAACTACATGTACTATCTACTAGATCGTACGTCATGTAATGATCCGTATATGTTTCTTGTTGATGAACCCATTACCCGATTCGCCCATGCCTGTCACCCATTAGCCAGTTTGTCAATTTCTTATTCCCTGATTGCGTATTATCGCTTTGGAGGCTTTGTGTAGCCCATTACCCAATTCGACTGTTACCCATTACCCAATTCGCCCCTGTCTGTCACACATTACCCAGTTCATCCATCCCCCATTTCCCTGATCGCGTATTATCGCTTTGGAGGCGTTGTGTAGCTCATTACCCAATTCGGTTGTGACCCATTACCCATTATCCAATTCGCCCCTGCCTATCACCCATTACCCAGTTCGTCAATTCCCTATTCCCTGTTTGCGTATTATCGCTTTGGAGGCTTTGTGTAGCCCATTACCCAATTCGACTGTTACCCATTACCCAATTCGCCCCTGTCTGTCACCCATTACCCATTTCGTCCATCCCCCATTTCCCTGCTCGCGTATTATCGCTTTGTAGGAGTTGTGTAGCCCATTACCCAATTCGACTGTTACCATTTACCCAATTGACCGATTGCTTGATGACGTCACTTGGAATTTACGCGCAAAGCATTTGGGGGGATTGAGGGATCTGAACATAATTTTAAAATATGGCGTAAGACATAAAACTGTACCGAGAAGAAGACGTTAAAGGCGTAAAATTACCAGAAAAATGTGTGGATAAAAACAAGTTATGTCATCAATGTTTTCCAAAAAAGTGACATCTTGCTAACACTCTGAAACTTCGGGGATTTATGTGCGTGAAATACCCTCTGATAGACTGCAGGTCATTTTGAATATGGCGACCAAATAGGTAACCGTGAACTGTACAATTTCCAAATCATCTCGAGGACCCCACAAAAGTACCCCCGTGATAATGTTAGGGACCGAAACACTCTGTTTGTTAACTTTTAGCCTCGATCAGTTATATAATTGAAGCATTGGAGGATTCCTGATGTGTACCGAAACTGCGTCTGTCTACAACATGTGGTTTTCCGGGCTAAATAAAATATATAAACAAATATCTTTCTAACTGATATTAGAATTTAATAAATTTATAATTATTTTTAGTTTATTTTTTCGTCTGCTGTGAAACATTTTGATATTTACTTTCGACGCCATTTTTATTCAGCCCCAAAATACGGTGATTTACCGTATAAAAACCGCAGACTGCCCGAGGCGTGTCAAAGCCGACCGGTAGAGAGCGAAGATAGCCGAAGGGAGTTCCGAGTGATCTTGTTCAGGTTGTTGAGACGAAATTTCTTGAGTGTCGACAAAGCTATCGAGTTCCGCATCAAGAACAAATTGGGGGTAATGTTGTGCAAGGTACCATTTGCACAACGAAACATGGATGCACGAATGCTTTGACGAAGAGCACTTGCATTTCAATAACGATGAAGGTCGGTAGTACGTCACCACTGTTCTGCCAAACCGACTCCAGTACCGGGTCTCCGACCCATGCCCATGATACACAGAGAAAAAGTATCTGTCCTTTTGATGAGCTTACTCCCATACAGATACAGTTGGTATATTCAACTTGGATGCTTTATTATTTTGATTTATGCATGATTCCTTTGTCTTTGGTTTTATTATGTGGCTGTCTAGAAGTTTGTCAAGCACAGTAACATCCAAGGCTTTAGCAACCATCGAGTCGGCAAATTGAACCGATGAAATATGCGGACATTGGTATGTGGATATTCCTGATCGACCGTGTAAAGCCGCTTTCTCTCTGCATGAGTCCAGCTCGCAACCAACACATTGTTTGTGTGACGAGATTTGAACTTGTACGTGTACTGGGTGATCAGGGCCTCTTATTGATTTGCTTACAAGGTACAAACCATTTCGGTTATCAACACATATTCCATCATGGTGGACATCCGTTGACATTCGCCGGGGAACCTCTTTTGTGTGAGTTTTGAAATGGCGTTTGAGGGTTTTTTTCAATATGGATTTATTGCAATGAAGACAGATTGTGGATTTGGTCGATACGCTTGAAGCTTCAGTTGTTTGTTTACTCTCGATCGACGACGTGTCTCCGCTGGAACGTCTAACACTTGAAAGCGTGGCCGGGTTTTTGGACTTTGCTGTCTTCTCCGTTGCTGTATCCTGCTTCTGGGCCTTGGTTAACGGACAAGACTTACAGTGATCCTTAAAGCGTGTTTTTCTCTTCACCACCAAACCACATAGGCAATGGTAATGCGCATGCCTGTCTACCTGATTTGACTGGCACTCCTTCAGAAAGCATGGGCATATACACTTTCCTGTAAACAAAGTTAAAAATATCCAATTAAATATATATTAAATCTTGAAAGAAACGCTTGAACAAAACAACCAAGTTTATGTTATCATATGACTCTTTATAACTAGCTATAAGAATGCTATTGGTAAGATAATGTCCTGGGTGCGGAGTGTGCATTGTAGCTTAAACCATGAAGACGTAGTCATTAGACTACAAAATGCAATATGGAATCAATTTCATGGCGCACAATCCTACTTTCTTAGTAGAAAAACGTTGAATAAATTTGAAAAATCCACTGCATTTTCAGAGAAAATCGGAGAAAATAAAACGCCAACGGAGTGTAATGTCCGATTCTCCGGATTATCTTATAAAATATACTATTCCTATTGTCTTAACTGTAACGCAAATGCAATGTGAGGTGCCTCCTTAGCTTATTGTGTTGGTAGAATCAAATAACGATGATTGAAACTCATTTATTGAATTTTATGAACTTTCCGAATGAAATATGGTGTTATCTACTGATGACATTTGACCTCTATGACCACAAACTTTTAGGATTTTGGTTTGAGCCCCAATTACCGAGCTCCGTGGTTGTTCTAACTAGAAAGGCCACCAGGCTTGGTAATTGGGCTTGAGACTCAATCATAAAATTGTGTGGTTATAGATGACAGTTAGTTAAGCAGATAACACCATATGTTAGTCAGAGAAATCATAAAATTCATAAATAAATGAGTTTCAATCATCGCTACCCAGGCAACCCCAGTCCCGACTATAACTTCAGACAAATTAACATGGGATGAGGACACAGATAAACTAGACTGTTTTCTGGAAGATATCTCTCAGCATGTCAATCAGTTTGATCATATAATAAGAAACTTAACTAATGGCACCGAACCGGTTGATTCTTGTATTAAAGCTTTTACAGATCTATTGTACACATCTGCGTTCAAAACTTTCGGTAAGACTGCCAAGGGAGGTAAATCTAAGCTAGGTCAACCGATTAAGTCCCCTTGGTTTAATAAAGACTGTCAAAATGCAAAGTACAGCTACAAGAAGGCTAGAAAACTTGTGACTAGACATGGGGATGTGTTTATCTGGGATCTTATTGATGCTAAGAGAAATTATAATAGAACTAAGAAGAAAGCACGGTACAAGTATGCTTGTGATCAAGGAACACTTTTACAAGATAGTCTGTCCAAATCTCCCTCTAATTTCTGGAAGAATGTTAACCGTCTTATCAAGGGTAATTCATGTGAAACCGACTTAGATGTTGACGATTTTTATAATTTTTTCAGCGAGACTGACATGATTTATGGGCCTGACTGTACGTTTGAAAACAACGAAACATTGCAAATCGACGAATTAGATAGATATATAACAGAAGATGAAGTTAGAAATGCAGTTGGTAAATTGAAAAAGAAAAAGGCATGTGGTCCTGATATGATCTGTTCAGAAATATTCATATCTGGCATTGATATCCTGGTGCCGTATATAACTAAGATTTTTAATTATTTATTTGATAACAGTATGTACCCGGATGTTTGTTGCAGGGGTGTTATTACCCCTATACATAAAAAGGGGGACAAAAACAATGTAAATAACTACAGGGGTATAACATTGATAAGTACTTTCGCTAAATTATATTCAATAATATTACATGATAGAATGTATGATTTTGCAGAATTGAATGGAACACTGGATGAGGGCCAATTTGGTTTCCGACAAGACAAAAGTACTGTTGATTGTATATATATTCTGTATAAAATAATTTTTGAGTCACTGCAAGCCAAAGAAAAGTTATATTGTGCCTTTGTTGATTTTCAAAAGGCATTTGATTCTGTAAATAGATCCAAGTTATGGCTTAAGTTATGCAACATCGGATACAGTACTAAACTTGTAAAAGCCATCTACTCGGTTTACCATTCTGTCAAAGCTTGTGTCAAATTACATGGTAATGTTTCGTCATACTTTGATCAGCATGTTGGTCTAAAACAAGGCGAGCCATTGTCGCCATTATTGTTTTCTTTGTTTATTAATGATATTTTCACTGAATTGATTTCTAACGATGTAAATAACTCTTTCCTTATCCAATTCCAAATATTTGTCTTACTCTTTGCCGATGACGCTGTGCTTTTCTCTAAAACGCCCGAGGGATTAAATCTCCTGTAAAAGAACTTGAAAGAATACTGTGATAAATATGATCTTACTGTTAACACTAATAAGGCTAAAATAATGGTCTTTGGAACCAAAAAATACAAAGGTAATTTCCGTGGGTTATACAATAATTTACCATTAGAAGTAGTCGATACTTTCTGTTATCTTGGTGTCTCATTTAAATACAACTTGTCAATGAAAGAAGCACCCAAATTACTAATTGAAAAGGCAAAGAAAGCTGTTTATATGTTAAAACTATGTTTTAAAAAAGTCAATTTTAATATACAATTAAAAATTGAATTGTTTGATAAGATCATAAAACCAATGTTATTGTACGGCTGTGAGCTATGGGGTTTTATTGATTTTAGAGAGGTTGAAGTTGTACATACTCAATTTTTGAAATATGTATTAGGGGTCCCCAAAAATACGCCAAATATGTTTTTATATTCGGAGTTTGGTCGTTTCCCTCTGATTGTTCATTGTAAACTAAGAATAGCTAAGTATTGGTGTAGAATTAATAGCAAGCAAGACAGTTTAATCTTCCGACTTTTACACCACCAGATAAATACGGAAAGACGACTTAAGTCAATATACAATTGGGGTGCTGAAGTGAAAAAATTATTGTTTAGTCATGGGTATGGTTTTATTTTTGTGTATAATGGAATTACTTTTTCTCATAAACATTTCTTACAAACATTAAAAGACAGTTTTATCCAGAATATCCTCCAGATATGATAGCTATGTTACTCTTATGAATACTGACTTTGTACCCTCTAAGTTTCTTACATTTTGCTCTTCTGTAAGCTGGAAACTCTTTAAAGGCGTTTCTAGATTTCGTTGTGGTTATCATGGTCTTAATATAGAAAAGGGAAGATATCTTAATATACCAAAAAATGAAAGACTTTGTACAAAATGTAAAATGCGTTGTATTGAAAATGAGTACCATGTTATATTATGTTGTCCAGCCTATTCACACATAAGACGTCTATACTTACATAAATATTATCTATCTTGGCCGACTTTACATAAGTTTCACAAATTAATGAATGTTTCCAGTAGAAAATCCTTTTTATCGTTAGCAAAATTAATTCTCTCAATTATTGATGAGAGAAATGCGCTGCCTAATGTATAAATTAGTTTTTTTTTGTGTGTTTTGTTTTTATTTGTATTTTTTGTTTGTTTGTTTTTTTTTGTATTGTTTTTTTTGTCTGTGTTCTGTATATGTTGTTCTTCTATTATGTACTTGAACTGTTTTGGGAGAGAAGCCACTTGGCTTATCCTGTAATAAACTAAACTGAACTGAAAGTTATTTTAATAGACACGAGACTTTCGGTCTCTGATGCCAGGCCAAAAGTGCGTACCACCAATACAGCTAGCCTGGACGAAAGCCGAGTTTTCGAACTAATATTGTAATATTTGGATATTTGGGGAGTTGCCATTTTAAACTTAATTCGTACGGAAAAAGTATTTCAGGATTTTCATGAAATTTGGACCACGGTATCGTTTTAATTTCGTCTTTACAGTTAAAATAGTCATACGTATCATTTGTAGCCACCCTGGTGGTCCTTATCGCTTTAAGCAAACCACGTATTCCTGTTCTTTTAAATATTTCAAAATAATTAATTTACGCACAATAATGAGAGTGATATTAACGGACAGCTCTTCATTTGTGCTGCTGTACAAATAACCAACACAATTCATATCACTTTAATGTCCAAATAGCCAACGTAAACCGGAAACATAGTAAATTAAGACTATGCTTTTGGACGAGTGGTGAGTGAAATTTGAAAATGGACTTCAAATCAAATTCAATTGTAGGGTTTGGGGCTTTACTTCGTGAGAAGTGATTTGAATTTAAACAACTCATTTGAAAAGGTCATTCTATTTTCCTCGGTTTGAATACACGGTGTATTTAAGCACAGGTATCAAAAACCCCTACGAATGTTTCTAATTCGATATGTGTAGCTTCGGCATTTCCAATTTCAAATGGATAAGTATTACGTTATTTCGGGAAACGAAGGGTTGAAATTGCAGACTGGATACTGATGTGGAGAAAATGCCAATAAGGATATGGAAACAATCCACTGGAAATGAGCAATTGTAAGTTATATGGCTACATTAAACAATGTTCCACTTCGTTTGGCCGTAAAAATGTATTTTAAAAAATCGCCCATGTTAACCCCTTACAGGTTAGAGAGCCGTGGAAAGCTCGTTTTTAAAATTGGTATCAAAGTATTGAATTGGTTGTTTATTGAAGTCTATAGACAAAGTAAATACAAACCTAAACACTCTACAGCTCCAGAGACATGCTTTGATATATGGCCTTTCAATCTATTCTTCCTTATATCAACATCACAAAGTTTGCATTGTTCTTCCCGTTGAAGTTCAGATATATATTCTTGGACATTTTCATAGTGACTCTGGTGGTGTATCTGTAAACAATCAAAACAAATGCAGCATATTAAGGTGTGTGAAGTTGGCTCGCAGTTCGCAGTTAACAGTTCACAGTTCAGAGGGGACTAGTCATTATTTAAACAAATAGGCTTATATCTATATAAATATTGGACCTACACACTTCAAATTTTCACTAAGATATTTCACTGGGATAGGGCTAGCCAATAGTGCAAACATATTTACCTTCTCTACAGTCAGCGAGGCTGAATAGTTAGCTGAATAGTTAACAGCTTACTGAATTGTTGTCTGGTCAATAAATCAAGAAGTATTTTATCCAGAGCCTTCATATTTGGAAGGAGTGCAAGATTTGCAAACAGTTGCGCATAGATATCAAAATAAATATCCACCTTCCCTAGTCAGGGGCCGAATAGTTAACTGAATTGTGAACTGCTAACTGAACTGTTGTCTGGTCAATATCTAAAGAAATATTTCACCCATAGCCTCCATATTTAACACGGAAACATTACTCGTTACAGGCTATGGGTGTGTATCGAAATATCCACCTTCCCTAGTCAGGGGCCGATTGGTAAATGAATTGTGAATTGTTAACTGAACAGTTGTCTGGTCAATATCTAGAGAAATATTTCACCCATAGCCTCCATATTTAACACGAAAACATTACTCGCTACAGGCTACGGGTGTGTATCGAAATATCTACCTTCCCTAGTCAGGGGCCGAATTGTTAACTGAATTGTGAACTGCTAACTGAACTGTTGTCTGGTCAATATCTAGAGAAATATTTCACCCATAGCCTCCATATTTAACACGGAAACATTACTCGCTACAGGCTACGGGTGTGTATCGAAATATCTACCTTCCCTAGTCAGGGGCCGAATTGTTAACTGAATTGTGAACTGCTAACTGAACTGTTGTCTGGTCAATATCTAGAGAAATATTTCACCCATAGCCTCCATATTTAACACGGAAACATTACTCGCGACAGGCTACGGGTGTGTATCGAAATATCCACCTTCCCTAGTCAGAGGCCGAATTGTTAACTGAATTGTGAACTGCTAACTGAACTGTTGTCTGATCAATATCTAGAGAAATAGTTCACCCATAGCCTCCATATTTAACACGGAAACATTACTCGCTACAGGCTACAAGTGTATATCGAAATATCCACCTTCCTTAGTCAGAGGCCGAATTGTTAACTGAATTGTGAACTGCTAACTGAACTGTTGTCTGGTCAATATCTAGAGAAATATTTCACCCATAGCCTCCATATTTAACACGGAAACATTACTCGCTGCAGGCTACACGTGTATATCGAAATATTCACCTTCCTTTAATAGTTAGAGGCCTAATTGTTAACTGAATTGTGAACTGTTGTCTGGTTTGGTCGTAACAAAGTCTTTGGGTAAAATAAACAATATGGACACATTGCGTTTTTTTTGGATACCCATCGACAAAAAATTACTTACAGCACAACTTGACCATATGAGCGATCTGCAAGTGAATTTCAATGATTCAATAAACATTTAGTTTCATTAATAAGTATAACGTAGTACTTAGCTAGCGTTAATCCGAAAAACGGCCGACTTAATTTCACTCGATATTTCGGCTCTTCATTTCGCCATTTTCAAATGTTAATAAAACGTTCATTTCTCCGAATAATACTATGTTTGTACTACTTTAAATTGCCCCAGAAAAAATGAACAAAAGATTGAAATATACAAAAATGACAAATCGGCCTGACGGCCATTTTTATTAAACACAAACAAACTTTCGTATGGATACGAACTTCTAAGTTTATTTAGAGGACAACGTTTTATACCCGTTTACAATTCCTCACTAATATCAACAGCGCGCCGGCGTCAGTGCCGCACAGTTAACGATCGCTTTACAACAATTTCTGACGAATTTACGCATTGGCACGCAAACTTGCGTACCTGGGACTCGTTCTACTAAGCTGGCGTAAGTTGCGCCAATCGCAAAGCATGTTAAATAATAGGAACTTGCGCATGGTCGCGATTCTGGAGGCGTAACTCTATGCTGTAAACATATGTGTAACTTTGCGCCAGAGTAGTAGAACGAGCCCTAGTGTGGGGATCGACTTTGTGCAAGTGTCAACAGTCCTTAGAACAGCACGGCAGTCTGATGATCCAAACAGGAATTCAAACAGGGATTCATGTTAATTTAATACAATGTAGGCTCAATGTGCTATGTAGATAGCGTTTTCTGGCAAGGTCTGTTTTAGGTGATTGTCCCTTAGTTCACGAAGGTGACCAGTGGTTTTCATGCCATCGTAATACAGCCATCCTTGGCGAGGAGAGCAAACACAACCAACAAAATGACCCCTTCTGTGAAGCGTCACGTCAGCGAGATCAAAAACTTTCTGACCTATGCGTATTTGTTCAGAAAACTTCCGGACATCAGCATTTATATAGCCCAGACGAGCGAGATCACCGAGATGAAGAACTATCAGTGGCGGAAGAGAAGTTACTAGCCTATGGTAGCGCCTGGTTCCACTGCAACAGGAGACGGTTCTGTAAAAGAAGAACAAATTTTCAAAAGAAATAATTCGATTGGATTCTACACATATTGAACCTGTGACATCAACATTAAGTGTAACGTTATTATTATTCAGTATGTGAATTAATAGTCAATAAAATAATAGGCGACTAATCAAATTGTGTTCTTACACACGAGTTCGTGAAATGCAAACCGACATACATGGATGTTCCACTTTCAACATCTTCAGTTTCAGTTTCTTTAATGAATTCCTTGGGCAAGCTGCTCACTTCACCAACAGAAAAATGAGCCATACAGTTGGACTCTCCTGACCGTACCCATCCATCCACCATCTCTTGGATGTTGTTTGTTGTCGATTCATCTGTTGTGCTTAAAAGTATAAAAAGCGCAACTATTGGATCAGAATGACAAGAACAAGCTTATGTGATACCAACTGAATACAGTTGTTTGTCTAGAGACCCCATGGTAATAAATCGACCACTAACTTTATTCGTAAGGACAATTCGGATGGAAGGGAATCCAAAGTTTAGATAGTTGAGTTTGATAACTACATCGATTTAAAAACTAGAAAATTAAGAAAACATTAGGTTTCATATCTCTGACCATAATTTTTAAGAACGGATGGCGGCGGGGGTATTACAATCACGATCAGAAAATAAGTCAGGTAAGAGACCTAACCCCTTCCAATCTGACAACGATTGTTTTGCTGGATTTCCCTTGACGGAAAAAATAGAATGTTTTACGTTTTTTGTTTTAGCTACAGAGACAAATATTAATAGCTTTCTGAAATACCTTAATGAGCAGCCCTTCATCCGTTTCTTTCTCAGTGGGTCAGGGCAGTACTTGCTTGAGCAGATACTCGTTAGGTCTGAGCATATCAAGTCTTGGAATCTTCTGCCATAAGTGTCATATTCTGTGCCATACATATCTATTTTGTCCCCGGATGCCCGACCACCAATAGTTATCCAGGTGAGCTTAGCTTCAGCAAAATTATTTTCTCGCATGAGAGACAAGCACGTAAGAAGGGTCTCAACAGGAAGCGATAGCTGCTGTCCTAGTGTTTTTAACGTACAGGGGCGCTCATTTGTCACGACATGCATTATGGTTAAAAAGTTATCCAGTGTGCATGTGTTTGTCAAAGAATGACCGTAAGCATATCCGCCCCACTTAGGTACAGATGGATAGTGACTATTTGTAGAAGAAACATCTACTTTGAGAGACATAGGATAGAAAATTGATCCGGTTTGAGTCACTATCTCTTTATCGTTGGAAGGTATCCTCACATCACCAGTGTTCGATTGGGGAGGAGTTCGGTTTTTATCCTTTTGACATTTTCTTTTCCTCTCAAACCTCTTCGCTGTTGGCTGGTGCAAGTTCTTCCTGCGAGCTGGAGATTTAGACCACCTCTCCTCCCACAGTTCAAGTGGAGTGGTACAAGTGGTTTTCTGTCGCCTCCCTTTTGTTCGTATTTCTGGGTGTGCAGCCTCTTTTATTCTTCCGTTAAGGCTGCGTTTCAGTTTCATTATGAAATCCGCTGGCCTTAGTCGTGCTTTCCGTTGTAATATATCAATTTTGACCATTTTAAACCAGGCTTCAACGGGCGCGTTTGAATCTCTGGTTTCTGACACCTCAACACTGGATGCATTTGCGTGACGATATCGCCCGATGTCTCCCAACAGCAACCCGCTCCACAAGGGATAGATTGGCATAAACTTTTCTGTTAAGATATCCACTGCCTCTGGACAGTATTTATCAGATGGTTCACCTGGTGACACTTGCTTTGGTGACACATTTTTGGACACCTCAATCTTGATTTTGGTAAAGAGAGGATACCAAGGGGAAGATTCTTTAATAGTTTTTTCAGTTTGTGCCTGTCCCTCGTCCTGTGTCTGGGGTCCTTCTCCATCATCATTTACCATGTACTCCTCGCATAAGTCTTCCTGATATGGAAGAGACGCAATGCGCTCCATTATTTGTTTCGTGCTCTTTTGCTGTTCAGCAGTTTTCCTTTCTGAAAGCAAAACTGTGGCAATGTCTCTGAAGTCAAGCTTAGTTTGATTTATGTCGGATTCATTACAAAGCAAAGAAAAACATGTCATCAAAAATGTGTGCAGTTGCTTGTTTCTTTTGCCGGATACTTTTCTCAGTGCTCTACTGGCTGTTTTTGTCATATGTGCACAACATATATGAATGACAGTCATGTCCAAACAATTCTCCTGGTGTAGACATATTTTATAAGCCACGTCCAGATAGCTTTTTACATTTGAACAGTTGGTGTTAGAAGTGCTGTTAAAAGCTCTCAATGTTGCCTGGATGAGAGCCCAGGACCAATCTGTCTCAACTTTCCGTGGTCGAAATGATGGTATCTTGGCTGTGACCGCTCTCGTAAAAAACATTAGAGCATGACAAACTGAAGGAATTGTATGGTCACATGCAATGAAATCCATCACTGAAACAGGAGGAGTGTCGGGCTGTTTAACAACCAAGGAATACATAAAAGCTCTTCGCTGACTAGATGGGGATTTCACAACTGTACCCGTGGCATCGAAATATAAATCTATCCCCCCAGACTTTGACAAAGTCTGTATGTGTGATATCTGGGGGATACTAAATAGAATGACAGAGAATGGATCCACCGATATATACTGTATATATCCTGAGTAACGGTTTTTTGGCTCATTGTCGTCATTCTTGTAGGCTTCCTTTAATAGCACAATTTCTTGTATACTGTCTTTATGCAGTTTATCTTTCTCGATGCATTCTGATACTGCCTTCCTAATGACAGATGGAGAAGGCACCCCGTTGATGTTCCCAGAGCTGATTTCATCGTGGGATTTGGCATTTACTCTGTCATAGTACACATTCATAGCTCCTCGCTGCACAGCTTGTAATGCCGTTTGTTTTCTATCCACGCCAGTCAGGCGCCTTGATGACGGTTGCGTTGTATGTGATATACCCCCTGACGAAGTTAGAGTCAATGTCGTTTCTTCTCCGGGTTTGGGGACTTCATCTATGGTCAGTGACACACAATTCTTGCAACCATCTCGTTTGCAAACCGCTCTGCCATTAAAGTATGGAGCCAATGTCTTTCTGCTTCCTGTTTTTTTTACCTGATTCGTCTTAAAACTAAATACACATCCGGGATATAAAGTTTCCATTTTCTGTGAAAACAAATTTGTCCATCCTCCCTGCAATCTCAGACGAGTTTCCTTTTCTTGATTTGGCTTTATACTAAGCCACTCCGCAGGGGCCAAGGTAGCCAACTTCTGTGAAGTAGCACCGATCCTATCGCTATTAACGTAATCTTCATGTGAGCATATTTTGTGGCTAATGTGTGCAGTGCCTTTATCTGTATTGTCTTCTACCTGTTCCGCACGATGTGGTATGTTGATAACAGTAGACTTGCGAACAGAAGGTATTATAATTGTAGGCAAGGAAGAGTCCGATGATTGTCCGTCACTTTCCACAACATATCCTTTGTTAGGTATGGCTTCAAGTGTCTCATACCCGCTCGCGTAACTATCGTCCTCTTCATAACACTTTGACTCATTTTCGGCATCGAAGCAGTTGGTCTTAATGTTTTCTTTTCTTACAGGAAACATACATTTCGCTACATTCTCATCCAAATCGGGTAGGCTGTCTGTTTCCTCAACTTGATCTTCTACTGTGTCATTATCACTCAGATCTAAAAATTCCCTTGTCGTAGACTTGTTCTTCTCTGGTAGCAATGTATTAAGCTGGAAAGACAGTCTGTTGATTCGACGAGGTGTCTTTCGTTTACGCCGATTCAGAATCTGAAAAAAATCCGATGTACCGGTTGTATTAGAAAAATATGTTGTATTCGAAGAAGAATATGTTATATTCGAAGAAGAATATGTTGTATTAAAAGAAGATTTAAATCTACGGACGTAAATAAACAATTGAGCTATGCATTGTTCCCATTAAACGCTAGCTAGAGACTGTTTTAGATAATTGTGTTGCGAATTGTCGCCCATCGAAACTGCCGTACACTCCTCTCTAAAACTACTCCTAAATACTCTTTTGAAACTACATATACACTAGTGTCCAAAAGAAATGATACCACATGTTTGCAACGACATAAAATAACAAGAGTTTTAGTAAACTATATACTCTGAAAGAATTGTCAAGATCGGATCAAAACTCCTCAAGTTATGGAGCGGACGGGAACGAAGATATAGAATAAGACTGAATATTACATAATCGTATGTCGAAGTCAGATTATGCAATCGACAATGTCCTAAATGATTCATGACACACCTTCTACACCTAAACTATATGTTGTAAAACAATGGTAAAGATCGGACCAAAACTCTTCAAGTTATGGAGCGGAATGGAACGAAGATATATACTAAGACAGAATATTACATAATCAAATGTAGAAGCCATATTATGCAATGGACATTGTTCTTAATGGTTCATGACACACCTTCTACCCCTAAAGTATATGTTGTAAAAGAAATTGTAAAGATCGGATCAAAACTCTTCAAGTTATGGAGCGGAAGGGAACGAAGATCTAGACTAAGACAGAATACTACATAATCCAACGTAAAAGCCACATTATGCAATCGACGATGTCATCATAAATGGTTCATGACACACCTTCTACCCACAAGGTATATGTTGTGAAAGAATTGTAAAGATTAGATCAAAAGTCGTTATGGAGCGGAAGGGAATCCGGAACGGACGGACGGACGGCGCTGGTGATGCCATAATACGACCGACTTTTTTAAGTAGGGCGTATAAAAACTAAACAATGCAGAAGTTTAAGTTTGGTGTTATTCAAAATTAATTTCAATCAAATCAGTACAATCAATATGGCAAGCCTTAAAAGATGGGTGGGGTTGAAAAATGAACATTTCGTTAGAGCACGGATCACAGAAACAACGGGAAATGTCTCACCACGCGTCTCAAAGTCAAGTCAGTAGCGGGTATGTCCACCGTGAGCACCCATGCATGCCAGAACACGCCTTCGGATTGATGACGTCAAACGTCTGGGCCCACTTGCACAAAGCGATCTTAACTTAAGAGGACTCTTAGCATATCTCTACAACATGGCAAGTTTACAAGCACTCTTAAGTCCCATGTTATAGACATACACTAAGAGTACTCTTAGTTAAGAGCGTTTTGTGCAAGTGGGCCCTGATCACGTTGGGAGTGATGGGTTCGCATACCTCGAGGAGACATCGTTCCAAGTCCGGGACGTTGAGTGGAGGCTCACGGCGCTGTCTGATTTGCCGAGTGAGATGGTCCCATAAGTGTTCGATGGGATTAATGTCCGGTGTTGCAACGAGTTTTGTCACAACGTACGAGTTTTATTCCAACTCACGAGTTTTGTCACAAAGTCGACGAGTTTTGTAACAACTCACGAGTTTTGTTCCAATCTTGACCAGTTTTGTTCTAAACACGTCACGTGTTTTGATACAAACAGTCGACAGCTTTTGTACCAAATTTTACAGGTCACGAGTTTTGGTACCAACAGTCGACAGGATTTGTAACAAATGTTGGCTGATGTTTATAACCTTTTTTAAAAAGTAGATGGAGTTGGGGGTAAATTAGATTACCATAATTTATTTTGGAAAAGTAGTTAAATCAACATAAAGAAAAAATCAAATGCTGATTTTTGATTTTCATGAATGACCAATCAGTTGTATATAACATAGCATCCTCGGATACCCAGGGTTAAATTCTCAACAAGCTCACCTTTTACCCCTGGGACAACTGAGATTGAAAGCCTCGTTTTCTGTGAACGCCCATATACTGTCGGACCAATCAAAAGTTCTCTTATAAACGTTGTAACTCTTCAGTTTGGAGACACGTTTATCGAATTGAAGTGTAAACCGAAACGTCGTCCATCTTTGTTTTAAACGCTGCATAGATGCTTACGTAACGCGGATTCTGATTGGTGAAATTTCCGTCACAGTTTTGTGGCGGAACCAATCAAAGTCAACATGCATATTAAATTAGAAACGACGGATCTGCTTCCACTTGTCCCACGGGTAAAGTGAGCGTGAGCGTAAGTTTTAATCGTGGGTTCCGACGATGATAACATAGTAGGCCTAATGATCTGGCACTAGACACTATAAAGTTCGAAATGGCGATGGGTTTTATTATTTTTCGGCTATTTTAATTATCTGGTACCCAATGTAGACAAAAAATGCTGAATTACTAACATGAAGACAATTTAGCACCAAAAGAAGAAGAATAATTCATTTGGGTAAAATATCGTCTTCCTTTGGGTAATTCGCCATAGGCTTACATGTATAGACTAACAGGTAAAGTTCAATCTGAGGCAAAGCTTTTTTTCCGGGTTATTTGGGTTATTCGACATAATTATACCGGGTAGCAGGTAAACCATATCACGGTTCCATTTCTACTTAAACTAGTAAAACAATCAGTGTTAGTTTGAGAACAAATTATTCGATCTCTTCAAATACTTTGGATTTTTGTTTTGTTTGCAAGGAAACAATGTTACAAATAAGTACATTGCAATTTACATGACTATCTTATCAAAATGTATCAGCTGAAAGTTACAAAAAAGTTGATGTCAAGTCACTCGGAACACACTTCGGCTATCTTCGCTCGCTACCGGTCGGCTTTGACACGCCTGCGCCTTTTATACGGTAAATCACCGTATTTTGGGGCTGAATAAAAATGGCGTCGAAAGTACATATCAAAATATTTTCTTACAGACGAAAACAGGAAATAAAAAATAATTATAAATTTATTAAATGCTAATTTCATTTAGAAAGATGTTTGTTTATATATTTTATTTAGCCCTGTAAACCACATGTCGTAGACAGACGCACTTTCTGTACATAACAGGAATCCTCCAATGCTTCAATTATATAACTGATCGAGGCTGAAAGTTAACAAATTGAGTGTTTTGGTCTCTTACATTACATCGGGTACATGTTTGTGGGCACATCAAGAGAATATAGAAATTGTACGTATCACGGCTACCTTTTTGGTCGCCACATTCAAATGGACCTGCAGTCTATCAGTGGGTATTTCACGCACGTAAATCCCCGAAGTTTCAGAGTGGATGTCAAGTAAGCAATCGGAACACACTTCGGCTATCTCCGCTTGCTACCGGTCGGCTTTGACACGCCTCGGACACAGTCTGAAAACTTATGGGATTTACGTGCGTGAAATACCTTCTGATAGATTACAGTTCATTTTTAATGTGGCGACCAAATAGGTACTATAGCCGTGTAACGTACAACTTCCATACCCTATGGAGGGCCCCCCAAAACTGTTCTCGCGATAATGTAAGGGACCGAAATACTCTGTTTGTTAACTTTCAGGCTCGGTCAGTTTTATAATTGAAGCATTGGAGGATTTCTTACATATACCGAAACTGTAGGGCCCTTGAAGTGGCATGAGCTGCCAAAATTCACAGTTTTTTCATAAATTCTGATCGTCGACGCCAACAGTAAGAGGCTTCGAAGGCCATCGAAAAACTAAATGATTGGCGTTGGAATGAGGAAAATCGATACAGTATGTGGTCCATATGAACCGAAAACGTGTTCGAAAAGTAAACAAAATTTAAATAACCGGGACGACCATTCATTCATTCTAAGCCAAAGTTAGTCCAAAACAATACTTTATCGTACATTTTCGAGACTAGAAGCACTAAAAAGCTTCTGAATTATACGTCTTGAGAAAAATAGCCAATAATTTTAATATTCTCTTTTAACGTCAAAATATCATAAGAAAACCATCCCACTTATTTGCTGATAGTGAAAATCTCGCTTTTTTCCAATCTACGTCCTGAGTGTTGTATTAGTCGAGTAACAATTTGTTTCAAGAGAAAAGCTCACACAATTTTTAGCCTATTAGGACGAGGATACCCTATCCCATATATACGCAAAAGAAATTTGACAAAATACGAGAAATAATCTAAAATATCAATAACACTGGAACGAGACATGACACAACTACTTGGTAGTTTAGTTTGTACCAGCCAAGTTTCAAAATAATCCTCTAAATATTAAAAATAATATACCAAGACAAAAAATAACGGCAGAATGTGACCATTGCCACAAAAAGGGCAAAAGACCAGCCAAATTTCAAAGCAATCCTCAAAATATTAACCGGGACATGGTCAGGACAAGAAATCATGACGGACGGACTCACGGACGGACAAGGTGGCGACTAAATGTTCCGTCGAAAGTTTTCGGAGAGCAATGCTATCAGCCACTATAAAATTGCCTACAGCTGAGGTTTTGGGACAAAAGCTGTTGACTCTTTGTATCAAAACTCGTGTCCTATTAAAATTGTTACAAAAGCTGTTGACGGTTTGTATCAAAACTCGTAACATTGATTTTGTAACAAAACTCGGCAGGGTTGGAACAAAACTTGGGACATGTAACAAAAGCTGGTGCTCTTGTGACAAAACTCGTAACCTTTTGTGACAAAACTCGTCAACATTGTAACAAATCTCGTGAGTTGGAATAAAACTCGTACGTTGTGACAAAACTCGTTGCAACACCGGTGAACATGCGGGCCACGGCAAACCCTGTACATTGACGTTGGCAAAGAAGTCATGTGTCAATCTTGCTGTGTGTGGCCTTGCATTGTCGTGTTGGAAAAGCGTTCCACGAGGTTATTGATGAATCAGCCCTTTTAAACAGCTTTTCTTTACGCGCAGAACATGGTAAAAAGGGCAATGTCATTTGCGCGAAATTTACATATTCTCCCGGAATTGACCAAGTGTTCCCGGTATTTTTGTTTGGTCTGAAATACGAACTGGCATGTTTTCATATTACAAAATCAATTCGTAACAAAAATATTTTGAAAACTAGTTGGCATCGTTTCTTTTGGACACTAGTGTACTTTTTTGGGTATGCACATATGCCAACTCCTTCGTGGTATGTCAAAAATATAATAATAGAACATGATCAGCTAAATAGAACGCGTCGACTAGAAACTGAAAACGGCGATACACGAGTTAATAAACCGATGACATTAAAAAGCAAAGCTAGACTATCATAAATATATCTCATTTGGCGCAAGTCTTTTTCCCAGTCGTAATCATTCATCACACTTTGTGTGTACATTCGTAATTGATTCCCTAAGTATCGGAATGCCTTAATAAACTATGTATATTGTTTAAGTTGTTTATGTTTAAGTATCCGTCATCATCATACATACCAGCTTTTCCTCAGAATCCATGTTGTGAAATATATCAGTACTGAAATCGAAGCACAATTTTATTATAGTGGGACATAACGGCAATTTATTTTTGCAAAAAAAAATTACGCATTTACTAGTATATAAAGCCGATCGAATGGGTCGCTATACGTAGCCCTGTTGTTTGTGTAGATCATGTAGATTCGCTGCAGTTTTACCATTTCTGATCGCCAATGTGATATTTTCGAGGCATTACTCAAATGACGTAGTGTGTATGTTTAAATCCAAAATAATCGAAAGATAACATATAAATTTCGTTTTCATTATTTATATCAACAAATGGAGAAATTATAGATAACCATTGAAAACTTTCTGACCTCGAATGTCCAGTTTTATTTGTACTTTCTTTTGTTCCTTTGTTGTTGTTCTTGATTCCAAATTTAAATTGTTAAAACGACGCTACTTCTAGTTTTACTTTACACCGAACTTCCCCTTCCTCTCTCTAGATCCAGTCTAATTAAAATCAAACCAAGATATCCTAATATATTTAGCTGGTCGCAATGTACATTTGACCTATTTAAAGCGTTTTTTTACGTTTTTAAAACGTCCGTCCCGACATTTTAAAGTTAAAAAGGAATTCCTTATTTTCTTTTTTCGGGTTTTTTTTCTGGAGTTAATTTATTTTTATGTTCCTATTTTCCAGAAGTATAACGAAAAACATAAACAATTCATCAGACTTCCACCAATGAGTCGCAGGTTCGAATCCCACTCACTCCAAAAAAAAAATTGGACAATTTTCTGACTGGGTTTTTACTCGAACGACTTATGTGGAATGGTTGCCAGTTACCAACGGAAGGTCGTGGGTTTCCCCTGTGGACATAAAGCCCGGTTTCCTCCAACAATAAAACTGGCAACGCCGCAATATAAGTGAAATAATCTTGTGCGCGGCGTAAAACACCAAATAATCAATCAATCAATCGACCATCACGAGTGAGTTAGATGATTATAAGTGTATACATATCAACTTTTAGGAAAAGTATCGATGAATGTGATGGTCTCAGACTTAACAGTGCTGGTTGGCAAACACCCATGTAATTGTTACGATTTTCAAGAAAGCGGACTAAAACATAACAATTCAGCAGATTTATCTACTAGAAGAGTGATAGGTCGCATCAGACTGGACGTTAACAATATTTTAACAGTTAAACAATTTAAAATGATAACTTCAACTTGTCACAAGAGCAAAATACATTATTAGAACATTTAAAAAAAAAACATACCCGTACGTATAGAAGTCTTACTGGCACTGGCAGTCTGGATGACAAAACTTTGCGGTACAAATCTTCCTGGTAACAGCATTTGCAAAATCCAGCAATTCCACCGATTAGTTTTACATAGCACACAAGTAGTCTTATTCCGAAAAACTAAAACTGCATATTGGCTCAATATTTCCACTTTTATTCAGTCATCATCAGGAGTGAGATACATTAGCAACAACATTGGTATATATACAGGTAAAAAACAAACAGATTAAGCAGTGATATAACAATATTAGGAATGGCCTTACAGATTTACAAACTTATTATCATTATTACATATGCACGTTGACAAAACAGATGAAGAAAACCGATTAGGGGAACAGCAGGATCTAACTGGCATGAACAGGGGATATTAACAAAGAGGTACAGACAGTCTTATCTTAAGAATTAGGACATAGTTCACCGAAATAAGATAAGTTCTTTAGATGCTTTCATTCCACTGTTTAAGACACTGTTCTCTGAACAGGATGTCTGACCAGTGATAAGATTTATCAATAATTACAGTGTTAATAAGAATAAAGGCACAAAGTGTAGGTGGACAAAGGTCATTTAAATTGTCTGGTAATGATTGTAAGTTTTTCAAAAAATTGAATTCTTCACAATTAGAAACATGATTGAAAATTTCACTGTTTTTGTTTGGACTGCTATGTCCTGTAATTCTTGTAATAAGACATCGGTAAGTTTTACCAATGTACATGCAGTCTGAACCACATGCTGGGCACGTAAATTTATAAATAACTGAGCTTTTGTAATGTTTAGGGGTCGGATCTTTAGTGTTTGTAAAAAAGTTAATTTTGGTGGTCTGCCATTGGAAAACAAAGTTGACGGGTTTGATTATTTAGATACAGATTTGTTAACAATAAATTTCCCAATTTTATCAATGTATGGGAGTCTCATCCAAATTTTATCAAGTTTCTCATCAGATTCTTTATTTTTAAGACCAAATGTAGGCATGCATTTTAATAGCAATTGTTGGGCAGTAGACTTACGATACCCATTCCATGATAAAAAATGTTCTTACATTCAGTATTAAAAGATATTTCATCAGAACAAATTCTGAAGGCCCTATAAATCAACGATCTAACCCAAGCTGTTTTCCTTACCCATGGCTCATAACTGTCAAAATGTACATACTGTCCAGTATTTGTTGGTTTTCTGTATATTTTGGTGGAAGAAGATAAAAACGATATATCTAAAAAATGAACAGCGTTATAATCCACAAATTCCTCTTTGGTAAAATTAATAGAAGGATGAAAAGAGTTAGCTTGGCTAAAATATTTTCAAATTCGCAAGGCTTGGCAAGAACAAGAGTATCATCCACATATCTTATATAAAATCTCATCAAGTCAGAGGCTATGAGTTTATCAACTATTGTTATTTCCAATTCCTTGAGAATGATGTTGGCTAAAACCGGACCTAGGGATAAACCCATAGCAACACCATCAATTTGAAGGTACATATAGTTGTTGACTGAAAACGGAGTTCTCATACATGTATCTTTAATTGACTTTTTAAGCGTGTTTCTCTTTAAGTTAGTGGTGACAAAATAACCTTTATAAATACGTTTAAGTATCATACCAATTGTTTTGGTTAGGGGGACATTGGTGAATAGAGATTGGACGTCAAAAGAGATAAGGCGGTAACCTTCATCAAAAAGTTCTTGTGGGATTTGTCTTATTCTCTGAACAGCATCAAATGAGTAAATAACAGAATGTTCATTTTGGGTCAATGGATTAAGTAGAGAAGCCAAGTATTTACCTACACCATAATAGGCAGTTCCTGTGAAATCAATGATGGGCCGAAAATAGTATTTATACCGCAAAACAACACACGATTGATTCTTGTTCACAGTTTATAACCTTGTTGTTTGTTAATGGTGGGTTAACTGTATTGTTTGTTATTTGTAGCTTATGGGATGTAGTTTATAACCATGTTGTTTGTTATAACCAATTGTAGGTTATGAAATGGAGTTTATAACAATTTGTTTCGTTATAACTGGGGGGGGGGCAAAATGTTCTTGCCATAGTTAAGATGCATAACCATTGCCAGTGTGTTACCAAAGGATTCCAGAAAATTCTGACCAAGGCTAATCTCTTGTCAGTCGTCAACCTAATGAAATATCATATGTTTGGTTTATTACAACAATTTATAGGGTATAAATGTCTAAATGATATACCTCTTTTTAACACAGTAAGAAACTTGTCTCCATGGTTATTTTAGACAAGAAGATTTCCCCTGTGCCCATGTGTTTTAGTGTTCATAAATATATAGTTTCTTGAAGATGGTCAAAGAAAACTCAGAAAAGCTCAGATTGGACTTTACATTACGTCATATTTAAGAACCAATAAGCTGGGCGTCTATTAGAGGCCAACAGTTTAGAGCAGCTTATATACAAATGTTACATTTATCATTGAAATATTCTTAGATATCAAGAAGAGGATATGAGAAAGAATGCAACAGACATACTTATATAGATACATGGATAATGTGATCAGAGTCCACATACATAAGAGGTTTAAGAGTTATATGGAATAGTAAAGATGATAAAATAAAATTATGCAATTTGTTAGGTGGTTCAAGTAAATATTAACACGACAAAGTCCAGCTCGACTGAACTTTGAGGCTATGAGATGAGGGGTGTTGGTGACGAAGGCATCACTGTTAAAGATATACAAGTAATCATAAAATAAGTGACGTTAAAGCAGGCCTGCAAATACAATAAAAAAAATAATAAAAAAAGAAATGACTTTATAAACATAGTATTTATGGACACTAAAACACACGGGCACAGGGAAAATCTTCTTGTCTAAAATAACCACGGAGAATTGATTACCAAGAAAGTGCAGGGGGACTTGAGGTGGATATTTCGTTTTTTTTGCTCTGCTCTGCCTACGATCACCTTATAAACCAGATAAGGTTTTATTTATAGTTAGCAGTTCACAATTCGGCATTTGACCAGGGAAGGTGGATAATTCAATACACACTTGTAGCCTGTAGCGAGTAATGTTTCCGTGTTAAATATGAAGGCTATAGATGAAATATTTCTCTAGATATTGACCAGACAACAGTTCAGTTAGCAGTTCACAATTCAGTTAACAATTCGGCCTCTGACTAGGGAAGGTGGATATTTCGATATACACTTGTAGTCTGTAGCTAGTAATGTTTTCCTGTTAAATATGGAGGCTATGGGTGAAATATTTCTCTAGATATTGACCAGACAACAGTTCAGTTAGCAGTTCACAATTCAGTTAACAATTCGGCCCCTGACTAGGGAAGGTGAATGTTTCGATACAGACTTGTAGCCTGTGGCGAGTTATGTTTCCGTGTTAAATATGGAGGCTATGGGTGAAATATTTCTCTAGATATTGACCAGACAACAGTTCAGTTAGCAGTTCACAATTCAG
This sequence comes from Lepidochitona cinerea, assembly GCA_963971465.1. Classification (NCBI taxonomy): domain Eukaryota; kingdom Metazoa; phylum Mollusca; class Polyplacophora; order Chitonida; family Tonicellidae; genus Lepidochitona; species Lepidochitona cinerea. Next base: position 28,200,939 of record OZ020561.1, read on the forward strand.
TTAACGATTCGGCCTCTGACTAGGGAAGGTGAATATTTCGATACAGACTTGTAGCCTGTGGCGAGTTATGTTTCCGTGTTAAATATGGAGGCTATGGGTGAAATATTTCTCTAGATATTGACCAGACAACAGTTCAGTTAGCAGTTCACAATTCAGTTAACGATTCGGCCTCTGACTAGGGAAGGTGACTATTTCGATACAGACTTGTAGCCTGTGGCGAGTTATGTTTCCGTGTTAAATATGGAGGCTATGGGTGAAATATTTCTCTAGATATTGATCAGACAACAGTTCAGTTAGCAGTTCACAATTCAGTTAACAATTCGGCCCCTGTATAGGGAAGGTAGATATTTCGATACACACCCGTAGCCTGTAGCGAGTAATGTTTCCGTGTTAAATATGGAAGCTATGGGTGAAATATTTCTCTAGATATTGACCAGACAACAGTTCAGTTAGCAGTTCACAATTCAGTTAACAATTCGGCCCCTGACTAGGGAAGGTAGATATTTCGATACACACCCGTAGCCTGTAGCGAGTAATGTTTTCGTGTTAAATATGGAGGCTATGGGTGAAATATTTTTCTAGATATTGACCAGACAACAGTTCAGTTAGCAGTTCACAATTCAGTTAACAATTCGGCCCCTGGCTAGGGAAGGTGGATATTTCGATACACACCCGTAGCCTGTAGCTAGTAATGTTTCCGTGTTAAATATGGAGGCTATGGGTGAAATATTTCTCTAGATATTGACCAGACAACAGTTCAGTTAGCAGTTCACAATTCAGTTAACAATTCGGCCCCTGTCTAGGGAAGGTAGATATTTCGATACACACCCGTAGCCTGTAGCGAGTAATGTTTCCGTGTTAAATATGGAGGCTATGGGTGAAATATTTCTCTCGATATTGACCAGACAACAGTTCAGTTAGCAGTTCACAATTCAGTTAACAATTCGGCCCCTGACTAGGGAAGGTCGATATTTCGATATACACGTGTAGTCTGTAGCTAGTAATGTTTCCGTGTTAAATATGGAGGCTATGGGTGAAATATTTCTCTAGATATTGACCAGACAACAGTTGAGTTAGCAGTTCACAATTCAGTTAACGATTCAGCCCCTGACTAGGGAAGGTGGATATTTATTTTGATATCTATGCGCAACTGTTTGCAAATCTTGCATTCCTTTCAAATATGAAGGCTCTGGATAAAATACTTCTTGATTTATTGACCAGACAACAGTTCAGTAAACTGTTAACTATTCAGCTAACTATTCAGCCTCGCTGACTGTAGAGAAGGTGAATATTTTTGCACTATTGGCTTGTCATATCCCAGTGATATATCTTTGTGAAAATTTGAAGTGTGTAGGTCGAATATTTAAAAAGATAGAAGCCTTTTAGTATAAATAATGACTAGTCCCCTCTGAACTGTGAACTGTGAACTGCGAACTGCGAGCCAACTTCACACACCTAGCATATTAATATGATGTTTTCAATTTAGGTGCTGGAAATGTAATCAAAAACTATAGTCACATTGGTTTAAATGCCAAAATGACATCTCAGATGACGTCAAATTAGATGATATATATAAGAACATACTCAAGCTTAACTTCTATCAAAATGATGTTCACCAAGGGATACAGATGAATAATATTTGTTTACATTTTGTAAATTCATGGTAGCCTAGATATGTGTCCACATGGCCGCGTAAAGAATGATTACAAAGAAGAGACGGAAAGGGAGGGGGTGACAAAAAGGGAACGCAGGGTTCCCAATACGTCATTGATCCTACCATCAATTGCAACACAAAGACCATAAACTTCAATTAGTGGCACAAGAGCGTATTGAAAAGTGGGATGGGAACTGTAGAACGTGCTATGATAGGTCGTGACATGGAAGAAAAGGTTGATTGATTGATTGTTTAGTGTTTTATGCCGTACTCAGGATTATTTAAATTATAAGGCGGCGTTGCCAGTTTTATTGTTGGAGAAAAGGGGCTGTATACACGGAGAAAACCCACGACCTTCCAGTGGTAACTCGCAACCATCCCACATAGGTCGATCGGATGAAATTTCAGACAGAAAATTTTGCAATTATTTTGAGGGAGAAAAGGAAGGCCAGATGAGAAATAAGCGGTGGCAAGTGTCAGCAGTGGGAGTTTCCTAAATTACCAGTTTTTATCTTCAATAAAAAGTAGGCTAACCAAACTGTCCTACGGTGCATAGCTTAGGCTAATGGTGTCAGCAAATAAGTTATATTGTCTTGAAAGTAGTTTTAATTAAAACACCAAATATACTTGGAGCAGACGGTCAGTACAGAGATTTGTGTGCAAGCGAAGTCCAACGGAAGAAGCTCGTTGTTATGAAACTAGTTGCTGTTATCGTACTTCTTTTGTGAAGATGCATGTCAGTCAAAAGAGAAAACTGGAGTGTCGACGCATGTGAGCACCATTATTTTAGTGAAAAAGAGCTCAGTCTGCTTCTACACTTTATACTACGAGCAGAGGGGGCCTCTCGGCACAGAGCGTCAGCTTTCCTTTGTTTTGAAGGTAGAAACGCTCGACTGATGGTATTAACAGGGGAGCGTCTGTGTAATTAAAACCATATAAACATTAATGCCGCGAGAAGGGTTCATTAGTCTGAAGTGTGACAAGTCAGAAGTTTCACTGGTCCGAAGAAAAGGCTCACTAGTCAGAAGAGAGTTTACTAGTCCGAAGGCTCACTAGTCCGAAGAAAAGGGTTCACAAGTCCGAAGGTTCACTAGTACGCTTGTTCGAAGGTACAATAACCTCTATACACTCTTAGAAAAAGTTTGGATAGGGTGCTGAAAATCATTTTTAGGCCGTATTTTTTAGCCCCAGGATTCATTCCTATACAAAATGGTTCAGGGATTGGTATGAAGGTTCACCCATCTTATCAAGTGTTCTTTCTGTTGAGCCCTATATACCTCAGCATGCATTTTAAAAATTTTATTTTAATATCTTTCATCTAATACTTCCTCCATTAGTTCTCAGTGATATTTGACGAACTTCCATTGCCGTGAATGTTATTTTAATTTATGGAGAAGGAAGATAACAACTGTGTAGTTAATGCATACGTTGTCTAATTAATAGTCTGAATTAAAACCTTCGACGGTTTGCCTCTGATGTGCATCTGTCGCATATGGTATTTTCAGACTTGTGACCATGGACCTTTGGACTAGTGGACCTTCGGACTAGTGAACTACGTAGGGTACGTACACACTACAGACAGAACGGGGCGTGACAGAGCACAGATACCTGTCATATTTTCTCGATTTCTTGGTTTCGTTATAATATAAAAGTGTGTAAACCCACAATTATTTAATGAAAGACCAAATTCATGGCCATTGAGTCCTCCAGGGGAAATAATTATTTTTATCCAATTAATTCAGTTATTTCTGGTATTTGTGTTGAACAAGTATGCAATTTCAATTTTTTTTTAGTATATTTATAAATAACAAACTAAATTGGGGAACGCACATTAATCATATTTGTGTTAATTCTATTCCATTCTTTCAGTAGACATTTTGAACACTTATTAAATTTTGTTATATGCTCATAGTTTCTTCCACCATCCTTATCTTATACCAAAAGCTGGTTAGATCTATATTACTTAGAAGAAATGACATCAGTAACATTTATAGAACCCGCCAGTCTGAATTCAAATCAAACGTTAACTTGTATAAAAGTGATTTATCTCGCTTGCCTTTGAAGATTAAGGTGTCCAAGGTTGACACAAACTGACATTCTCTGTCAAAAAAACTCTTTCAGTATCACTCTTTAAAATGAATGTACGTAGCTATCTGCTACAACAGCTTAATTATATGTAGGCATTGTGTTTAGGGCTGCTCGTGTCTTGTAAATATTGTGTAAATTTGAAAAATGTCCATGATGCTATCACAATTTTTCTGCTGTCATAATAGTTTATTTAAATAATTTTGGGATAGAACAAGCCCCCAGGGGTTTTATTCCCGCCAATATAACTATGTATGTTATTGTATGTAAATTGTGGGTGAATAAACCATTCAATTCAATTCCTTTCAATTCGAATTGGGAATCGTCACTGTTCGTTCTGAATTTACCGAGAGCCACAAAAAATACCCTTAAATGTCTATGTGTTTTGTTTAATGATAGATTACTTTGGTAAACTCACATTTACGAAATTAGTAAAAGATAACCAGAAACATCGGTGTCCTCGATCACCTAAAGCTATGCCTAAATAAAAAGAGCTTAAAGTTATTCATACTTTATTACTCTCTCATTTTACCTATCTGAATTATTGTACCATTTTCTGTGGAAAAAAACATATCCAACACATATAAGACCAGTAAAATTATACAAAAAAAGAGTAGTGAGGGTCGTCTCTATGGTGCCCGTCTTACAAAGCAGTCGCAAGCCACGTCGGACGTATTTACCATGGCGACACAATACATAAAAGATAAGTTGTCATAGCAATTACGTCTGACGTAGAGTTACGCCAGCTTTGTAAGCCAACAAACATGCCCATACAGTAGTACTATTTAAAAAACATAATATTCTCACTCAAGATAAACTAAATTGCTTTCACCTTTTTGATTCTTCACGTAGTCAAACTTGGTTAAGACTAGTGGAAGTCTCGGTGACATCAAAGGAAAACAGGAGAAAAAACGAATCCTTGTAGCTGTTTGCCAGTTAATTTGCATGTTTTTTACCCCTTAATATAAAGTAGAGATAACTATATTTAATTTAGTTCCACCCGTGTTAACAGTATAATTAATTTTACAGTGGGATAAAACAAGCCCCCTGGGGTTACCAGAAATCCATTACGAATATTTCACGTTAAAATGTACGTTGCTTCAAAAGTTTTGTTTGTTTCTTTGTCAAAACTGGTGAATAAAATGAAAGGAAACTATCGTTAATAAAATAAGTATCATAAATTATATCGTTCTTAATTGATTTTTTCTAATGGTTAATTTTGGTGACTGTAGGGGGAAGTCATGATGTTTTATGGGGAAGTTAATCGTAAATGCACATATTGGTAAGGGATCAACTCCTCCCCGAGGAGTCTTTTAAAACCAAAGCAGTGGGCGAAACGAGACAAAGGATGAGGATTGGGTCACACAAAGGCGGGGGATAGATTAAAGGACTTTCTTTGAATCTGAAATGGTATAGATTACGAGTAAATGAGTCTATAGACAGAATAAGCTTTGTTTTACAATTAATGGTTGGATTAATAGGAGATTTACGAATCCAAGTTATCTTTCTTAAGTTCATAATTCACCAAGGGGGGTATAGCTAATAAATCATAACTTCGATATTACTGTTTAATCAGTTGTAGATCAGTAACACTTTTCTATTTTGGAAAACAATAGTTGTTCTGTACACGAGAGAGTTATAAAATGTCGTAATGCAGAAAATTTACTGGCCGGTAACTGAGAACTGATTGTATCTACAAAGTAGATAAGCGAGTTGGAAAAAGACTTCATAACTGTCGTCATCAGGCTGCGCATCAGTTTTAACACAACGAATCCCTAAGTAACAGTCCCTTTTGCGTAATATTATGAAGGTGCCAGACCTTAGAGATTTGCCTTAATTTTCAAAATCTATCATTAGCTAAGTTATTCAGAGGGCTGCGCTGAACTTTGGGAGTGGATCTCACTACATCCGATTTTGGTCTCGAAGGTGAGGGGACACACAAGAGTGGGGTAGGAGGACTAGAGGGGGTGGGGGGAAGCAGACGTACCGGGCTGAGAGGAGGGAACTGTAGTAGGAAAAGGGGAAGGTGAAGGGGAGGGTGGGTCGATCGGCGAGGAATACGTGACTGCCATTTAAGATAATAGTTGAGTGCTCGTAACTTTAAATGAATAAGAATAATTATGGTTCGAAATGAACAAAGAATAAAAACACTTAAAGGTAAAAGTTTTTAAATATTGATTCGATACCTTACAATAACCTTTTATCAAGCAAGAATTGCAATTAGGGCTAGTTCAAAATAAATTGAGCGACTTCTTATGGAAATTTTTAAAAGAAAATCTGATTAATGTTTGAAGTCATCTTTGGGATGCACACTTCTCAGATGAGGTATGACTGACCACGTTGTATTTAAACATGCTCAGACTCTCATTCGATGGACATATTCAGTTGTTGCGAGTTTTTTTTTACTGAGACGAAGTTATATTACATATTTATGTAACTTTACTAGTGTTATATATTTTAAAGTTAAAACACACTTGCACATGGGATATCTTCTTGACTAAAAGAAATATGGAGACAAGTATATAAATGTGCTAAAAACGGCAAGTCACTTAAAGTCATTTATACACAGGAAAAACATTACACAGAAGCCAAGTTTAAGCGAATAAATAAAACATCTGATTGTCTAAATATAATAAAAGAAATTAATCCACACAGTATGCAAATAATAGTCATTGCTGAACTTCAGATTCTTTTTTTTCTGTGATAATTAACTGTCGCACAAAGCAAAATAAAATAGGGCTTGGATTGGTTATTTAAAAAAAGCATAAAAGGGGATTAGGTCATACCTGTCGGTTTAAAAGTTTAGACTGTGAAGGTAGACAAAAGGATAATGGTTATAGTGATTATAGAGTGGGGCTAAGGAGGGGGGGGGGGGGGTCGGCCAACTAATAATGGGCGTTTCAAGCGAACTCATCTGTTCGGTTTGAGCGCTTTTCTTAAAATTCATATATATATGAACACTAAAACACACGGGCACAGGGAAAATCTTCTAATCAAAAATAACCACGGAGACAAGTACCTAATTGTGTTAAAAAGAGGTATATCATTTAGACCTATATACCCAATCATAAATTGTTATAATAAAGTAAACCTATGATATTTCATTAGGTTGACGACTGACAGGAGCTTGGCCTTAGTCAGTAGAATTTTCTGGAACACTTAGTATTACATTGACAATGCTTACGCATCTTAAACTATATATGGTCATGGGAAAAGACAGTGAAAATTTGCCCCCCCCCCCACCCCTTTCCATCTGCATATGTTCATGACAAATCATCCCATAAGTACCTTAAATATCGAATGTCATACATTGAAGAGTTGACTGAAGAATTGTGTTTCCCCATGACACGATACAATAAGATAAGTGTGAAGCATAATAAGAGATAGTTTATTACTACATAGTTATTGACATAATTGTTCACCTTCATCGTTTAGTGTGTGGTTGAGGTTCAGATTGGGGAAAAAACACTTGTGTGGTCTGTAAATTGTATGATATCTACTGTTTTAATGGAATTGATAACATGCTTAATATATATATGAGAAACAAAATCGGACAAAGAGTAGAGCCTTGTGGCACACCACACGTTAATTGTCTTCGGGTTGATAATACGTTGTAGTATTTTAAGCGATTTTAAGCGATGACTTCCATTGGACAATAAGCTTCTAAACCATGTATATGATAGTTTATGCAATACTATATTATGGTCTACTGTGTCAAATGCTTTGGACAAATTGAGAAGTGCTATAGTGAATTTTGCGGCAATCAATTGTTCATAGAGGGCTAGAACCGTATATGATGTTGAGCGACTTGTCCTAAAGCCGAATTGGTTAATGTTGATCAGATTCTGTGTCGGCCACTCAGAATCGCAAGTGTGCGTCTGGCTGTACACCAAAAAATCCACAAGTTAAATCCCGATTCCTGATTTCTATACGGTCATCGTTTGAAGAGAAGATGAACAATAACATTTACAAAGCGAGCTAAGACCTTTACTTCAGTGAAAAATTGAATGTCCTAAATGTCAGCAAAATACGAAATGATGAAAATAAGGAGAAGTAGACCTTAACGCTTACCTTTACTCTCTTTCTTGTCAACATTGTTTGGAAATTTCTTGTCTCATTTCGCATTTATAAAATACATTCTGGCAATGTCACTTGTCAGTAATGCTGAGCTCGAAGTTTTATGTAGCGAAGGCACATAGACCGACGGTTAAAAGATGATTAAGGTACCATAAACTCATAATCATAAAGAACGGAAGAAATTCATTCTAGATTAGCCGCCATCAGAAGTACAGTAAGGGGATGCCTGTAAGGTTAGCATATGTTGGGATCGGCAACCGTCTGACTGTTTATATCAATCACAGTATGTGATGCACAAGCGCAGTCGATTTTTAAATTATCAGAGGTTGCATAATCTTAGGTCAGAAACTTTAACCAATCAAAACCGTCGATATCGGTCGACTGAATCAACAAAAAATAATTTCGTTCCTTTCCAATTAACATAGAAACATGTTTCCTGATGATGACTGAATAAAAGTCGAAATATTGAGTCAATCTGAAGTTTTCGTTTTTCGGAATAACACTACTTGTGTACTATGTTTCCATAAAGCACCCGTTATAGAAAGAATCCATAAAATTTGTGTAAACAAATCATAATGTAAACGCACCAACCCCTAATGCCGTTGTATACGGCGAGTTAGGCAGACTGCCACTATATTACACTCGTATTTATAGAATTGTAAAGTTTTGGTTTAAATTGTTTTATTACGAGAATTGCATCTTAAGTGCTGTATACCACCAATTAAAGGACCTGTAAGGACCTGTAAAGGGAGGTAATTGGACTTCTAAGCTGAAGGGAATTTGAGATACGACTGGTTTTGGGGATGTTTCCTATTACTGAATGTCCTAACTTTTGAACGACATTTAGAAGTAGAGAATAAGTAACATAAAGACATAGTGGGTAATGTTCAGGCTGTGGCTTGAATTGGCTTGTACAGGTATCAGGGTGCTGGCTGGGGTGGATGGGCAAATTACTATCTCGCTAAGTGGGGGGTGGTCTGTTGTTATAGGGACCAGGGAATAGCCATCTCAAATGCATGGACTCTATCAACAGACCCCCCCCCCCCTACACACACACACACACGTACACACGCACACTCAGTGAGATAGTAATTTGCCCAGCCAGCACCCTGATACCTGTACAAGCCAATCAAGCCACAGCCTGAACATTACCCATAGACATTTTCATGTAACTATTTGTAAACTTCCATAAAGCCTTATAAAGAAAAAAAAAATAGCTAAGTTTAACTCTTTTCATCCATACCAAAGAGGAATTTGTAGATAATAACGCTGTTCATTTTTTAGATATATCATTTTCATCTTCTTCCACCACAATATACAGAAAACCAACAAATACTGGACAGTATACACATTTTGACAGTTATGAACCATGGGTAAGAAAAACAGCTTGGGTAAGATCGTTGATTTATAGAGCATTCAGAATTTGTTCTGATGAATTATCCTTTAATACTGAATGTAAGAACATTTTAAAGTTTCTATCATGGAATGGATATCGTAAGTCTACTGCCCAACAATTTTGCTAAGAAAATGCATGCCTAAATTTGGTCTTAAAAATATAGAATCTGATGAGAAACTTGATAAAATTTGAGAATTGAGACTCCCATACATTGGGAAAAGAGGAGAATTTATTGTTAAAAAATCTATATCTAAAATTCGTAAATTAATAATCAAACCCGTCAACTTTGTTTTCCAATGGCAGACCACCAAAATTAACTTTTCTACAAATACTAAAGATCCGACCCCTAAACATTACAAAAGCTCAGTTATTTATAAATTTACGTGCCCAGCATGTGGCTCAGACTACATTGGTAAAATTGACCGCTGTCTTATTACAAGAAATAAAACAGTGAAATTTTCAATCATGTTTCTAATTGTGAAGAATTTATATTTTTGAAAAACTTACAATCATTACCAGACAATGTAAATGACCTTAGTCCACCTACACTTTGCGACTTTATTCTTATTAACACTGTAATTATTGGCAAATCTTATCACTGGTCAGACATCCTGTTCAGAGAAGCTCTGTGTATTAGAAGAAATAGCCCTGTCTTAAACAGTGGATTAAAAGCATCTAAAGAACTTGTCTTATTTCGATGAACTATGTCCTAATTCTTAAGATAAGACTGTCTGCACCTCTTTGTTAATGTTCCCTAGCCATGCCAGTTTAGACCCTGCTGTTCCCCTAATCTGTTTTCTTTATCTATTTTGTCTACGTGCATATGTAATAATGATAATAAGTTTGTAAATCTGTAAGGCTGTTCATAATATTGTTATATCACTGCTTAATCTGTTTGTTTTTTTTACCTGTATATATACCAATGTTGTTGCTAATGTACCTCACTCCTGATGATGACAGAATAAAAGTCGAAATATTGAGTCAATATGAAGTTTTCGTTTTTCGGAATAACACTACTTGTCTACTAAGAAGCCTTATGTTATTATTTATATATAAGTTGATCCTGGGATGAATATGAACTGTTAGCTTTTCGACATTTGACGATAAATAATTCCTTTTCAGGCTGTTTTTCTGGGCAAAAATTGTTTAAATATCTTCGGCATACATGTATGTTGTACTACTCATGTGCCAGTATTTGTAGCTTTTAAAGCCGCAAAATTCCTTAAATTTGTTTAGTTTTGAATGAGGGTCTTTCGGAGGGGGTTTCGGATACTGAGAAGAAATATTTAAAAATATATTTTTAGATATTTCTAAAAACCTCATGGAAAAAGTGAAAGTGGTTTTTAACATGATTTAGGCTGGTCTTTCATTTGGAAATGACAAAAATTTAAATTTCATAAAAGTGCCAAAAGTGTCCACCATATGTGTCCGGTCTGGCCACAAACGGCTTTCTCCTAACGGAGACAGGCCGTAGGGACACATATGGTAATGGTTCAATTTCGGGTTTTTTCGCTTTCGATGGACATTTCAAGGTATCTGAGGACATTTGAGGGCAATTATAGGCTAGTTGCTCTGAAAAGACACGGATTTGGTATTTTTTAAGAATTCGTGAATTTTCAGTTTTGAAGTCAATATTGGTCTTTTTTCTTTCAAAGTAGAGGGTAGATTGAAATTCTTGGTTTCTTTGCATTTTCCATCAACAGGAAACACATAGGGTTTAATTAATGACGTATATTCTATTAGATCGTAGTTGAGTATGGCAGAAACCATATTCTTCTACACGTACATCCTGATATGAACTATTCGCTTTTCGACATTTTACGATATTCAATTACTTTTTCGGCTTAAAAACTTCTAAATTATCTTCGGTATGTGTTGTATTACGCATGTGCCAGTATTTGTAGCTGTAAATGCAGCGAAAATCCTGTAACTTGTTAAGTTTTGAATGAGGGTCTTTCGGAGGGGGTTTCGGATAGTGACGAGAAATATTTAAAAATATATTTTTAGATATTTCTAAAAACCTCATGGAAAAAGTGAAAGTGGTTTTTAACATGATTTAGGCTGGTCTTTCATTTGGAAATGACAAAAATTTAAATTTCATAAAAGTGCCAAAAGTGTCCACCATATGTGTCCGGTCTGGCCACAAACGGCTTTCTCCTAACGGAGACAGGCCGTAGGGACACATATGGTAATGGTTCAATTTCGGGTTTTTTCGCTTTCGATGGACATTTCAAGGTATCTGAAGACATTTGAGGGCAATTATAGGCTAGTTGCTCTGAAAAGACACGGATTTTATATTTTTTGAGAATTCGTGAATTTTCAGTTTTGAAGTCAATATTGGTCTTTTTTCTTCAAAAGTAGAGGGTAGATTGTAATTCTTGGTTTCTTTGCATTTTCCATCAACAGGAAACACATAGGGTTTAATTAATGACGTATATTCTATTAGATCGTAGTTGAGTATGGCAAAAACCATATTCTTCTACACGTACATCCTGATATGAACTATTCGCTTTTCGACATTTGACGATATTCAATTACTTTTTCGGCTTCAAAACTTCTAAATTATCTTCGGTATGTGTTGTATTACTCATGTGCCAGTATTTGTAGCTGTAAATGCAGCGAAAATCCTGTAATTTGTTAAGTTTTGAATGAGGGTCTTTCGGAGGGGGTTTCGGATACTGACGAGAAATATTTAAAAATATATTTTTAGATATTTCTAAAAACCTCATGGAAAAAGTGAAAGTGGTTTTTAACATGATTTAGGCTGGTCTTTCATTTGGAAATGACAAAAATTTAAATTTCATAAAAGTGCCAAAAGTGTCCACCATATGTGTCCGGTCTGGCCACAAACGGCTTTCTCCTAACGGAGACAGGCCGTAGGGACACATATGGTAATGGTTCAATTTCGGATTTTTTCGCTTTCGATGGACATTTCAAGGTATCTGAGGACATTTGAGGGCAATTATAGGCTAGTTGCTCTGAAAAGACACGGATTTGGTATTTTTTGAGAATTCGTGAATTTTCAGTTTTGAAGTCAATATTGGTCTTTTTTCTTCAAAAGTAGAGGGTAGATTGTAATTCTTGGTTTCTTTGCATTTTCCATCAACAGGAAACACATACGGTTCAATTAATGACGTATATTCTATTAGATCGTAGTTGAGTATGGCAGAAATCATATTCTTCTACACGTACATCCTGATATGAACTATTAGCTTTCCGACATTTGACGATATTCAATTACTTTTTCGACTTCAAAACTTCTAAATTATCTTCGGTATGTGTTGTATTACTCATGTGCCAGTATTTGTAGCTGTTAAAGCAGCGAAAATCCTTAAATTCGTTTAGTTTTGAATGAGGGTCTTTCGGAGGGGGTTTCGGATACTGAGAAGAAATATTTAAAAATATATTTTTAGATATTTCTAAAAACCTCATGGAAAAAGTGAAAGTGGTTTTTAACATGATTTAGGCTGGTCTTTCATTTGGAAATGACAAAAATTTAAATTTCATAAAAGTGCCAAAAGTGTCCACCATATGTGTCCGGTCTGGCCACAAACGGCTTTCTCCTAACGGAGACAGGCCGTAGGGACACATATGGTAATGGTTCAATTTCGGGTTTTTTCGCTTTCGATGGACATTTCAAGGTATCTGAGGACATTTGAGGGCAATTATAGGCTAGTTGCTCTGAAAAGACACGGATTTGGTATTTTTTGAGAATTCGTGAATTTTCAGTTTTGAAGTCAATATTGGTCTTTTTTCTTCAAAAGTAGAGGGTAGATTGTAATTCTTGGTTTCTTTGCATTTTCCATCAACAGGAAACACATAGGTTCAATTAATGACGTATATTCTATTAGATCGTAGTTGAGTATGGCAGAAATCATATTCTTCTACACGTACATCCTGATATGAACTATTCGCTTTCCGACATTTGACGATATTCAATTACTTTTTCGACTTCAAAACTTCTAAATTATCTTCGGTATGTGTTGTATTACTCATGTGCCAGTATTTGTAGCTGTAAATGCAGCGAAAATCCTGTAATTTGTTAAGTTTTGAATGAGGGTCTTTCGGAGGGGGTTTCGGATACTGACGAGAAATATTTAAAAATATATTTTTAGATATTTCTAAAAACCTCATGGAAAAAGTGAAAGTGGTTTTTAACATGATTTAGGCTGGTCTTTCATTTGGAAATGACAAAAATTTAAATTTCATAAAAGTGCCAAAAGTGTCCACCATATGTGTCCGGTCTGGCCACAAACGGCTTTCTCCTAACGGAGACAGGCCGTAGGGACACATATGGTAATGGTTCAATTTCGGGTTTTTTCGCTTTCGATGGACATTTCAAGGTATCTGAGGACATTTGAGGGCAATTATAGGCTAGTTGCTCTGAAAAGACACGGATTTGGTATTTTTTGAGAATTCGTGAATTTTCAGTTTTGAAGTCAATATTGGTCTTTTTTCTTCAAAAGTAGAGGGTAGATTGTAATTCTTGGTTTCTTTGCATTTTCCATCAACAGGAAACCCATACGGTTCAATTAATGACGTATATTCTATTAGATCGTAGTTGAGTATGGCAGAAATCATATTCTTCTACACGTACATCCTGATATGAACTATTCGCTTTCCGACATTTGACGATATTCAATTACTTTTTCGACTTCAAAACTTCTAAATTATCTTCGGTATGTGTTGTATTACTCATGTGCCAGTATTTGTAGCTGTAAATGCAGCGAAAATCCTGTAATTTGTTAAGTTTTGAATGAGGGTCTTTCGGAGGGGGTTTCGGATACTGACGAGAAATATTTAAAAATATATTTTTAGATATTTCTAAAAACCTCATGGAAAAAGTGAAAGTGGTTTTTAACATGATTTAGGCTGGTCTTTCATTTGGAAATGACAAAAATTTAAATTTAATAAAAGTGCCAAAAGTGTCCACCATATGTGTCCGGTCTGGCCACAAACGGCTTTCTCCTAACGGAGACAGGCCGTAGGGACACATATGGTAATGGTTCAATTTCGGGTTTTTTCGCTTTCGATGGACATTTCAAGGTATCTGAGGACATTTGAGGGCAATTATAGGCTAGTTGCTCTGAAAAGACACGGATTTGGTATTTTTTGAGAATTCGTGAATTTTCAGTTTTGAAGTCAATATTGGTCTTTTTTCTTTCAAAGTAGAGGGTAGATTGAAATTCTTGGTTTCTTTGCATTTTCCATCAACAGGAAACAAATACGGTTCAATTAATGACGTATATTCTATTAGATCGTAGTTGAGTATGGCAGAAACCATATTCTTCTACACGTACATCCTGATATGAACTATTCGCTTTCCGACATTTGACGATATTCAATTACTTTTTCGACTTCAAAACTTCTAAATTATCTTCGGTATGTGTTGTATTACTCATGTGCCAGTATTTGTAGCTGTTAAAGCAGCGAAAATCCTTAAATTCGTTTAGTTTTGAATGAGGGTCTTTCGGAGGGGGTTTCGGATACTGACAAGAAATATTTAAAAATATATTATTAGATATTTCTAAAAACCTAATGGAAAAAGTGAAAGTGGTTTTTAACATGATTTAGGCTGGTCTTTCATTTGGAAATGACAAGAATTTAAATTTCATAATAGTGCCAAAAGTGTCCACCATATGTGTCCGGTCTGGCCACAAACGGCTTTCTCCTAACGGAGACAGGCCGTTGGGACACATATGGTAATGGTTCAATTTCGGGTTTTTTTCGCTTTCGATGGACATTTCAAGGTATCTGAGGACATTTGAGGGCAATTATAGGCTAGTTGCTCTGAAAAGACACGGATTTTATATTTTTTGAGAATTCGTGAATTTTCAGTTTTGAAGTCAATATTGGTCTTTTTTCTTCAAAAGTAGAGGGTAGATTGAAATTCTTGGTTTCTTTGCATTTTCCATCAACAGGAAACACATACGGTTCAATTAATGACGTATATTCTATTAGATCGTAGTTGAGTATGGCAGAAACCATATTCTTCTCCACGTACATCCTGATATGAACTATTCGCTTTCCGACATTTGACGATATTCAATTACTTTTTCGGCTTCAAAACTTCTAAATTATCTTCGGTATGTGTTGTATTACTCATGTGCCAGTATTTGTAGCTGTTAAAGCAGCGAAAATCCTTAAATTCGTTTAGTTTTGAATGAGGGTCTTTCGGAGGGGGTTTCGGATACTGAGAAGAAATATTTAAAAATATGTTTTTAGATATTTTTAAAAACCTCATGGAAAAAGTGAAAGTGGTTTTTAACATGATTTAGGCTGGTCTTTCATTTGGAAATGACAAAAATTTAAATTACATAAAAGTGCCAAAAGTGTCCACCATATGTGTCCGGTCTGGCCACAAACGGCTTTCTCCTAACGGAGACAGGCCGTTGGGACACATATGGTAATGGTTCAATTTCGGGGTTTTTCGCTTTCGATGGACATTTCAAGGTATCTGAGGACATTTGAGGGCAATTATAGGCTAGTTGCTCTGAAAAGACACGGATTTGGTATTTTTTGAGAATTCGTGAATTTTCAGTTTTGAAGTCAATATTGGTCTTTTTTCTTCAAAAGTAGAGGGTAGATTGTAATTCTTGGTTTCTTTGCATTTTCCATCAACAAGAAACACATACGGTTCAATTAATCACGTATATTCTATTAGATCGTAGTTGAGTATGGCAGAAACCATATTCTTCTCCACGTACATCCTGATATGAACTATTCGCTTTCCGACATTTGACGATATTCAATTACTTTTTCGACTTCAAAACTTCTAAATTATCTTCGGTATGTGTTGTATTACTCATGTGCCAGTATTTGTAGCTGTTAAAGCAGCGAAAATCCTTAAATTCGTTTAGTTTTGAATGAGGGTCTTTCGGAGGGGGTTTCGGATACTGACAAGAAATATTTAAAAATATATTATTAGATATTTCTAAAAACCTAAAGGAAAAAGTGAAAGTGGTTTTTAACATGATTTAGGCTGGTCTTTCATTTGGAAATGACAAGAATTTAAATTTCATAAAAGTGCCAAAAGTGTCCACCATATGTGTCCGGTCTGGCCACAAACGGCTTTCTCCTAACGGAGACAGGCCGTTGGGACACATATGGTAATGGTTCAATTTCGGGTTTTTTTCGCTTTCGATGGACATTTCAAGGTATCTGAGGACATTTGAGGGCAATTATAGGCTAGTTGCTCTGAAAAGACACGGATTTTATATTTTTTGAGAATTCGTGAATTTTCAGTTTTGAAGTCAATATTGGTCTTTTTTCTTCAAAAGTAGAGGGTAGATTGAAATTCTTGGTTTCTTTGCATTTTCCATCAACAGGAAACACATACGGTTCAATTAATGACGTATATTCTATTAGATCGTAGTTGAGTATGGCAGAAACCATATTCTTCTCCACGTACATCCTGATATGAACTATTCGCTTTCCGACATTTGACGATATTCAATTACTTTTTCGGCTTCAAAACTTCTAAATTATCTTCGGTATGTGTTGTATTACTCATGTGCCAGTATTTGTAGCTGTTAAAGCAGCGAAAATCCTTAAATTCGTTTAGTTTTGAATAAGGGTCTTTCGGAGGGGGTTTCGGATACTGAGAAGAAATATTTAAAAATATATTTTTAGATATTTCTAAAAACCTAATGGAAAAAGTGAAAGTGGTTTTTAACATGATTTAGGCTGGTCTTTCATTTGGAAATGACAAGAATTTAAATTTCATAAAAGTGCCAAAAGTGTCCACCATATGTGTCCGGTCTGGCCACAAACGGCTTTCTCCTAACGGAGACAGGCCGTTGGGACACATATGGTAATGGTTCAATTTCGGGTTTTTTTCGCTTTCGATGGACATTTCAAGGTATCTGAGGACATTTGAGGGCAATTATAGGCTAGTTGCTCTGAAAAGACACGGATTTTATATTTTTTGAGAATTCGTGAATTTTCAGTTTTGAAGTCAATATTGGTCTTTTTTCTTCAAAAGTAGAGGGTAGATTGAAATTCTTGGTTTCTTTGCATTTTCCATCAACAGGAAACACATACGGTTCAATTAATGACGTATATTCTATTAGATCGTAGTTGAGTATGGCAGAAACCATATTCTTCTCCACGTACATCCTGATATGAACTATTCGCTTTCCGACATTTGACGATATTCAATTACTTTTTCGGCTTCAAAACTTCTAAATTATCTTCGGTATGTGTTGTATTACTCATGTGCCAGTATTTGTAGCTGTTAAAGCAGCGAAAATCCTTAAATTCGTTTAGTTTTGAATGAGGGTCTTTCGGAGGGGGTTTCGGATACTGAGAAGAAATATTTAAAAATATATTTTTAGATATTTTTAAAAACCTCATGGAAAAAGTGAAAGTGGTTTTTAACATGATTTAGGCTGGTCTTTCATTTGGAAATGACAAAAATTTAAATTACATAAAAGTGCCAAAAGTGTCCACCATATGTGTCCGGTCTGGCCATAAACGGCTTTCTCCTAACGGAGACAGGCCTTTGGGACACATATGGTAATGGTTCAATTTCGGGGTTTTTCGCTTTCGATGGACATTTCAAGGTATCTGAGGACATTTGAGGGCAATTATAGGCTAGTTGCTCTGAAAAGACACGGATTTGGTATTTTTTGAGAATTCGTGAATTTTCAGTTTTGAAGTCAATATTGGTCTTTTTTCTTCAAAAGTAGAGGGTAGATTGTAATTCTTGGTTTCTTTGCATTTTCCATCAACAGGAAACACATACGGTTCAATTAATGACGTATATTCTATTAGATCGTAGTTGAGTATGGCAGAAACCATATTCTTCTCCACGTACATCCTGATATGAACTATTCGCTTTCCGACATTTGACGATATTCAATTACTTTTTCGGCTTCAAAACTTCTAAATTATCTTCGGTATGTGTTTTATTACTCATGTGCCAGTATTTGTAGCTGTTAAAGCAGCGAAAATCCTTAAATTCGTTTAGTTTTGAATAAGGGTCTTTCGGAGGGGGTTTCGGATACTGAGAAGAAATATTTAAAAATATATTTTTAGATATTTCTAAAAACCTAATGGAAAAAGTGAAAGTGGTTTTTAACATGATTTAGGCTGGTCTTTAATTTGGAAATGACAAGAATTTAAATTTCATAAAAGTGCCAAAAGTGTCCACCATATGTGTCCGGTCTGGCCACAAACGGCTTTCTCCTAACGGAGACAGGCCGTTGGGACACATATGGTAATGGTTCAATTTCGGGGTTTTTTCGCTTTCGATGGACATTTCAAGGTATCTGAGGACATTTGAGGGCAATTATAGGCTAGTTGCTCTGAAAAGACACGGATTTTATATTTTTTGAGAATTCGTGAATTTTCAGTTTTGAAGTCAATATTGGTCTTTTTTCTTCAAAAGTAGAGGGTAGATTGAAATTCTTGGTTTCTTTGCATTTTCCATCAACAGGAAACACATACGGTTCAATTAATGACGTATATTCTATTAGATCGTAGTTGAGTATGGCAGAAACCATATTCTTCTCCACGTACATCCTGATATGCACTATTCGCTTTCCGACATTTGACGATATTCAATTACTTTTTCGGCTTCAAAACTTCTAAATTATCTTCGGTATGTGTTGTATTACTCATGTGCCAGTATTTGTAGCTGTTAAAGCCGCGAAAATCCTTAAATTCGTTTAGTTTTTAATGAGGGTCTTTCGGAGGGGGTTTCGGATACTGACAAGAAATATTTAAAAATATATTATTAGATATTTCTAAAAACCTAATGGAAAAAGTGAAAGTGGTTTTTAACATGATTTAGGCTGGTCTTTCATTTGGAAATGACAAAAATTTAAATTTCATAAAAGTGCCAAAAGTGTCCACCATATGTGTCCGGTCTGGCCACAAACGGCTTTCTCCTAACGGAGACAGGCCGTTGGGACACATATGGTAATGGTTCAATTTCGGGTTTTTTCGCTTTCGATGGACATTTCAAGGTATCTGAGAACATTTGAGGGCAATTATAGGCTAGTTGCTCTGAAAAGACACGGATTTGGTATTTTTTGAGAATTCGTGAATTTTCAGTTTTGAAGTCAATATTGATATTTTCTCTTTCTGAGTAGAGAGTAGATTGGAATTCTTGGTTTCTTTGCATTTTCCATCAACAGGAAACACATACGGCTTAATACATGACGTATAATCTATTAGATCGTAGTTGAGTAAGGCAGAAACCATATTCTTCTACACGTACATCCTGATATGAACTGTTAGCTTTTCGACATTTGACGATAAATAATTCCTTTTCAGGCTTTTTTTCTGGGCAAAAATAGTTTAAATATCTTCGGCATGTGTCGTACTAATCATGTGCCAGTATTTGTAGCTTTTAAAGCAGCGTAATTCCTTAAATTTATTTAGTTTTGAATGAGGGTCTTTCGGAGGGGGTTTCGGATACTGACGAGAAATATTTAAAAATAATTTTTTTGATATTTCTAAAAATCTCATGGAAAAAGTGAAAGTGGTTTTTAACATGATTTAAGCTGGTCTTTCATTTGGAAATGACAAAAATTTAAATTTCATAAAAGTGCCAAAAGTGTCCACCATATGTGTCCGGTCTGGCCACAAACGGCTTTCTCCTAACGGAGACAGGCCGTTGGGACACATATGGTAATGGTTCAATTTCGGTATTTTTCGCTTTCGATGGACATTTCAAGGTATCTGAGAACATTTGAGGGCAATTATAGGCTAGTTGCTCTGAAAAGACACAGTGAATTTTCAGTTTTGAAGTCAATATTGTTTTTTTTTTCTTTCGAGTAGAGAGTAGTTGAAATTCTTGGTTTCTTTGGATTTATCATCCATAGGAAACATATACGGTCCAATGCATGGCGTATAATCTATTAGATAGTAGTTGAGTATGGCAGAAACCATATTCTTCTACACTTTCCGACATTTGACGATAAATAATTACTTTTTAGATTTTTGACAAAAACTGTTTAAATACTTTCGGTCCACATATATACGACAATTGTTTGATTAAACTCTGTGTTAGTAGTTTAGAAAAGACTTAGATGATGGATTTGGGTGAATTCAGAAAATTTATGCTTATAAGTAAATAGTCCATCGCCTGTAGCTAGGTTTGGATCCGATATGCATTGGGAAAAGGCTTGTTGGCGTTTGACTTCTCTTCTCTATGTCAAGTCAGACAAGAAGGCTTCCAGGGTTGTATATAAGATGGATGCGATGATAGTGGAAATTCGAACCATTGACGCATAGGTGGAAAGCTTCTCGGTGCGTGGGCGTCCAGTGATCTATACTCTATACTGATTGCTTGTTTATTTGGTGCTTTATTCCTCACGCAAGATTATTTAACTTATAGGATTTAACTTATAGGACGATGTTGACAAGTTTGTTAGTGTGTGTGTGTGTGTGTGGGGGGGGGGGGGGCTAAATGGGATTAGGCCCCGCGACCCGCTGTTGGAGGGCTGGTCGATTTGAGCGTGCAACACACCTACCGCCCGCAAGCATTATCTTTGGGCTGATAAGAAGACAATCACGTTCTTTGGTAAAATAGGGTGTAAAACGGGCTCTTTGCACGTAGGCATAACGGGCAAGTTTATTATAGAAAGCGAATAAGATCCAAATCAGAAAAATCCATTGCCTGAGCGGGAATCGAAGCAAGGATGCTTTCGAAGAACATCTATGAAATGTTCGGTGACATTTAGAAAATAAAATGTTGCTAAAAGAATTGATCTGTCTTAAGAAGAGCATATTTTTGGACTGAAGATTTCATTTGATGCAGGGATTATGATTAGAATGTTCGCTCTGCCAGCAGTATCCGTTGACCCAGTTTTATCTCAGTTTCATGAGGGTCACAAGGCGTACTCTCAAACACGAAATATGTTTTTCAAAGAAATCAGTGGTAAAACTAAATATTTATGTTTCTTTTTTCTCTTCAAATACTTCAGTCACAGTCCATCATGAGTTTCGTTACTGAATTTATCAAATTCTGGATTTCTATGGTTACAGGTTTCGTAATAACCACATGTGTCCTCCATTTGTGGCCAAAACTGCCATATGTGTCCGGCTCCCTTTCTCGAGCTAATGGCATATGCCTTTCTTTCAAGTGAAAGACAACGTCACGACATATTAAAAGGCATTTCAGAAAGTAAAACATTACTTTTGTGACTGAAACATCAAATAACAATTCAATGGTATTTTCTTCAGCTATGACAGACTGGAATGAACATTGTTTCGGAATGAACTAATGTAACTTTTGTTTAAACGTATTTTATCATGGCGGATCGTGTCGTCGTGCTATCTGGATTTTCCTCTGTGCCCGTAAAAGCAGAGTTTGATGATTTCTTACGGGAGTACGGAAGTGTCAAAAAGTCTGTTGAATTCAAAGACTCTTCCGGGACTTTCAGTGGAGAGATTTATGTTATATTTTCAAGCCGAGATTCGGCTGACAAACTTTTTTCCAAGAAACACCTAATGTTTGGCATGGAAGTGATAAATGTAACACGACCAACTGAGGAACAAAAGCAATTTGTTGACAGTGTCGTAGAATCAGACTTTGTGTCAGATTTTCAGAGACTTTTTACGAATATGGATTATGAAATGAAGCGCAAGGTTATGGACTCCTTGTCAACTGAAAAATATTCTACGTCTGTGATTCCAGAAGAACTCAATGTGACAAATACCGTCCAACCTGGAGGGGCTGGTGCTATTGAGACTCCGGTTATGCAACAGGTCGCACTAAACGAACTGTCAGGCGTCAAGAGCCGAAAGTTACGACTGTTTTCTGGAAAGAAACCACTTCCTAACGGAGAAACTGACTTTGATACATGGCGTCTTCTCGCCCAACAAGTTGTAGATGACACAGGGTTGTCGGCAGCTGACAGGAAACGTACATTAATACAAAGCCTGTTACGCCCGGCACTAGATACTGCACAATCTTTGTCCAGAGACCCAAAGGCGTCGGCAAAGGATATTTTTGACTTGCTTGAGAAACTGTTCGGCACTGTAGCTGACGGCCATGAACTTTTGGTTAAATTCCTGTGCACCTACCAAGAAGAAAAAGAAATTGCATCTGATTACGTTCAACGTCTTTATCTTATGCTAATGGAAGTTGTTGAAAGGGATGAACTTAAACTCCAGCAAGTACC
The DNA here is from genome assembly GCA_963971465.1 of Lepidochitona cinerea. Classification (NCBI taxonomy): domain Eukaryota; kingdom Metazoa; phylum Mollusca; class Polyplacophora; order Chitonida; family Tonicellidae; genus Lepidochitona; species Lepidochitona cinerea. Next base: position 28,223,287 of record OZ020561.1, read on the forward strand.
ATTTAACTTGCTCAAACAATTTCTCCGTGGCTGTCCTGATGAAGCCATGATAGAAAAATTAAACTTAGAATCGGCTGAGGACAACCCACCCAACTTTCCGGATCTCTTGATCAAAATAAGGAGAGAGGAAGGACGTAGGACAGAAAAAAAACTACGACTGAAAAAGAAAGTCGCCATGACCCATTCACTCAATGTAGCCGATAAGCAAGGAAACTACGATTGGCATAAGACTGCACTAGATCTACAAAAGCAGCTTGATGAGCTGAAGGCAGAAAGGAAGAGAGACCAAGTAGAGAACGGAGACAAACCTGAAAAGCCAGTGCAACCTAGGGTCAGTTATCAGTCGAAACCGAAGTCAAAGGGAAGGAAGTCTTTTTGCTATAAGTGTGGCAACGACGGACATATGGCGTATGTATGTAATGCCCAATCAAATCCGGAGAAAGTGCAACAAAGACTGCTTGATTCGACCGCTCCGCCGAAGCCAAAAAACTAGATCGGGCGACTGGTGAGAGGCAACCGGAAGCCGGATGTGTAAATAGCCTCATCATTGATAAACCTTTGGCTACAGATATGGTTGGTGCGGCCAATGAAATGGACATTATAGTAAGTGGCAAAAAATGTCGCTCATTACTGGATACTGGTTCAATGATTACAACCGTATCAGAATCATTTTGGAAAGAACTGAATTGTGGACCGCTTAAAAACTTAACGGACTTTCTTAAAATTGAAAGTGCAAACGGGTCCAATTTGCCCTACTTAGGTTGTGTTGAACTCCAGATAAAGTTAATACCTGAAATAACTGATAAATCAATCTTAGTTCCAGTACTTGTTGTTCCTACTACAAACTATAATAGCAAGGTCCCTATGCTAATAGGTACAAATGTGTTGTGTATCATCGAAGAACAGCTACGTACAACCTGTGGTGTTAGATTTATTCAGCAACCCATAGCCAGTCTTTTGGTTATGGCTTTAAAAGTGATTAAGCTTAGGCAACGCCACCTGTGTAAATCGAAGAATATTCTTGCTACTGTCAGATTACAGCAAACTGTGTTGTTGGAGAAAGGACAAAGTGTTACTGTCGATGGCGTTACACGGATTGCTGTCCCGTGTGTTTCTGGAATCGCCATGGTAGATTCTCCTTCTGGTATGGTGAACGATGTGAGCGTTACTCCTGGTGTAGTGACTGTGTGTAATGAACTGAAGAGTGTTCCAGTGGAATTGTTAAATAATAGCTCACGAACTGTCACTCTCCAGGCTGGTATGCGGATAGCCACGCTGCAGCAGGTGAAGGTTGAGAAGCCATATAGTGACAATTTCAGTGCAATTAGTGACTCTGAATTCCTTGCACAATTTCCATCCTTTGCACACGAGTCGACGCAAATAAAAAATGTGCTTTTAAAGTGGAAAAACGCCTTTTCAATGACTGACAATGATTTGGGTAAAACTTCTATTGTGGAACACACCATTAACTTGAGTGATGGCACTCCATTTAAAGAGAGACCCCGTAGAATTCCCCCAGCCCTCTACGAGGAAGTTCGTCAACATCTGAAACAAATGTTAGACTGTGGGGTCATACGTCCATCGAGTAGTCCGTGGAGCTCAAATGTGGTCCTCGTGAGAAAACCCGATGGTACTTTACGGTTTTGTATAGACTTTAGACAGTTAAATCGACGAACAATCAAGAACGCTTATTACATCCCAAGAATCGACGAAACCCTTGAAAGTCTTGCTGGAAACCGTTATTTTTCAAAGCTTGATCTAAAAAGTGGCTATTGGCAGGTCGACGTACACGAGGCAGATAAACCCAAGACAGCATTCACGGTTGGGCCACTTGGTTTCTTTGAGTGTAACCAAATGCCATTTGGTCTAACGAATGCCCCTGGAACTTTTCAGCGGCTCATGCAACAGGTTGTGGGTAACCTCCATCTTAAAGGGGTTTTAGTGTACATTGATGATATAATCATTTATACCAAGACAATACATGAACATGTTCAGTTACTTGAACAAGTGTTAGAAAGACTTTTAAATGCTGGTTTAAAGCTCAAACCAGGTAAATGCTTTTTCCTTGAGACCAAGCTCACGTTCTTGGGACACGTGATATCAGAAAGTGGCATTGAATGTGATCCAGAGAAGACTAAGGTGCTTAAAGAATGGCCACCACCGAATAATGTCAAAGAACTGCAGAAATTCATTGGGTTTGCTGGATTCTACAGAAAGTTTGTTAAGGACTTCTCCAAAATAGCAAGACCCTTGACCTCTATGTTGGCAGGGACAGACGCTTGCAAGAAGAAATCCATGAAACGTAAACCTTCCGAGTTGAAACCTTGGACTTGGGGTTCTGAGCAACAGGAGGCGTTTGCAGAGTTGATCGCCTGTCTTACGTCCCCTCCATTGTTGACCTATCCAGATTTCACTCGCCCATTTTTGCTAAGAATTGACGCAAGTAAACAAGGTCTTGGTGCTGTTCTATGTCAGGAACAGCCGGACAGTGTGGTAAAGGTCATTGCTTATGGAAGCCGAGCCCTACGAAAATCAGAGCTCAATTATAGCACACATAAGTTAGAGTACCTTGCATTATTTTGGGCTGTTACAAAGCAGTTCCATGACTATCTGTACGGAAATAGTTTTGTGGTCACGACAGATCATAATCCCTTGACTTATGTAAACACTACGGCAAAGTTAGACGCCACTGGGCACCGCTGGCTTGCGGAACTGGCTACATACAACTTCCAGATATTTTACAAACCTGGCTGTAACAACACTGATGCCGACTGCTTGTCCCGGATGCCTCGAAGAGAAGATATGGGTCACGTTTCGGCAGACGTTGTAAAAGCTCTGGCTGGCCGTGACAATGATGGTGGTGCAGCTGACTCCATGTGTTTGAGCCACCAAGTTGTAAACATGCTCCCGCGACCCACCAGATTAACTATGGACTGGAGTGTTGAGCAGCTCAAAGATGACGTCATACAGCCCGTCTGGGAATGTTTTAACAAGGGTGTTAAACCAAACAGAGAAAAACTCTCAACATTTTCCACCGAATCCAGAAGTCTGCTTCGCCAATGGAAGAAACTTCGGCTACAAGATGGCGTGTTATATCGAGACGGTGTAGTGGATGGGACGAAGCTCCTTCAGATGGTAATTCCGAAGTCCCACAGAGATGTTGTTTTTCGGCACCTGCACGATGACATGGGTCATCTTGGGATCGAAAGAACACAGAATTTGTGTAACGAAAGGTTTTACTGGCCTGGGATGGCCCAGGAAGTTGAACAGAGAGTTAAAACGTGCGACAGATGTCTTAGAGCCAAGACACCGCCTGCTCCACACGTCGCACCCCTCAATACGATTAGGACCTCACAACCTCTTGAACTGGTGACAATGGATTACTTGGGTCTGGAGGATTCCAAAGGAGGATACAACAGTATACTGGTGATAACAGACCACTTCACTAAATACGCTGTTGCCATACCAACGAGGAATCAGACCGCAAGAACTGCAGCTCAACAATTCTACGACCACTTTATTCTCCATTATGGTTTTCCTGCAAGGATTCACTCGGACCAGGGCAAACACTTTGAGAATTCCATCATCAGAAGCTTGTGTAAACTCACGGGTATGAAAAAGTCTCGTACCACCCCTTACCACCCCATGGGTAATGGGATTACCGAAAGATTTAATCGCACCCTGCTCGGGATGCTGAGATGTATGGCGAGTGAGAAGAAGCAAGATTGGAAAAGCTATGTGACAACCATGACTCACGCTTACAACTGCACCCGCCATGATACGACCGGTTACAGCCCCTTCTTCCTCATGTTTGGGAGAAAACCACGCTTGCCGATGGACGTCATACTGAACCTTGATTATCTAGACTGCGAGACACCTCAATCCTATCCACAATTTGTGAAGAATCTAGAGGAACGTCTTAAATATACTTACCTTGCCGCTGAAGAAGCAGCTCGAAAGGCGTCTTCGAAATCAAAGAAAAACTATGATCGACGTGCTCGAGGTTCCACAATCCAGGTGGGTGATAGAGTATTGGTCCGAAAACTCGGTCTTAAAGGAAAGCATAAACTAGCCGATAGATGGGAGACTGAAGTATATACCGTTTTGAGACAACCTAACGAAGACTCACCTGTGTATGAAGTCCAGCGTGAAGACAAGCATGGCCGAACACGTGTCTTGCACAGAAACCATCTGTTACCAATTGCTCTTCCTTTGGAGGGTCGTGCTAAAGTGAGAGCCCGACGAGAGACTACAGTACCCCAGATTAACGAAGATACTTCTGAAAACGACTCGGACTCTGAAGTTATTTATAGGATGAGACCTGCAGACGAGCCTGTTGAACCGAACGACAATGAAACTGTGTCACGAGGTGAGGAAAACCTTGATCCTCCTATTGCTCCAACTGCTGCGGAAACTGGAGATGCTGGATTTTCTCCAGATGCCACTCACTCCGATTCTTCTTCAGATGTCGCGGATTCGTCGGATTCCCAAGAAACTCCACAGCATGCGCGTCCAACGCGACAGAGACGGCGTCCGGCCTGGTGGTCCAGTGGAGACTACGTGGTGAATCAGCAACAGACAGTGTGTAAATTCAACTGGACTGACCGTGTGGATGCTTTGTTAGCTCTAAAAACTGTGTTTAAGACTGAGGAACTTCAAAAATTGATATGCGAGACTGTGGTTCGAATTATTGAAGCCGGTTAGATCATTGACCTGCAATGTCGAGGACGACATTTTCTTTTGGAGGGTCGAATGTGGCTTTGCTGAATTTACATGATACTTAACTTTTAAAATCGCATCAGTCATTTTTTAAATTTTGTTTTAAATCTCTTTTTATATCTGTGTGGTAGAGCTTTCTATTTTATGTACCGAATAATGCTAGGTTGACACGCAGAGTTGTGTCCCTTTCACAACTCTTTATGGCGTTTGTCAGTTAGCGCCTTGCCAAACCAGCATTATATTGTTATAGCTCTGTGCTCTCCATTTACAGGTCAGTAGACTGATAGTTGTTATTTTCAGTAATATTAGGATGCCATCTATCGGTATTCGACTGTCCGTGGTTCTGCGAATCATTTGGTTCCTTGAAATACTGCATCGAAAGTTCCGGAAACTTGCATCTGCCGGTTTGTGTGTAATTGCTTTGACGGACACCCGAATTCCGATAGTTGACATCAAATCGCCAGATTGGCTTAAGCTGATTGAAACTGGTTGGTAGTTCGGTGAACACTAAAGATATTTTATGCTAATTCATCCGGTTGTTTAAAGCAAATAAGTTTTTAAAGCTTTCTGAACATAAAGTAATTCCTGTTCAAAATCTTATGTATGGAAGCCCAGAAGGCTCACTTAATTATTTGTGTTTTGATAATTGTTTCCAAGTCGGATAATTTGTTTTTGAGGTTAAGCTCAACTTTTCACGTTCCCTAATGAAACAACATGCTAGATATATAATTTTGGTCGATTTTGACAAAACTATGGAAGCCTGTTATGACCATATTGTCAATATCTCAAAAGATTATTTTTGTTCGTTTTTTGATATTGTTGTTTAAGATAATTGGTTGTAAAGGTCCCTTTCACAACTCTTTATGGCGTTTGTCAGTTAGCGCCTTACCAAACCAGCATTATATTGTTATTGTTCTGTGCTCTCCATTTACAGGCATCACTGCCCACATTGAATGAACGAACACACCCGGGGAGGAGAGTTACTGACTTATTGTGTTAAAATACTCAGGACATCAAGTACTAGTCTGTGTGTGACTTATATGATATCCAAACCATCATCTCCTGTAAATAAAACCTGTTCCTGTTTGTTTTCAACCAAGTCGTCTGAATTCTTTTTGTGGGCTATTCACGTCCTCGTATTCCCGGGCTACAAAGGTCCAACCCACGTGATCACTAATACACTTGATGACGAACTCTTGTGGCTAACACAAGTTAATGGAAGATAGATATATGTTAGTCTAAGACAAGATCGTTTTTACTTCGGCTAACCGATGTTTGAAAAGTGGCAACCTTTTCAATATTTGCAGAATTTTTATTGTGACCGAATTTCGTAACGTTGCACTGAATTCTACCCATCCTGCATGTGCGTGCCGTGTGCAAATATACATGTTAAGTAGAGATGACTTTTCAAACGACATCGAGTCTGTAGTGCATCATCGGCTGCCGGCTGGTAGGTTTACCTCCCCCGGAAGAAGTGATATTTTGCTTGTTATCATACAAAATGAAGGATTTAACCTGATAATGTTGTGAGTGTGGTTATATTCTGTCCTTTTCTATTGAAAACTGGGCTGTCATGAACGTATATAGTCATCAAAGGGTTGATTTCACAACATTTCCCCCGATAGCGTCGTCAGCAACCCAGCCTGTCAAAGCGGTAGCCATAGTGACATTATGTCATTCTGCTTCAAAATATCTGGGTCAACCGTTGCACGTGACCAAAGCTTATCGTTGATTGGTTAAAAGTTCCCAGTCTGTCCCGAGGGAGGGAAAAGGAACGGCAATCAACAACAGGTCACTTTTTCCTCATTTTTCTCAATTATCGGGGTAGAATCGACTTTAATACCTTCGTCTTGGTGTTTATTGCATAACCCGATACCGCTGAACGTTGGTTCGCACCTCGTCAAACCCCTCGAATGCTGAGCATTCTCGTGGTTTGACTCGGTACGAACCAACGTTCAGCGGTATCGGGTTACGCAACAAACACCGCTACGGCGGTATTAAACCCTTAAATATTCTGCCGTGACGTTTCCCTTACATAAATATTTTGTCCAGGCAGACTGTCGTGACGTTTCACTGATGTAAATATTCTGTCGCGACGAACTGTCGTGACGTTTCACTTATATGAATATTTTTTTGTAGCAGAATGTAGTTACGTTTCACTGATATAAATATCCTGTCGTGGTAGGCTGTCGTGACGTTTCACTTTTAAAAAATTAACTGCTATGACGGACAGATGTTACGTTTCCCAGCTATAAAGTAAGCGCTGTGGTAGAAGTGACGCTTGATCGCCCCTAACTCATTTTATTAAGCTTCGGTACAAAGATTAGCAGTTTTCTTGGAAGCAATATTCTTGACATTAACTCGTGAGGTAGTATTAATATAACGTGTGCGTTTTGGGGATAATAGGAGATTTGCCAATGAAATCACATAATTTAGCGGCCTCACAATTATATTTAAATATAAGAATTATTGCAATCGAGGCTTAAATGCCTATCAGCCTTTTGGATATAAAAGCAGCTATGTGCCTATAAATTCCGTACCGTTGATTTAGATAATGATCCATTTTATTCTGGAGGGCCATTTTGATTCTTGCTTTGACAAACTGGATTGATTGATTAGAGTTTTACGCCGCACTCAAGATTATTTCACTTATATGGCGGCGAGAAGAAGTTTTTATCAGACAGGCCCGTTAACATCAATGAAACATGTTAAAAAGAGTGTAAATCACTACTTTGGAGGTTAAAAGGAGATGCAATTTTAAAATGATCTCCAAAAAAAGTATATGAAAATATGTATATTACAATAAAAATTCAAATTTTTTGGTATAAACCAATCTGTTTTAAAAATTTTATAATAATAGGGCTTTTCACCTTGGTTCACCTTGGTGAAAAGCTCATTCATGGAGTTTGCCTGGAAAAGGCGATTTCTCACTATGGCGAACTCCACACATTCTAGAAGAACATGTTTGATGTCGAATTGGCCATCGCAAGAGATGCACCACGGATTCAACATCTGGATAAAACCACATTTTCTTTTCTTGACAGAGAAGAAGGGAAAGTGGCGAGACCGATCTCTGCCTGGATTTGCGCAAGTTTGTTATTCTGTCGGCACAACATTAAGTTTATGGTCAAAGATGAGGCCAAGGAATTTAGTCTCCTTGACAACCTCCAATGGTTTACCATAGAACCTAAGTTCAGGGTCCAAGTGGAGCTTCCTGAGGTTACAGAAATGCATGGCTACAGTCTTGGTAGATGAGAAGCGGAACCCATTCTCAGTGGCCCACTTCTCGATCTCATTGAGAGACGCCTGCAATTGTCTCTCAATGGTAGCCATGTTTCTGGAGCTGTAACACACAAGAAGATCATCCACATACATGGACCCCTCTACATTGCCATGTAGGACGCCAGCCAAACTGTTGATTTTGATGCTGAACAGGGTTGGGGACAGGATGCTCCCCTGCGGAACTCCCATTTCTTGTTCGAATGAATCAGATAATGTGGAGCCCACTCGCACCCTGAACGAGCGATCTTGTAAAAAGTTAGCAAAAAAGTTTGGCAGGCGCCCTTTGAGCCCCATACCAAAACGATCTTTAAGAATGCCGTGTTTCCAGGTAGTGTCATAGGCCTTCTCCGAATCGAAGAAGACCGACACGGCATGTCCCTTGCGCCCAAAGGCATTCTTAACAAAGGTCTCAAACCGCACCAAGTGATCAGCAGTTGATCGACCGTGTCTGAATCCGCACTGGATGTTTGTGAGGAGCTTGTTCTCCTCCAGATGCCAGACAAGGCGGTCGTTGATCATCCTTTCCATGGTCTTACAGACACAGCTCGTTAAAGCAATAGGTCTGTAATTCGATGGATCGGAATGATCCTTGCCGGGTTTGGGGACCGGGATAATGCACGCCTCCCTCCAGGAAGGAGGAAATGAACCAGTTGACCATATATGATTAAATAAATCCAAGAGGACGTTAAGAGATATTTTTGGAAGCTGTTTAATTAATTTGTAATAGATCTGGTCCGGACCACAGGCTGACTCGTTGGCCTTTCCCAGGGAGGCATTAAGTTCCTCCAAGGAGAAAGGTTGATTGTTGTCTTCCAGATTCTGTGAAGAGAAGTTAAGTTGTACCGTCTCTTCCTGGGCCTTTATGTTCTTGAATCCTGTTGTGTAGTTCTCAGAAGATGACTTCTGAGAAAAATTTCTGGCCAGACTATTACTAATATCTCTGGGAGAGGTTAGAGTCGACCATCTCCCTTTAAGTGGTGGGTTCTTGGTTTATTGTTCTTGTTTTTTAATTTTTGTATCATGTTCCATACTTTTCTCATGGGAGTCTTGGTGGTAACAGAGGATACAAAATAAAGCCAGCACTGGCGCCTCTTGGATTTAAGTAATTGGCGAGACTTTGCTCGTTCGATACGGAACTGGTCCAAATTCTCCTTCCTACCATGGTGTTTATAGCGACGCACTGCCTTCTTTCGTGATCGAATAGAGGTTTTTCAGTCGCTGTCATACCATGGTTTGGAACGTGTATTAGGATTTGTCGAAGTCTTAGGAATTGTTCTGTCTGCAATGGATGTTAAGGTTCTCGTAAATTCACCGATTGGATCCTCTCCCTCGTTGAGCTCTGGGGTGAGCTCAGCCTCACAGAGTGACGAAAAGAGAGGCCAATCAGCTTTGTGGAATTTATAACGAGGAACCTTCTCTACGCTCTTTGACGTCAGATGTTCTAGGATGACTGGAAAATGGTCGCTACCGCAAAGATCATCATGCACCCTCCATGTGAAATCTGAGAGGAGTGCAGGGTCTGTAATGGACAGATCTATAGCGGAGTAACGACCATTCCCAGAGTGTAGGAAAGTGTCTGTGCCGCCATTAAGTAAGCACAGACCTTCCTCGTCGAGAACCTTCTCAATAACCTTAGCCTTTGGATCGTTATTATCACAGCCCCACAATGGACTGTGGACGTTGAAATCCCCAAGTAACATGTATGGGGCTGGTAACTGTGCCACCAATCCTCTCAGTTGTTCTATGTTTAACTGAGAGGAAGGTGGAATATATATGGAACATAAGGTTATTGTTTATCCAAAGACACACGGACAGCCACAGCCTGTAAATCTGTGTTCAGAGGCACAAGACTGTGTGCAACACCAGAGTTGACAAATATAGAGGAGCCACCAGCTGCTCGCTCACAATCGCCAACAAAGGTGCTGTAGAGATGTGTCTCTTGCAGACAGAAATCAACAGGATTGAACTGTTGAATTAATAATGTTAATTCATTATGGTTGGTCCTAAGACAACGACAATTCCATTGGATGATGGTATCCATTAAGGAGGGAGGCGTGCAGGTGAGCCATCGCCAGGTCTGGAACGATAGTCACCATTTGAAGACCCACCCTTCTTCCGAGCCTTGGAGGATTTTGGCCCGGGTCTCTGTGGCTTTGGCGAGTGGTCCCGGGATCCTCCTGGTTTTGGAGAGGGGTGTTAGATTTAGATCTCTGGGAGGAGGAGGTCTCCTTTATAACTCCTTTATAACTCCATTGTTAATTTTTCGTGCAGAAGAAGGCGGCGTGCAGTCAGTTTGACAAGATGTTGAAGTTGAAGCCTGTGCAGGATTGGGCATTAGCTGAACAGCTGTCGGCTTGTCAGAGCCAATTGGCCAGGTCAGAGTAGTCTGTGTTGATGTTGAAACACAGACACCCTTAGGCACTTTGGCATAAGACAAGCCAGATGTACTGGGCATTGGTGCAACCGTTTTGCGGGCTTCGCCATAGCTCACATTCTTCTCCGATTTGATTTTCTGAATCTCCCTCTCCCTAAGAAAGAGAGAACAGTCCTTCGAAGAGGACATCTGAGCAGCTCCGCAATTAGAGCACTTTATTGGTGCACCACAATCATTATAGTCATGATTAAGCCCAGCACACCTACAACAGATCTTTTTGTTGCGGCACTGAGCGTTTCCATGGCCAAATTTCTAACAATTAAAACAACATATAGGGTTAGGTATTGTAGGCTGTATGAATAACTCGGAAGACCGACGAACGGTAAAATTAAAAGAGATGTATATTCTCAGAAGGTCACTGACTAACTACATTAATACATGAGGTGAACACAACCGGTTTGGTCAGTACTGGTCAAGTTAACATGTAACAGGGGAGATAATCTTAATACGTCGCCTATATTTCCTCCCTTTTTTGACCAGTCTTAACAGTTCAAACAATAACAAAAATATAACAATTCATGAATCAACAACATTTCATGGATAATAACCAAAGCACACAATACATTTAAGCAATGTGGTTGCCTTCTTGGCAAACTGAGGACGGTTCCAGTTCAAGTTGTATCGGGTATTGCCAAATCCTTACTAATGACGACGCTTTCTCTGTGGTGTCGGTTCGGATTGTGTACTTGGAGAACGTCTCCATAAATATGAGTGACCACAAAGCCTTTAGAGAAATGTTTTGTCTTAAATTTCGGACCCGAGAGAACTTTTACTGCAACCTTATCTCCAATATTAAATTCACGCACTTTTGTGTTTTTAAGCGAGTTGGTACGTCTAACATCTTTTGCGTTGACGTGTTTTCATAACAACAATCCCAAATTTCGACCATACTTGTCTCTTCCTCCCAACCAAGAGAAGGTAAATCCGTTGTTATAAGATTTATAATGGGACTTTTTCGACCAAACACAGCATAATAAGGCGGCACACTGGTAGTTCGGTTTTCTACCGCATTATGCGCTGCAACGATACGAGGCAAGACAATGTCCCAGTCTTTTTCGTTTTCTACACACTTCATCAGCGAGCTCTTCAGAGTGCGATGAGACCGCTCTACGGGATTGGCCTGAGGGCGTGCCACAGGTGTGAAACAAATAGACACATTCCATGAACTTAAATAACTTTTAAATTGAGAGGAAGTAAAAACTGAACCATTGTCACAATGCATTTGTCCCAGAGGACCAAATAAACTGAATATTCTATCTAAAATAGCAATAGTACTGACAGTGGTTGCCGAACGCAGAGGCCACGCAATAACGAAACGAGATAGATCGTCCTGTATAGTGAAAATATATTCATAACCATTCGACGAACGAGGTAGAGGGCCCACAAAATCGCAATGCAAAATTTCCCACGGCCTTTGGGCGGTTTTCGTTATACCCAACGGGGATTTTTTAATGACATGTGGCCCTTCCAAACCAACCGAACATTTTAACACATATTGTTCAACATCAGTGGATGTAATCGTTGGGTCAATGAGTTTAGCCAATTCCAAAGTACCTGCTACAGAAAAATGACCCAGATCGTGTGCTTTTTCGATAATTTCCAACTTTTTGGTAGTTGAACGGGTGACTGTAAATATAGGCAGATCTATCTCATCGTCTGTGATTGGCGCTCTACTTAAGGCATCACTAGGTATGTTTTCCGAACCCTTTGCATATTCAATCTCAAATTGATAATCAGACAATTCTAAAGCCCATCGTGCACACTTGCTAGTTTTTGAAGTCATGATAAATGTTAATGGTTTATGGTCAGTTCTTAAAATGAACTGTCGACCCAAAACGTACTCTCGGAATTTCCTTACAGACCAAATAACTGCTAATGCCTCACGATGAACAGTAGAATAGTTTCTCTCAGTTTTGGAGAGTTTTCTAGAAGCATAAGAAATTGGATGTTCAATACCATCAGATTCAGTTTGTAGCAAAATACCAGCTAAACCAGTTTGACTTGCGTCAGTTTGTATAATAAACTTTGGAGCCGTGTTTGAAAAATCAGGATGTTTTAACACTGGTTTAGACAATAAACAAGTTTTAAGAGTTTCAAAAGCAACAGACTGATTTTCAGACCAAAAATATTTTTGTGCCTCCACTATGCGACTTAAAGGCAAAATCATGTCAGAAAAATTTGGTATGAATCTTTGAAAATACGAACAAAGTCCTACAAAAGAACGAACTTCTTCCCCCATTCGGGGAATAGGGTATTCAGAGACCGCACGCAAACCCTTTTGGCCAGGCTGTACACCCTTCACAGATTCACAGAAAAAAAGCATTTATCACTTTTAAGCGTTACCCCAGCATCAGAAAATCGATTTAATACCTGCTTAAGATGGTCTAAATGTTCTCTTTCAGTTTTAGAATAAATGCATACATCGTCAAAATATACCATTACACCATTAGAAGTTAGTCCAGATAGTACAATATTCATTAGACGTTGGAACCCAAGAGGGCTGTTTTTAGACCAAAACATAATCGAGTAAATTGCCACACTCCTGTCTCGGTGGAAAAAGCTGTTAACGGACGACTATCTGGAGAAAGTTCTATCTGGTTATAAGCAGAGTTCATATCTAAGACAGAAAAGTATTTAGAGTCTCGAATTTGCATTAAAGCTTCGTTAGGGGTCATCAAGGGATAAGTTACATCTTCTAATTGCTTATTTAAGGAACGAAAGTCCAAACAAAACCGTATAGACTTATCCGGTTTTTTCACCAGAACAATGGGAGATAAAACATTGGACTCGCTAGGTTCAAGGACACCTGAATCTAACATAGTGTTAACTTGGCTCTTCATTACGGATTGTAAGTGGGGACCATAGGTTTGACGACGATGGCGAACTTCGTTTAAATCAGTATTTTCTTTCAGTTTCAGTTCAAACTGGTGATTTTTAAGTTTACCTAGACCAGAAAAAACAGTTTCTTCATATTCATTGAGTAGATCAACTAACTCAGATTTGAATGGTTCTTTGACAGGTCCAATATTCCATGACGGACGGAAATCATTTTTAGACGAATTTTGTGTAACAGATCTTACTTCGGACACTTCAAATGCTTGGCCAACAGATTGAGAATTATATACAGTTTTACTAGTTTCACTTGTATTGAGAATTAGGACACGTGGTTTTTCAGATGGAATTACCACACGACCAACATGAAGGCCAGTTTTAAGTTCAAAGTTACTGTTTCGTTCAATCAAACAGTCTCGTGTTATTTCGTTAGGTGATGAAACACTAACCCGAAGAACTTTTTGACTACGTGGAGGGATTACTGTAGTCTGAGTTAAACGTACTGGATAAGAACAGTCATTATTTTGTACAACATTGCCAAACTCAACAGATTTAGTATGGGGGCTCAGAGTGACCATATCAAACTGAGACATGAAATCCCAACCAAGCAAAACACTAGGTTCCGACGCATCCAAAACATGAAAAGTACATATAAACAGTTGATCATTTAGTTGTAATTTTACATCAACAGTCCCTAAGTTAGGTAAAATTTGAGCCGCTGGCCCAGTTAAATGAGATTTACATTCATTCAAGGCAACACCATGGGGAAAAATTTCTTTAATGGAAGCATTGCTGATGCACGAAACGGACGCACCTGAATCTAAAACAACATTCACTGATTGACCACCCATAATGATTGTCGTGGTTGGACAATCCATATTCACTTTTAATTCCGATATCACACCAACTTTGCTAAAGGATTTTGTTTTTTTCGGACAATCTCGAGACAGATGACCGCGTTCAGAACAATTGTAGCACTTTGCCTGTTTTATCCAATTGGGAGATTTTGGTTGATTTTGGGACATAGCACGTTTCTTCTTCCGGCAATATTGTTCTTTATGGCCAGGTATGTTACAATAAAAACAACGTACACGAAGTACACTTTCAAATTTTTGGTCAACAGGTACAGCATCCGCTAAGCGACGAGTGATGTCCACAAGGGGATCAAAAGATGGGGGTTTAGTTTTCTGGCACAAAACAATTTGTAACTGTTCTTTCATTTTAGGGTGTCGTATGCCATCAATAAAACGTTGGCTACAAAGTTCATCTTTATTTAATTTTGCAAATGAAGGATACGCCTCTTTCACTTTTACAAGCAATCTATGGGCAAAATCGTCGATTGACTCACCCGGTTTTTGTGATAAACGATGAAATTCGGTTGCGGCAGACTGCTTCTTCTCAGTAGTTCGATCAAGCTCAGCTATTAATTTTGACTTAAGGGTTTCATAGTCTTTTTTAAACTCTGGCTTGATATCTCTAAAAACACGTGTACACCAACCCGGTGGTAATACCAAAGCAAGTCCTCGTAGTTTTTTGTCGTCTTTCCACCCGGAGCCCCGAGAACGAATTTCGTAAATATCGTCGATGTATTGTTGAAATGTACCGACTTTAGGGTCAAAGAAAGGAAGTTTTTGTACCTGGGTAGTTTTGTCGGACTCCATTTCTCCCTCAAATTCACAAAAAAATTTATCTCTCCAGCCAAATTCCAAAGAAATCCAAAATACGATAAATATACTGGTAATGTTCATTTACGACGCACGCAAATACCCAACACCGCTGCCACCAAAATGTAGGCTGTATGAATAACTCGGAAGACCGACGAACGGTAAAATAAAAAGAGATGTATATTCTCAGAAGGTCACTGACTAACTACATTAGTACATGAGGTGAACACAACCGGTTTGGTCAGTCCTGGTCAAGTTAATATGTAATAGGGGAGATAATCTTAATACATCGCCTATAGTATAAATATATCTACCTTAACCCTACCTTAATATGATCCGGGACGGTCAATGTGTTGAGATACGTGTTCAACTTGACCACATTGCCGTCTAGTTTGGAAGCTTTGCGCCATCCCGAACAAGCTTCAATCATCTTTTTCTGCACGAATACATGGAGTTTTGTTACTGGTTGATCGGTGGTGCTAGATATCACCAGGAATCTAGGCCACCGATCGGAGGGATCATCCCCCTCTAACTCGACAGGAGTCACTTTTCTTTTTTGGGCGTTTTTTTGAGATGCCATGTAAGTTTGTTTCAAGTTTCACCATTCCTGCTCCCCAACCGCCACGGAACACCAACAAGGGCGATGCCTCCCCATGGGTAGAACCTGCAGGGACAGGCACCTCGAAATCCAGGAATGGTATACTCGAGCAGATAGATACGAAAAATCAAAACTTCTACTCGATTGACCCATTAGCCACCGCCTTCTACAATGATCTTTAAATATACTTAGTCTACTGTGGAAAAACCCGACAGTAGATAATGATATTTTAGATATTTTTATCCAGGTTTAAAGTACCATGGATTTTTGTTTATTGAATCATTGACCATTGGCTCGACATGACTGGCCGATTGATCGGATCGGGCCAATCCGACATCCTGTTTAGGTGAAATCAGGGCCAAAGTGGAGTGTTGGGTTTTCGGAGCATTAATTGCCAAGCTCCTCAACCCTCAGCCACCAGGATCCCGTCATCCCACAACAGAGGTTAACTGCCCACGGCCAACAGGCAGCCCAAGGTTTAGTCGCATTTTACGAACAAGCTACACGGGAAGCTGTGGGTCTATTCTTAACCCCCGGAACCCACACGGGGGGACAAACTGGAGCAAAGGCCTGTAAATAAATTACTCGGGAAAACTTTATGTCATAAAGCTTTGGGCCTAATTGTAATCAATGTTATAGGGGTCTTGGAATTGTTGGATAAATATGGATCAATATCACAGTTTAACTATTGTTAAAATAATCCCAATTAAAAATAAGCCAACGGTCTCGGTCATCTTGCAGGAATGATTGCTCACGGTTTGACAATCCTCTAAATAACCCGGAATGTCCCGACAACGGGTTTCTTCGGACTCTCCTTTACACTCTGAAACTTCGGGGATTTACGTGCATGAAATACCCTCTGATAGACTGCAGGTCATTTTGAATATGGCGACCAAATAGGTAGCCGTGAAGCGTACAATTTCCAAATCATCTTGAGGACCCCACAGAAGTGTCCCCGTGATAATGTAAGGGACCGAAACACTCGGTTTGTCAACTTTCATCCTCGATGTACTGGAACTGCGTCTGTCTACAACATGTGGTTTTCCGGGCTAAATAAAATATATAAACAAATATCTTTCTAAATGATATTAGAATTTAATAAAATTATAATTATTTTTATTTTCTTTTTTCGTCTGCAGTGAAAGATTTTGATATTTACTTTCGACGCCATTTTTATTCAGCCCAAAAATATGCTGATTTACCGTATAAAAAGCGCAGAGGCGAGGCGTGTCAAAGCCGACCGGTAGCGAGAGAAGATAGCCGAAGGGAGTTCCGAGTGCTCTCCGTTATTCAAGCGAGTTTCTCACACTACACCCCCGATAATTCAACTCCCAGACAGTGTGTTATTTTTTGCATAATCAACGTGTGAAATTATCGCCCAAGTAACATTATGACATCACGAGAGAACTGTCAAAATTGACGTCACAAATGAATTACGCCATCAGTCATTATGACGTTATAATAAGGCGTCCAGCATCAACCCAACATTGAAGGGACTGTGACGCTGTTGTTGGTGACGTCATTTCTGACGTCACAATGCCTTATCGAGTCTTTCTTCAGACCGCCATTCTTAAAAATAGAGCGACGTCACCAAACATTTTCTTAAGTAGAGTCGTGTTTTTTTGATAAAACGCTGTATATTTTGTGTAGTGTGAGAAAAAGATTATCCAACTCGAACCAGTGTGTTACAATGAATATCACTCTCGTTTATTAATTTCCAAAGTCACTCGCCAGAGGCTCGTGGCTTTGAAAATTAATAGACTCGAGTGATATTCATCGTAACACACTGGCTCTCGTTAGATAACCTCTATATATCACACAACTCGTCGTGATTTGATACCATCCACGTGGCACCAACCAATTTTAAATTATTGTCAGACACATATTTGGATATGTCAAATTGGGACCTGTAAAAGAAAAAAAATATGTTTTGAAGATTTATAAAACAATTTTCTTGAACGTGGAATAACACGATGAAGAACGTAAAAGAAAAGACTTTCAAAAACACAGAGGGCTCTACTATAAGGAGAAATAAAGTGACCTGCAACTCGATTTTTAGAGTATAAGTCTCAACAAAAATGCATATGTAGTTTTGGGCTGTATTTTAGATGGCGTCGTACAATGGACCAAAACACTTTCTGAGTGAAAGGGCGAGAGAAAGAAAGATTGTCGAGTGAAACTACCATTTTACCAATTAAAATTCACTGAAAGTTAAAATATTTAATTCTTTTCGGGTTTATTGGGTGGTAATTTGCAAACCAACTTTACATTGATTGTGATAACACTGACTACGTATCGCACTCGGATAACTTTGGAGATTTACGGACGTCTCAGCCGACCGGAAACGAGCGAAGGCAGCCGAGTTCGCTCAGTATATATATATATTTCATTTGATTTTAATTTTATTTAATGCTTTATTTATTTTACGAGGATTACCAACAGCCCTACGGCCATATCCGGGGCATTCCAGAAGATAGGGCCTGGTATTTTCATATTGTGCCTGGCACTGAGGACAGGACTGATAAATTGCATATAAACAAGTCATTTTGTTGAGTGTTCAGTCCCATTCTCATTCTACAAAGATGAACTACGTGTTGACTGCTAAAGTTATTGTATGTTTTGCACAGACTCGTATAGAGTCTGAAGTTAGAGAAAGGTGGCTTTTTAAGCCTTCTATCGGACCAGATTAATTTTCGTGGGGTATCCTGTTCCACTCTTTGGCCGTTTTTGGAAAACAGTAACTTGAAAAAGTTTGCAGCCTACATCTAGAGTTATAAATGTTTGTATTGTTTCTCGAAACATAATGGATTTCGTGAGATACAGAGTAAACTATAGGAAGCGTAAGTCTCATAAGAAATTATTACGAGATTTTGTGATATCCGGTGACAGATGACGCCATTAAGAACGTTTTTGATGAATTTGACGAATTTTGTTCCATAACGTCAGATTTCAACGTCATTTTGGAACGAAAAACACTCATGCGCAATGCAGTGCCGGTGACAAGAAATTTGTGGAATTCACACGTGACTTGCGCTCCCTATACATTTATCAGATAAGATGGGGTGAGACCATTTAGGATTTCGTAAAAAAAAGTACTAGTCTGTGACACTTCTGCCTGTAGTCGTAACATCTCATGTGGCTAAAATAATATTATTTTCCTGAATCTGGAGCTAAGTGATTGATGTTTTACGTCGCACTCAGTAATAAAGCATTCTTCACCAAGTAAACCCATGAATCGGAAATAGCTGTCTCAGACACAGATTTTTTGGTTTCAACCGGGAACAAAAAACACCTCTGTAAATGACGACCACTTTTTTTTTTATTTCTAACGATATCTTACCAAATACATATTATAAAATGTGTTGGAAATGGCGCACACAAACTAAATTTTTTTGTTTTCCTGTCCTTTAAAAAGTTGTCAATTTGCCGCAGGTTTTTAACCTGCTGTCTATGTCGATATATGTTTAGATGAATTTGAAAAAGGACCATCTTATTGGAAATTTAACAATTCTTTATTAAAAGATACTAGGTATATATATATTCAAGACTTAGTTATGTTACTCGAAGACTTGAAAATAGAACATCAAAATTTAGACCACCAAACAAACTGGGACTTGTGCAAGATAAAAATTAGAGATTTCACTGTAAAATATTGTAGAGAAAAACATGCTTTTAAAAAAGAAAAGAAAGAAAAGCTCCAAAGTAAATTAACGGAATTAGCTACGTTTGTAAATAAAAATCCAGATAATGAAGAAGCGTCGAATAATTTTGAACGTGTGAAGAAAGAATTTGATATACAATCTATATTAGAAGCTCAAGGGGCTCAAGTAAGATCCCGAGTCAAATGGATTGAAGAAGGTGAAAGGAACACAAATATTTCCTAAACCTCGAAAAAGTCCGCGGTTCAGCTAAAAGTATAACCAGTTTAAAAAGAAGTAATGGTGAAAAGATGTGAGGTTCTTAAAGAACAATGTAATTATTTTGACATACTTTGATTGATTGATTGTTGATTGATTGTTTGGTGTTTTACGCCGCGCTCAAGATTATTTCACTTATATGGCGGCGTTGCCAGTTTTATTGTGGGAGGAAACCGGGCTCTGTGCCCGGAGGAAACCCACGACCTTCCGCTGGTAACTGGCAACCATCCCACATAGGTCGTTCGAGTGAAAACCCAGTCAGAAAACTTTCCAATTTTTGGACTGAGTGGGATTCGAACCCGCGACCCATTGGTGGAAGGCTGTTCAGATTGAGCGTCCAACGCTCTACCTACTGAGCCACGGAGGCCCCGTGACATACTTTGAAGAAACTGAGGAAAAATTTAAAAGTTTTGTGTCTGATTTAACACTCCCTAAATTAGAGAAGTCTCAGAGATTAAGTTGTGATGAAGACATCACAATAAATGAGCAGAGGTCATATCAGCTCTTAATGATATGAATAATGGGTCATCTCCAGGTATAGATGGACTCACTACGGAGTTTTATAAATTCTTTTGGGACAAAATACAAAATTTGGTTATAAACTCTTTTAATTATTCATATGAGAAGGGTGAACTGTCTGTGTTGCAAAAGAAAGGGGTGATAACTCTGTTACATAAGGGCAAAGGCCTAGACAGAGAACAGTTGAATAATTGGCGACCAATTACTTTAACAAACACAGATTACAAATTATTAGCAAAAACATTGGCAAGACGGTTACAGTTAGTAATCCCAACTCTAATTAATGAAGATCAAGTAGGGTATATAAAGGGGCGAAATATTGCTACTATGTTATTTGGGAAATTGATGATGTTTCTGAATACTTATTGGCTCTGGATTATATGAAAGCATTCGAGTACATGATAGAATGTTTTAGGTCGTTTGGTTTTGGAGAAAAATTCATTAAATGAGTTGAGGTGATCAACAAAAATACAAGTAGTTGTGTGTCGAATGTTGTCTGGTTAACCAAATGGTTTAATGTTGAGTCTGGAATTCGTCAAGGCTGTCCAATTTCACCCCTGGCCTTCATATTATCAGTTGAAGTTTTGGCTTACAACATTAGACAATCCAAAAGTATTAAAGGAATAGATCAAGTAACAAACGAGTTCACTAAGAAACTTTGTATCTGCCAATATGCAGATGATGCTACACTGTTCTTAAGAGACGAAGGTGATCTCCATAATTCGTTAAGTATTATCGAACAGTTTTCTGCTTTTTCAAACTTAAAACTAAATATGTCCAAAACAGAAGTAATGTGGCTTGGTAGTATGAAAACCCATAAGGACAATTTATCGAAAATTAGATGGGCAGTTGACCCATGTAGGATCAAAATCTTAGCGAGATTTTTAGCAACAAATTCAGAGCATCCGACATAACAGAAAACTGGTCGAGTAAAATTGAACAAATAAAAGGTTTATCAATTATGGGGGAAATTCTAATTATTAAGTCTTTTCTTATTTCGACAATTATGCACCTTTTACAGGCACTGGTTGTGCCGGATGAGATAGTAAATGAATTGATTACATTATTTTTTTCTTTGGAAAAACGTAGTGGGGAACAAAACACCTTTGAAAAAGTAAAAAGAAAGGTAATGTGTAAGAATTATACTGAAGGTGGTTTAAAAATGAACATCATTTATTTTATCATGGGTTACTAAATTGCAGTTGTCTCATTGAAACGCACAAAATTTGTGCATAATTCCAAATCTATCTTCGGACCGGAAAGAAGTGTTTTGGAAAGCTCTGTAACTTCAAAGCAATTTAAAAACATGTATCTCATTAAATCCCACTTTTGGCAATTAAAAAAATAAATAAATAAATTAATTACAAAAAAAATAAAGTGAATTTTACACGAAAATTAAGCCTACCAAAGGGGTAGAGAGGCCATGGTCTGTTTGCATTTGCCGTTTTTTTTTTCTCAAGAGAAGCGTTTGGATGCGGAAATGAAATTAAAAACCGAAAACATAATTTCAGTATTTGGGAATTTATGTAACTCGCTACAGAAAAAAACCTTTCCGGTTGGCGTGCTGGAGTCTGAAACGCACGTAGTCCTACATTTTTAACATTTCCAATATTGCCCACTCGTGTGTCTCGTCCTGTTTTACTTACTTGCCGCCCCAACTCACCATGGCCTTTTGTGTGGCTTATATCTCCTCGTGGCGTAAGTCTTGAGCCAATCTACCAAGCTACGTAAATCAAGCCCTTATAGGCCTACTCCCCACCTTTGTTCTGATATTTATCTGACAGGGTTACTACTGTTTCATATGATTGAATTTCATGGTAAAAATAAATGATTGATGTAGGAATGAAGGAAATCTATACAGTATATGGGGTCTGTAGGAACCTAAATAGTATTTGAAAATATTAAAATTTCAATAACCGGGACAAACGCGGTTCATTCAATCTGGGTATAATTACCAGACTTCAAAACACTATAGGCCCTGCAAGAGCGAATCCGGCTTTTTACGAAAGAGGGGGCCCCAGGCTTTCAATAACAGAAACAAAACAAATTTAAAAGAGGCTTTAGGCGAGGGTTCAGTGCCGCCTAGGCCCCGGAAGCTCTGGAGTTCTTGATTGCCCGAGAAGCGTTTTGAGGGTGTTCTGCAACTAAAAATGCTAATAATTTCCGGATTTTGCTTTCCCTAATTCTTTAAAAAACAGTAATGTCGCTATGATCCCCAGTTTTAAGTAAAGCATTGTGACGCTTTAAACTTTTAAAGCATGGAGAAGGGGGTGACTATTCCAACGCATTAGGCAAGGGTCCAGGGGCCGCCTAGGCCCGGAAGCGCAGGGAAATCTAGATTGCCTGAGAAGCGTTCTGAAGGTGTTCTGCAACTAAAAATGCTAGTAATTTCCGGATTTTGCTTTCCTTAATTCTCAAAAAAATAAAAGGAAAGTCGTTATGTTCCAAAGTTATAGATGAAGCCTTGTAACGTTTTTGAAACATGGGGAAGGGGATGACTAACCCAACGCATCAGGCAAGGGCTCACAGTAGCCGCTTAGGTCCCGGAAACTCAGGGGTTCTAGATTGCCTGAGAAACGTTCTGAGGCTGTTCTGCAAGTAAATAATTTCTGGATTTTTCTTTCCCTAATTCTTAAAAATAACAAAATAAGACAAGCAGGAGAAGCGCCCGAGGTTTGTTTTATATTGATCTGGGCAATTATATGGGAAAACGACATACTTGTTCTACATAAAAGGGTCCGTGGATAGTTTTCTTTATTGAAAGTGGGAAGGTGGCAGACTACCGAAACCCAGTAGGCCTATATATAGGCCTACAGGCGTGGGTCCACGGGCCACCTGCGCTCTTAAAATCATCAAGCAAAACAATGTCCATGACGTTCGTTACACTTTCAGTTGCAGTACTGAAGACACTTTCTCAGTGAAATTTTGTTTATAAATCATCGACGATCCGCCATATTTGATGAACCTCCAAGCTCCATGACCAAAGATATATCGAAACAAAGAACGGTGTATATAGTTTTGTTCTCTATTCTTGAGTGTCATATTCATGTCAGATAGCCTAAGGCCATCATTTCAGTGTTTATGATCGAATATAGGTTTATTAGGTATGAAACTCGTTTGTGGGACGAGATGATCACTGAATTTTGTGTGATTCTTTACATCCAGAAATTGCATTTTTCAAAATTCAGCTTGTTCATTGCTAGAACCACGAAACACGTTGCTTAACATGATGTGCAAAATATTCTAAAAGAAACATATCACCATAGTTACCGTGGTTAGTGGTTACCGTCAAACTGAAGATGACATGGAACTGGCAGACCTTTGCATATATAATGGTACGTTTTGATCTGTGTTAATTCCTTTCTCCTCTCCCTACCTTTTTTCCCCCCTTTTCCTCTTTTTTTTTTTTGCTCAGAAAAAGCCCCCCCCCCCCCCCTACCCCCCTGGATCCGTCTATGCAATAAAATAAATTTTCCGAAGTGATTGGCCTAGGTCTTCTAAAAATCAATTTAGACCCGACTGGTATCAAAATATTTGTTTCAAAGATATTTATTTATCATTTCCAGTTTTGTTTTGTCTTATTCGTTTTTCTTTCAATACCGGTACTCGGTAGCTTTTTGTGGTTTTGTTGTTGTGAGTACTCACAGGTATGCGTAAAAAAGGTGAATGGCGGGACACGCCCACCGTATCAACCAATGAAATTAGAGATTTCGTTGACGTCACTGCTGCTCGATTTCTGTGTGTACGTGCCAAGCTCAAACGGTTTCAGTCGAGAGATTTTATAGCTTAGCGATTAATTTGTATGTATATTTGACCCATTTAACTTACCTTTACGATTGTTTATACATCGGTAAAGACATTACTACAGTTGGCGATACTATATGCTGAGATTTGCTCCCGCGAATCGCAAAACATTTTTCAACATCGGTCCGAAAACGTGACATGTCTGGATCTCGCTCTGGGTAAACCACGAAGACTGGACACTGGTATACACTGGATACTCATGCTCGTAGTAACATAGTACTACAACCGATCATTTACCCACTTAAACTTAAATTTTCCTGATTATATTGAAGTAGGGAATTTGAAGATCAGCTGTTTCTAGATCAATGCGCCAAAGAAGTAATTCAAGCTTTCGCGCAGCTCAATTCGATGACATTGGTAAGTGATAATAATTTTTTTCTTCTTCTAATAATATATTTGTTTTACGATAAATTCGATAATAATATACTGTAATAAAGTGTAATTAGAATTGTGAATCTGCAAGTAGTACAGTAAGTATTTGAGTAAGTATTAAACGTTGACTGCCAGTTTAGTAAGCAATTTTTAGATGAAGCCAGAAGGAAGTAGGGATGTGCAGCAGGAAATTTTACAATTGTAACTAACAATCCTTCAATGAACTAGAAGCTCCAGGATTGTAGAAGGGTCACCATTTTAAAAACGTAAATCTTTGATTGGCACATACCAGGTTGGAGAAAGTCGTTGCTTCGGCTAGTTGTCCATCAATCAGCAGGTAGGCCTAAACCTCGGAACGACGGAGAATAGACCCTGTCCACCGGTGGACGTTTGGACAAAAATGACAATTTCCTCTCTATCTGCCCTCAGATATACTTTAATGTGAGGCCTGAAGTGCCGAACGCTGCGCAGAGTAGCCATTTGTAAAATTGGAAGATTCCTGAATGTCTGAGAATACAAAACCTTGCCGTGGTATGGCAACTCTAGATATGAATGGAATCATGCAATAACTCTGTTCTATAATTCGATAAATGGGGAATGGATTTAAAGACAGAAACTGTTGGTCATTCATTTTGAGACATTTATTGCATCGGTGAATAACTTTTTTGAAAGAAAAATGGATTGGCTCCGGGTTGTATATGCCAACAGTAGAATTACGTGTAATAAGGTGACACCTACAATCCTCGATCCCCTAGCTCAGTACAGGATTGCTTACTACAGGTAGAAATGCCCAGGTAAGTAATGTGTCATTTGTACCCTCTCCTGAATTTTTGATCAGCCAGGATGTTGTACTCTAGAGCACTAGTAAAAGTCACCAAATAAACCAAAATTACAAGGACTTTGAATTTGTGTGAAATTGAATGGTGTCCAATTTGACTATATGTACACTGTGTCTTGAAGTTTGATATCATGATGAAGACACGGTTAACCAGCAGTTCGTCCAAGAGGATGTACCGACAATACTACCAAGGGGTTGTTTTTATGGACATTTTCAAAATGGGGAGATCTAGGGAAATTTAAATTCTTTCAATACATCGCTTGTTTAAAGAAAAATAGCCAATAATTTCCGCATTCCGTTTTATTGGAAAAATATCAATATTTTGGCATCTCATGCCACTTAAAGGAAAATTACCTCCAAACACTCAAATCAAATTTCTCATTAATTTCTTCTGAGGGATACTCCTTGCGTGTTCTCTAGGGGCTTGTTCTAGATACTAAGCTGGCGTAAGTTACACAAGTCGCAAACGCGTTCTAAATTATAGGAACTTGCGCTTGGCAACTTTGGCGGCGCAACTGGCTGCGGTAAACCTATCTGTAACTTTGCGCCAGCTTAGTAGAACGAGCCCCAGGCCAGTGCGTGTCCTTAAAAGAAAACAATGGCCTACCGATGTCAGTCACAGTACACTACACCCACGCTCAAACATCTGAATGCTTTTTCCGCATGATTAAAGAAGAACAATTAGCAGGTCAGATGATTAGAACTTATATTTGACCTTTGACAGATCTTTGTTATATTCAAACAGATAGGAACAGCAGGAGAAGACAATCCAGTTTGGTATTAGGGATCTGACCCTCTGTGACTGCTGACAATGAACTTATTGAGGAAAATATCCTGGACCCTACATGTACAAAACTGCTACTTCTAACACACTTGTTTTCACTCCACTTCATTTTTACAAAGACTGACCAACAATGGTGTATCATTGTCCTACACTGGTCAGACTCCTGTCCTGCAAGTGTTTCTCATTCAGACATTTCTGAATGCAGCCGATTCTATAAGCCATGTATACTTGTACATACTTGTTTTTTTTATAGAATACTTGTATAGAAGTATTGTCACGATGAGGCTGGACTAATGTTGAAAGCTTTTCTCACTCGTATCTATAGGAGTCTATACCTTTTAAGTTTTTTTTAGCCTTTCTACTTCTTAAATCCTATGGTTATTTTGGACCTACAGAATTTACAAGTGCTTTTTGTTAAGCACAAGTTTATACTATCAATACAGTAAACCACTGGCCTCCTTAGCTCCTTTTTCATTAATTTATATCTGAAGGAATTTTAATTTTATAAGATGTACATTTTTGAAAATAATGTCATATGGAAAAGATATATATTTATAGACACTAAAACACACATACCCTCTTTCAATGAACACATTTTCACTCGAACGACCTATGTGGGATGGTTGCCAGTTACCAGCGGAAGGCCGTGGGTTTCCTCCGGGCACAGAGCCCGGTTTCCTCCCACAATAAAACTGGCAACGCCGCCATATAAGTGAAATAATCTTGAGCGCGGCCTAAAACACCAATCAATCAATCAATGAACACAAAGTAAACTTGCTCGACCTCTGACCCAAAGGCCAGTCATTGCTTATAAAAAGAACAAGAGTTTGAAAGACATACTGGTCAGGGCTAAACTTCCCTGTCTGCCTTCTACCTAGGTTTTCTGGGAAAGGGGTATGGGGGGGGCAAATTTTCACTGTCTTTTCCCATGACCCCATAATATATAGTCTGACGATATTCTTACTATAGCTTAAGATGCGTAAGCATTGTCAATGTAATACAAAGTGTTCCAGAAAATTCTACTGACTAAGGCCACGCTCCTGTCAGTCGTCAACCTAATGAAATATCATAGGTTTTTACTTTACTTTATTACAACAATTTATGATGGGGTTTAAAGGTCTAAATGATATACCTCTTTTTAACACAATTAGAAACTTGTCTCCGTGGTTATTTTAGACAAGAAGATTTTCCCTGTGCTCGTGTGTTTTAGTGTTCATAATTGAACACAAATAGAAGCTTGTCTCCACGGTTATTTTACACAAGATTTTTCATGTGTTTTAGTGTTCATAAATATATGGAACCGATTCAATGTTTCTGAACGACACCGACAATATCTGGCCTGTGCTCTACATGTATATATACCAGTTGACACATCTCCTGGAAAGAACAAGAAAAATGCTGGTTTTGACAGGTGTCAGTTTATACAAGTTATGTTATTTAACATGCAGGTTAATATAGGGGACATGTTCTTCTTTTTGGACATCACCCGTATTTATCAAATTGTTTGTTTACATATGTAGGTTTCACTCAGTGTATCTACCTATGTGTTGTTTTGAAAACACATGTACATTGTACATGTAAGTTTGTAGTTGATTTCATCATCCCCACCAAACAGGGGCTATATCAGTACAAAACATGACCGATAAAATAGAGGTCGAAAAATATACGTAAATTTGAGTAGCATATACATGTATGAATGTCCGATCAATGTGATAGTTTTAATAATCAGATTATGCTTATCTCTGATTTATTGAGTGGCCATGTTGTGATAGTTTTAATAATCAGATTATGCTTATCTCTGATTTATTGAGTGGCCATGTTCTGTTCATTCATCTCTCACATGTAGTTTGTACTGATATTAAAAGATAAAACTCTTATAACCTCTCATTCTTTTTTAAGTCCTCATGATTATTGATTGATGTTTTATGCCACACTCAAAATTATTTCCGACCTACACTGTATGTGGGATGGTTGCAAGTTACCACCGGAACTTTGGAAGGTCGTTGGTTTCCTCTGGGCATAGAGTCTGATTTCCTCCCACAATAAATCTGGCAACGCCGCCATCGGAGAGTACCATGCTGCTCTTCCTCATACGGAGATCGAGTTACAAATGCTCAGCAATTTTTCAATTTTAATTTGTTCCGAGTGGGGTTAGAACCCGGGCCACATCAATGGGAGGCCTGTGTCACACTGAGGGACTACATGTATCACTCTAATCGACCGAGGCTCCCATAATTGTTGAAGCGAATCAGTAAAGGCATGTCACTTTTTTGATTGACTATATTTAAACAAATAAGTTGTTTGAGTGACATATATTTTTTATATTAAAGAGATAATTAAGTACATGTAATATCATGAGAATCGTGACGCTTTTGAGTTTTAAATTTTCAATTGCATAAAGTTTTCGTTAGTTTGTCTAAAAAAAATTTTCAAAATCAAATTTGCATTTTCCTGAATAGATTTCATGGTTGGTTTCCTTTTTCACGTGATTAATTACATTGATTAAAATTCATTCATTAATAATTCAATATTTTGCTTTAAAAGACATTTAATGTACAGTAAAGCTGCTTTTAAATTTTTATTTCTGCCTTTCAGTTATGTTTATGTAGGTTTCCTAATGTATGAATAAATGTTTTTTATTTGCAGTTTATTATGTAACATGCCTAACATAAATATGTCAAGATATAATTAATGTTAATTTTATTGTTCAAACAAAAAACCATCAGCTTATAATTGAGAAAAAAAATGTCCAGCATCTCAAGAATTTAAATCTGATTTGAAATGTTTCTTTGATTGCTTGATTGACGTTTTACGCTGCACTCAAGATTATTTCACTTAACGGTTTATGACCGCGTTGCCAGGTTTAGTGGGGGAGGAAATCTTCGCTGAGTACCTGATCTTTTGGTCGGTTGGTACTTTCGTTGCCATATAACCTTAGCTGTTGAGTGCGACGTTAAGCCCCAATCAATGAAGTATTTTTACACTTGGTCTATCCTCAGTCATGTCGATGTAAAAAGGGATATTTTTGTTTAAAATGTGATTGCATTTCCAGAATATTTGGTTTACCTTTAGTTGTTTATTACGCACATTGTCTTCTAAAAAAAGTGTAGATGTGTCAAGTGTTTTTAGGCAAAAGGCTCTTAGTTTATTTCTTCCACAAGTACTGTCTGATTTGCTAGCTTTTCCCCTAAGAAGGTCAACATTTTGATTCCTCTATCTTATAATTATGTACGCTAAACAAACGTGCACAGGGAAAATCCTGTTGTCTAAAATAACCACCATCTTTCTTACCTACCAATTTAAAAGGGGGCCTCGGTGGCTCAGTGTCACAGGTTTATCGATTTATCGCTGGTTCAAAACCGACTCAGTCCAAAGAAAATGTTTGAGTTTTGTTCATCACTCAGGATTATCTTATATGGAAGGTTGCAATGAATCTGCTGAAGGTTGGAGGTTTCCTCCTGGTAAAGAGATCCGTTTCATCCCTAACTCATCTTCTCCAGCCAAGTTAAAACCTCCAAGACTCCATTCCATGTTGGGGGTCATGGAGGGTTTAACTTGGCTTGAGAATATGTCCCTAACTAGACCGTAAGCCTGAAAAGACCATTATGTATTTGAAATAATCTTCAATTCACTGTTAAACCAACCAATCAATCTTTCAAATCCAGTTTGTTTGTCTTTGTTATAGATGATGCTAAGCCTGTTGGTACTCTCCAACCAGCCCCCAGTTCGCAGCCAGTTGGGTTATGGAAAACCGGGTGTGAAACGTGGGCATGTGCTTGGTCACCTCACGCCACGTACTTCGCATGGTCATCTGGAAATCGTAAAGTTCATCTAGTACCGTGGAACCAGTCCAAGAATTGCCTGTAAGTACCATCCAACTAATGACAAAACTGTTTGTTAAAGTTTCTAGAAAGCTTCATCACGATTAGACAGAAATATTTATAATCTTGAAAGCAATGTTAAATCTTCTCTCACTGACTTCTTAAAAACCTACTGTTTTGTGCAATCAATGACAAAACTGTTTATAATCTTTGTTGCGATATGATGGACATAATGTTAAAAGCGATGTTAAATCGAACTGGCAACACTTAGAAAAGTACTGATCTTGTCTTTTAAGCTGGTTTATACATGTATGTTTACATGGCCCTCTTTAAACATTGATCGTCACTACCATGTATTTAAAGTGGCATGAGCTGCCGAAATTCACACTTCTTTCATAATTTCTAATCGTTACGACAGTAAGAGGCTTTGAAGGCTATCGAAAAACTAAATGATTGGCGTTGGAATGAGGAAAATCCATACAGTATGTGGCCTGTACGAACGGAAAACGTGTTCGAAAAGTAAACAAAATTTAAATAACCGGGACGACCATTCATTCATTCTAAGCCAAAGTTAGTTCAAAACTATACTTTATCGTACATTTTTGAGACCAGAAGAAAAAAAAGCTTCTGAATTATACGTCTTGAGAAAAATAACCAATAATTTCAACGTTCTGTTTTTAAGTCAAAATATCAACATTTTGGCAGCTCATGCCCCTTTAAGGTTTAATCCAAGATTTAATGATCATTTAGGATTTACACTAATCTGAACACCTTTTCTTGACAGAAATTTTCACTGCATAAAAATAAACATATTCGCTTTTAAAAGGGCATCAAAACTAGAAAAAAGTTTGATTATCGAGGCAAAAAATAAAATATTGTATTATACATGTACCACTAAGCGCCAAAACAAGTTTGTCAATTTTTAAAAAAATTTACATATACACCTAACTCTAGATTAATTTCACTCATTTCAAAGTCATGATATCTCCAAACAATTGCTCCAAGTTTCTTGAAACTTGCAATTTGCATTGAACAACGTCAGAAGCTTTATCATTTAATATTGAAAATGTGTCTTTGCACAATATATTGTTACGATCATGACCTTGAAATGTACAAAATTAACCTAGATTCAGATGGACGGCTGTGATCATTGTTAAACGTCAATGCCTATTGTAAATTTGAAATAAACTGGAACAAATAAACGCTCTTCTTGAAAGCTTTTCTGAACACCGCAAAAATTAGCGATTAACACAATTTATGCAATCCTCCAGTTTGATGCTGAAGTTTGCCCAACTAATCTAAATTTACGTTATTTTGTAGAGTTTCTGATGACCCCTTTGACACAAATGGCCGTCGATGTGACCAGCCTGCCCGCGTGCTGGAATGCGGCGATATTGTCTGGTCTCTTGATATTGGCACTGGTTTTTCGAAGCGTGTTCAGGAAGGAAGCCCGAACATGTGGCGACGTTTCTCCTTCACAGGGGAGGTTATTCTGGCTGTGGGCTTACAAAAAGGGCACATTAAATTGTGGGACTGTCGCACAGGTAAGAGGAAATTTCATATTACATAATACAGTGAAACCTGACGATCAGAAATTATGAGGAAAGAGTGAATTATGGCAGCTCATGCCACTTTAACATGCGTTTTTATTCAGAAGAGAATCTGACATTGGTTGGTTTACACGGTGTCCGTTTCCATAAGGTTTACTGTACACTGAAACATAAATGTAAGTTGAAGGGTCTCTAGTAATGAAAAATATATCCCCATGGGCAGGTGTCTATTAGTAAAGGTTATTTAACATGCCTTTAAGTGCATTCCCACCTCAAACAAGTATAATTACTGTAACAAGTTGTCAGTTAAGACAGTGTTTTCGTTAATTGAAAGTGTTTCTGCACATTTACCAATGTACGTGTACAACATTTTTTGTTTGACAAAATCAGAAAAATCCAGTTTATTTTGACCCACTATTACTGTACTTTATTTTTGGCGTGATTTATCAAGTAGACAAATAAAATATATACTGTAGTTGTTTTTCATTTAGTCCCACACTGTATCCCTTAAGTGTTTGAAAACCAGTCAGGAGAATCTCTCTATGTACTAAGGCAATTAAGTGGTTGTTTACCTGGAGTATTGGGGAGAA
Organism: Lepidochitona cinerea; assembly: GCA_963971465.1. Classification (NCBI taxonomy): domain Eukaryota; kingdom Metazoa; phylum Mollusca; class Polyplacophora; order Chitonida; family Tonicellidae; genus Lepidochitona; species Lepidochitona cinerea. The sequence continues at coordinate 28,255,011 of OZ020561.1, forward strand.
AACTAGGTCAAGATGACTGGAAAAAGCAAGGTTTCTCATTGGCTGATTTCTGCTGCCTTGACCTATTTTCCTTATTTTGATATCAATAATTTTTGTTTTTTTGTAATTTTTTTGCTGAACTTCAAACTCTCTTATTGTTTTGACAATCACCATATTTGTGCAATTTGTGGCAACTCATGTTATTTTGTGACATTTCCTATGATTTTAATTAGAAAGGTCCTTTTGTCCTACAATCTGACAGTAATATAAGAGAGAAAGCCTTTTAGTTTTTACCCCTCGGGCAAATTTTGCCCGAAGGGTATTGTCGTTGCCTCCGTCGTCCGTCTGTCCGTCTGTCCATTGGTCCTTGTAAACACATTATCTAAAAAAGTCTTTAACTTACAACTTTGAAACTTCACACATTTGTTCAATACAGCAAGTACAAGAAGCCTATTGAAAATCAACGCGCTCGGATGTTTTTTTCAAGAGTTATGCCCCTTTTATTACCGCGGCTATAAAAAGCCTTGTAAACACATTATCTAAAAAAGTCTTTAACTTACAACTTTAAAACTTCACACATTTGTTTAATACAGCAAGTACAAGAAGCCTATTGAAAATCAACACGCTTGGATGTTTTTTTCAAGAGTTATGCCCCTTTTATTACCGCGGCTATAAAAAGCCTTGTAAACACATTATCTAAAAAAGTCTTTAACTTACAACTTTAAAACTTCACACATTTGTTTAATACAGAAAGTACAAGAAGCCTATTGAAAATCAACGCCCTCCGATGTTTTTTTTCAAGAGTTATGCCCCTTTTATTACCGCTGCTATAAAAAGCCTTGTAAACACATTATCTAAAAAAGTCATTAACTTACAACTTTAAAACTTCACACATTTGTTTAATACAGCAAGTAGAAGAAGCCTATTGAAAATCAACGCGCTCGGATGTTTTTTTCAAGAGTTATGCCCCTTACATTACCGCTGCTGTAAAAAGCCTTGTAAACACATTATCTAAAAAAGTCTTTAACTTACAACTTTGAAACTTCACACATTTGTTTAATACAGCAAGTACAAGAAGCCTATTTAAAATCAACGCGCTCGGATGTTTTTTCAAGAGTTATGCCCCTTTTATTACTGCTGCTATAAAAAGCCTTGTAAACACATTATCTAAAAAAGTCTTTAACTTACAACTTTGAAACTTCCTACATTTGTTCAGTACAGCAAGTACAAGAAGCCTATTTAAAATCGATGTGCTCGGAAATTGTCTGGAAAATAAATATATCTTCGGTTTCTTTGGCCCAGACCCGAGGGGTGCTGATGGCGACAGCCACTTATATAATGTTAAAAAGATCACTGAGTGTCAGGATATCTTATTTTGAAAACATTTCCTGTGCTGTGTAATCTCTTGCTGTTAGACCTACATTTTGTTTGATAATGTGATAGAATATCTGTTATCATTGATGTTATAGACACAAAAACTAAGCTTACATGATAATCTTTACTGGTATTATGAGAAAAAAAGATAACGTTTATCGGATCAAGTTGATCTCTGCTTTTTAGAGGAAATGTCCTAAATGAAGTTATATCGTAGATTTCTGGCTGAAATGAACTTCTCAGTGCTTGGCGTACCTACGTTATGCCCGCTAACCCTTATAAATGTTTAAAGTGTATGTGCACATATGTCAGTCGACAGAGCAATAGTCTCTCTGCTCAACACAAGCCTTCTAACAATTGGGGTTGCCAGTTACCAACGGAAGGTCGTGGGTTTCCTCCGGGCATAGAGCCCGGTTTCCTCCCACAATAAAACTGGCAACGCCGCCATATAAGTGAAATAATCTTGAGCGCGGCGTAAAACACCAAACAATCAATCAAGATACAGTGTACATGTAAAACCTGTATTTACCCACACTTCTTGTGGAAAGAAAAGCTTTTGTCTGCAAATGATGCAAACCTGTATATTGTAGGTATGAAATCGTATATGTCACTACCCTTAAATTTGTGAATATAAAAACATTTTTTTAGAAGCCTTTATACACAAGCCTTACCTGTTTTGTCAAGGTGCTAACCCATGTCATTGTGTTTATTATGTGACCCATACATCCAATTTTCTACTTGTAAGGATTTAACCTGAATTTTTCTATTTAAGTACTATACATATCGAGTATGAAAAAGAGCTTTTGAGTGTTCATAAATTTTCCTATAAAAATATCATTTATCAAGCACATAAAAGAGATCGCCAAAAAAGAGACTGCCAGTTTTCTTTTTTGACGTTGAATTTTTCTTCAATGGATTTCCGAACTAGTTTTGTTCAAAATCTGATACATGATATATTACATATGCTAAGGTTATAAAAGGCTCCCTTTTTAACTGGGACTAAAAATGTATATAATAGGTTTAGGTACTCGGCCACTTAAAAGTGATAAATGTTTGTCAATTTTTATTTAGGCTCTATGAGTAGACTTAACGCTAGAGTATATATATATATATTTTTTAAACTTGTTTCGTGAGAGAGAAAAAAACAGACGATCAAAATTTATAAAAAAAATTGAATTTTCTTTAGCTCCTGCCACTTTAAATCCACCACAATCAATCATTCAATCTTCGGTAGCCATGTTTCAATTCTCCACTGCTTTTCACTGTCTAAGGGAGATGTATTGCTTTGCCTTATTTTACCTTGTCTGTTACATCAATTATACACCAATGTATGTGAACCAGGTCTAAATGATATACCTCTTTTTAACACAATTAGAAACTTGTCTCCGTGGTTATTTTAGGCAAGAAAATTTTCCCTGTGCCTGTGTGTTTTAGTGATCATAAATGTATTTGGGCCAGGATTCCTGAGTCTGGTGGCCTTGACCTATTTATGGTATGGATTTGACTTACCTTGGAACTAGATTGAACTGGAATTCCCACCCTGGGCTATATGGGGATTCACCCCATCCTTGACATACATATTATACCAGTAATATGTGAATACACACAGACTGTCTGAGAAACAGTCTTTTGGGCAATTCTTTCCTTGAGGGGGAGTTAAATAGACCAAACCTAAAGCATTTCCTAAAGGCATACTTGCTGCTCGAACCTTTCTAACATTTGGGAAGAAAGCAAATTTATCCAAGCTTCGTTTCAGTAAACTCACTAAAATAAGATTATATGACATGTTTAAGATTTACGGTACACCCAAAAAGTTAGCACCATTCCACACAAGTGTGAAATACAGATATGGTGAGGTGTTGATAATAGGCCGTAGGCCTGTTCACCGATCCAAAAATTTCATTTCATTGAAATAAAAATATTGTTTAAACCACAGATGACACGCGTTTTATTAGTGATAACTTTTTTGGTGTACTATACTTGTATAAATTGTGGCATAAAAGCAAACATAGAATGAAAGCCAGAAGACATAAGATCCATAAGAAACCAGTCAACTTGTGTCAGATTACATATTTTTAAGTTCTTTTTATCTCAAATTTTTCAGCATGGTGTTTATGTCCCTCTACCAAATCCTTTGTTTTTATTTCTCAGGTAAAGCCCATAAAATAATTATACTGTTAGCTCACTTGCACGGTTCAAATCTTAATGGCTCACATGGCCTGCTTGGAGATTGTTTATAGTTATCATGGAAAACTTACAGAATATAATCTGATGTTTTTTATGTGTTTTTTAAGGTATATTTATTAGTATTTATTTAAAGAATTTGATTTTTTTTTTTTACCTATCAGCCCCATATAATTATGTTTTCTTAATTTTCGTTATTGATTCAAATTGATTAATAATCTTGTTGATCTGAAACCTGGAATATTTTAGCTTCTAGTTCTAATTACATGTAGATAAAACTGGCAACGCCGCCATATAAGTGAAATAATCTTGACAGCGTAAAACACCAAACAATCAATCAATCATACAGTGTAGTAGATTAAAATATCCATCTGGTAAAAAAAAAAGCCTGCTTGAATATTAAATATGTTAAGAGCAAAATCTATTTCTCTGTTACATGTGCATAATTGGAATGTAAAAATATCAGCAAGGTTGTTGAACCTAGATGCTAGGGCATATGTCATAGGGGTAATTTGCTTGCATGTTGTTTTTCAATTAAGAAGCTATAAATGTTTGCAAAAAGCAATCTTAAGTAACTTAGCTAGAGGCTACAAATGCTGGTTTAGTACATCTCTCCTTTTAAATGCAATCTGTTGTTACGGAAACTGGCTAAGCTTCAACAAGCTTTAGAAGTTGAATGACTTCATTCTTTTATGTAACATCATTATATAGAGCCTCTGTTTGGCGATTAAAAGGGTATCATCTGAACACAAAATTAAAATAGAATGTATTTTTTCTGTTCTACTTTTAAAGGATAAGGTCTTCGGGCGACCATCAACAACTTTGTGACATTCAAAATGTGGGTTTTCAGGTACTGGTCTCCAGACCTGGCAGAGTGACATAAAATAATAAATATTAGCAAGTGGTTTAAAAATAGCATAAATTAAATAATCATAAAATCATAAATTTGAGTTTAAATCCTGATATACTGTGAACATATACCGTGTAAAATGTTCGTAAACCGATGAATTCAGCAACCAATGTCAGATTTTCTTCTGTATTCAAATGCATGTTAAATAACCTTGATAAACAGGCACCTATCCAAATCATAATTTTTTTTTACTGAATATACAAAAAATTACCGTATGAGATTACGTTATTTAATAACACAAGTGACGATATGCGGAAGGGGGCATACTGTGGTTCATCACAAGAGTTTGCTTGGGTTTGATGTAGTTAAGAAATCAAATTTATACATTGTATTGTATACAAGAAAAACTTTCAGATTAGCGTCTTTTGTTTTGGTTTAAAATTTTTAAATATGAACCCAAAATAAGTTGGCCATCACTTTACTGACGTTCACTTCGCATGTTTCTGTCATGAACAACACGATTCACAACACCGTAAATATTCCATCAAAAATAGCATAAAATATTTGTAAACTTTAACCAAAATAGGATAAATCATAATTGAAATTCTGTAAAAGAGCCTGATAGGCCTGTTGACTATCACAGCTTTGTTTATACATCTGCCTTAAGTGAAGTTTGAATCTGCAAACCGAGGGTCCAGTGTAGGGTGTCATTCATGAGGGTCACGGTGGCTGAATCATTAAGAGTGATAGTTCCCAGTCCTACACGTGCCTTCCATCGATGCATTATAAGTAGTAGTTGACTTTTTTTGTTTATTTTTGGTTTGTAGCACATCTTCTCATGGAATTACTTGACCACAAGGAGGTAGTGAGGGACCTCCATTTTGCTCCGAACCACAGTCTTATGTTGGTATCTGCCTCTCAAGATGGTACCCTCAAACTTTGGGATCTCAATGACGATGGGAACATGGTGAAGACGCTTAGAGGAACTGCTCAATGGGTTTCTGGGTGTGCCTGGTCACCCGACGCCAAATTGCTCGCCAGTGTCGGAAACCTCAAATCTGTGAGTATTTGTTGGAAGGCCATCTGCGTTTTTAAAGAAGTATGGGGGGCTCCATGCCTATCATATTTTCCCTTAGCCCTTACCTCTAGAAAAAAAAAACTTTGACTTTATTTGTGACCATTGTCGATGTTTTTACATACGTCTTAATTTCTTTACACACGAGGGCCTGGTTGGCTCAGTCAGCAAAGTTCTAGTCCCTCGGTCCAACATGGACCTTCCATCAGTAAGGCGCGGCTTCGAATCCCACTCAGTCCAAACAAAAAAGACAAACATATATGAGAGGATTTTTTTACTTAATCCCCGTATTGGGAGGCCGGGGGTTTCCGTCCCGATTACACCTGCCAAATATGAGTGAAATAATCTGGAGTGTAGCATAAAACACAATCAATTCATTTATATTTTATACACTCAAAAGCTGTGTGCCATCAGAGGTCACGGGCTAAATCATTTTTTCATTGCTGTAAACACTAAAATAATTGATGCCCTAATTATTTTTCAAACAGTTTATAATTCTATATACTCTGTATTTTTTTTAAAGGTGATAATATGGGACATGAAGAAAAAAGTGATAGCTCGTAAACTCATGGGACATCTTAATGATGTAACTGCCTGTAGATTCTCACCAGATGGCGCTTTATTAGCGACTTCTTCTCTCGATACCCGTGTCGTGATCTGGGACCCTTATCTTGGAGACATTGTCATGGAACTAAAGTAAGTGAAGAGATTTGTTCTTTTTTCACTTTGAAAATTTGTTTCATTCTTTAATAGGCTCATCCCAAAATGTCTCTCAGCCCAACCAGCCTTCCATCGATTGGTTTCTGAGTGGATTTTTCACTCGGTCGCCAGGTACTCACCGAAGGTAGTGGGTTTCCTCCCAGCAATGAGCCCGGTTCCCTTCACCACTAAACCTGGCAACACCGCCATATAAGTGTGGCATAAAACATCAATCAATCCATTTATGGGTGCTTGAATCTTGTTCAGTCCAAAGAAAATCATCGATCAAATTTCAATTCATCTAAAAATGCTTTAAACAGATGTTTGGTGGAATTTCTGTGATAAAGAGCTTGTTGTGTGTCCTCCTGGCACAGAGCTTTTCCCTCACTGATTCTGGTTAACGTCACTAAAATTAATTGAGGGTAATAATCCTGTTGGTGGCATTAAAGTGACATGAGCTGCCGAAATTCACACTTTTTTTCATAATTTCTGATCGTCACAACAGTAAGAGGCTTTGAAGGCCTTCGAAAAACTAAATGATTGGTGTTGGAATGAGGAAAATCTATACAGTATGTGGCTTGTACGAACCGAAAACGTGATCGAAAGTAAACAAAATTTAAATAACCGGGACGACCATTCATTTATTCTAAGCCAAAGTTAGTTCAAAACGATAAGTTATCGTACATTTTCGAGACTAGAAGCACTAAAAAGCTTCTGAATTATACGGCTTGAGAAAAATAGCCAATAATTTCAACATTCTGGTTTAACGTCAAAATATCAACATTTTGGCAGCTCATGCCCCTTTAAACTTCAACCAATCTGTGTAAACGGCCGACCCTTTCATGGATTGAACAATTTTTATCATTTGGTTGATTGATTGATTGTTTTACGCCTCACTCAAGATTATTTCAGTTATATGGCGGCGTTGCCAGGTTTAGTGGGGTGAGGAAACCGGGTTCATTGCCCAGAGGAAACCTCCAACCTTCGGCGAGTACCTGGCAACTCTTCCACATACGGCGACCGAGTGAAATGTATCATTTGGGGTGCAATTTACATATTTTTATATTTTTTTTTTAATTTTACCTTTCAGTCATCTCTATCCACCTCCATCTCCGATATTTGCTGGTGGCGCTAATGACCATTATGTTCGATATCTGTCATTCGGCCGCGATGGGGCGCACATCTCAACAGTAGCGGATGACGGGTAGGTCTTTATTTAAGCGCACTGCCTACAAGTTTAGCAAATCACTTAAAACAACTTTCTCTAATTTTGTATAAATATCATTATTACCTTTAGCATTTGAATGTATATGTGTGAATGTTTTGGATGAATGTATTAAAATTATATCCGTTTCTTAAAGATCAAGTACATGCAATGTCTATTTATAAATTTGGCAAAAATCAAATTGTTATAATTCCGTAAAGTTAATTGTTGCTAGAATTTTTTTTCTCTTATCTTTGTTCAATATCCATGGAAATAATTTTTACAAATTTATCGTTTGTCAAGATAATTACTTTCCTTATTGCAATTATTTTTGTCTCTCATTGTACTTATTAAAGTAAACTATATCCTTTTAATATCTTTTAAAATCAAAGAATTTTTTAAAATAAATCTATGAAATCCTGATGTTGAAAAATAAACCCATGCATATGTAATCAATACGACTTGAAACTAAATTTTTACACATATCCACGATAAAAAAAGCCACTGACTGACTGGAGTCAACAATGACAAAAAAAACTTTTTTGAAAAAAAAAAGATACTTTCTTATTAGAATCATATTAACTTAAAGAACCGATGTTGAACTGTTATGAGCAACCATCGGGAAAATGGGGAAGATGTAGAAATACTTAAGTTTCTCAAACTTGTATCGAGAGCAACAACAACAAAAAACCATCAAAAATATGCATTTTCCTGACGAGCGGGTAGCTGCTTTTCCTGTCACGGTTAAAAAATGGGTTTATTTTTCATACATTTATATTTTTTGAGTGTGTATGAGGTTTGTGTAAGCGTTGGGGGTGCATTGGGGTGGGGTACATGTCATATTCTGGATGCTGTTTTTCTTCTAACACCAGGGGGAAAAAGTTCAGTATCCAGCTATTAAAATAACCTTGTCGTCTGCCAGGATTAAACTGAGAGAAGTTACGAGAGGAAACGGGACCGAGGTAGTCAAACCTCGACCAACCGTAAATTCTCAATCATCTCAACTATTGACAATGTACCAGTCAAACTCATCCCTTGTCCACACAACAATTATAATATAGGGCTATTGTAATTATTTATTTGCTCTATAAAGAATACCCATTATTTATAAAGAGAGAACTATAGAATCAATATCAGGGCTTGTGCTTTCCTCGCTTGCTTGGTCGCAAACATTTTCCACCATCTTTTCCCTCCCTTTGCTTATAAGGTTGTTCAGAAAAGTGAAGCATCTTGTGTTGCTATGGGGATTGGAAAAATTGTATACCAAGATTTTTTTTAGTGAAAAGATGTCGATAAAAATACTGATGAGCATCAGTTCTTGTTCTATCTCCAGTTCTCAAAAAAATGACTTTTATTTAAAGTTGTGTACATGTATTTTTAGCCAGGGAGTGGTCCAATCTGTCATCTTTGGGACAATGCTGTCATGATAAGACACTTCGAAATACAACAGCTTGACATGGCAGATATATTAAAGTACGAAAATTGAGACACCAATTTTGGCTTCAGATGTCTTTTCGAAAAACTCTGTTTTGTTTTCCGGCTAAAAGCTGGAATGTTTGTCAGTGAGCTGTCTAACAACAAAAGGGGCTTATGACATTTTAGTTCAAGGCTTATCGATCTCGTTGCAAAATTTTAATCTGCCTGGGCCATTGTTTGTTAACAGCTTTCAAAGTGTCACCTTACCTCGGCTGAATATCAGTATGACCAAACTTATTGATTTTACAAACAGCTGTGGATATGTTGTTGTTGTTGTTATACGATATGGTTGTTGGGTGCACAAGGGATTTGATTACTGGTACATGTACAAAACAACTGAAGACTTCACTATGTGGATGTTGTGATTTCTAACAAAAAATTACCTACCATTTTTACATTAAAGCTTGTTCATGATTAGTTGTTCATTAGGCTAAAAAAATATGAATAAGAAATTTGACCATCATACTTTTCTTACTTTTCGGTTTAAATATAATGCATGCTGAAATTGTCTCTAAAAAAACCCAAATGCTCAAGGCCAAATCTTGCAATTTTCATTATACCCAGACAAAATATCATGATATTTAAATAAAATGGAAAACCTAAACTTATAGAACATGTAAATTTTAAAAAAAATGCATTGATACTATTTCATTTTGTTTTGCAATTAAATTTATAAAAAGAGATAAATGCTTGCTCAGATGGAAGCTACATATTTCTAAATTTATTACAACTGTTTCAGATTTATTAAATTATTAATACTTAATTTTTTGTCTTTTCTGTAGGTATGTCCGGTTTTGGGATCTGAATGAATGTGACGACCCTGTACAGGTGGGATCACTCAACAATGGATTGTGCTGTTCTTACTCACCAGATGGCGCTGTTGTAGCAGTCGGGTAAGTTACCTTGGGTCTATAGCCGATGATTTATATACGCGGAATGGTGATCATGTGACATTTGATTTCCAGCAAGCTCTGCGATTATACGCAAATTTCATTTCGAAAACAATCACGACGATGGCAGACTCGAAAAGAAAGGTCATAACTACGAATTGAGTGGTGTTATTAAAGTGGTATGAGCTGTATGAAATTTTAGGCGATCATGTGACATTTGATTCCCACCGAGTACTGTGATTAATTCGCAAATGTAATTTCGGAAACAAACAAGGTGTAGTGGCAGAGGCGAAAAGAAAAATCTATGTCTATGGTTGTCGTCAAAATATGGGATCATTATTTGAAACAATCAAAAATATTTTATTTTCGTGTATTTTCGATTTTTTGAAATTGTTATTCTTGTTTTCAGAGATCGAAATGGTACTGTAAGATTCTACCCTGCACCTCAATCTGTTCAGACACTACAACATTGGGCAAGAATGACCATTCGTAAACGGCTTCCATCATCAGAAGTTGACAAGTTACAGCTACCAATCAGAATCAAGGAATATCTCAAATACAAGCTCTGATTGGCCGATCAGTAACCTTGACCCGATTTTATTGGCTGCCATAGAGATTAATAGATATCATGCTTAGATTCGTTTCAAGTGACGTTAATGCAGAATTTGGAAACACTGATTTTGATTCTCAATACTAAAATGTCAACTTTTTCTTTCATTTTTTCTCTCTCTGATATTTGACTTGGTCGTAAGACTAAACATGTTTTGTAAAGCCAGGGGGCCGTTTCACGAAGCTGTTGCAAAGTGCGATCAATCGCAGTTGCCATGACTCTGTATTTCTTCACTATGGTATCCATTTGCAACTACGCTTTGTTTGCGATGAGAATGCTTTGTGAAACGAGCCCCTGGTCTTAATCATAGTGTTATGTTATTTTTTGGAAAATCGTATATGATAAAATAACCTCTTAACCCTTGTTTTTTTACAAAAGGATTAAGCAAAGCTTAATAGTTTACAATTTTGGATAGCCATTTTTTTCACTGTTTACATTTCAGTATTTATGTTTATCATTCTTTACTCTGTTTCGTCGTTAACTATAGCGTGAAACAATGGTTCAGTTGCAGTTTTACTTCAGTATAGCATTACACATGGTCTCCAGGCAGTTCAGACTGCTATTCAATTAAAATATCGTCTTTTTTTTGGCCCTCAAATATTGGTTGCGAGACTGGTTAAAGTGGCATGAGCTGCCGAAATTCACACTTTCTTCATAATTTCTGATCGTCACGACAGTAAGAGACTTTGAAGGCCATCAAAAAACTAAAGGATTGGAGTTGGAATTAGGAAAATCCATACAGTATGTGGTCTGTACGAACAGAAAACGTGTACGAAAAGTAAACAAAATTTAAATAACCGGGACGACCATTCATTCATTCTAAGCCACAGTTAGTACAAAACAATACTTTATCGTAGATTTTCGAGACTAGGAGCACTCAAAAGCTTCTGAATTGTACGTCTTGAGAAAAATAGCCAATAATTTTAACATTCTGTTTTAACGTCAAAATATCAACATTTTGGCAGCTCATGCCCCTTTAATGAAAATGTTTAGCGAAATCACTGTATGACTTTAAACTCCAAAACTTACACAAATTTGATGAACGTACATGTACAAACGGCAGTCAATGGTTTTCCACTTATTTTGGCAGCTTTTTTTTTTATTTCAATATTGAGAGTTACGTTCAGCTCAGTGTACTATTTCTGTTACACGTGGGAGCCTTGTGGGCTCAGTTCAAACCCTACTCAGTCCAAAGATAACAATTTGTGGATTTTCGCTCAGCTCTTACTGGGGTTTCCTCTAGGCAAAGAGATATATTTGAAAAAAGTTTGTTACTACCTATAATATAGATTGTCAAGATCTAAGCACAGGAAATCACTGCTGAATTGGCCAGTTGGAAGAATTTTGTTGATTTTAAAAAAAAATGCCAAAAAGTCCCTGTTTGAAAAGACAATATAATAATTCTGCCATGGTAATACTAATTTATTGTCATAAACCAATTTAACTTGGCTTTTTAAAAGATGATTTGCACAAGCTATTTAAAGTCATGACATTTTGTTGGCTGGCTTGACCATTGAAATAGTGAAAAAGGTTTGATTCGTGAAGCGTCCGGCCACAGTATTACAAATACCTTCGCTTAGCCACGGAAATGGCGACGGAACTACCGGCATGCAACATCAGATGATCAGTGCAAGTCAATAGGGCGGCAACTATATTTTAATCGACGAATGTGAACTCCCATGTACTGTTTCCACCTGTATATACACAGCAGGTACCATTTACTGTCCTCTGCCACTCCAGTTTGACTGGTTGACCTTTAAAACCAAAGTGTTTATTCAATTTTAACTGGAATCCCCAAAATGTTAATCATGTGCTGTTTATATTTTTACTGTGGTTGAGGAACTTGACATATTTTGTAAGGATTCGTTTTTTCTTTTGGTTATGTTTTGATTAGTTTAATTCATTACCTAATTTGTTCTTTTTTTTCGTGGTTAGAATTTTGAAAGTATCAAATAACTGAAATGATATTATATTAAGTGCGACTTTAAACGGCAAACAAATTAATATGTATAAATTTTATTGATAGGTTTGTTTAAATAAGGACTGCCAAAATAAGAGTTGCCTGGGTTTCTCCTGACAAAGAGCCCGGTGTAGAAGTGAAATAATCTTGAGTGCGGCGTAAAACATCAATCAATCAATCTATTTTTCACATCCTCTTTGCTTGTAGTACAATCTTTGAAATTTTTATTCATTTTCCTCATTTTATTTTAATTTGGGATGGAGGCATTTATAACTTTTAATATTAAAGTGCTGGTGGACATAGTATTTTTCAATTTCAAATTCATTTTTTTTATTGTTTATGATAGACATTCGACATGTTGACTTTATTTGTTCCATGACCTGTGCTAATAAGCTGGAACCTTCACCCACTCCGTCAGCGCGACGTATCCAGTCCAAACATTCACAAACTCTGTTAATTCATGGCATTTGGAAGATCATAAATCCAACACTCTAGGGTTGTCTTATCGGTCGGTTGATTGATTGATGTTTTACGCCACACTCAAGAATATTTCACTTTTATGGCGGTGCTGCCAGATTTAGTGGGAGTGGGAAAGCTCTTTGCCCAGAGACAACCCACTCCTTAGGCAACCGTCATACCGGGGGGAAAATCCACTAAGACATTTTTCAGTTTTATTTGATCTGAGTGGAATTCGAACCCTCGCCCCATCACTAGAAGGCCTGTGTCTGATCACTGGACAATCACTCTGACAGAGCCTTATCTTAAGGAACGTTTAGCCTGAACATAAAGAGCTGGGGGAGAGGTGTATCTGTTACTCAGCAGGGCTGAAATTTGGATACCTAAAGAAAATAATCAGAATTCTTTAATAGGTGTTTTTTTTTTCTGTGTTTAACCTCAGTATTATTGTACACCTGTGTCCAGTAAGAACTGGTTGAAACTTTCTATTTGAACGTGGGTTTAATTCAGGTGAGGAATAGTTAAGGTGTTGATATCGCAAAATTTACTTTTGTGTTCAGGCGTGGTGACTGTTTTGTTTATATAAATATAATTACACATCTTTGTAAATAGATTACCTCTACGTATATCCTCATCAATGTACACATCATATCTTACGCATCATATCTTACGCTCATGAAGTTGTTACGCTGAATCTACAAATGTCATTACCTTTGTTATTGCATGTATATACAAATTTAATCGCCAAATAAAACCCAGATAAGTTATGTCCCATTAAACTTCTGTTTTCAAGATTTGTGTCAATTTTGTTAATGAATATTATTTCTTTGATCTAAATGGGGCCTCGGTCAGACATAGGCCTACCATCAGTGGGGCATGGGATCGAATCACACTCAGACCACCTGTCAACGCCACCATGTAAGTGAAATCTTGAACGTGGCGTAAACATCAAACAATCATTTGGTATATATAGTGATGATTTCACCATATGTGGTTAATTTGAATCCAATTTTTTCAAAATAAAATTTGTGATAGGGTGATCTTGTGAAGATTTCTACGTGGTTTCCTACCCACATGAAATGCCATAATGAAGCGTTACCTCAATCAATCAACCAGTTGGTTTTGATCCCTCATCACTCAAAAAGTAGTAAACAACTTGGATGAAAAAAAAGAAGTCTGTTTCTTGTGCAACTTAATTAAAATGAGTTGTTTTAGTGGCATTTAGAAGTTGAATGGTCAATAAACACGGGGTTGGTATGGATAACGAACTTCTTCGTAGTAGTATCTACACCGAAATACCAACCCCGTGTTTATTATTAATTAAAATGGACTGCGCGACTTTTCCACACCATCAGCAGCTCTTTGTTTCACTTTAGAACGGATTTCAATGTCTGTATGGCAGATGACTTGTATCCTTCACCGAAGTGATTCCTGTAATTAGAGGAAACAAAATCAAGACAAAACTAAATTAAATATCGATAGTTTTACACATGCAATCACATGTGATCAAGTGAAAAATCCACTAAGAATTTTTTTTCTTTGCACTCCGTGGGTTTTGAACCCGCACCTCACCGATGGAAGGCCACTGGTTATTGTGGTTTGTTTTCCCTCTGTTTTGGGAACAATCTGATGTTTTGCTTCACCATACGTGACAATTTTTCGTAATCTTGTTATGAGGCATGCCAAATCCAAGTTATTACTTCAAAGCATAAGGGGGCCTCGGTGGCAAAGTTGGTTAGAAAGATTGTCGAATTGATTGATTGATTTGAGTTTTACGCTGCGCTCAACATTATTTCACTTATACGGTGGCGATCGTCCAACAAAGGCCTTCCTTGGGTGTGGCGCAGGATCAAATCCAACTTAGACCAAATAAAAATTGAAAAAATTCTGAGTAAATTTCTGGCTTGATCGCTGTCTGTGGAAGAGTTGCAAGATCGGGTGTTTCCTCTGGCACAAACTGAAATAATATTGATTGTGGTGTAAACATCAATCAATCAAACATAGATCCATTGATGAGGAAACCAAGCTTTGGGGCGGGAGGGGAACCCCGGAGGTTCCAATGGTACCCACAAAACATTCCACAGGGGGCAATCAAATGAAAAAAAGCTTCGAAGGCTTTGGGGTGAATAAGAATGTAGATTGATTGATGTTTGACGCCACACTCAACAATTACTTTACATACAATATACATGTATACGACGGCCGGTTGCACAAAGGTGTATTAAACTTAAGTCTGACTTATCTAGGCAATGTCACAATCAAATTACCAGCCCCGATAGCTCAGTCGGTAGAGCGTCCGCTTCAGGCCTGGGAGATCCGGGTTCAAGCCCGGGTCGAGTCAGACCAAAGACTTTAACAGTGGTAGCTGTTACTGCTTCGCTTGGCGCTCAGCAATAGGAGTTAGAGCAGCGACTGGTTGGCCCGGTGTCAGTATACTGTGACTGGGTGAGGGGGCTTGCTGGTTGTCTTCGGCAAGTCGTCTCGGTGAGACAGCACCTAAAAGAGTGGTGGAAATCCGCCCTGTCACAAGGAGACAACGTCTTCATATAACCGAAATACTGTTGAGCAGGACGTAAAACCCCAATCACTCACTCACTCACTCACAATCAAATTCCTTTGTGACGCAACGTATTTAAGCCAGACTTAAGCTTAATACATCTTTGTGCAACAGGCCCCTGGTTTACTGATAGAGGAAACCAGGCTCAGTATCTGGAGGGAAAACCCTGGAATTTTCGATAACAACCTTTCTATATGGGACGATCAAAGAAAATGAAGCCCGAAATTGTTTCCCTTTTTTCTGGGGCAAGAGTTAATTCACCAACCGTGATCAGAAAATATCAAAATGTTGAAAGTGAGTGGGATTTAACTTGCTGAATTTAGACAAGAGTAGTGCTCAACTCATGGGTGAAGGTCTGGTGTCAAGGTTAGCGTTCATCGCTCAGCAAAGAATGCTTCCAGTGCTTTTACAGACTTACCAGTGATTGATATAGTGGAAGAACTTATAGAGGCTAAGTCTCTTCTCATATCCAGGAGATTGTGGGATGATTTTAAAATAACTTGAGAAAAACTCGGAGTTGAATCCACCAAACATCTTCGCTATTGCCAAATCATACTCCGAATGGCCGTAAAAACTGGCCGGGTCAAAGATCACTAAAGGAAATGAAGCCAGATTTAGATTCATGATTTGTTGTTTTGACTTAAAAGAGTATTTCAATTATATGGTCAGGTTTAATGGGGGAGAAAACCAGACTTAGCCCAGAGTAACTTTGTCCTGTCAACCCGTGATCAAGTGAAAACCCACTCGGAACTTCTTTAATTTTTAATATTTATGAACACTAAAATACACGGGCACAAGGATGATCTACCTGACTAAAATAACTAAGGACAAAAGTTTCTAATTGTATTAAAAGGTGTGTGTGTGTGTTGGGGGGAAGGGGGGAGGGGGGGGGGGGGTGAATGTCATTTAGCCCTTTAAACCCAATCAGAAGTTGTTATAAACAGGAGTTTTGGTTTAATCAGTAGAAGTTCTGAAATGTTTTGTAATAAATTGAAAAAGTTGTATTTAACAAAATATGATAAGGGGAAAAGAAAGTCAAAATATGTAATTTGGTTCCCAGGTAGAAGACAGACAAGGGAGTTACACTCAGACTAGTACATCTTTCAAACTATTGACATGGCTCGACCTTTGAGTTAACAGCCAGCCATTGCTCATAAAAAGAACAAGTCTTGTTCTTTTTATAAGCAATGACTGGTTGTTAGCACAAAGGTCGAGCCATTTTACTCTGAAGTAGTTTGTATTCTTCTTTTACAATCTGGGCCATATTCATGCTGGCCTTATTATACTGAAACACAAATGGTAACTTATAGTTTTTTTCCTATATAGCTGTACCTATGCAGGTCATCTTTATAGACTGATTGAGATTTGAACCTGTGACACATTGATGACAGGCCTGTGCCTCTATAATTAGCAGACTAGTAGAATTTTACACATCATAAAAAAGAAAATTTGTGATTGTGAAAGCTGTGTGGGGGGCCTCCGTGGCTGAGTAGGTAGAGCGTTGGACGCTCAATCCGAACAGTCTTCCACCATTGGGTTGCGGGTTTGAATCTCACCCAGTCTAAAAAAAATTGGAAAATTTTCTAACCGGGTTTTCACTCGAGCGATTTATGTGGGATGGTTGCCAGTTACCACCGGAAGGTCGTGGGTTTCCTCCGGGCATAGAGCCCGGTTTCTATCCACAATAAAACTGGCAACGCCGCCATATAAGTGAAATAATCTTGAGCACGGCATAAAAACATGAAACAAACAATCAATCCAAGTTGTGTGATAAAGGGAGATAACTCACCAGGTTCAGTTGTAGTTTCGGATGCATTACCTCCCCATAGATCTCCATGAAGGAGTGCAGGCTTGATGTCCAGATCTTTAAACAATGTGGGCAGTTTGGTAACAGCTGATGCCCATAGCTGTCTCACTTCACGGTCACCATGCTGGAAAAAACAATAACTGAATGATGGAGAACTGTCAATTATATAAAATAACCATAAAAACCTACACATTTCTATGCCTACTGAAGATGGAATTAAAACAGATTATGAAATTGTTTGTTATTTTTCTGGGGTAAGTTGCACAAAGGTGTATTAAGCTTTAGTCAGGCTTAAATAGGTTGCGTCACAAAGGAATTTAATTTGGATGTTGCACATTTAAGTCAGACTCAAGCTTAATACACCTTTTTGCAACCGGCCCCAGGAGACACAAAAATTAGTGCCTTTCTGTTTATTCCACTCTGAGGCCGGTTGCACAAAGCTGTAAGCTTAAGTCAGGCTTAAATTTGATGTGTCACAAAGGAATTTGATTGTGACATTGCCAAGAAAAGTCAAACATAAGTTTAATACACCTTTGTGCAACCGGTCCCTGGAGAATGGTCTAAAATAACGAATGACTGTTAACCATGTTAAATCATACAATGTAGGGCCTACCCATATTTACTGTAGGCCTATTTGATTGATTGATTGTTTGGTGTTTTATTTCACTTATATGGCGGCGTTGCCAGTTTTATTGTGGGAGGAAACCGGGCTGAAACTGGGCTCTATGCCCGGAGAAAACCCATGACCTTCCGGTGGTAATTGGCAACCATCCCACATAGGTCGCTCGATTGAAAATACTGTATTCGGCATGAGGTGCCGAATTTCAGGACATTTGCATCTAAACAGAATAGCGACTCAGGTTGAGTTGAGCCACTCTGTAGAAATATTTTGAATAAACAAAAAAAATATAAAAAATAGACCCTTTCGGCTTACAATGTTACTATGACGTTGTTCGAATTGTATGGCATTGTCATTTTTCTGTTGCAGTTGGTGTGACACGCCTCTTTTGCATTGTGTCATACATGAAATGAACAAGATTTCGAAGTCAGATCCACAAACTAAATTAAGCGTAGATTTGCCATACCGCAAGGCAAGTGTCAATCCTTAACCTGATAGGGTCTATTAAGACATTGTTTGCTAATTTTGGGAGAAAGTACAATTTAAGAGCTTTCCTTGAATATTGATAGTTGGCTAGTGTTTGAATGAGAGACAATCACTCTGCCAGTCTATTGCCTTAACCCATATATCAAAAATTTGAAAACATTATTCTGTGCGAAAAAAACAAACACTGACTCTAATATCGAAAAGTTCAACACAAATTTAAATTTCAACACTTACATCTTTTTCCACCTTTTGTATTTGGAAATCAATTTTCTTTGCATAAAAACTCTAAAAAAAAAAAAGAATAGAAAATAAGCATTGGTATATTGAATATTGAATATTTGACCCCCTGACAGTGCAACATGGTCAATCTAAATGTCAGAAAGTGTCAAACTCAACCATATTAGTGAAATAATCTTGAGTGTGTTGTAAAACATCAATCAATCAATCAAAAGCATGGCTATGTGACACAGGCAGAAAGAACATGTAAGCGAGATTCAATAAATTCTTAAGAGGGGTGAGTTCTTCAAAAGTCTATTGGCATTGAGCCAGGTTTACATGTATAAGATGTCGCGCAACACAGAAATCCAATTGACCTTTCCACCAGCGCCAAGCGGCCAGGTCAAACGTTGGAAAAGGTCATGTGGATTGCACAAATCATGACAAGCAGCCACTGTTCATATCCTCCCTTCAGCCCCTCCTTAGTCCTCGTTATAAAGATTACCCATACTGAATTTACATTTTTGCAAAAATCAATTTAAAATGGCCATTACGCCCCCTCCCCCCCCCCTTCCTGCCTTTAGTTAAAATTATCTATGCTACATTGATGATCCTTTAAATATTGTAACACCCTTGTCCCGCTGAAATATTTGTATTTTCACTTCAGTTTTAAAGGCAGTACCACATGACACTTACCAGCCAATCAGAATCCCTGGTGTTTTCCTGTGGAATATAACCAAAGAGAGTAGATTGACAAGAGTGGTCACTTCGTCCAATCAGCATTGCCGGCATGTTCTTCTGGCCCCCTAGTGGAAGGGTGATTCGACTGTAGGGCGCCCCCTACAGAAAGGAGGTTCCTAATAATGGAATCGAGTCAGATCAAATACAACATGCGCGCGGACGAAGTGACCACTCTTGTCAATCTACTCTCTTTGATATAACCACAGCAACTAGAAACAGTACCACATGACACTTACCAGCCAATCAGAATCCCAGGTGTTTTCCTGTGGAATATAACCACAACAAGTAGGAACAGTACCACATGACACTTACCAGCCAATCAGAATCCCAGGTGTTTTCCTGTGGAATATAACCACAAGTAGGAACAGTACCACATGACACTTACCAGCCAATCAGAATCCCAGGTGTTTTCCTATGGAATATAACCACAACAAGAAGGAACAGTACCACATGACACTTACCAGCCAATCAGAATCCCAGGTGTTTTCATGTGGAATATAACCACAACAAGTAGGAACAGTACCACATGACACTTACCAGCCAATCAGAATCCCAGGTGTTTTCCTGTGGAATATAACCACAACAAGAAGGAACAGTACCACATGACACTTACCAGCCAATCAGAATCCCAGGTGTTTTCCTATGGAATATAACCACAACAAGTAGGAACAGTACCACATGACACTTACCAGCCAATCAGAATCCCAGGTGTTTTCCTGTGGAATATAACCACAACAAGTAGGAAGTACTAGGAACAGTACCACATGACACTTACCAGTCAATCAGAATCCCAGGTGTTTTCCTATGGAATATAACCACAACAAGTAGGAACAGTACCACATGACACTTACCAGCCAATCAGAATCCCAGGTGTTTTCCTGTGGAATATAACCACAACAAGTAGGAACAGTACCACATGACACTTACCAGCCAATCAGAATCCCAGGTGTTCTCCTGTGGAATATAACCACAACAAGTAGGAACAGTACCACATGACACTTACCAGCCAATCAGAATCCCAGGTGTTTTCCTATGGAATATAACCACAACAAGTAGGAACAGTACCACATGACACTTACCAGCCAATCAGAATCCCAGGTGTTCTCCTGTTGAATATAACCACAACAAGTAGGAACAGTACCACATGACACTTACCAGCCAATCAGAATCCCAGGTGTTCTCCTGTGGAATATAACCACAACAAGTAGGAACGTGGAATCCAAACTGTGACACATAGTCCAAATCTGACTCACTGTGTATAGAACTGGACTTTAACTTTTCACCAACTTCAATGTTACTTAAATGGAGTCTACAAAACAACAAGCAAAAAAGTATCAAAGAAGATTTTTAAAAAGTCGAAAAAAAAAGCCTTTAAAATGGTCTATAAAAAGACACAAAACAAGTGAATGGATAGTTTGGTGCAAAAATGGGCAATTATCTTAATGACTGAATGCATTTATTGATTAATGTTTTATGCTGTGTTTTTCATGTGGCCAGGTTAAGTGGGGAGAAAACTACGCCCTTTACCAAGCAAAAGGAACCCTCCAACCTTCTGCGAGTATCTGGCAACCCTTGCACGTAGGAAGATCAAGTGAAAAACTCACTTTTTGTATTTTGAACCGATAACTTTCAACCACAATAAGGGTTGAATGTGAACAAAATGATATTACTGAGTTAGCAAATAACAGACACTGAAGAAAAAAATTCCAATATTAGGTTAGAATTGACCTCCGGATCACCCTTCCATCACCCTTCCAACTGACCTACCAGTCCTTCTTACCCGAGTCTTAGGAAGAGCCAGTTTGATTCTCGACTGGGTCTGGAATTTGTCAACATCCTTAGTTCTTGTTACTGAATTAATAAATTAACCGACACTGATTTACTCAGAAAACATTCCCGGCCAGGGTGAGAATCGAACTCACGTCTTAGGGTTACTCTCCCACCACTTTACCAACTGAGCTACATACCTGGCCTCCCGGCCTCACACAGACCATAAGTCAAGCCCATTCGAATATGTATATCTTCAAATTTTCATACATGATAAAGTCAGTGTTTCGAAAGTAAGCTGCATTTTTTTGTGGTCAATCAGTGTCAGTTATTTACTAATTCGGTAATTTCCTTGACAATGATTGCTATTTGATAAAAAGATTTTAACGTACATGTGATTGAAAATGGCTCATTGAAATACTGTAAATTTTATTCAGGAAATTATGTGTATCATACCTTGCTAGTTGTTCTCCAAGCTGGGCTGAAAACTTAGACAATCCATGTGCCATTTGTATGTACTCCGAGACAAAATAAGCCCCTCCCCCTGGCCTGTCAATCACCTACTTAACAATGATAGTTTTGAGAAAAAAATATTAATACATACTTATTGTAAGTGTGACAATGGTAAACATAGATAAAGCAAACAATTACAGATGTATAGTGACTATAGAAAAGTTCCTTCACCTTATCAATAATAATTTTAAAACAAAATTATTAATACGAAAATTTTGTGAAAAACACAAAAGCACTTGCACAATAAGTATATAGACACTACATTTATTATAATGCAAAAACATCCATGATCTGAGCTGCCAAAATTCTTTTTTTTTTCAGCAGAAATTTTGATCATCAAGAGAACTGTTTGAAGTAAATTGATAAAAAGCTTTCTTGTTGTTTATAAAACTATCTTTACATATATGTCAAGAATTGGTATCAGTGGAAAACTCGTATTTGGTACTTCTTGATAAAAAAATAAGCTAATTCTGTTTCCATGTAATTTTCCCTATATTTGTCAGTCCATGTCTGTTTAAAGACAATATATATGTAGATTTCAAAAAGACTTGACAAACCTTGATTGGTTTAGGAACCCTAACTGTGTGTGTGGAATACAGAGCTTTCAAACTCTCAAACTCACCATCAAACATCAGTCTAGCCTGAAATTAAACTGGTCTTGAACATTTAGCTACAATTCTGATATTGTTAATCAAACATAAGGAGTTTTATAACTGATTGGTTGATTGATTAATGTTTTACACAGCACTCAAGATTGTTTCCCTTATATGGTGAGGCTGCCAGGTTTAGTCCGCGAGTAGGCTACCCTTTCTACACAGGGAGAGGTCTATGGATATAAAGGATTGCTACATAAACACAGATTTTATCCTCATGTTATTAGCAGCAGCCATTAATTGACACAGCAGGAAAGATAATGCTGTGAAGCCTGTATATACCATACATATTATTTAGGGAAAGAAATATATGTCAGTATATATAATGTTAGTTTATCAAGTTTATTTAACATGTATTTTGTACAAAAGGAAATTGGGTTTACTGTCAGTTAGGGCAAGATTTCAGTTTACCAAGGTGTGGGTTTATGTGGGTTTTTGCTACTCTAATAACATCCTGGCCATCTATTGTGCACCTGACACAAAATGAATTGTTCTCTCTTTTATTAGACCCTCCCAGTGAAATAGCTACGATGGTCTCTAAATTTATTCATGACTGTTTTCAAATGAGAAGCAGTCAATAATATATGTTGATTATTTGTTATTGTTATATTGTTATTGTATTGCCATGTTGTACCCGCCCCTTTGTGGGCTTTGTATTCGTACAATAAACTTTGAATTGAATTGAATTGTAGGTTTCAGAGTAGGTCTATATACTTACATCTTTCCCAGAGTTTTCTTTGATAAACACTTTCCCATTGTCAGTATTGAAAGCCTCTCCCTTGCTGATACAGCCTCCTCCACGGACACCCAGAGGGGTAAGGGTTTGGCAATTCAAGCCCGCCTTAATTACATTTTCCATCCAGAATTATTTCTAAAATGAAAAAAATGTCACATATAACATTTACTACCATTAGTTTTTAGTTAGGTGGGGTGGCCATTGGGTTTTAATAGTCCTTTGGTAATTTTTTCAAGCGCTCTCATAGTACATATCTATAAACGTGAATCATATTTCATAATAGTTTGATTGCATAAATGAAAAATATAGTGTTTTGTGTTGTACTGCTTTTTATAAGATAAAATTGTTGACCTTCTCAAGTTGTACCATTTGTGTAAACTAACCGTGTGTATCATGCAGGCCATTATTTTTTTATACTGAAGGCCGTATTTTCCAAAATACGACCGTCAGTATAAAAAATAGTAATTTTGGAGTCAGAAACCCGGATTAATACACTGTAAGTTGTACGTGACATACTCTGTTGTCCAGTGCCCTGTTTACTACTGATGGAGTGATGCTTTATTCTTTCGCATTGTATTTCCTTTTCATTGATTTTGCTATGTACCCTACCCTAGCTCCGGTATATAGCAAGCCCGAAGCTCCTAGCTCATTGGAGTATTGTTTGCTACAATTATACCCTACGTTTACGGTTTGGGTGTTCATGCCCATTTTGGGTACATTTGTAAGAGGAGTGCTCTCCCCTTAATCTGTTGTCAGATCAGACATCGTAACATTGAAAGGCATGCATCTAATTCATAAATGATGCCTGGATATTGAACGACTATGGCTTAAGTGATAAGCAAAAAGGATAAATGACCGCTTACCATAAACGTAAATTCATATTGGCCTACCTTTCCTGCCTGCCTCAACTTATTTTTCTTACGAGTGGTCGGCCATATTAGATAGACAGTTCCTTCCCTTGTCGAACGGGATTATGTCCCCTTGGGTGTTCCCATTCGTTTGTGAACAGACCATATTAAAGGATAAACAAATAAAAGAACTTAGTAATTATAGTACAGGCGCTAAATTTTCCTTTCTAACGGTACATAAATTACATTTCTACGATTTTTCCTCGTCAAACTGTTTTATAAAAAAGTTAACAAAGCGTGTGTACTGATCGGCCAATCAGCACACGCCTACGTTCCGTGAGGGGACCTTTCCTGTCCGTTCCGTCCAGTAAGTTTCCGTGCGGTACCACACGGTTACTGAGTGGTTCCGTGATGTCGTAGCTTGGCTGTATACATGTAGCTCACCAGTCACTGCATTAGCGTAAGAGAAATTGTTCAAATGTACTAGTAGTGTCACATTTTGTTGCTATTTATATAAAAAGTTAATTTATTTGTAGATTACGGTTCTCTAGCTAGGAGTTTGATATTTTGCAAATTATTTAAACTGATAACCTTATATGTACACTAGCCAGCTAAAATACAAGTTCCTCAGCTCAACATTGTATTCTTCTGCCAAGTGATGTTCTATTGCCTTAGTTAGTTTTACATGTTTGTTTATGTGGCAATCCTCCTCGGAGGTTACAGTGGTTACGTTTGTGGTTACGTTGTATTAAAGTATTATTTTAAAAGAACATGAAGAGGGCACCGGTCGTGTGTCTGAGGCTAACTACTGATTGAAATTATTCCCACATTCTAATGCCGTACACAACCAGTCCCTTTAATGGCTATACAAAGAATTTGGGACATTTCATTATTTCGGTCGTTTTTAACTGGAACAGGAAAGATATAAAATTGGCCAACATAGATTTTGCCTGGTGTATTATAGCAGGCGTATAAAGTTTTAACTTCAACTTTTCGCAGCTGAACTGGTCATTAAAATGTCACAATGAGTGTGGGAGGAATCTGGGTGATTTCTAATGGTCCCACTAATTTAGTTTGTGAAACCAATATCATTGTACTGGCCCGATAAAAAAAACAGACAGACAAGATTTTTCGGCTATCATTGTACTTGTAGTGGGAAAATTAGATAAATCTTTATGACAACCATAATTTGAAATTTCATTATTTCACTAAATTACCCCAAATAATCTAGACTGCATGTAGGCCTACAATTACAAAGAGGTTGAAAATCTATCATCAATTGTTCCCGGATAGATGCTGCAGCAAGGTCAATATAGTCTTTCAAATGAGAGCGCTTGATAACCTCGCAAAAACAATCTGCTTAAAGGCACACTTGCCGCGAAAATCAGGAATATTGTTTACATTAAAAAAGAAAGACCGTTTTCTGTATTTTCCCCAGACAATATAAGTTAGGAACTTTTTATTTTTACCAAAATTTAAAAGTTTGGACGTCACTTTGTATTTTTAATTTGAATTTGAAAATTCAGTCGAGTGAGTGAACTAACGGCACAGAGTAATTTTACGTAGGCCTATTTATCTGAGAAATACAGACTGACGATCGCTTAACAGCGACTGGAAAAGCCTGCTGATAATTGTTTGAGTGTAAACCACAGATAAAAAGGCCTGAAATGAGGGTAATCCAACACGAAAGTTGACCGACACTGATCGTTGTTCAGGCTTCGATTCTTCGTTTGTTTTTCACCCCATTTCTACATTCTTAAGCTAACTAGACATGTTTTATGTGTCCTATGTTTAAAGGAGGAGAAAACAAAAAAACAACATGCAATTGTATCGAACGGGCTCCCATAGACCATCGTAATCATGTGTGTGAGTCTTGCACATGGTTTACGGTATGAACATACAATGAAAATGAATCTGCCAGACAAGCTCGTGCTCGATCGTCAGTGGAGCGCGCCATTGACGGTTTGAAATTGACCGGAAAAAGTATTAGTACTTACCTTGCGAGCTTACCATATCTTGTATGGTTATAACATGCAATGTCAGCGGTAAGACTATCTTTTCTGAAAATTCTACAACGATCCCCAGAAGTCGCGCAGACAACATATGCAGCCTGTCACGTCTTTCCAAAAGGTTGATTTACTAGCTAGTGTACATTTCAGAGTCGTTAGAGTGTTCGTCTTCTCTTATTAGCGCCTCGAAGTGATCGAAATTAACCTAGGTTTAAATGGCAGACTTTCAGAGTCTTTTCTTCTCCTTTAAGTTTAGTGGTATTAGTCGTAGTAACCTCATGTAAATTGGTATTCTTAGCAAATTTAAACAGGCTACGGCAGCAAGTGGGCCTTTAAATGAACATTTATCTGGTTTGCATTTGACGTGTGTGACTCAGGTCAAATCTCTCGACGGCGGCTTGCAGTCGATAGGCTGCACCCAGCTTTGGATCTGTCCAAAGAGGGATACAGTGTAGTACCCAGTTATGGACCTGGCCAAAGAAAGGGGGGGGGGGGGGGGGGCAGTGTACCCAGCTATGGACCCGGTCTAAAGGGGATAGGTTATTCCCAGCTATGGATCTGTCCAAAGCGGTGGGGGGGGGGGGGAGAGACAGTGTACCCAGCTATGGACTCGGCCAAAAGGGGATACAGTATACCCAGCTATGAATCTGTCTAAAGGGGAAGACAGTGTACCCGGTTATGGGCCTGTCCAAAAGGGGAAGACAGTGTACCCAGCTATGGATCTGTCCAAAAGGGGAAGACAGTGTACCCGGCTATGGGCCTGTCCAAAAGGGGAAGACAGTGTACCCGGCTATGGGCCTGTCCAAAAGGGGAAGACAGTATACCCAGCTATGGATCTGTCTAAAGGGAAAGACAGTGTACCCGGCTATGGGCCTGTCCAAAAGGGGAAGACAGTGTACCCGGCTATGGATCTGTCCAAAAGGGGATACAATGTACCCAGCTATGGATCTGTCTAAAGGGGAAGACAGTGTACCCAGCTATGGATCTGTCTAAAGGGGAAGACAGCTAGTGTGTCCAGCTATGGATCTGTCTAAAGGGGAAGACAGTGTACCCGGCTATGGGCCTGTCCAAAAGGGGATACAGTGTACCCAGCTATGGATCTGTCTGAAGGGGAAGACAGTGTACCCAGCTATGGGTCTGTCTAAAGGGGAAGACAGTGTACCCACCTATGGCTCTGTACAAAGGGGGATAAAGTGTGTCCAGCTATGGACCCGGCCAAAAATGGAGACGATGTAACCAGCTATGAATCCGTCCAAAAAGGGAGACGATGTAACCAGCTATGGATCCGTCCAAAAAGGGAGACGATGTAACCAGCTATGGATCCGTCCAAAAAGGGAGACGATGTAACCAGCTATGAATCCGTCAAAAAAGGGAGACGATGTAACCAGCTATGGATCCGTCCAAAAAGCGAGACTGTGTGTCCAGCTATATTCTGAGTATACAGTATACCCAGCTATGGATCTGTCTAAAGGGGAAGACAGTGTACCCGGCTATGGGCCTGTCCAAAAGGGGAAAACAGTGTACCCGGCTATGGATCTGTCCAAAAGGGGATACAATGTACCCAGCTATGGATCTGTCTAAAGGGGAAGACAGTGTACCCAGCTATGGATCTGTCTAAAGGGGAAGACAGCTAGTGTGTCCAGCTATGGATCTGTCTAAAGGGGAAGACAGTGTACCCGGTTATGGGCCTGTCCAAAAGGGGAAGACAGTGTACCCAGCTATGGATCTGTCCAAAAGGGGAAGACAGTGTACCCGGCTATGGGCCTGTCCAAAAGGGGAAGACAGTGTACCCGGCTATGGGCCTGTCCAAAAGGGGAAGACAGTATACCCAGCTATGGATCTGTCTAAAGGGAAAGACAGTGTACCCGGCTATGGGCCTGTCCAAAAGGGGAAGACAGTGTACCCGGCTATGGATCTGTCCAAAAGGGGATACAATGTACCCAGCTATGGATCTGTCTAAAGGGGAAGACAGTGTACCCAGCTATGGATCTGTCTAAAGGGGAAGACAGCTAGTGTGTCCAGCTATGGATCTGTCTAAAGGGGAAGGCAGTGTACCCGGCTATGGGCCTGTCCAAAAGGGGATACAGTGTACCCAGCTATGGATCTGTCTGAAGGGGAAGACAGTGTACCCAGCTATGGGTCTGTCTAAAGGGGAAGACAGTGTACCCACCTATGGCTCTGTACAAAGGGGGATAAAGTGTGTCCAGCTATGGACCCGGCCAAAAATGGAGACGATGTAACCAGCTATGAATCCGTCCAAAAAGGGAGACGATGTAACCAGCTATGGATCCGTCCAAAAAGGGAGACGATGTAACCAGCTATGGATCCGTCCAAAAAGGGAGACTGTGTGTCCAGCTATATTCTGAGTATACAGTATACCCAGCTATGGATCTGTCTAAAGGGGAAGACAGTGTACCCGGCTATGGGCCTGTCCAAAAGGGGAAAACAGTGTACCCGGCTATGGATCTGTCCAAAAGGGGATACAATGTACCCAGCTATGGATCTGTCTAAAGGGGAAGACAGTGTACCCAGCTATGGATCTGTCTAAAGGGGAAGACAGCTAGTGTGTCCAGCTATGGATCTGTCTAAAGGGGAAGACAGTGTACCCGGCTATGGGCCTGTCCAAAAGGGGATACAGTGTACCCAGCTATGGATCTGTCTGAAGGGGAAGACA
Organism: Lepidochitona cinerea; assembly: GCA_963971465.1. Taxonomy (NCBI): domain Eukaryota; kingdom Metazoa; phylum Mollusca; class Polyplacophora; order Chitonida; family Tonicellidae; genus Lepidochitona; species Lepidochitona cinerea. The sequence continues at coordinate 28,283,394 of OZ020561.1, forward strand.
GTGTACCCAGCTATGGGTCTGTCTAAAGGGGAAGACAGTGTACCCACCTATGGCTCTGTACAAAGGGGGATAAAGTGTGTCCAGCTATGGACCCGGCCAAAAATGGAGACGATGTAACCAGCTATGAATCCGTCCAAAAAGGGAGACGATGTAACCAGCTATGGATCCGTCCAAAAAGGGAGACGATGTAACCAGCTATGGATCCGTCCAAAAAGGGAGACTGTGTGTCCAGCTATATTCTGAGTATACAGTATACCCAGCTATGGATCTGTCTAAAGGGGAAGACAGTGTACCCGGCTATGGGCCTGTCCAAAAGGGGAAAACAGTGTACCCGGCTATGGATCTGTCCAAAAGGGGATACAATGTACCCAGCTATGGATCTGTCTAAAGGGGAAGACAGTGTACCCAGCTATGGATCTGTCTAAAGGGGAAGACAGCTAGTGTGTCCAGCTATGGATCTGTCTAAAGGGGAAGACAGTGTACCCGGCTATGGGCCTGTCCAAAAGGGGATACAGTGTACCCAGCTATGGATCTGTCTGAAGGGGAAGACAGTGTACCCAGCTATGGGTCTGTCTAAAGGGGAAGACAGTGTACCCACCTATGGCTCTGTACAAAGGGGGATAAAGTGTGTCCAGCTATGGACCCGGCCAAAAATGGAGACGATGTAACCAGCTATGAATCCGTCCAAAAAGGGAGACGATGTAACCAGCTATGGATCCGTCCAAAAAGGGAGACGATGTAACCAGCTATGGATCCGTCCAAAAAGGGAGACGATGTAACCAGCTATGAATCCGTCAAAAAAGGGAGACGATGTAACCAGCTATGGATCCGTCCAAAAAGCGAGACTGTGTGTCCAGCTATATTCTGAAAAACATACACTGTACTGTGTTACCAGCATTGTATCATCGATGGTGTTGACAATGCTAGTACACACCATTTCAGAAGATTCCAGTACGCATCATTTTCGGGCGGTTTTCAGATGTGTAAGAAAAATAAAGAAAGACAATTTTGCGTCTCCGTTATCTCTCATTTAAACATTTTGGTTTTGTTTCCACTGTATGTATTTATTTTACTTCATAATGAACCGTTGAACCTTCGAAGTCAGATTGGAAACACTGGATGGGATAGACTTGAGGTTAAATCCCACAAAGCAATGTTAGTTTTTTACTTCCAACCTGACGTTTACATCTGACGTTGTGGAAAAAATGTCAAACAGAATTGCAACGTCGCCAATATCTCATGATAACTTTAAAGCCCCATTAAGTGATTAGTTTATTTAGTTTTCTAGAAATTTTATTGTCAATTTTTTTCGCATGCCTTTCTCTTATGTACAGAGCTTTCTAAAAGCTTATTGGTGGCTGTGATGTACTTTCCATACTTGTGTATGTCAACTAAAACAATATGTTGACTCTTTGAAGGTAAACTTAGGCTTAATATGATTGTATTGGAATTTCTAGGGATCTATATAAAGGTGTTATATTTGCATTTCGTCGATCAGTTCACAACTTTAGACGGGGGCAAACTTGATGATAATATTACTAATAGATTTTAATATAAATCAACATTTAAACATAAAATCTACTGATCTTCTTCTCTCCTTCGTTAAGCAATTACTCTTGCAACACTGCAGAAAAGAAACAAACAAGTATTATTAAATTATTCACAGTGACATCTGTTCAGTTACTCAACAAGGTTTCAAATGGTTAAATACACCCTTTGCTACCAATTGAATACAACACATGGTGATATCCTGATAGTAAGTTATACGAAACTATGGTTACCGTAACTATATTGCACTCAGTGACAACCATTTAGTTATACAAAACTCAATCGTGCCCACATGCTTACCTCCCCTTCGCTTCAGAACTAAGCATGTGGCTAATGGCGGGACATCTTAGACATGGGAAAACCCGCGAGAGATGGGAAATGGTTATAACCGAACAACTTGTAAAGTTAACTGCCCCATACCTTCCAAAACCCACTCTTAAAAGAGAATACACCCAGAAAGCATGGTGTTTATGTCTGAAAGGGACAGAAGCCGTTGAAAGCCGTTCAAAATATAGTTCCTGACGTCATTTGTCAACACAAAACATGGCGACGATTCCGAAGACTAGTCTGAGTGGTCGTTCACAGCTGTTTACTAGCTAAACATTCCTTAAAATCACGACCAGAAACGAGGGACTATGCAGGCAAGTGTATAATTTTTTATCTGCTGAGATTTATAGCGTTTGCATCCAGCACTAAGGCATCCAGGTAAACTCATTTTACTTTCAATTGTATTTTGCGGTTAGGCGCAGACAGTACGGTCGGTAGTTGTAGCCAGCACTACTCTGCCTGTACAGGGCCATATTCCAGCCAGCAGGTCCATGCTTCAGTCAGCCCCTGCGTCCAGTGCCTGAATGTTCGTTGTCATGGTGTTTGTTTGGTTTTATTTTATGTACCCCACATATGTCGCACAATATCTTTCTTTATATTTAGAACTAGTTCAACTACGCTGGTACATTTTTTTTCTTTGGGAATTGTTTGTATGTAGGCCTACATGTAATATGAATTATGATTTATTTTAACTAGCAATATTATACAGTATTTAGAACAAGGGTAAACTAATTTGGCATGAGCTGCAAAATATTGATATTTCATGGATGAAACAATACTAGGAAATTACCAGTTATTGTTTCCCTCAGAAATGCAAATTAGATGATCTGCTAAAGTGGTGTAAATAAGTAACTTAGGCCTAGAATGAATGAAATTATATACATCCCTGTTATTTAAATTTTGTTTACAGTTTTCATATAAACATTGCTTCATACAGCTAAATGCATATTATTTGTTTTGATGTCTTTTATTATGGGTTTTCGATGTACTCTAAACTCCCAAAACTGTTAGCAAAAAAACAGCAACTTTGGATGCTCATGCCATTTCCAAAAAAAATAATTTAGGAAAATAATCTCTTCACGTAGGCCCTACATATATTGGTTGGGAGGTGAATATAATATAATAATAGCATATTATAACTATTCAATAAAGAGGGACAGTGAATAACAGTTAATACAGTGGAGAGCTAAATATATTATATCAATATTGAAAAAAAAAAATAGTGAAACTATTTTTTTTTTCAAATACATAAAGCTATGGTGAAAAAAAATAAAATATAGACTTGCATTTTGAAAGGAAATATCTAAAATATCTATAACTTTTATAGAATTTTGTGTTCAATAATTGTAGTTAATAATGATATTGTCATTAATTTGTTATTAAACAACATATTATATTTTTTGTTTCAGATTAAGCTGTTTTCCACTGCAGTAAAATCATATCTGTCATGTCATTATGGTTCATGAAAAATAAAAAAAATGAGGATGTGCAGAAACACTAGAGGGTGTCAAGAACTATCTGAAAACATTGAATATAAAAGTTAAAGGTTTATTACATTGAACTATGTTACCATGTGCTCAACATATCAGGCTGGGGAACATTACCAAGATTTCGACATGCAAGTTAACTTGCACTTGACTGATGCCGTGGATTTCTTCATTTCTTTTGTAAAAATTGGACAAAATATATACTGGTACAGAAACTTGGATTAATCAAAAATAGAAAAAAGGGGTCAGTTACGTTTTCATTTATCAAAACGTGTTTTGCCCAGGTATTCTAGTAGATGAACATCATTTCATAATTGCATGTCCAAATTATAAAGATTTACGTACCCCTTTATTTTCCCAAATCATTGATATTTGTCCTATATTTAGTACTTTAAATGATCATGAAAAGTTCATTTTCACCTTACTTAACAATATACCTGCATTATGCAAGCCAATATGTCAGTCAATTCAACTGGCCACGACATCCCACATGATAAACATGCTATTGTGCACAGGCCCTCCTATTAATTCAATAATCTATATGTTTCTGTATTCTCTTAGTTAACTTAATGCTATTGCTCTTTTTAAATTGATATACACTGCCCAAGACATTTCTTCTTTAACAGAATCTAACGTATAATTTTCAGATTTGAGAACCCTTTGTAATTGATATGCTGTTACCAAATTAGTTATGTCACATTGTCCTCTATAAATATATATATATAATGTACGAGATAAAATGTTATAATCTATTACAATCAATGCATATCTGTTCAATTCTAGATCATTTTTGTTTTCTGTTGATGGTGGGAGAGAGGGGAGTGGGTTCCTTGGGGTAGTTGTGTAGAGAGATAAAGTGTCTCACTCCGACGTGTCCCAAACCTTCCATCCATGGGCCTCCGGTTCGAATCCAACTCAGTTAAAATAATAAAATGGAGAAACAAAATGAGAGGGTTTTCAATATATATGATCATGCAAGCACCTGAAATGTCAGATGTTTCCATGAGGCAAAAAAGCCTGGCTTCCTCATCAAACACTGCACCTCACAATAATGAAATTAAATAATTCAGACCGTCATAGAAGTCGAACATTAATCAACAAGTGGAAGGTCAGGATTTCACATTTCTAACCCCCTAATAATTGAAATAAATCTTTGATTATTGGGTAGGATGAAAAAATTGAATGGTCAATCCACTCAAAATTGTTTGGTAAAGATAACTTATTTTGCATCTACCTAACAAGAATTTCTTTCCATGTTACTTTTCTACTTCATTTATCCTTAAAACAAAGTTAAACCCAGTCAATGAAGTACATTTTTTTGTCAGTTCTTATTTATGGTGCCAGTTACACTGTAAGTGCTCAAATTACCAACTTTAAGGTCCTATTTGTCAGGCTTACTGTAATTATGAATTTATAAATTTAAATATCTACCCCGATCTTTCCATTCTGATTTTTTCTGGTTGTTCAACCAACAGCTGAATACCAGATTATTAAATAATAAGACAAGGCATTTACTGCAGTGAATTGTGGTAGGGTATAGGCCCTATACTCTACTGTCTACACACCTCACTGTCTGTCTCAGACACTTTACACGTGTTCAACTTCAAGAGATCTGTCGTAGTATATGTGTCTTTGTACAGTTGATTTCACTCTTGAAAAATCAAAATCATAAATCTAAAGTCAGTTACAAACATTCTTAGAAATTTATTTTTTTCTAATGGCCTTCGCGTCCAGCGAAAATCTTTATTATACAACCAAGCTACAATATCAACGTAATCGGCTGTGGGCCACGTGTTTATTTATAGGTCAAAGAAGTTCTCGCGGCGGTGTGGTGTGGCTGAGATCAATCCGCGTACATGGATTCTCTAATATGGCTTCTGTGTGGCTGAGAGGTTAAGTCTCGCATGCGAAGATTAACTTCTCTGTTTAGATTGATACAAAACTATGGCATACAGCACCCAGTGACATCCCTATGGTAAGTTAGTCCTATACAAAACTATGACACACAGCATTCAGTGACATCCCTATAGTAAGTTATACAAAACTAAGTAGGGCTACCTGAAAGTAGGGCTACCTGAACGACAAAGTGACGTCCTTATAGTAATTCTAAAGTAGGGTTACTTGAAGAACAGGTCACAGCTAGGGGCATGTATCAGTAGTGCATCCAGGCGGGATATTTTGTGGATTTTCCGTGCACGCTTTTGCGCATTCCATTCCATCACATTCTGCTAACACCGCAGGTAGATAAAGCACTGGAAAGATAGAGATGATTCAGAATTCTAAAGTATCTTTTTAATTATCACCCACAAGTTTATAAATGACAAACAAACAATGTTAGATAAAATGTGGGATCATCGCCATTCCATATAGCAACAGTCTGTTTATCCCACAACTCTTTGTTCAGTGTTAAAGTCTGAATTTAGCTGTTGAAGAACTCTCTCGAGTTTAATTAGCATAATAGATGATTACGGCATCACAGTGTATCGATGTTAACTTTGCGAGCCTTTCACATCAATATTGATGTTTTGTCAGTAAATAGACTGATTGCTTAATGACGTCATCAGGGTATATTGAGGGATCAACATGGCGGATGGAAAATATTCTGTATAAGAAAGTGTAGTTGCAGGCAAAATTTGTCAACCCCTCAGACAATTTTATCTTTTGCGGAAATGAACCACATGGCAACCACATGCTCCCCCGTCCTTCCCTCAGCTGTGTTTCACTGTAGGCACGGTGTTCTTCTGATGTTCGCCTCGCTCTTTAGGCTTCACCCATACAACTGAGCCATAGGAGCAAACAACTCTATATTTCGTTACCCTAATGAAACAATTGCCTAAGTCACACTGACCTTGAAAAAAAATTGCTTAAGTCCTACTAAGACACAAAGCCAAAAGATTTTTATTTTACAGCATAAACTTTACAAATTCCTCAGATCAACATTTCATTGTTCACTATGTTAGTTAAAAATAAAGAAATGCAACAAATATAGAAAGTTCTTTTCATTTTTTACGAAAACCGTATATATGACTTAGGCATTTATTTTATTAGGGTGACGATTTATTCCCTGAACTTTAATATTTAAATTGTCTTCATCATAGTGGATGGGACTTTTCCTATAGTTAGGTTTTATCAGTGTTGTACGAAATCAGTCTTCTTGTCCACAACTAGGTTGTGTAGCCACAATACTGGGGGCTTTAGTTTTACGAATGGTGCTTCCTACAGTGTCCTCTGAAAGACTAAAACTACTACTTTATAGCGCCATTAAAAACGCACGGTTGAATTTTATGTTTCTACCGCAGTAAGGCTATTGGCCATTTACGTTTTGTTGTTTATTGTTTGTTCGAGTTGAGTTGCAATAACTGGATAACCTGTGGTGTTCCCGACGCGCCTGTCGTGAACATTACGCAACATTTCCTAATAGCGTCCATTGAGTGTTTCACCGTCACTGAGAACAGCTTTCTGGGCTCATTTGTCGTGGGTTCAACACTTTACACGAAGCTCAGCATAAAGACGAAAAAAAAAATCAGAAAACGTTACCATGCCCCGACTTAAGACACAACAAAGGGAACGGGACATTGGCATGTTACAGGCGGGTCTCAGTTGTGCCGCCGTAGGACGTCACATGCAGTGTCATCCCTCCACAATTAGTCGCCTCAGAATCGGGAACATGAAACTCGCAATGTTGCCGACCGACCACGCCCTGGTCAGCCAAGAGTCACTACAGCCCGCCAGGATCGGTACATGGGTTTGTTGCACACACGTGACCGATTTCGCACCGCGACACAGAGTGCTCGTGAGACAGTGGGAATTGGAAGGCCCAGGGTAAGCCTCAGCACCATCCGACGCCGTCTCCAACAGATACAGATGCATGCACGCATCCCCTACCGAGAGCCCATATTGACACCCGCCGCACGCCAAAACCGTTTACGATGGGCTCGAAATCATCAGAGCCCACACTCTGCAAGGTTGACACAAGACTTCTTGCAACAGAATAATGTGAACATCATGGAATGGCCAGCTTACTCCCCCTTCAAGGTTGAAGCCATATCACAGAATTGGCAATATATGCCACCTTTCATGAAGTTCAGACATCTCTCTTATTTACAGGGATGCAGGGGGAGGGGATTTTGCTACAGCTCAGTGTCTATAAGCAAGTGATATTTACCCATGTTTCCGTATACACAAAGAAAAACGTTAAGCGACCCCCCCCCCCCCCCCCCCCCTGGAAAGTCTGCACCGACCGATACAAACAGTGGTGTAGGGAGATTGTTGGCAAACTGATATTGCAGAAACGATTGTGACCATAAAGGGCAACATTCTGGCGAAAAGAAATCACCATTAATGGCAATAAGCTATGCAATTTATTCAGGATATCGTTAGCCAAATCAAAAGTGTATTTTAACAGAAAAAAAGGATGTCCATCTGACTTCCCTGGGCAAACATATTGAAGTTAAAATGTCACTGAGTGTGTAGAACACATCCCTAGAGCAGAAGGTCACTAGCACGTATAGCCTCCATTAGTCCGAATTACAGCTTCCAACCTGCGTCTCATCCCTCCAATGAGACGTCGGATCTGTTGAAGGAGTAACTGCCGCCAATACCGATGTAATGCGGCTTCCTATTCCTGTAGATTTTGTACAGCAGGCTCTAGGGCTTGAATGTTTCTGCCCATCCTATCCCAAATGTGCTCTAAAGGATTCAAATCAGGAGTCACGGTGGGCCAAGGCAGAGTTGTTACAGTTTCGTTTTGGAAGTAGGCTATTACTGCCCAGGAACTATAAGGTCTGGCGTTGTCATCCATGTACACAGGTCTTGAGCCTAATTGGTGGTTCTCAAAATGAGGCACGACAACTGGTTGCAGGATCCTCCGAATGTACCGGTCATCTGTGAGGTTTCCTCGTATAGTGACCAAGTCCAGTTCGCAGTCGTGAGATATGCACCCCAAACCATTACAGTGTCCCCTCCATAAGGAACATAGATGGATGTTCTTGGGTGTATACGCTGTGTTTTTGTGCCTCCAAACCCACATTCGCCCATCCGTGACGTTAAGCAAGAAACGACTTTCGTCCGAGTCTTCGTCAGGGCCCAGTTTCACAAAGCATCGTAGCTTAAGGCGATCTTAATTACCAATGGCAACGTATACCTTTAGCATTGGTTGTCATGGTAGTTAAGATCACCCGTAGCTAAGATGGCTTTGTGAAACTAGGCCCAGGTCCTCAAATTCCAACCTCGTGCTAAACACCAAGCCAAACGTATCCGTTAAGGGCGATCTGGCAATAGGGGGCGTTTGAGGACTCTCCTTGCCCTCAGTCTGCACTGTTCATCGGTTTCTCACGGTTCTTGTGCACAGACGTCGGTTGGATAGCCATTGCCGCTTCAAAGATGGACGTGATGCAAATGGATGACATCGTACCAGTCATATCAGTGCCCTATCTTCACGGTGTGATGTTGCAGGTGGTCGACCCGAGCGGGGTCAGTCCTTCCAGCACCAGTTTCACCGTGTTTTCTCACCAATCTGCTTATTGATTAATGGTAGGTCCTGTTACTTCATTTAAATAAATACAATTTAAATGGTAGCATAATTTACAATTTAAATGGTAGCATAATTGACGCCCGATAGCTTTGTACGACATCTCTGCGGAGTGCATACCGATAATTTACCATTTTTGCCCCTCTGATATCCTCCTTCGTGCCATGTTCACAGAAGTCCACGTTGCACAAAAACAGGCCTTAAGTACAAAACATTTAAGACGAAGCATACTGAATTTGCGTAATTGCACGAAAAAAAACATTTCATGTCGCATTGCATGCAGTTTTTGCGTTACTATCAAACATGAAACTTGCTGCTTGTTTTGGCATCATTCTGTATTATTGATTTTAAATAGAAAATTTGATTGGTTTCAGCGAGCAAACTCTGAGCCAGTGTATGCACACAGGCACCGTGATGTTTTGAGCCATGAGAGCCTGCTAACGATACAGTTTTATTATACAAACTTTTCTGTGTAAACTACAGACAAAAAAGACCTGAAATAAAAGTATTCCATCCGTGAAGTTAACCAGTGTTTCTGATCGTTGTTGTTTTAACCAGGCTTCGATTCTTTGTACTGATTTACAATCCCATTTTAGACTCGGCGGCAGGTGTGCCTTTAAGCCTAAGTCCTTTTATGCACATTTTATGTATTTTTTGTGACTGTTCGGCAAAACTCGTTAAAAGTGACGTCATACACAACATTCGATGTGTACAAACTGCCACTGACACAGCATAGGTTGTGTATTATGTCACCTCTTTGAGGGTATGTACACATCGGAGGTTGAGCTTGACGTCATGTGTCACTGAACTTATTAACTTTTATAACCATCGTATAGCTGTAAATGTAGCATTGAATTTTGCATGTGCTGCGCTCCAGATTTCATTTTCTTTTTGGTCAAGTAAAGTAGATGTTCTACAACACACTTAAATTGAAAAATATTACCCAGGGCTGTTCATAAGACCTGTAAGTCTGAAGTACATTAGGTAGTATACAGGTAATTCGCATCATCATTTCTGTGCCGACTAATTTCCACCATTTTGTATTCCTTGTGTGAAGACGTTCATTAAGCAATCAGTCTTTTACCTTTATTTTTTTATTTTTTCTTTATTAGAGTGAAATTTATTTTGGGGGAAAAAACACAACTGGGTAGCTTTAATGGCGTCCACTACTCCTCTAGGTAGCTTTTGGTGATTGATATGAAATAAAGGTTTATTGGAAGCCTACCCTGGTGATTATTGGAAAGACCACCCGCTCTGAAGATAAATATAGCTTACATACTGGCTAAAGAATTTAATTAGCCATCTAGCCTTCAGTGGAAAATGAGAAAAAAAAGTATAGTACTTCGTATCAAAGGATAGCTGGCTTACCCACTAGACAATAATGTTTTTAACTTGCATGTTTTTACCACTCGTTATTATACAATTTTTAGAATTGATTGATTTATGTTTTTCTGCACTCAAACTTATTTCACTCACATGGTGAAGTTGCGAGTTTTTTGGGGAGATAACCCCAAGCTCATTGCCTGGAATACCTGACAACTCTTCTAAATACGGCGATCGAGTGAAAAATCAGCTTTATTTGGTCTGGCTGGGACCCGCACTACATAGATGAAAGGCCTGTGTCGGACTAAGGGACTATTATTCTGCCAGCTGAGACGACGACTACCACCCCCCCCCCCCCCCCCACACCCCACCCCCCCTTATTATACAACGTACCTTGAATCAGAAGAAGTACCAAAGCCATGGTGTAGAAAAGGATAGTGTTGGTTCTCATTTTGTCTCCAAAGTCAATTTAAGTTACCTGTTCAATTTACCTGCAAAATATCATACAATAGACAATATATGTATGCCTACTCATAACGATGTAGGCCTACCTACTGGTCACATACACATAATTCTGCCCTGACTGGTCACATAGGCCTACACATAACCATGAGCACATGCTCAGAGCTGGAACTTAGCTTTTTAGGGCGGTTGCCATGACAGCAATTTGAAGGGCAAAACTGGTTGCCCACGCCAATATACGATTGCTCAGATTTATCCTAAATGTTTTTGAGCAAATAAAAAGTGACTTTGTTGAGACAGATTAATGGTAGGTCCTGTTACTTCATTTAAATAAATACAATTAAAGGCTTAATTTCCACAAAAGCAGGGCAAGCACTTTTCAGGTCTTGCTTGCCCGCCCGCAGGCCAAATCACTTGAAACATGTATGAGGACCAGTGGGAAGTTCGAGCACTGCACTTCCGAAATACTTCTAAAGTATTGGAGTGTTATACTTTCTTGTAAGAGAACAAAAAATAGAGTACACTTCGGGAATCGATCCCTTGTCATATAGGCAGACAGTAATTAAAATAATGTTGAGTGCCTTTTTAATAAATCAACCATGTATTTTAAAAAGAGACCTACCTTTAAAACTGCACAGAACAGTGAGTGTGCTGGAGAAGGCAACGATCACTCTTTTTATAAAAAAAATGAGACAAAAAAAAAGAGTTTATCAACCTAAAATAGGCATCATTTGGCCCTATTAAATTGACAATAGATTATTACATTACTGGCGTAGTGGCAGATGTTACATTTGTTCCTCAAACACACTGACACATACAACACTCAAGTTTTGTTCAAATATGTTACCTTTCCACATACTAGAAGGGACAATTATTTCTTAGGAAACAAATGTAATATTTGTATTTTGTCTTGCTGCTGGAAAATGCATTATCTTTAGAAATGTATTACTATTCGCTTTACCTCCCCTCCAAAAATGTACTCAAGCTAAAGGAATATATTTATTTTCATTTTTTCTTTCTCTCGTTTAATAGCAGGCTTAACTTTTAATAGCCATATTGTCTACTAATGTATTTGACACTTTTTATTCAGAAGTTTTTGAGACCAGATTTTGCCCGTCAGGCATTGAAAAAATTTCCTAATAGCTTTTTGTCCATCACTTAGATGATATCTATATACATCTGTATTTTAAAAAAATGAACAAAATCAAAAAATTCGAATCCCGAATTCCGAAGTTAGCACCGGATTCGGGATTTGAACCAAACATCTTAAGACAAGGTTCGGGATTTAAAATTCGAATACGAAATAAAATTCGGGATCTGGAAGAACATTTTTTCTTGGCTTGTGAGTAGAAGGTAATTTGATTGTTTCAGTGCAGAGGCATGCGGCAACATTTCGGCGGTCACTTTAGGACAATTTCGGTGGTCACTTTAGGACAGTTTCGGCGGTCCCTTTATGCAGTTTTCGGCGGTCACTTAAGGACAGTTTCGGCCGTCACTTTAGGACAGTTTCGGCCGTCACTTTAGGACAGTAAGTGATAATAATGAGGGTTGATAGTGTTTCTATTATTAAATTTATAAGGTTTACTCTACACGCTTCAGTAGAGAGATTGTGCAAAGCTATAATCTATTAAGCATTGTTTAGCGACCAGCTAGTAACACTAAATAAATACAAAGGATGATATTACAGTAATTGTAACCAGCATGGTTATCGTTCTGATTGCCTAGCACCCCGACAAGTTTGGGTGGGGGGGGGGGATTACATTTATTGCAGCCGGCATGATTGTTTCGAATACAGAAAATTAAATATCGCGATTAAGCTATACCCACTATTAACAAAGAACGGACTTTTAGAAATGCTCACCGACCAATAAGGTACGTTCACACCTAGCCCGGAGAAGAATCCGTAGCTGATGGGTCAGTTATTACAATTGTATTGTCGTTCACAATTGACGGACCAGATTCCGTACCTGACACCGAATCAGTTCCGATGGATCGCAGACCTTTTTTTTCCGGTCCGGTGAGAAAATTCGGCAATGGATTTTTCTTCCAACCAATCAACGTTGACCAAAACATTGATGAAAACAGGGTATTGGCTGAAGGAGAAGATCCACCTAAAGACAAGGATCGCCCGTCGAGTGTCCTTAAACAGCGGTAGGTTTCCTTTTCAGAGAATTAATTTTGTCGTTTGCTCTCATCGAAAACTGGCCATCAAGTAACTTTTGTCTGCGGCCTATGCACTGATGAGTTCTGGCCGGCAAAGTAAGTAAACCAGGATGAGACGCATGTGTGCGCCTAATGAGTACTTAGTTTCTAAATAAACAGTGCATTCAAATAACAGATTAGAAATCAACAGACGACAAACTTGTTGAAACACTAGTAGGTCTAGTATTCAAATTTTAAAACTTCATGTTTGTATTACTATTAGTATAATGATGATTTATCATTCAGACTTTCAGTGAGGTGTCGGTTATTGGGGGAGGGGGGGGGATAGAAACATTTACACATACAAAAACTTTTGAATTTGTATTTTCTTTGTCTTTTAAGTTTGTCTGAGTTAAGATTATTATTAATGATTTTAATGGGGTAATACATAATGATCTAACAATGTCTTTTCTATTTTTTCCCTCAGAAGTTGAACATCCTCTCCTTGATACCCATTTCAAAAGTGAAGGATTTCCAAATGTTAACCCTACCCCAACATCATGATATTATTACTGGCTCTGGCCCTGATCAAGAAATGAACATTTTTTGAAGAGAGGAATTTTGTGATTTAATAATAGGAAATAAATAAGTTTAATAGGTATATTTTCTGTCTTTGGCAAATCAATCACTAAATTTACATCTTGAAGATGTACAGGTTAACATGATTATCAAGCTTAGAATACAACATATTTTAATTAAGGAACTAATTAACCTCTAGATACTGATACAAGCACTTAGTTATTGGTTAAAAGGTCTTTTATAGCTGATGGATAATGATTGGTCATTATCAATTTTGACTTATCACCGAGAGAGGCCCTGTATAATGTTATAAAAATGAAGAGACCCTTATTTAACGATCTTTTACCAACCACACATTCTGATACTCAAGAACATGTGGACAGTGACTAAATCTAACCTTAACATACAATTAGTATAGTTAATAACGTTTTTACTTTACATAACCTAACGATAAGATGTTGAAAAAGTTCAAAAAAACGTTCAAAAGATGTTGAACTATAAATAGAATGTAAAGTTAGCCATGTCTTTGGTCATTTACATACTGTTTTTCGTCTTGAATGAACGCCCGGGCACGGCCGCTTAAAGCCCGCCGGGCGTCTGTTAGTGGTATGGGCAAAATAGTACCAATGACCAAAATTTATACACTATCGCTAGACGGCAGCGTAGTTACCAGGTAATAACATTTATTATGTACGTCTGTCAGTTTTAGTAAGGTTACATACTTTAAGAACATTTCACAGGTCATTTTCTATCCGAGCAGTGAATGGACACTGACAGTTGTCATCTCAGATGTTTCATTTCCTCACTTTCTAAATCTGGAAGAATTATTCCCCTGTGTGACTTCTACCATGTTTCTATATGTTTTTCGGTTGGGCTAATGTGTATTTTAACCTACACAATTGTCCCTATTGGTCGGTGAGAGCATTTCTAAAAGTCCATTCTTTGTTAATTGTGGATATAGCTTAATCGCGATGTTTAATTTTCTGTATTTGAAATAATCATGCCGGCTGTAATAACTGTAATCACCCTCCGGGTCAGGGTGCCAGGCAATCAGAACGATAAACATGCTGGTTACAATTACTGTAATATCATTCTTTGTATTTATCTAGTGTTACTAGCTGGTCGCTAACCAATGCTTAATAGATTATAGCTTTATACAATCTCTCTATTGACGCGTGTAGAGTAAACCTTATAAATTTAATAATAGAAACACTATCAACCCTCATCATTATCACTCACTGTCCTAAAGTGACCGCCGAAACTGTCCTAAAGTGACCGCCGAAATGTTGCCTCGTGCCTCTGCGCTTCAACACTCAAATTACCTTCTACTCTGGATACTATTTCGGTTCGTATTGGCCGTATACTTTCTGGATTTCCCTCATTTCAACGCCAATCATTTAGTTTTTCATGACCTTCAAAGCCTCTTAATGTTGTGACGATCATAAATTATGAAAAAAGTATGAACTCTGGCAGCTCATGCCACTTTAAGGCTACGATGTCTGATCTGAAAACACGTTAAGGGGAGATCACTCTTCTTACAAATTACCAAAAATGGGCAATATGTAATTTAGTTCAATTTTACCGAGGTTATGGTTATATTACATATTCACCAATGTTCGGTATACAAATTTTGAAATGCGGGGTGGTAAAGTCTGCAGACCTTGACGCGGAAATTATAAGCCATGAAAATATTATTGGAACTGCTCGGTATGGACAATTCCCACCTCAGACTTCTTTTGAACTCATTAAATATCATTCTTGTCCACTTCCATTACATGTAGCTTTTCCAAAAGGCGTTTTTCTGTTCATGTACAGTTTGGCTCAGTTCGAAGGTCGATCAAAATGGCGACTGAGTCTGAAAGTAAAGGGCAGTTAGTTGTTGTTCAAGACCAGATAAACGCCTTTTGGAAAAGTTACATGTAACGGAAGAGGACAAGAATAATCTTTTATTGGCTATAAAGAAGTCTGGGGTAGGCATTGTCCATATGAATATTTTTATGGCTTGTAATTTCCACGAATTTACCACCTTTACCACCGAATTTACCACCTTGCAAGACTGCATCTAAACACTGAAAGTGAGGGGAGGGGACGTCTGCTAACTAAACCGCCTGCCCTCTCATTGTAGCAAAAATCTGGATTTGCATCTGAAAATGGGACGTGTGTCTACCCGTGGGTTAAAAAGTGACAAACTAATGGGTGAGACAGTATTGGTTTTTTTTTTTTACATTTTTACATAAAATTCATGATTTTTTAAAGGTAGATCGGAAACACTGGGGGATAGACTTGAGGTTAAATCTCACAAAGCAATGTTAGTTTTTTAGTTCCAGTCTGGCGCTTACATCTGGCGTGGTGGAAAAATGTCAAAAAGAATTGCAGTGTCACCTATATCTCAGGATAACTTGAAAGCCCCTTTACCTGTTTAGTTTATGAAGTCTTCTGGTCTTAATTTGGGGGTTTTCTGTTTTTGCAAGTCTTTCTTTTATGGACACACCTTTCTGGAAGCGTATTGGTGGCTGTGACGTACTTTCCACACTTGTGTACTTCAACGGAAATAAAATATGTTGACTTTTTAAATTTATGTAAGTATTTAGGTTTAATAAGATTGTTTTGGAAATTCCAGAGATCTATTTAAAGGGCGTTATATTTGCATTTAGTCGATCAGTTCACAACTGTGCTCCAGTATGCTATCACTCAGCTTTTGCATGTTACAGGTGTATAACTTGAATGCCATTGTACGGGATTTCTCTGCTTATTTTCATTTGGAATGTTTAATTATGTAGTCAGTCTGTCAACTTTTATCAGAATTACTGTCATTTGTGTGATCTGTGAAATCTACTAGTTGGGTAGGCTATAGAGTGTTTCGAGGATTTCATTCTGTGAATTATATTTGGAGATTTTCGGATCTACATGTATTCTGTTATTCTTACCAGTGATTACTTGGACTACAGTTTTTTAAATTTATTTTGGAACTTTTAAAACTGTTTATAAATAGTTTTAATATATGTTTTCCTTGCACAGCTGCCTGTAAATATGTTACTCTAATTTTATGCTCCCGTCATATTTATTTGGGGAGCATATAGACTTTTGTCCGTCTATATGAAAGTGTTTCTGGATTATACATTTTTAATTGGTATTATGTACACCAATAGGGATTGCAATATGTTTCAAGAAAAATACGCCACAGGGGGGTCTACGCTCATCGAATACAGATAAACTTTGAGGTTTTCCCTTTAAAGGAACATGTCCAGACAGACCGTAAAAAGTTCGCTACATTTTTTGCTTTTCTTCTGCTGTTTATATAAAGATGAGGTTTCCAGATGACCATTGGTAACTTTCGTATCTGCTCATAGGTGGTGCCACAAGAGGCTTACGCTTTGTTAATTCCCTTTCATTTTAAATTTTGGGTACTTATCGTGGTTAGATTTTTAGTTATGGTTACAATATGTACAATGTGAAATTTTGACTGATCACTCTATATTTGGTGTAGGATTCTATTTAAAATATGACTCATTTGAGACTTCCATATATGATTGCTGCTTGACGCTTATCCTAACGTCATACACTGTAATGACTGATGACGTACCGGTAATTGTTTTATGACGTCATTTTTTTCAATTCTTTCATGAGGTCATAAGGTAATTTGGGCCATTTAATTTCACACGTTAATTATGCTAACAATGAAACACTGTAAGAAATGTTTGAAACTCTCTTTAAACGTGGGTTCCATACTAATGATAAAAAAAATTAAGACATCACCACGCAGTAAGTTGTTTTGAACAACACGAGCTTTCGACACCTGTTGGCCTACCGGTGTCTTCGTCAAGTGTGATCACGTGGTGATGTCTTCATTTTTTATCATAAGAATGAAACCCTGTCTTGATACTTGTATTACACTCATAGGCTCTTGGAGTGTTTCGAGACATTTCGCGATATCCGGTGACATATGCCGTTTTTTGATGACGTTGTCAGTTCCATTGACGTGTTTTGCTCTAAAACGTCAGAAATGTGCGTCACATTCGAACGAAAATGGCTCCCCATATGCGCAACAGCAGCACTGGTGACATGAAATTTGTGGAATTCTCATCTTACTCCCACTTCCTATTGCCACACTAACGTGTGAGAAGTAGTCATTATTCACTAAATTTTATTACTTCTTGATCAACTTTTGACCTTTTTAGATTTTAATATAAATTAACATTCATACATAAAATCGGATCTTCTTCTCTCCTTCGTTAAACAATTTCTCTCGTAACACTGCAGACAAGAAACAAAAAGTATTATTAAAAAATGAACAGTTACCTATGCTCAGTTATTCAACAAGGTTTCCTATCGTTAAATAAAACCTTGACTACCAATTGAATACAACACTTAGTGATATCCTTATAGTAAGTTATACGAAACTATGGTTACCGTAACTATACGACACTCCGTGACAACCGTTTAGCTGTAAAAAAAACTATGGTATACAGCACTCAGTGACATCCCAATAGTAAGTTATAAGAAACTATGGTTACCGTAACTATACGTCACTCCGTGACAACCATTTAACTATACAAAACTATGACATACAGCACTCAGTGACATCCCAATAGTAAGTTATACGAAACTATGGTTACCGCAACTATGCTGCACTCAGGGACAACCATTTAGTTACACAAAACTATGGCATACAGCACCCAGTGACATCCCTATAGTAATTTAGGCCCATACAAAACTATGACATACAGCACTCTGTGACATCCATATGGCTATAAATATTGACTTGAAAACGGTGTTAGTATCTACACCGAAAAGTGGTCAGAAAAATAACGAAAAAGTGACACCCTTAAAGTAATACAAAAGTTGGGTTACCTGAACGGCAAACAGTGACATCCTTATAGTAATACAAAAGTATGGTTACCTGAACGCTAAACAGTGACGTCCTTATAGTAATACAAAAGTTGGGTTACCTGAACGGCAAACAGTGACATCCTTATAGTAATACAAAAGTTGGGTTACCTGAACGCAAACAGTGACGTCCTTATAGTAATACAAAAGTTGGGTTACCTGAACGATAAACAGCGACGTCCTTATAGTAATACAAAAGTTGGGTTACCTGAACGACAAACAGTGACATCCTTATAGTAATACAAAAGTTGGGTTACCTGAACGATAAACAGCGACATCCTTATAGTAATACAAAAGTAGGGTTACCTGAACGACAAACAGTGACATCCTTATAGTAATACAAAAGTATGGTTACCTGAACGACAAACAGTGACATCGTTATAGTAATACAAAAGTAGGGTTACATGAACGACAAACAGCGACATCCTTATAGTAATACAAAAGTTGGGTTACCTGAACGGCAAACAGTGACATCCTTATAGTAATACAAAAGTATGGTTACCTGAACGATAAACAGTGACGTCCTTATAGTAATACAAAAGTATGGTTACCTGAACGACAAACAGTGACATCGTTATAGTAATACAAAAGTAGGGTTACCTGAACGACAAACAGCGACATCCTTATAGTAATACAAAAGTTGGGTTACCTGAACGGCAAACAGTGACATCCTTATAGTAATACAAAAGTATGGTTACCTGAACGATAAACAGTGACGTCCTTATAGTAATACAAAAGTAGGGTTACCGGAACGACAAACAGTGACATACTTATAGTAATACAAAAATATGGTTACCTGAACGACAAACACTGACATCGTTATAGTAATACAAAAGTTGGGTTACCTGAACGGCAAACAGTGACATCCTTATAGTAATACAAAAGTTGGGTTACCTGAACGATGAACATCGACATCGTTATAGTAATACAAAAGTGTGGTTACCTGTAGAAGAAGTTACAGGGGCATGTATCAGAGGTGCATCCAGGCGGGATATTTGGTGGAGTTTCCCTGCACCCGATTATGCATTGCCTTTTATCACATGTTGCAAACACCGCAGGTAGATAAAGCACTGGAAAGATAGAGAGGATTCAGAAGTCTAAGGTAGTTTATTTAATTATCATCCAGAAGTTTATAAATGATAAACAAACAAACAATAGTTTGTTTATCCCAAAAGCTTTGTTCAGTGTTAAAGCCTGAATTAAGCTTATTGTTAAAGAGTTTCTCTCTCTCAAGTTTCATTATCATTATAAATGATTAAGGCATCACAGTGTACCTATGTTAACTTTGCGAGCCTTTCGCATCAATACTGATGTTTTGTCAGTAAATAGACTGATTGCTTAATGACGTCATCAGGGTATATTGAGGGATCAACATGGCGGATGGAAAGCATTCTGTATAGGAAAGTACAGTTGCATGCAAAAAAAACCCTTACACGTCTTACATGTTTTGTGGAAATGAACCACATGACAACCACATGCCCCCCCCCCCCCCCCCCCCCACATCAGCTGTCAGTTTAAGAAGTTGTATGCATAGGGAGAGAGGGAGGGGGATTTTGCTACAGCTCAGTACCGATAAGCAAGTGATATTTTGCCATGTTTCACATATATACCTCATAATAATTGCTCATATATTTCAATAACAGTTACACAGGGGCTTTAAGCAAGGCGTGTGGCCATTAAATTCACACTCGCCGCTGTGCGCACAGGGATCGTTATGTTTTATAAAATTGTCTGTGTAAACTACAGACAAAAAAGGCCGAAAATGAGAAGTTCCAACGCCAGTGTTTTTTATTGTTGAAGTTTTAACCAGGCTCCGATTCTTTGTACTGACTTATAATCGCATTTTGGCGGCAAGTATACCTTTAAGCCTCAGTCCTTTCATGCACATTTTACGTATTTTTTTGGCGATACTCTTCAAAAGTGACGTCATACACAACCTTTAATGTGTCCAAACTGCCCAATCTAAAATAGAGATTGATCCTGCTGCCATTCGTTGGGATATCAACTCTAAAACCAATGAGTGACATGTTGCTTTAACATAAAGGGAGGCTACTGCTGTCCACGTCCTTAAAATTGTAAACGACACGTGACACTGACAGTTGACTCGGTTGTGTAGAGCGATATCCGATATATTTCTGGTAGGCAACGTTTAAGCCGCCCATGATCGGTTTTGTTAAATTGATTACTACTCTCCTAAACTTATTCCCTCGTCCATATCTTATTTTGCTTTGACATCCATGGGCGCTGCTATCTTGTTTTAGAATGTATTTGTGAGCTGATGTAGTGCCGATTAAATTTTTGATTTTAAACAAGTATTTCTGCCCAAAGGCCTTGCAATACAGGTTATTATTGTAGGATAACATGTTTGGGAACAGCATAGAACAGAGAATTAAATATAATGCACATTTAAAATTCTCAGTCTGTTTCTTACAGTTTACTATGTGCGAAAATGAAGGGCGACGGCTCTCGAGCCATATCTTGCGTTGAAGATCTCGTAGAATGGCACGAGATCTCGATTGCAAACTGTCACGAAGAGCCACTGACACAGCATATATTGTGTATTACGTCACTTCGTTGAACAATCTGAACGGAGAAGTTAATCTTCGTATAATAGACTTTGTTCTGAAGCGAAGGAAGGTTAAGCATGTGGGCACGATTGCTCTTTGAGGGTACGTACACCTCGGAGGTCGCGTTTGACGTCACTGAGCTCAATAACGTTCGTAACCATCGTAGAGCGGTGATTGTAACATTGAATTTTGTACATGTGCTGTGCTCGAAATTTTATTTTATTTTTGGTCAGACGTTAGAGTTTCTACAACACTCTTTACGTAAATTGGAAAATATTACCCATGGCTGTTCATAAAACTCTTAAATCTACAGTACATTAGGTAGTATCCAGGTAATTTGCATGAATCATATTTTGTCAATAGACGGAAAGTCTAATAATGTCACTCAATAAATTATGATGTTAAAGAGGGATCTTAAAGATTGATTGTTTGGTGTTATACGCCGCGCTCAAGATTATTTCACTTATATGGCGGCGTTGCCAGTTTTATTGTGGGAGGAAACCGGGCTCTGTGCCCGGAGGAAACCTTCGACCTTCCGTTGGTAACTGGCAACCATCCCACATAGTGGCCTCTATATTAACCCCTTTGTAGCGTCATGCATCACTGCACTCCTCTGCTTTTCTGTGCAGACTAATTTACATCCTTTTATTACTTGTATGAAGACCAGAATTGATATTTTACGCGGCACACAAGATAATTTCAATCATAAAGCGGAGTTACGAGGTTCAGTCGGGGGAGAAACCTAACCTCTTTGCCAGAAATACTTCACAACTCTTCCACATGCAGCGAGCGAGTGAAAAATCCACTCAGAATTTTTTTAATTTTATTTGGTCTGACTCTGACCCGCACTGCGTAGATGGAAGGTCCGTGTCAGACTATAAGGGACCATTACTCTGCCAAATGAGCTACCGAGGCCTCCGTTATTATACAACTTACCTTGAATCAAAAGTACCAATGCCATGGTATAGAAAAGGATAGTGTGAGTTCTCATTTTGTCTTCAGAGTCAATCTAAGTTACCTGTTCAATTTACCTGCAGAATATCAAACAATAGACATTATATCAAACAAACAAATGCACCTACTGGTTATGTACACATAATAATGCACACACTGGTCATGTACACATAATAATGCACATACTGGTCATGTACACATAATAATGCACATACTGGTGATGTACACATAATAATGCACATACTGGTCATGTACACATAATAATGCACATACTGGTCATGTACACATAATAATGCACATACTGGTCATGTACACATAATAATGCACATACTGGCCATGTACACATAACGATGAACACTGGTCATGTGCACATAATAATGCACATACTGGTCATGCACACATAATAATACACATACTGGTCATGTACACATAATAATGCACATACTGGTGATGTACACATAATAATGCACATACTGGTCATGTACACATAATAATGCACATACTGGTCATGTACACATAATAATGCACATACTGGTCATGTACACATAATAATGCACATACTGGCCATGTACACATAACGATGAACACTGGTCATGTACACATAATAATGCACATACTGGTCATGCACACATAATAATACACATACTGGTCATGTACACATAATAATGCACATACTGGTCATGCACACATAATAATGCACATACTGGTCATGCACACATAATAATACACATACTGGCCATGCACACATAATAATGCACATACTGGTCATGTACACATAATAATGCACATACTGGTCATGTACACATAATAATGCACATACTGGTCATGTACACATATTAATGCACATACTGGTCATGTACACATAATACTCAACATACTGGTCATGTACACATAACGATGCACACTGATCATGTGCACATAACGATGCACACCGGTCATGTGCACATCATGGCAAGCTGAATGACAAAACTGGTTGCCCACGCCAAGATACGGTTGACCAAATCTATCCTAAATGTCTTTAAGCAAATAAAAAGTGACTTTGTTGAGACAGATTAATGAGTAGTCATTGTTTGTTTGGACCAACTGAAGGCTCTGCACTTGATTTATTATAGTTAGAACATTTAAATCAAAGGCTAAACTTGCTTCCAAACTGACTTGCCAAGCAGGACAAGCACTTGCAAAATGCATGAAGGCAAGTGTTCGAGCACTGGTACACATAACGATGCACCTACGAAATACGACCAAAGAATCGATCCCGAGTCCTAAATTCAGACAGTAAGTGAAATAATGTTGAGTGCCTTGTAAATCAATCAACCATGTCTTTTTCAAAGGGACCTACCTTGAAAACTGCATAGAACAGTGAATGTTCTGGAGAAGGCAAAGATCACTCTTTTAAACAAATATGCCTAAGAGTTTTTTGTAGATTTAATTTTACCTGAAATACATAGGCATCGTATGAACACAAAATTTGACAATACATTATATCATCACTGGCGTAGTGACAGATGTTAGTTTTGTTCTTCAAACACACTGACACATACAACACTCAATTTTTGTTCAAATATGTAATGTTTTTATTTTGTCTTGCTTGAAATTTGAAATGTAGATTTTTTACTTTTCTCTTTGTCTCCCCTCCAAAGATATACATGTACTCAAGCTGAAAAAATATATATCTTTTCATGTTTTCTTTCTGTGGGCTAATACCCCTATTGTTTACTAATGTATTTGGTATTTTTTATCCAGCAGTTTTTGAGCCCAAACTTTTTAAAGCCCGCCAGGCGACGAAAAAATCTCCTAATAGCTTTGTGTCTAGCCGAGAAATCTGGGCTCTGCCGACTTTTTTCCCTATTCGTCATAAAAAGGCAACCAGACAAATTTGCCAGCTGTATAATACTGTCAATCCGGGCTACTTTGTGTCCATCATCTAGATAACAGAGAAGCAAATATGAACGAAAGCCCAGAAAGCTCATGGGAGCCCTTTGTCAGATGGAGGGTAAAAGGATGAACGCCAGTACTATATGAGATTTGTGAACTTCGAGATATTTTACTCGAGTCGAGATTTTTCTTAAATTAGTTGACAAAATAGATCAACGTCCCATTGAACCGATTGATTTTGCATCAAGTTTTCAAACGCTCTTATTATAAGATCAACATTCCCCTTGCTGCAACATTGTCCCAGCTATATTGATAAGCTGTTATAGGTTTTCACCTCTTTGTTATTGTAATCTAGATATTTTTGGCTGATTTAGTGAAATAATTAAATTCAAAGTGTAAACTTTGAATCTATTGTTTTCGTAGTGTTTATTATTCTTGCCCCAATGTTATGAGCCTATTTCTTGGAAACTAAGAATCTCAGCAGTTCGAAACTTCACATTTCCAGACAGATGTTCAATCAATGGATATTTTTGACTTTCTTCATGCGCCACATTCGCGGCCATCTTGGATCCTCACTATACTTTCGATGGCATCTCTCTTAAGAACAATTTGAGGGATCCAAGTAAAGGTTTGCAAACATCCCTTAGTCACCCCCAGCGCATCACCAGTCCAGATTTGGGCTTCATAGCATTAAAATCACCAAGGATTTCCATTGGTCTAAAGATTGACGTCATGCATTATTTTTTCCAAATGCCTATAGCTCAAGAACTAACTTGTCCAATGCAATGCAACTTTGTATATATGAAGCCTACAACAACACTAAAGCATACAATTCGTCCGGTATTTGTACAACAAGTCATATGACCTTGGGGCCATTTTGAATTTTTCATTATTTTCCCAATCCTATTTTAGCTGACATTTTAGATAGAACGAAACAGATTTCAAATTAAAATAGACAAGGCAATTCACCAGTCGCTGTTTTGTTGGGCCAACTGTTTGGCCGCAATATTGGGCCAGCTGCAAAATATTTTAAAAACTTCTTGTCCTAAACAGTTAAAGTATATAGGCCTACCCTGTTTTTCTTTTGTTTAAGAAACCTGAACCAATATCTATTACCCTTGTTGTTTTAAGTAGTGTGGTCAAAGAGTTTTGAAGATATATGCTGTTAAAAAAATATGACGTCACCGATAATTTCTGAATATTTCAAAAACTAATCTATCAACTTTGAATTTATATTATCTAAAAAACCTGGATGAGAGGAAAAAACATACCAGCATATTTTTTCTACCACTTTTTATAAGTGTTTCAAATAATTGTTCAAAGGTTAGCATTTTTAGGCTTTGTCGTTTTAAAGCATATTTCAGTTAAATAATGTATAATTGTTTCCAATTGACCGATTCATTTAAAAAATTTGGACCAGTCTCACTTTATTGAGAAAGTCTTTGGTATGAAAAATTTGGCATGGAAAACTGTAAGCCAAGGTCTACTCCTTGGGGAAATGAATCCAAACAAAATAGTTGAAAGGCGTAATGAACAGGCTGATGACAAACTTTATAGGGAGATAGTGGTAGTTTGATCTAGGGGAGACCGGGATGACAAACCCATTATGAACTGGAATGCAAATGACCTAGATAAAGAATGGAAAAGGTTCAAACAGCACTGTGAATTTACCTTTAACGGACCCCTCTCAGCTAAGACTGAAAAAGAAAGAGTAAGTTATATGATGACATATATCGGAGACAACGGTCGAGAAATATATAACACATTTTATTGGAGACGAGCCACTGACAGATTATCAGCTGAACCATGACACTCTACAAGGTGTATTTGATAAAGACAGTCCATATGTAGCCCAAAAGAAAAATCCTACTAAAACTACAGTCCACTTTAGCCAAAACAAGCAAGTACCGGGAGAAACTTTTGACAATTTTGTAACCGTCTTGAAGTTGCTTGTCAAAGACTGTGACTATTTGGAACCAGATAGAATGGTCCGTGACGCAATAATCATTGGTTCGCTCCATCCTGCCGTCAATGAGAAATGTTTTGAGAGAAGTGATGATCTCACATTAGATTTGGCAATAAGTATTGGTCAAAATTATGAAAGCTCTCAACATAGCCTAAGAGTTATTTCGACTGATGAAGATCCATCAGTACGTGCCATATCTGGTCAGTTTTCCCGAAAGCCTGTTAAGCCTCAAACCCATGGCATAATAGAAACGCAAATCACAAAACTCAAAATAGACGGAAAGAATAAAAAAAACTATTACAGCCAATAAGGCATTTAGAAAAGGTTTAAGGTTCAAATTTTGTAGTAGGCTATGATAAATCACACAGAAATTGTGAATGGCAACCACTTAGCACGAATGGTAAGGTCAGGATTTGTATTGACCCAAAAGGCCTAAATAAGGCAATCCGCCGAGAACTACGCAATTCCAACAGTAGAGGAAGTTATTGTCTCATATCTTAATGCCAAAGTTTTTTCCGTTCTCGATGCTAAGTCAGGGTTCTTGGTAAGGTCAGGATTTGTATTGACCCAAAAGGCCTAAATAAGGCAATCCGCCGAGAACTACGCAATTCCAACAGTAGAGGAAGTTATTGCCTCATATCTTAATGCCAAAGTTTTTTCCGTTCTCGATGCTAAGTCAGGGTTCTTGCAAATCCAACTTGACTACGAATCCAGCCTCAACACTCCAATGGGACGCTACAGATGGCTTCGTTTACCCTTCAGCATAAAGTCGGCCCCAGAACTGAACCAAAAAGTGATGGATAATATCCTCGAGGGTACTCAAGGCGCCAGAGCCCTTATTGATGACATTTTGATCGCCGGTGAAAACGAGATAGAGCATGACAACATACTTGAGACAGTAGTAGCTCGTGCCACACAGAACAACTTTGGTATCAACTTCGACAAGAAACAAATCAAATTGCCAGAAGTCAAGCATGTGAGTCACGTGATTTCCAAGGACGGAGTAAAGTCGGATCCAGAAAAGATCAGAGCCTTACTTGAAATGCCTTCTCCAACTGACAAAAATGACATTCGTCGTTTCATAGGCATGATTCAATATCTTCGCCATGAAGATGCTCCTCTTCGGGAAGTTATCAAGAAAGATGTAGAGTTCTTCTGGGACAAGCCCCAACAAGAGAGTTTTGATAAGTTAAAAACACTCTGTACTACTACGCCCGTGCTAGCCACATTTGAGGTCACGAAAGATGCGACCATTCATTGTGACGCCAGCAGCTATGCTCTTGGTGGTGTTTTACTGCAAGAAAATCGCCCTGTAGCTTACACTTCGAGTCTTAAGCCAAACAGAAAAGAAGTAAGCCCAAATAGAGAAGGAAACCTATACTGTTGCAAAAAGTTCCATTATCATATTTTTGGCCGAGCAGTTAATGTCGAAAGTGATCACAAACCACCCCAGTCGATATTTTCCAAACCACATCAGTCAGCACCAATGCGTCTTCAAACTATGATGTTAAGACTTCAGCCATATGACGTAACCGTCAAATTCCAATAAGCCCCTTTCGGGTTTGGTGAAAGTCCCACGAGAACACGCGAGACCCGTGTTTAGGGGTATAACTTTCACCGATCGGCTGTCCGATTAACATTAGTGCTTATGGAGATCGGTTGTCACCCTGTTGTTTTTTCTGTGATTCTCAGCTTACAATCTATACTTTTTACAGAAGTCTTTTTTGAGACATCTCAAGATATATAACAAAGCCATTAGATACTTCTTTTTGACGGACAAAAACATAGTATTATTTCTAACACAAAAATAACACGTCGTAGTTGTGTTTTTACCGTTGGTTTTTTACAACTTCGAAGCGTATCCACGCGATATAAATTAATTGTATTGACAGTCAACTGACAAAAACGCAACTGATAGCTTCTAGTGTGTTTCACAAAAAAATTGGATTAAAGGAATGACTTAGAAATAAAAATTCAAAGACAAAACCACACGATAACCGCCGACCACCATAGCTACGCTAATGTTAGATGAACGGCTAGTGAAAGTTATACCCCTAAACTCATTTCTCGCGTGATCTCGCGGGGTTTTAGCCAAACTCGAAAGAGGCTTATTGATGCCTTAAGTAGAGCCAATCTATCGGATACACAGCCGGACATAAAACCAGTCTTAATTAATATGTTTGACTATTAAAATCGCCGTCAGCCCAACTCAGTATTGTCAGTTCCAACAGGCAACAGCCAAAGGAATGAATGCCTTACACTCTACTATTCTGAAAGGTTGGGCAGATACTAAACACGAATCTCCACATTGTATCAAGGAATATTGGAACATTCGAGATGAACTCTCAATCTTAGACGGCATTATTTACAAAGCTATGAAAATTGTTGCACCATGCACCCAGTATGAGACAAAATATATTGTCACAAATCCATTCTTCTCACCTTGGCATAACAAAGTGTAAGCAACGAGAGAGAGAGAGAAGCACTCTTCTGGCCTGGTATGTGCCAACAAATTGAACATTTAGTGAACGACTGTGCTGGGTGTAACACTTACTAAAACAAACAGCAAAAAGAAACACTTAGACCAACTAAGACCCCAGATTTCCCATGGAGTGAAATTGCAAATGATTTATTCCAGTTGGAAAGGAACCACTACCTGTTGACATTTGACTACTGCTCAGAGTTTATTGAGGTAGTACCACAACTATTTAAGATCTTAAACAACAAATGTGTCGTCATGGAATTCCTGAAATTCTTAGATCCGACAATGGGCCCCAATTCTCTTGACGAGAATATGTAACTTTCTGTACTAAATTAGGTATTCAGCATGTGACATCGTCACCCACAGTCCAACGGGGTATCTGGAAGAGTTGTTCAGACAATCAAGAAATGTTGGACACAAAGCAGAGATAAAGAGATAGCCTTGCGTGAAGACCCCTCTTGAAAGCTGTGGATTATCTCCGGCCCAACTATCAATGAGTAGAAGACCACGCAATCAACTCCCAGTTGCCAGAAAACTTCTGCACCCAATCAGCTACGATATCAACGAAGTTAAACGTCGCCTTGGCGCCGACAAGGACGCAAACGTCATAACCATGATGAGAAATGTGATCTACCATCAAAAAAGGATTTTTTCAAATTGCAATTATGTTTTTAAATTGATTAAAACTAGTTTTGGATCAATAAATGCACCTGAATGTGCCATATTTAACTGTTATATATTTTTTGTAGCCAAATAATATTATGAGAAAGATTTTCAAATCTACTTGAAGTGGTGTGAGCTGCGAAATTGGCAATTAATTACATTTGATTATGTATAATTGGTAAATTATGAAATGTTTTTCTAAAAAAAGGAAACATTTTAGTCGAACCTATATTGGCAATGTACATTGCATGCTTGTTTATAGACAATGTGAACAAACTGAATGTTTAACATGGCGATTTAGCAGCGAGCGAGAATTCATGACTTGTACCAAGTATAATTCTAGTTAATAATGTTGATCGAAATAGCCCATTTTAATTTGATGCGAATGGCTTAAGATTTTAGTGCTAAGATTTCATTTTGTTACCATAACAGGGCATTTTACCAAACTTAAACCTCCTTCCTCTGAATTTTGAAAATAAAATGCAAATATATATGGAAGGATTTGTTCTGGTATGGCCGCAGTTACTGTGCCTTTCCGGACGTATTTTGGGTTTCCACAAACTCTTGGTGGGGGTATAACAAACATGATATCCCGATTATCTCCAAAACAACAACTATTTTCAACTACATGTTTTTTTCGATTTCTCACGAATATGAAACCATTCGACGAAAGCCCACACAAGGGTAGTTGCTGACATTTCAAATTTAATTATTTCACTAAATCAGCCAATAGTATCTAGATTACAATAACAAAGAGGTGAAAACCTATAACAGCTTATCAATTTAGCTGGGACAATGTTGCGGCAAGGGGAATATTGACTTTTAAATGAGAGCTTTTTGAAACTTTGCAAATTAATCGGTTCAATAGGACGTTGATTTATTTTGTCAACCGATGCGATAAAAATCTAAATTTAAATGGTCTTGATAATTAGCAGGACTCAAAACTTAGATCCAATCTCCCTTCACAAATCTCATATAGAGCTGGCTTTCATTCTTTTACCCTCCATCTGACAAAGGGCTCCCATGAGCTTTCTTAGCGTTCGTTCATATTTGCTTCTATGTTATCAACATGAAGGACACAAAGCTATTAGTAGTTTCATCGCCTGGAGGGCTTTCAAAAATCTGGGCTCAAAAACTTCTGAATAAAAAATGCCAAATACATTAGTAAACAACATGGCTATTAAATCTTAAGCCTGCTATTGAACCACATTTAGGGAGAGGAGACACAGCGAAAAGTAAAAAAATCTACATTTCTAAAGATAATGCATTTTCAAGTAAGACAAAATAAGAATATTACATTTGTTTCATGAGAAAAAATGCGGCGCGACACAAATTGAAAAATTACTGAGTGGAATTTTCACTCGTATGTGGAAGAGTTGCCAGGTACTCGCCGAATGTCGTGGGTTGTCTCCGGGCAGTGAACCCGGTTTCCTTCACCAATAAACCTTGCAACGTAGACATATAAGTGAAATAATCTTGAGTACGGCTTAAAACATCAATCAATCAATTAGTCAACCTAAGCAATAATTGTCCTTTCTTCTACGTGGACAGGCCACATATTTGAACAAGAATTCAGTGTTGTATGTGTCAGTGTGTTTGAAGAACAAAAGTAACATCTGCCACTACGCCAGTAATTTAATAATGTATTGTTAATTTAATATGTTCATATGATGCCTATCTATTTCAGGTAAAATAAATCTACAATTAACTTTTTGCCATATTTTTTTATAAAAGGGTGATCTTTGTGGTCTCCAGCACACTCACTGTTCTGTGCAGTTTTAAAGGTAGGTCCCTTTTAAAAAATACATGGTTGATTGATTTACAAGGCACTCAACATTATTTCACTTATATAAGCTTTACTGTCTACATATATGACTCGGGATCGTTTCCCGATGTGTACTCTATTTTTGTCCTCTTAAAAGAAAATATAATACTCCAATCTTTGGTAGTATTTCATAAGTGCATCGCTGTGTGTACCAGTGCTGAAATTTCCCGCTTGCGCTCATTCATTTTACAAGCGATTTGCCCTGCTTGGCAAGTTAGTTTTGAAGCCTGTTTAGCGTTTGATTTAAATGGTCTTACTTTAATAAATGAAGTAAAGGACCTTCAGTTTGTCCAAACAAACAATGACTACCATTACTCTGTCTCAACAAAGTCACTTTTCATTTGCTTAAAAACATTTATGATCAACCTTGGGCAACCTAGCCGAGAAATCTGGGCTCTGCCGATTTTTTTTTTGTCCGTATTATAACGAGCCCAGATTTCTCGGCTATGGGCAACCATACCATTGCGTAGACAACGTGTATATAACCAGTAGATGTATCATTATGTGTACATGACCAGTAGATGCATCATTATTTGTACATGACCAGTAGGTGCATCATTATGTGCACATGACCAGTAGGTGCATCATTATGTGCACATGACCAGTAGGTGCATCATTATGTGCACATGACCAGTAGGTGCATCGTTATGTGTACATGACCAGTAGGTGCATCATTATGTGTACATGACCAGTAGGTGCATCATTATGTGTACATGACCAGTAGGTGCATCATTATGTGTACATGACCAGTAGATGCATCATTATGTGTACATGACCAGTAGGTGCATCATTATGTATACATGACCAGTAGGTGCATCATTATGTGTACATGACCAGTAGATGCATCATTATGTGTACATGACCAGTAGGTGCATCATTATGTGTACATGACCAGTAGGTGCATCATTATGTGTACATGACCAGTAGGTGCATCATTATGTGCACATGACCAGTAGGTGCATCGTTATGTGTACATGACCAGTAGGTGCATCAGTATGTGTACATGACCAGTAGATGCATCATTATGTGTACATGACCAGTAGATGCATCATTATGTGTACATGACCAGTAGGTGCATCATTATGTGTACATGACCAGTAGGTGCATCATTATGTGTACATGACCAGTAGGTGCATCATTATGTGCACATGACCAGTAGGTGCATCATTATGTGTACATGACCAGTAGGTGCATCATTATGTGTACATGACCAGTAGGTGCAACATTATGTGTACATGACCAGTAGATGCATCATTATGTGTACATGACCAGTAGGTGCAACATTATGTGCACATGACCAGTAGGTGCATCATTATGTGTACATGCCCAGTAGGTGCATCATCATGTGTACATGACCAGTAGGTGCATCATTATGTGTGCGTGACCAGTAGGTGCGTCATCATATATACATGACCAGTACGTGCGTCATCATGTGTACATGACCAGTAGGTGCGTCATCATGTGTACATGACCAGTAGGTGCGTCATCAAGTGTACATAACCAGTAGGGGCATGGCCAGGGGATTTCATTCACCAAAAACTATAGCATACTTTATAAGATTCTGCAAATTGACTACGCAATGCATTTCTATCTTTTAAAATAGTTGTTTGTTTGTTATGTTTTATATAATATATTGACTTGTTTGGCATACTTCGTATGGTGTCTATCATATGTTATTAATCGAGTGTTTTCGTATTGCCTTGGTATTCGGGCCTCGGGCCAATACGACCACCCTCAGGCCAATTTTTATTAATACACTGTAGAAGTTATTTTTATGCAAGCTGTCAAGTTGAACAGGAGGTCGCCCGCTGAACATTAAATCCATGACTTAAACAAAATGACGTCCGACCTTTTTTTACGCTCTGTGTTTTTTTGTTCCTGGATCTGTAGAGAAGTTGGGGGCCTCCGTGGCCCAGTAGGTAGAGCGTTGGACGCTCAATCGAAACAGCCTTCCACCAATGGGTGGCGGGTTCGAATCCCACAAAAATTAGAAAATTTTCTGACTGGGTTTTCACTCGAACGACCTATGTGGGATGGTTGCCAGTTACCAGCGGAAGGTCGTGGGTTTCCTCCGGGCACAGAGCCAGGTTTCCTCCCACAATAAAACTGGCAACGCCGCCATATAAGTGAAATAATCTTGAGCGCGGCGTCAAAAACCCCAAACAATCAATCAATCAATGTAGAGAAGTTTCTTCCTCTTCCGCTGTCCTAAAACGGCAATCGGATTTTCTTCCAACTCTAATACTCTGTCAATAAGACCTTGTACAACGGGCTCTGGTGTCGACATTTTGATATCAACATATGTCGTCTGCTTCTGTCAAACTCTGGGACGTCACATGTTAATTGCGTCTTTCAGCCGCACTCCGTGAACTCGGCCAATATGACTTGAACTCCGCCAATATGACTTGAACTCGGCCAATATGACTTGAACTCGGCCAATATGACTTGAACTTGGCCAATACAGCCCTACGGCTAATATGTACTTGATTCGTCTGCTGATATTACCCGGCCGCGAAGGTCGTATTTGGGTAATAAAGGTCGTATTTGGGTAATAACATTTGTTATTATACAACCATTATTCATTAACCAATGAAAGACTAGCATTTGTACCACGTGTCGATCATATATCAGTCGATATTGGAGCCGAAATCGATATTGGATGGTGCTATTGGATTTTCATCCGGGTATCGGCAGAGAGAAGAGCGACTACGTCAGTTCGATGATGTGTAACGTTCGAATCTGACGTCATCGCGGAGTCGTCTGCTTCGCTCCTGTCGTTTTGTCAGAACCCTCATATCATAACATAATTGTGAATACGTTAATATTGAAATAAATTGTTTAAAGTCAAACTTGAAATAATTGTTGTTGGTGTTTGATTGCATATGTATAATAAAAAGATTATTATTTGACTTCGCATCCAATATGGATATTGATTGTACTCGTCAACGTTGGGTTAAAAGTCGATATTGGACTCGACGCCTTTGGCGTCTCGTCCAATATCGACTTTCAACCCAACGGCGACTCGTATAATAAATATCCATATTGGACGAGAAGTCATATAATAACCTCATAATATATTAATATTTATGAGCACTAAAACACACGGGCACAGGGAAAATCTTCTTGTCTAAAATAACCACGGAGACAAGTTTCTAATTGTGTTAAAAAGAGGTATATCATTTAGACCTTTATACCCCATCATAAATAGTTGTAATAAAGTAAACCTATGATATTTCATTAGGTTGGCGACTGACAGGAGCTTGGCCTTAGTCAGTAGAATTTTCTGGAACACTTTGTATTGCATTGACAATGCTTATGCATCTTAAGCTATAGTAAGAATATCGTCAGACTATATATTATGGGGTCATGGGAAAAGACAGTGAAAATTCCCCCATCCCCGCCCCCCACCCCCATACCCCTTTCCCAGAAAACCTAGGTAGAAGGCAGACAGGGGAGTTTAGCCCTGACCAGTATGTCTTTCAAACTCTTGTTCTTTTTATAAGCAATGACTGGCCTTTGGGTCAGAGGTCGAGCAAGTTTACTTTGAAGTAGTTTGTATTCTTCTACTATAATCTTGGCCATAGCAATGCTAGCTTTGTTATACTGAAACACAAATTTGGTATTATAATATATTATATATATATATATGCTTGGCGTAATGTCTATCGCTTGATATATTTGATATGTTTGAAATATTGTCTATTGTTTGATAATTTGCAGGTTAAATGAACAAGTAGCTTAGATTGACTTTGGAGACAAAATGAGAACTCACAGTTCCCTTTTATTTACCATGGCATTGGTACTTTTTATGCAAGGTACGTCCAATAGGGCGGGGAGGGGGGGGGGGATTAGTCCCTCAGTTAGGTACAGGTCTTTCATTGATTCTCTCGATCGCATTTGATGGAAGATTTGTCAGGTACTCCAGGTAAAGAGCTCCCCCCCTCCTCCACCCCCAGTAAGCCTGGCAACACTGTCATATAAGAGAAATAATCTTGGAATCAAAAGCTGAATTTGGAGGGAGAGGGGGGCTGAGGATTGGTGATGCCACATGTTGCTTGAAGTCACTGTTTTGGAATTCCTTGAAGTAATACGCTTAATGGTTGGAATCCCACTCAGGGCAAAGATACAAATTTACAAATTTCTCAGGGGATTTTTCATTCGATCGGCATATGTGGGAAAGTTGTTAGGTGGACCCAAGTCACCGAAGGTAGGGGGTTTCCTCTGCGCAATTAGCCCGGTTTCCTCCCTCACTAAACCTTACAACGCCGCTATATGAATTAAATAATCACTCATCAATTAAACAATAATCAATCAATCCACAGTTATGATGCTATGGGGCTGCTTCCGTGCTAATGACACTGGGAAACTCCATTATCTTGGTAGCACCACAAACTCGATCAAATACAACGATGTTCTGGCCAAGAATGTTACCCAGTCAGTGAAGAAATTAAGGTTTGGACGGCATTGTGATTGGACATGCCAAAATGACAATGACCCCAACAACTGGTCTAAATCCACAACAGTAATGATGAATGGGCTGCAATTAAAAAAAGAGTTGAACGCGCCAATAAGCAAAAACAACCAATAAACCATCAAAAAGGAGCGCTGTCGGAAGCTTGTGGCTGACTATACCAATGAACTATATGCTTGGATTGGACACGTCTCATTGACTGCATGAGTTGGATCTGACTTTGTAAAATGTTCCGCCATTAATAGTTGAAGCGCGTGCATAACATATTTGGATTGAATTTGCTCCATCTTCTAGTAATGGCTGCATTCGATGCAACCAAATACCACGCGACCTCCATTCCACGCATATAGTTCATTGGACTATACCTCCCCTCGGAGACATTGTGGTAAACGGGTTTTGTACGATTAAAGACACTCTTGAATGGGGGTTGAATAATTTTGCAACAATCTTTTTGCATAATTGAGATGGATGGGCTTTGGAATAAATTGAGATTTTCTGAGCCGGTATTGAAGTACTGTAATCAGGGGCCGGTTGCACAAAGCTGTATTACACTTTAGCCAGGCTTAAATGCGTTACGTCACAGATGAATTTGATGTTGCCGTTGCCTAGATAAGTCAGTCTTAAGCTTAGTACACCCTTGTGCAACCGGCCTCAGTTTGTTAACTCAGAAACTAATTTATTAACGTATTAAAGGCACGCGCTTGTTAGATGGGTAATTTCCCCAAAAGATTACAAACGTATGCGGGGTTGGAAACTTTTGCACGTGGTTGTCATGTTGTCCATTTCATCGAAAGATAACAGGAAAACCGTGAGAGGAGTCTGAAAAATTTTGCATGCAACTGTACTACTACAACTGAAAACCTTCTGTTGGCAAAGTCGAACCGTCAATATATGTACATAAACAAGCAATCTGACTATTTACCAAGATGTGAAACAGTATTGATGTGTAAAGCTCATGTTCTTCGGAAACTTATTTCGGTACTCAAAAAAGGCCGTAGTCATTTATTATGATAATGAAACTTGAGAGAGTTTTTAACAGTAGGCTGAGCCTAGTTTAGACTTAAAGGGGCATGAGCTGCCAAAATTCACAGTTTTTTCATAACTTCTGATCGTCACGACAGTAAGAGGCTTTGAAGGCTATCGAAAAACTAAATGATTGGCGTTGGAATGAGAAAAATACATACAGTATGTGGCCTGTATGAACCGAAAACGTGTTCAAAAGTAAACAAAATTTAAATAACCGGGACGACCATTCATTCATTCTAAGCCAAAGTTAGTTTAAAACAGTACTTTATCGTACATTTTCGAGACTTGAAGCATTAAAAAGCTTCTGAATAGCCAATAATTTCAGCATTCTGTTTTAACGTCAAAATATCAACATTTTGGCAGCTCATGCCCCTTTAAAGGAAGGGAAATCTCTAGAAATACATAGGTATTATCGTCGATAACAACCTTCAAAGTACTTAAACACATCACGTCAATTACCTCCAGTGACCCTCAAGCTAATAAAAACAGACAGAAGTATGTCCTTTCAGTGGCTTATCTGTGTAGCCATTTTTCCGTGTTAGGATGACGTGATGTTGGTGTAGCTACTTTTAGATCAATAATGACGTATTTTTACCGCTCTCTAATGTATAAGGGTAGATTTAGGTCCAAAAAAAACATGGCGACAAACTTGAAGTGGGAAGATTGTCTCCGAATATATAGGTCAGTATGCAACCGCACGCCATTACTTAGCCAGCCATTGGCTAAATTGCATCACATGACTACTCTATAAGGCACTTAAATTTTTATTCAACAATAATTGGATAAAACTAATGAAAAAATGATGGCGGCCTTGTGAATGGCCTATGGAGCTTATTCTCTATTGTAACGCCACCTTCAAATTTCAATTATTCACTTACGATGGGATAAAACATACATTGGACAGTTGTTTTGGACTAAATGAACTCTACTCTTTCCATCTAAACTAGTCTAAAGCTTAGATTTTCTTTCCCTTTAAATACTGAAGAAGCTTTAGTGATACACAAACTTTTGCTATATTTTATAGGGGCGATTTGACTTTTGAATCAAAGTTGTTTATCATTTAACTTCTGGATGCTAATTAAATAAGCTACGTGAGACTTCTTTATGATCTTTATCTTTTCAGTGTTATATTTGCCCGCAGTGTTTGCAAAATGTAATGCATTCCTATGTTTAAAAACATGCTTGGACAATGTCCCGAGTATATGTACTCCTGAAGAATGCCCCTGTAGGATACTGACCAGGTAAAACAACTCTTGTATTACTATACTGAACCGGGGGAAAAAAAACGTCACTCCTTTTTGGATATTGATAATCAGTGTATTTCAAATAGATGTAAACAACATACTTATCAACGGAATGATTCCAAATTTGACATGATTGATCGTCATCATTGGCAAACAAATGTTAGATAATTACAAGTGAAAGTGAGGACCGGTGGCGCCACACTGCGATCTGGAAGCCAATAATGTGCATGGCCACCATGGGCGTTGATTACAGAGTTGCGTCGTCTGAACATTGAGTGGATGAGACGGTGGATAAAGAGGATAGGGACTTCGGCCCAAACTCTGTGATACGCCTGAGTGAGTTCAGCTGCTGTTCTCTGCCTTGGCCGCACCAGATTGAGCTTCTGAGCCTCTGAATCTCGTCCCACAAGTGTTCTATCGGATTTAAGTCTGGACTGAGAGCAGGCCATTGAAGAGTCTGTATGTTGTTTTGACGGAGGAAGTCCCTCGCTGCTCTGACAGTATGTGCTCTTGCATTGTCCTGCTGGAAGAAATGATTTCCGGTAGGAGCAAAATGGGGCATGATGAAGGGTCTCAGCGCCTGATCGATATAGCGGACAGCTGTTACACCATTTCCTCTACCAAGACCAACATTCTGGAACACCATAGGGCCTATAGCACCCCATACCATAATACTGGGACCTCCTTACGCGTCTCTTTCCAGAACACACTCATCTGCAAAACACTTCCCTCGTCTACGCCACACTCTCATTGGCCCATAAACTGTCCAGATGCAATACCGGCTTTCGTCGGAGAAGACAACAGTTCTCCACTCCCGGTGACGCCAATTCCGATGCTGTGTGGAGATGTGGAGCAGTGAGGATCGGACCCCTGTAAGGCTTGTGATATCTGACATTTGCCTGCCTCAAATGATTGCCAATGGTTGTCCTTGCAGTTTCTGCAGCTGTAGCGAAGCGGTTTTGCAGGTGTTGAAGGACAATCTGTCGACCTTGCCTCAACGTTCCTGGCGGTCTTCCACTAAGACAACGGTCTGCTGTGCTTCCAGTGGCTTGAACCCGTTGCTGCAGGCGGTATATTGTTCGAACATGAACATTGAAGTGGCTTGCCACAGGTCTTGCAGTCTGGCCAGCATGAAGTCTTCCCAAGGCTTGGTCTCTCTGCTCCCGCGACAGTCGTGGCATGTCACTACTGTCAAATTGCGAATGATTCGGTGCATGTTCGGTGGCTTTTTTTATAAGGATGACACTTCGCAACACATATGCATTGTGACCTTCGGGTTAAACGAACCGAAAAAGCACCCATCGTTACTTTAGTAAATGTGCTTTGACGACGTGTTTTGCATATTAGTAACATGATCAGAAACCAAACTTTCCTGACCACCAGGAAAACCAGGTCTAGCAAGGATATTTTAAGAGAACAATTATTGAAAATTATGATAATATATGCATCTAGCAACATTTGAATAGGGTGATGTTTCTTTTGCGGTTCAGTATATAATGATGTCGCTGTTTTATTTAACAATAGTAAACCTTGCTGGGTAACTGAACAGATGTCACTGTGAATATTTTAATAATACATTTGTGTTTCTTTTCTGCAGTGTTGCAAGCGAAATTGCTTTACGAAGGAGAGAAGAAGAACATCAGTAGATTTTATGTATAAATGTTGATTTATATTAAAATCTAGAAGTAATATTATCATCAAGTTTACCCGCTTTAAGGTTAAAAGTTTATCAAGAAGTAATAGTGAATAGTGACTACTTCTCACACTACACCGATACTCTCACTCTCAGACAGTGTGTTATTGCTAGCTTCTCACACTACATAATGCGACGAGGGTTCAAATCGTATTCAGACCAAATAAAAGTTTTAAAAAAAAATTTGTGGATTTTTCACTCGGTCGCTGTATGTGGAAGAGTTCCCATGTACTCGCCGAAGGTCGTGGGTTGTCTCCGTGCAATCAGCCCGGTTTCCTCCCTCAATAAGCCTGGCAACACCGCCATACACCAAATCATCTTGAGTGAGGTATAAAACATCAATCAATCAACCAAAGAAATAATTGTCTCTTCTTCTATGTGGAGATTGTACCCTCGAAATCAGGAAAATAAGTCCGTAATAAAGTTTTTAATGTATTATTGCTCTCAGAAACGGTACAAGAGATTGTTCGTAATTCGTAGACATCTAGCTGTTTGCTCGGAGTTGATGCAATGGTGGCGAACAAAGATGTACGATGATATACAATGATGGGCTATGATGGGCTATGATGCACAATGATGATTGACTATATGAAAAAGAATAATAATACAATGTTTTATCTTACAGCAAATAAAGAAAATAAACAAATATTTACTGCTAGCCAAATGCAACAGTCTGACTGAAATTACCGATGTTTAAAAAAAAGGTACAAAAAACGTCGCAGAAAACACTTTTTTAATAATTTAACGCAGAAATCGAAAATCTAGATGACGCAATATGGAAATAACGTAAAGCCATAGCTTAGCTCAAAGGATGGCACAAAAGATATATGAAAACATAATTTACGTACGGCAATGTACTTCAAACTATGTCATGAACATATAACGCATAGTGAAAACCTAGGGCAATACTAGCATGTAAGAGCAAATTACTCTATAAAAGGTACGTGAACGATTAATTGGCAGATGTACGCTTAAGTAAGGAAGTATTAAGGTTTATACCGTAGAATGTGCCTATATAGGCCTATACATATACAGCTTCGTAGGATGTTGCGTGAAGAACTGTGGTTAAGTTAGCCCGGATTATCGGTCTTACGGCGACTGGTATAATATGCCTGGTAATGTGTCTTGTCGCCTTAGCCCGAATCACTAGGGTAAAATAATATCGATATAAGAGTGGAGAAATATAGGCCTATACATGTAGTATTTAATACTCCCCGAATATTTAGTATTCGGCCTAGTTCATTGGTCATGACAAAAGATTTCCGAAGATATACGAGTTACGTATTTCTAAGATGCTCCGCCCAGTTTTTAGGTCGGTTAAATGTTTTACTATGGCGGTTACGTCAGGTTGAAAGCCAGAGGACTTAGAAGCAAATATTGACTGCATAAAGGAAAGCTCACCAAATTACAGCCGCGTTAAGTTGACAAACTCCTTCTTCTAGGGCTATGCTATCAGAATGTAGAGTTAAAAACTTTATTCTTTGCTTATTTGTTGTGAAATTGGCGCCGCCGATTTTTTCGGCGGGTCTCCTTCAAAAATATCACTTTTTTACTATGGAAGTGATCTGGTTTACGACGAACACGGAGAGAAAAAAACATTCGGCAGAGCCCAGATTTCTCGGCTATGGTTAAGTTAGCTCGCTTTCAGAAGATCTATTTAAAAGTGCAATCGAGATATCGTATCATTCCACGAGATCTTCAATACGAGACATGGCTCGAGAGCCGTCGCCCTTCATTTTCGCGCATAGCGAACTGTAAGAAACCTGAGAATTTATAATGTGCATGATGTTTAATTCTCTGTTCTATGCTGTTCCCAAACATGTAACCCTACAATAATATAATGTTAGTAATCAGCATATTCCCTATTGGCATTGTTACAGGTCCGAGGATAGTTGTATTGGTCCGAGGCCGAAGGCCGAGGGCTAATACGGCTGTCCGAGGACCTGTGACAATGCCAATAGGTAATATCCTGATTAATGAAAAATTTATTAATTGGCTTTCAATGTTTTTTGCATAAAATATATGTGTAATTTAAAAATAATAGTGCTTTAATAGACACATTCGCAAGGAAAGTTGACCATTATTTTCTTTAAAATTTCTTTAAAAAAATCTAGACGTAGTGTACCAAGAGTTGTCTCCCTTTTGTACATAAAACATAGGAACATATTTCTTTATTTTTACAAATTGTTATTAATGCAATTTTTTATTTATCTAATGAAATAGACGGAATATTTGTTTTTCTTTAACTGAACATTGGCTATTTTCTTTTTTTCTGTTGATGAATTCAAGAAAAATAGCGTTGGGATTTTGAAGTGATAGCAATGAAACGGTCGCCATGTTCGATCTCGTATTGGCCCAGTCCGTATTGGCCTTGTTTGTTCGTATTAGCCCAGTTTGTTCGTATTGGCCCTGGTAAGCCCTGTATGAGTGTGACTGTTTTTCCGTATTATGCCAATAACATTGAAAGTCAATTAATAATATAATGTTATTAATCAGCATATTCCCTATTGGCATTGTTACAGGTCCGAGGATAGTCGTATTGGTCCGAGGCCAAAGGCCGAGGGCTAATACGGCTGTCCGAGGACCTGTGACAATGCCAATAGGGAATATTCTGATTAATGAAAATTTTATTAATTGGCTTTCAATGTTTTTTTTTCATAAAATATTTTTGTAGTTTAAAAATAATAGTGTTTTAATAGACACATTCTCAAGGAAAGTTGACCGTTATTTTCTTTAAAAAAATCTAGGTGTAGTGTACCAAGAGTTGTCCCCCTTTTGTACATAAAACATAGGAACATATTTCTTTATTTTTACAAATTGTTATTAATGCAATTTTTAATTTATCTAATGAAATAGACGGGATATTTGTTTTTCTTTAACTGGAAATTGGCTTTTTTCTTTTTTTCTGTTGATGAATTCAAGAAAAATAGCTTTGGGATTTTGAAGTGATAGCAATGAAACGGTCGCCATGTTCAACCTCGTATTGGCCCAGTACGTATTGGCCCAGTACGTATTGGCCTTGTTTGTTCGTATTAGCCCAGTTTGCTCGTATTGGCCCTGGTAAGCCCTGTATGAGTGTGACCGTTTCTCCGTATTATGCCAATAACATTGAAAGTCAATTAATAATAACCTGTATTGCAAGACCTTTGGGCAGAAATACTTGTTCAAAATCAAAAATATAATCGGCACTACATCAGCTCATAAATACTATATGTTATTAATCGAGTGTTTTCGTATTGCCTTGGTATTGGCCTGAGGGTGGCCGTATTGGCCCGAGGCCGCAGGCCGAGGGTCAATACAACCACCCGAATGCCAATACCTAGGCAATACGAAAACACTCGATTCATAATATTTTTATTAATAGACTGTAGAAGTTAATTTAATGCAAGCTGTCAAGTTGAACAGGAGGTCGCCCACTGAACATTTAATCCATGCCCTAAACAAAATGACGTCCGACCTTTTTTGTGCTCTTTTTTTGTTCCTGGATCAGTAGAGAAGTTTCTTCCTCTTCCGCTGTCCTAAAACGGCAATCGGATTCACTTACAGTAGTTTTTTCTTCTAACTCTAATATCCCGTCAATAAGACCTTGTACAACGGGCTCTGGTGTAGACATTTTGAAATCAACATCTGTCGTCTGCGTCTGTAAAACTCTGTGACATCACATGTTACAATTGCGTCTTTCAGCCGCACTCGGTGAACTCGGCCAATATGACTTGAACTCGGCCAATATGACTTGAACTAGGCAATACAACCATACGGCTAATACGAACTTGATTCGTCTGCTGATATTACCCGGCGGAAAAGGTCGTATTCGAGTAATAACTTGCACAGTCAATTAATAAATGCTAAAAAAAGATGGCAGCGCACATGGATGTCAAAGCAAAATATGATATTGATGAAGGAATTAGGAGAGTAGCAATCAATGTAACAAAACAGATTATCGGCGGCTTAAACGTTACCTAGCAGAATTATATCGGATATCTCTCTACAGTCTACACAACCGAGTCAACTATCATTCAACAGAATGGAGCCGCCAAAAAATCTAATTATGTATGTATGTACCAGGAAGAGTTCTTAGTAATGAAATTATCTATATTGCAGCATTTGGGATACCCTTTAAGGTCACAGGGATTGTCCAAACATCCAGTTATAACTTATATGGATGTACTTGAGATCACAGAGATGCTCAAGCGTATGATTGAAACTTACAACTTTCACTTATATGGCAGCGTTGCCAGTTTTATTGTGGGAGGAAACCGGGCTCTGTGCCCGGAGGAAACCCACGACCTTCCGCCGGTAACTGGCTACCATCCCACATAAGTCGTTCGAGTGAAAACCTAGTCCGGGTTTCTGACTCCAAAATTACTATTTTTTTTATACTGACGGCCGTATTTTGGAGTCAGGGCTCATTGCAATCAAAAAGTCGGAGTTGGCTGCCCGTTTCTGATCGGGCAGTTTGCGGTCTGATTTAGATAGTAAATAACAACATAACTAACTCAAATAGTGTCAGTACGACATTCATTAATAATTCAGCATTTTTTAAAGTGAATTTAACGTTTAAAAACTGAAAAACCGCTAAACAGTGTTACGTCATCAATGGCGGAGAGTTTGAGACTTGGGGAAGGCAAAAGTAAATTCAGGGGAGGAATAATGTTTACTGACGGATGCTACTCGTCCGTATCAGGCACTGGTAGGTAGCGAAATTATCCATGAACGTGATTATGACCGTTTAGACACGATCTGAGTAGGTTATATTGCTATTTCTTTGTCTAAATC
Source organism: Lepidochitona cinerea (assembly GCA_963971465.1). NCBI lineage: Eukaryota > Metazoa > Mollusca > Polyplacophora > Chitonida > Tonicellidae > Lepidochitona > Lepidochitona cinerea. Next base: position 28,327,221 of record OZ020561.1, read on the forward strand.
AGACCACATACTGTCAGAAACCCGGACTAGTGAAAACCCAGTCAAAAAATTTTCCTATTTTTGGACTGAGTGGGATTCGAACCCGCGACCCATTTGTGGAAGGCTGTTCGGATTGAGCGTCCAACGCTCTACCTACTGAGCCACGGAGGCCCCCCTTGCCCGGAGGAAACCCACGACTTTCGGTGAGTACCTAACATTTAAAGGGGCATGAGCTGCCAAAATTCACAGTTTTTTCATAATTTCTGATCGTCACGACAGTAAGAGGCTTTGAAGGCTATCGAAAAACTAAATGATTGGCGTTGGAATGAGAAAAATCCATACAGTATGTGGCCTGTATGAACCGAAAACGTGTTCAAAAGTAAACAAAATTTAAATAACCGGGACGACCATTCATTCATTCTAAGCCAAAGTTAGTTTAAAACAGTACTTTATCGTACATTTTCGAGACTTGAAACATTAAAAAGCTTCTGAATTCTACCTCTTGAGAAAAATAGCCAATAATTTCAGCATTCTGTTTTAACGTCAAAATATCAACATTTTGGCAGCTCATGCCCCTTTAACTCACCTAACAACTCTCCCACATATGGCGATCGAATGAAAAATCCACTGAGAATTTTGTAAATTTTTATATTTGCCCTCCCACGATGGGATGCCTTTGGCGGACTGAGGGAATATCACTCAAAGCGACTAAGCCACCGAGGCCTATCATAACTCAGGAAGCCAAATATATTGTGAGTGTGATTCGAACCCGCGCCGCATCGATGGAAGGTCTGTCTGGGACGATCACTCTAACCCACTGGACCACCGAGCAAAGACGCCGGTTTGCTCCCTCACTTCAAAAGCTAACGCTGTGACTTACCGGTAAGTGAAATACGGTACGCTTGAGGGCGGCGTAAAACAACAATCCATGAAAAAGTACAAAATTAATCACTTTTTTCGCCAGTCTTCTAGTAGTTGGTTAAAGTGGCATGAGCTGCCAAAATGTTGATATTTTGACGTTAAAACAGAATGTTGGCTATTTTTCTCAAAACATATAATTCAGAGGCTTTTAGTGCTTCTAGTCTCGAGAATGTACGATAAAGTACTGCTATAAACTAACTTTGCTTAGAATGAATGAATGGTCGTCCCCGTTAATTAAATTTTGTTTATTTTTCGGACACAATTTCGGTTCGTATAGGCCGTAGACTTTATGGATTTCCCTCATTCCAACGTCAATCATTTAGTTTTTAGGTGGCCTTCAAAGCCTCTTACTGTCAGAAATTATGAAAAAAGTATGAATTTTGGCAGCTCATACCACTTTAAGTTAAAGTTTAGTTAATTTATGTCAAGTATGAATGATTGGACATCTCCATTATGTCAATTATTTTTATGCACACATTAATCTACATGTAGTTTATCAGAATTCATAAAAAATAAAAATGAATTTTCGGCAGCAATTGATCAAACAAGGGAAACAGATATTTACAGAAAATAAATTATTTTAATTCTGTATAATACAAATATGTACATAAGATTAAACCCATATTAAATGATAACATAGAAAAATGACATATTTAAAAAAATTCCTAAATTGCATGATAACAACCACTTAAATGTAATAATCAAATAAACATAGAAAATTACAATATGATGGTCCTTAAAATATAGGAATATAAAAAAATCAGACCAAGAAACCTTTATTAGGTTAACTTGAAGACATTATTGAGGGCACCTGCAAGATTTTTTTATTACAACCATGCTGATAAGAGTAACAACAAAAAATATTTTTTTTCGGTTTTAAAACGAAGATGTGGAGTGAAAAAACATGTAAATACTTTAATGACAAATAGAAGTAGAACAAGTAGAATTAAGGTTGTAGAAATAAATCATTATTTGATTTTTATAACAATGACAGAACTCCATTCATCACCCCAAAAAAAAACCAAAGAAGTTGTTCTCCATGAGTGGTTCTTCATCTTCATCAACGATTTCTCCTACTTTCTCCTAAATATTATTTTCTTTGATCGATTGATTGATTCATGTATTACGCCGTACTCAAGATTATTTCATATATATGGCGGCGTTTAAGGCGTTCCCTGGACACAACGCCATTCTTTGGAGGGTACCAGGCACTCCTCACACTATTTCTTTTGAAATGTTATTTAAAACTTCTTCAGATCTTTAACACACTTATAATCTTGACATCAGTTCTCCTTTTTATACACTGCAGACAAACTGGAATTCGTATAAATATTGCTAATGGTTTGACCTCTCAGTCAGAGTTCCTCACCAAAAAGTAAAGGTCCGCGAAGAAAACCACAGTTCCAAGGAATAACCCATATATGAATTTCTGAATGAAAATAAAAACAAGTATTGTTAGGCTTGTATTAATAGCTAATGAAGAGATACTTGAATTGATTGATTGATTGATTGTTTGGTGTTTTATGCTGTGCTCAAGATTATTTCACTTATATGGCGGTGTTGCCAGTTTTATTGTGGGAGGAAACCGGGCTCTATGCCCGGAGGAAACCCACGACCTTCCTTTGGTAACTGGCAAATATCCCACATAGGGAGATACTTGAAGGGGGCGATTATTCTTTTGAAATCGGTTTGTCTGGAAACTTTTGACAGTAGGTGAAGATCAGGGGCCGGTTGTTCAAAAGTAAATTACCTTAACGGGACTAGCCCGGAATAAAGGTCGTTATAATGTGTGCTATTCAACTGTTTTTTTATATAAATGAGATTTCCAAATGACCATTGGTAATTTTCCTAGCTCCCACTGACTGCGGAATAGCGAGTATTAATTGGGGAATCCTTTGTCTACTTTGTTTACTGGCTGAGAATCAACCTGGGTTAGGTGCGCAGTACAATGCCGTTGTGGGTGCGTGTGTGGTGCATTTTCGGCTGTTTGTTTACTGAGCGGAAGGTCATGGGTTTCCTCCAGGCATAGAGCCGGGTTTCCTCCCACAATAAAAAAACTGGCAACGCCGCCAAATAAAAGAGATAATCTTGAGCACGGCGTAAACACCAAACAATCAATCAATCAACCAATCCAATTCTAAAGTCCACTTAATCAAGAACAAAGGTTTATAGATCAAATAATTACAGACGAAATGATTATAGAAAATTGTCTAAATGGCGTTTTTTGTGAAACAGAGTGTTAAAATTTTGCGGATATCCAAGGGTGATGTTATTTTCTAAAACGTATGAAAAGGTAAGGGATATCCTGCTATCTAAATTATGGCCTTTCTGGTAAAAAGGGAAATTCAGAAATTTTTCAATTTTCTTTGGTCTGAGTGGGATACAAACACATGCTGCTTCGCCAGAAGGCTTGTGTCAGGCTAAGGGACTATCACTCTGCCACCGAGGTTCTTTGCCATAGAAATTACAGACGAATTAATTATAGAAAATTGTCTAAATTATGGCCTTTCTAGTAAAAAAGAACAGAATTTGTTAAATTTTCTTTGGTCTGAGTGGGATACAAACACACGCTGCTTCGCCAGAAGGCTTGTGTCTGACTAAGGGACTATCACTCTGCCACCGAGGACAAACTAAGGTTCTATGCCATAGAAATAAAAATTACCTCCGGTATATTGGAGACCCCGAGCAATATATCTGACCCTTTGTAACCAAATACAAAGGCAGCCACAACCGTGAGGATAAAGTTAAACACTGACGTCAACTGACGGTTTAACGCTTTTACTGAAAGTATAAAAAGGTGGAATTAATTAATATTTTATGCCACACTCAAGATGTATGTTAACATGAAGGCTGATTAAGATGCATCCACGTTCAAAATTAACTAGGACTGTTCTGCGAGAAATAATACCCCCTCTCCCCTCCCCTTCCCCCCTCATACACAATATATTATTATTGCTCGCTTTAAAAGTTATTCAAGGACAATATAAATACAATATTTCATTGATTTAGCATTTCTACTACATGTGTATGATCAGCCTAGACAAGTGTAAATTTTGTCTGAAAAAGTTATTCAAGGGCATTAACTCTGGAAATGACAGCGTAACAAACTTTGAATGTACAAATGGCACAACTGCAAACCATTGGCAACATGTACACAAAATTCCATTGAGCTACCATTAAAACTACGGAATAAGTAGTCCGAACAAGCTATGGGTAAAAATCTGCCGGCCAAAAGTTTTTCAAGGGCAATAACTCTGAAAATACACTGTAATCGACCAACAAAAGTTTGACTGCACAAATGTCAGTTCTACACTCCATGGTCAACATGTGGTATAAAAAGTACAATATTTAAGACAGTTGTGTTTATTTGTACAGGGATCTATTTGACAATCACTGTCTCCCAAGTTTAAGCATGGGTGAGATAGGAAAAAGGAAAACTATTTCAGAATTGTCCTGATGTCTGACAAAACACCTGGTCCCTTTTAAAGCAGGGAAACAAAGTTTTAAACTTACCATCTTCCCCTATTGAGAAGTCCAAAGGATCATCCTGAAAAAAAATAAGTAGTGAGTTCTATTATTTTTTTTCCAAACAGTACAAGGGTCGCGAAACATGGAGGTGGGAGGGAGGGGTATGTATAAACATATTGAAAATTAGCAGCAACAAAAAAAACGCAACATCAGAGCCAACATGATCTTGAATATAATTTACACAGCATTCCAATGTCGAGTGTTCTAGAATTAATCAACGGGGCTATATTTCAACCAACAATTTCTGAAATTGGAAAACATTAATTCCACAAAACTAATAATAAATTTGTCGATTTCTATCCGCAGGAAAACCTTCAAAACGCATCTCCAGTCATCCAGGGCCTGAGAGCTATCGCGGCCTAGGCAGGATCCTCCCCTTTTAACCTTGGATAGTCAGACCTCGCCATGGGCCCCTCTCGAAAACACTGTGCGGGTCCTGGATTACACTATAAGATCACTGTACAGATCATTGTGTTTAGTACACAGTACCTGTTATCTATCATCTATGATCACTAAAACACATGGGCACAGGGAAAATCTTCTTGTCTAAAATAACCATGGAGTGTTTTTTAAGGCACACTCCTGGTACTCCCCGCACATATAAAATCTGAACCTGTTTTGAAAATCTAGCCCAAACAGTGCACAAAACCGCATAATCAGAATAGACTGATTGTTAATAGTGTCATTAGCATATAAGGAGGGAAGAACATGGCGACGCAAGAAAATTCTGCACTGAAAAGTATGGATGTGCAGTCAACCATGTAGATACAATGGCTTGTAACAAAATTGTCACTACAAAGCCAGATACCCACAAATGTCCCATAATTTTTTCGATTGACATCTTTAAGATTCAGGCCTATTCCACACCTTATGATGTCACAGACTGAGTATACATACATAGGAGATTTGAAATACGGTGCCACGTTAGTAAGCTAATTAATTTCCAGGTGAACTCATAAATAGTAACAGAAAACCTTGAATTTTATACATTTTATATGCTTCTGCTTGAGAAATTTCATTAATATGTTTAAAAAAAGATAACAAAATATGAGGCATGCCCCTAAACTGTAGGAGTATGAATTTTCCTTTGAAAATCCTCTCTGGGCAGTGTATTTTAGACACACACCATCAGGAATGTCAACTTTGAAAGTGAAATACATATATCTGTTTTTTAATAAACTTCCTGCACGAAAGATTTATTGAGTGATGTTTTACGCTGCTCTTTGCTGAGTGAAAACCCCTGACCTTCATCAAGTAACTGATCTGAATATGAAGTTGTAAGAAAGAAAACATGTATACCTTGATCGTTACATTTCCCACCATACGATTATATTCTTTGTTGGCCTGCTCAACTTTCAACTGTTCTATTCTCTTCACTAATTCAGGATTCTATATTAGAAATAAAAAAACAAAAATAAAATAAATAAATAAACTGTACAGCAAGTAGAAACTAAATCGGAGGCTATATTTATATTGTATTGCTATTTATGATCACTAAAACACACGGGCACAGGGGAAATCTTCTTGTCTAAAGTATTGCCATTGCAACCTTTTTCTCTCTGTATATAATTATTTATGGACACTAAAACACACGGGCACACGGAAAATCTTCTTGTCTAAAATAACCACGGAGACAAGTTTCTAATTGTGTTAAAAAGAGGTATATCATTTAGACCTTTATACCCCATCATAAATTGTTGTAATAAAGTAAACCTATGATATTTCATTAGGTTGACGACTGACAGGAGCTTGGCCTTAGTCAGTAGAATTTTCTGGAACACTTTGTATTGCATTGACAATGCTTACGCATCTTAAGCTATAGTAAGACTCTCTGTATATAATTGATGATTTGCGAGTTGTTATCATGTATACAGTATCAATGACTCTTTTAAGTGACGTCAAATTGATTGCTCATAGCGACTGACCAGATAAGCAACCATCTCACTGGTTTACTTTTTAAAAAGTTGACGATACACTTTATGCCGTAAATTAAAGACCTTGCTTAGTAAGGATTGATTGATTATGGTTTTATGTCAGGCTAAAGATTATTTCACTTATATGGAAAGGAAAAGAAGCTTAATCATACTTTTAACTTGGGTAACCCAATTTTATGGAAACACAAAACAATAAAAACTGGTAAAATCAAAGCGTCAATTATTTTTTTTTGGGGGGGGGGGGGGGGGGGGGGCGGTCACACAAAAATAGTCGCTGACATTTCAAATTTAATTATTTCGCTAAATCACCCGATAGTATCTAGATTACAATAACAAAGAGGTGAAAACTTACAACAGCTTATCAATTTAGCTGGGACAATGTTGGAGCAAGGCGAATATTGACTTTTAAATGAGAGCGTTTGAAAACTTTACAAAAGCAATCACATTTTGTCAACTGATGCGAGAAAAATCAGAATGGAAATGGTCTTGATTATTATTAGGACTGTAGTTAAATATCTCTTCACCAATCTCATATAGAACTGACTTTCATCGTTTTAACCTCAGTCTGACAAAGGCCTGAGCTTTTGTTCTTATTTGCTTCTCTGTTATCTTAACATAAAGGTACAGTACAAGGTACATCGCCTGGCGGGCGTTCGAAAATCTGAATAAAAAGTGCCAAATACATTAGTAAACAACATGGCTATTAAAACTTAAGCCTGATATTAAACCACAGAAAGGTCGCGAAACATGGAGGTGGGGGTCGGGGGGGGGGGAGGGGTATGTATAAACATATTGAAAAATAGCAGCAACAAAAAACCCATCAGAGCCAACATGATCTTGAATATAATTCTTTTGTTCTTATTTGCTTCTCTGTTATCTGAACACAAAGGTACAGTACAGGGTACAAGGTCCAGGAGATTTTTTCATCGCCTGGCGGGCGCCAGAGTTAGTTCAAAAAAGTTAGTTCAAAACAATACTTTATCGTACATTCTTGAGACAAGAAGCTCTAAAAAGCTTCAGAATTACATGTCTTTACAAAAATAACCGATAATTTCAACATTCTGTTTCAACCTCAAAACATCAACATTTTGGCAGCTCATGCCACTTTAAGAAATAATGCCGCACGGGTTCAAATCACACTGAGACCAAATACAAATTGAAACATTTCTGAGTGGATTTTTTCACTCGGTCGCCATATGAGGAAGAGTTGCCAGGTACTCACTGAAGGTCAGGGGTGGTCTCTGGACAATGAGCTCGGTTTCCTCCCCCTTTAAAAACCTGGCAACATCGCCATATAAGTGAAATTATCTTGAGTGTGACATCAATCAATCAAACTATAAAGATATAATTGTCCCTTCGACTATGTGGAAAGGTAACATATTCAAACAAAAATTGAGTGTCCGACAGGTCGTACGTGTCAGTGTGTTTGGGGAACAAAAGTAACATCTGCCACTACGCCAGTGATTTAATATTGTATGGTCAATTGTGTTCATAAGATGCCTATCTATTTCAGGTAAAATTAAATCTTTAATAAACTTCGGCATTTTTTTTTATAAAAGAGTGATCTTTGCCTTCTCCAGAACACTCACTCTTCTGTGCAGTTTTACAGGTAGGTCATTTTTTAAAATACATGGTTAATTGATTTACAAGGCACTCAACATTACTTCACTCGCCTATATGACTCTGGATCGTTTCCCGATGTGTACTCTATTTTTTTGTTCTCTTACAAGAAAGTATAATACTCCAATACTTTGGTAGTATTTCATAAGTGCATCGGTATGTGTACCAGTGCTGGAATTTCCCCCTTGCCCTGCTTCACAAGTCAGTTTTGAAGACATTTATGACAATTCTGCGCAACTGTATCTTGGCACGGGCAACCGTTTTTGCCCTGAAGGCAACCACCCTAAAAGTTAAGTTCCAGCACTGTGCATGTGACCATCATTATGTACAACCATTTATCTAGTATAAGATTTAAACATGATGTACCCGTGGCACAACATTTCAATACTCAAGGTCATTCGGTCAAGGACCATTTTGAAATCATGCCTATTGAGAAAATCCCATTTCTCACTTCCGCTGCAGATACCAAGCACAAACGTTTGGAAAGGGAAAGTTTTTGGATTCAAACATTACAAACTATTTATCCTTTGGGTTTGAATTTGGACCCCGGAAGATGTCGTGAAAAAACTATTATACCATTTGTGTTTCAGTATAACAAAGCTAGCATCGCTATGGCCAAGATTATAGTAGAAGAATACAAACTACTTCAAAATAAACTTGCTCGACCTCTGACCCAAAGGCCAGTCATTGCTTATAAAAAGAACAAGAGTTTGAAAGACATATTGGTCAGGGCTAAACTCCTCTGTCTGCCTTCTACCTAGGTTTTCTGGGAAAGGGTATGGGGGGGGGGGGGGGGGGGGGGGGCTAATTTTCACTGTCTTTTCCCATGACCCCATAATATATAGTCTGACGATATTCTTACTACAGCTTAAGATGCGTAAGCATTGTCAATGTAATACAAAGTGTTCCAGAAAATTCTACTGACTAAGGCCAAGCTCCTGTCAGTCGTCAACCTAATGATATATCATAGGTTTACTTTATTACAACCATTTATGATGGGGTATAAAGGTCTAAATGATATACCTCTTTTTAACACAATTAGAAACTTGTCTGCGTGGTTATTTTAGACAAGAAGATTTTCCCTGTGCCCGTGTGTTTTAGTGTTCATAATTATGTAGGTGCAAAAGCCATTGTTACGTATAGTCATACAACTAAAACACTCTATGGTACATGTATAGTGACCAGTAGGTGCATCATTATGTGTACATGTACATGACCAGTAAGTGCATCCTTATGTGTACATAATCAGTAGGTGTATCATTATGTGTAAATGACCAATTGGTGCATCGTTATGTATATGTGACCAGTAGGTGGAAACATTTGTTTGTTTGATATATTGTCTATTGTTTGATATTCTGCAGGTAAATTGAACAGGTAGCTTAGATTGACTCTGAAGACAAAATGAGAACCAACACTCTCCTTTTCTACACCATGACATTGGTACTTTTGATTCAAGGTAAGTTGTATAATAACGGAGGGCCTCTGTGGCTCAGTTGGCAGAGTAGTCCCTTATGGTTTGACACAGGTCTTCCATCTACGCAGTGCGGGTCCCAGTCAGACCCCAAAACATTCTGAGTGGATTTTTCACTCAATCGCCGTATGTGGTAGAGCTGTCAGGTATTCCAGACAAAGAGCTTGGTTTTCTCACTCAATAAAGCTTGTAACTCCGCCATATGAGTAGAATAATCTTGAGTGGAGCATAAAACATCAACACTGATCTTCATCCAAGGAAAAAATGGAGGACATTTGTTGGTACTCACACCTTACAATTGGCAATATGCTTGGGTTTTTTTACCTAAATTCACTAATAGCAGTTTAGTATACCAGGTACCTACATGTTTCAGTGACATCCAGTCACTTGACATCTGAGAATAATTAACCATAGCTTTTTGTAGGAAAGTCATAAAAAAATAAATAAACCATTGTTTGGGACCAGGTAGATTTTGTCTTTAAGATGAAGTATAATGTATTTTACCTAAAGTGTTCACTTTAATCATTTATTATGATAATGAAACTTGAGAGAGTTCTCCAATGGGAAACTTAATTCAGACTATGACACTGAACAAAGCTTTTTAGGATAAACAAAGTTTTGCTGTATGTATGTGTGGGTGATAGTGATGATTCGACATTTGATTGAACATTGTTTGTTTATCACTCCTGGATGATTATTATCTTAGACTTCGGAATTTCTATCTTTTCAGTGCTTTATCTACCCGCGGTGTTTGCAATATGTGATTCAATGAAATGCATGAAAGCGTGCATGAAAAATCCAGGAAATATCCCGCGCGGAACATGTTGCCGAAACACGAAAATGTAAACGTGGCTCAATGGTTATGTCGCGATACATGAGATTTTCATGCGTACATGGGGTATAAGATGTGGTCTTTCAGAAACTAGGGTCAGTACACTTCCTACTATTCTGGTGAAGATGTAGCGATATGCCAAGATTGACACCCGAGTATAGAGAACGCGCCATTGCATTAATCCAGGAAGGTTTGCCCAGCAGAGCAATTGCCCGAAGGTTTGGAGGTCATCATTCGACCATCGTGAGACTGGCCCAACGCTTCATGCAAACGGGGTCAACCAGGGATCGACCAAGACCGTGTGACAACGCCTCGACAAGATCGACACATTGTTCGAAAGCGCCTACAGGACCGCACATTGCCAGCTATCCGGTGTTGCTGCTGCTGAGAGGGGGAGGCATGGGAACATCACTGTACGTCGCCGACTACGCTCAGCCGGACTTCATGCCAGACGGCCGTATGCTGGACCAATACTGACTCAACGCCATCGGCAGTTTGTACCCCTTGTGTTCACGTGTCACTTCAATTAAAGATCTTAAACTCTATGTGAGTTGTTGTTGTTTTTTGTGTATTGGTAATTGACCGTCCTACAAACATGCCGACAATCAGATTTCAGAAGATTAGTGCCTCACCAGCACACTTAATCAAAATCGGTGGTGCCTTTTCATTGCGTCTCAGAATATAAGGGTGTCACTGTTTGTCATTCAGATAGCCCTACTTTTGTATTACTATACAAAACTATACTTATACACTATGCATAGTATATACTAAACTGTATTATATTACTGAGTGCTGGTCTGTATAGCTATAGCCATGTATCTGTACGTCGTATAGGTAGAAACATTAGTTTTGTATAACTTACTATAGAAATGTCATTGAGTGCTGTATGCCAAAGTTTTTGTATAACTAAATGGTTGTCGCTGAGTGTCGTATGCCAAAGTTTGGTATTACTAAATGGTTGTCACTGAGTGCTGCCTGTATGCCAAAGTTTTTGTATAACTAAATGGTTGTCGCTGAGTGTCGTATGCCAAAGTTTTTGTGTAACTAAATGGTTGTCACTGTGTGCTGTATGCCATAGTTTTGTATACCATAACTTAATGATTGTCAGTAAGTGCTGTATAGTTACGGTAAGCATAGTTCCGTATACCTTACTAAACGGTTGTCACGGAGTGCAAAACAGTTACGGTAACCATAGTTTCGTATAAGTTACTATAAGGATATCACCATGTGTTGTATTCAATTGGTAATCATGGTTTTCTTTCACGATTTGAAACCTCGATGTCACTGTGAATATTTTAATAATACATTTTTGTTTCTTTTCTGCAGTGTTGCAAGAGAAATGTACATGTATTAACGAAAGAGAGAAGAACAGCTGATTTTATGTATAAATGTTGGTTTATATTAAAATCTGGAAGAACCTAAAATTTATGGTTAACAAACTGCATTGATTTAAGGCTTTTAAACCAAAAGATATGGTGGATACGGTAAGAATTCTGCTAATTCGAGGACGAGCAATGTGAAGATAACAAATTATTAGACAACTTTCTGCCATGTTTGGTCTAAAACAACAACAATAGTACTTGAATTAGCGGACTTCTTATCGTATACATCCGTACTGGAAGTTAACTGTTTAGGGTGGTTGTCATCAAGGCAAGCTGAATGGTTAATCTGGTTGTCAACACCAGGGTACAGTTGCCAAGATTTATCATAAAGGTTTAAATAAAAAGTGACTTTGTTGAGACAGAATAATGATAGTCATTGTTTGTTTGGACCAACTAAAGGTCCTGTTATTTCATTTATTAAAGTAATATCAGATCATTTAAACCAAATGATAAACTACATGTACATGTAGCTCCAAAACTACCTTGCCACGCAGGGCAAGCACTTTTCAGGTCTTACTTGCCAGCACTCCAAATCACTTGCAAAATGCATGAGGGCAAGTGGGAAGTTCCTGAGCACTGTACATTGTCGACAAATGTTTCGAGTGTTTTGAAAAACTGTATGAAAGTTTTCAAGTTCATTGTCATGTCGATATAGATTTATCGTGGAAAATTTTGATTGTTTGTTTGGTGTTTTACGTCGCGCTCAAGATTATTGGAAAATTTTGAATCATCTAAGGTATAGTATACATAATAGAAAAGAATTCCAAGTGGAAACATCAAGCCGCTTGATGAGTTATCTTATGCAAACCTAGAATCATATCTGTATTAAAGGGGCATGAGCTGCCGAAATTCACACTTTTTTCATAATTTCTGATCGTCACGACAGTAAGAGGCTTTGAAGACCATCGAAAAACTAAATGATTGGCGTTGGGATGAGGAAAATCCATACAGTATGTGCCCTGTACGAACCGAAAACGTGTTCGAAAAGTAGCAAAATTTAAATAACCGGGACGACCATTCATTCATTCTAAGCCAAAGTTAGTTCAAAACAATACTTTATCGTACATTTTCGAGACTAGAAGCACTAAAGAGCTTCTGAATTATACGTCTTGAGAAAAATAGCCGATAATTTCAACATTCTGTGTTTACGTCAAAATATCAACATTTCGGCAGCTCATGCCCCTTTAACAAAGATAAGGGCTCCAGTGAGCTATGAGCAGATCTTCTTGAAACACGGTGGGCCTCGGGGGTCCAGTGGGTTAGAGTGATTGTCCATCAGTCCCACACAGACCCTCCATCAATGCGGCGCAGGTTCGAATCACACTCTGACCAAATAAAAATCGAAAAATTTCTGAGTGGATTTTTCACACAGTCACCGTATGTGAAAGAGTTGTTCGGTACCGCCATATACAATGTAAGTGAAATAATCTTGAATGCGGCGTAAAACATGAATCAATAAATCAAATTGTAACTGTATTCAATCACCGTAGGCCTCAGATTTCGGATGGAATACCAGGGCATAATCTAGGGCAAAAGTTTGGGCACCCATAGTACGGCTTGACAATACCATCCCAGGGCTCATGAAGGCGGCATGGAGAGAACTCCTACTTTAAACCACCATTTCTGTGTAATATGTCCCTAATATTTATGTTTTACTTTTATTCAATATTTGCAATAATCACAAAAAAAAATTTTTTTCTCCTAACCTGGTTTGGGCGCCTAAACTGCAGAAGCCCAAAACCAAGATATGGTGTTCAAAATCAGCCTAGATCAGGCCCTGAATACAGAAGCTTTCCATCGTCAATGGTGGGACGAAATCACCCAAATTACCCACACAATCGATGTGGCATTTTTATGACCAGGTCAGCTGAGGAAAGGTGAAGTTAGAACTTTATACCCCTGCTGTAATCAACCAGGCAAAATCTATATGTTGGGCAATTTTGTTCCTTTCCTGCATGGCCCAGTTTAAAAGGATCAAAACAATGACTTGTCTCAAATTCTTTATACATGTATAGCCCTTAAAGGGACTACATTTAGTTCAGTTGTGAACGGCATTAAAATGTGGGAATAATTTTAATCAGTAATTAGCCTCAAAGACACGGTGTCCTTTTAATGTTCTTTTAAAATGATAGGATAACCACACATGTAACAACACGGAATTCGGTCAGCAGTACACATATAGAGGGCATATAGTTTGAGGAAAGAAATGTCTTGAATTTTGTAGGTTTTGGATCATGTTCTTAAACAACTGGATTATAATTTAGGATTTTTTGTCTTGAACTTTGTCTTGTCATTCATGCTTTAAGCTCATCAAAATCAAAATGCAGGCCACATAAAACTTACCCGTTTTGGAGATTCAGGGGGCTGTAAATGGAGCTCACTTCCAGACAAAAGTTCATGTAAATAAACTTTTTCACCTGAAAGAAAAAAAAATAATTAGAGAAACAAAACCATGACTGCATTATTGATATTGATCGCTATAAAGTAGGGTCTACAGAAAAAAAATCCCTTTTTTTTAGAAATGCTTAGTCCCCAGAACATATTTTTAGCCATATACATGTATATCATAATTCTTGGAGCTTCAGGGACCATTTGCAAAAAGTGTTCTTAAAGTGGCATGAGCTGCCAAAATTCACACTTTCTGATCGTCACGACAGTAAGAGGCTTTGAAGGCCATCGAAAAACTAAATGATTACCATTGGAATGAGGTAAATCCATACAGTATGTGGCTTTTACGAACCGAAAACGTGTTCGAAAAGTAAACAAAATGTAAATAACCGGGACGACCATTCATTCATTCTAAGGCAAAGTTAGTTCAAAACAATACTTTATCGTACATTCTCGAGACTAGAAACACTATAAAGCTTCTGAATTATACGTCTTAAGAAAAATAGCCAATAATTTCAACATTTTGTTTTAATGTCAAAATATGAACATTTTGACAGCTCATGCCACTTTAACTTAAGAGGACTGTATCTCTACAACATATCTCTATAGCTGGGATATAGAAGGGATATGATTGATTGATTGGTGTTTTACCCCATACTCAAGATTAGTTCACTTATATGGCAGCGTTGCCAGTTTTATTGTGGGAGGAAACTGGGCTCTATCAACGGAGGAAACCCATGACCTTTCGGTGGTAACTGGCCACCATTTTCCAATTTTTGAGGGGACTGAGTGGGATTCGAACCCGCTGCCCATTGGTGGAAGGCTGTTCGGATTGAGCGTCCAACGCTCTACCTACTGAGCCACGGACGGCCCAGAAGGGATATAAAATGCCTAAGTTGCATTACAGCCAGTTTGATCACAACAGTTTGGCTCGCTATTATTTGTCTCACACAGAATAGCCGAAAACTTTGGCTGTCTTCGCTCACTATTGGTCAGTCGGCTTTCGTATTTCATGTTGTGCGGGCATCAGTAAAATCCATGCGGCCCACTTAACTTCTGAGGTCAAGCCTTGGCTTAGTTGGAAATATCCACTCCATAACCAATGTATATTAACCAATTTAGTGTTGTGCTTTGTAGAAGAGTTGGAAAGTGTAACGCACTAAATAAACTTACACAGAGAATCACCTCATTTTGCAAGTTTGATAACATTAATAATAACAACAAAACCAGTTGAAATTCTCAGTGAATCCTAATCAATCCTTGATATGGTCATATAAATCCTCACATTTGACAGGTGTCATTGATATTCTCCATCAACTACATACATGATTCTGCTATATTTCAAAACCAAGAGACTTTACTTCCAAAATAGTATCACTTATTCTCGATTTCGGCCTGACGTTACGATCCCGGCAACAAGGCTCCGAGGTGAAAACAAGTCCATGACGAGTCCATTTTGACTGGCTGAGGGAAGACCACATGACCCTAAGTCGAGTTCGATTATGTGGTCGGCTTACGCCGAGAGTAATATCTGTCGTAAGCAAAATCAGTTTGGTCTTCAGTGTTAAAATCGAACGTGCAGGCACTAACGGAAGTAAGAAACGTCATGGTTGCCATGACTACTTGTTTATCTGCATATGAATTACAAGGGCGCCATCTTGAAATCCGAGTGCACCCTGGCTACTTGGGGATTACGCGGCGTGGATAAATCGGTCACGTGATACACAAATTCCCAGCCGAAGAAAGCCGTTCGATTTACAGTTTCCCGAATGCATAATCGAACTCGACCCTAGAAGCACTCCTGTTTTACTTACTTGGCTGGTCAGGTACCCGGATGTCCGAAACCGAGAATCTTTATATAATAATTGTTTTAATACACTGTCAATAGTGTTATGATAGCACACAGGTACACAATGTATTTTCTTGATTGTAAGAGTAATAATATATATTATTATTATTATTTATAGACACTAAAACACACGGGCACAGGGAATATCTTCTTGTCTAAAATAACCATGGAGACAAGACGGTACGTCATTTAGACCATTACATTATACCAAGTCATACTCTCAGTCATAGGTGGATGTAATAAACATGATATTTCATTACGTTGAAGCCAGGCAAGAGTTTGGCCTAAGTCAGTGATTTTTTTTCTGAAATACTTTGTTATATAATGATATTGACAAAATTGTACAGATCTTCAGCTATGGCAAGAAGTCAGGTAAACTGAAACTGAAAGTGAACAAAATATAACAAATTAACATTGGGGAAAATATGTAATTTGGTTCCTAGGTAGAGGACAGACAAGTGAGTTTAGTGCGGACTGATAGACATATTATTAATTAATTAAATGTACTTTTTTGTATTGTAACTTGTAAAGCTGGGATTAAGTTTTTAATCAGTTAATGTAATTTGTAAATTAATTAATAATTTGTATTGTACTAGCCTACCTTGGTTTGACAGAACATCTTTCAGCTTACGAACTGTACTAAAAGCAATCTTTTCAGTTAACTTAGATTCATTGCCTAGGGCTTGTTTGAATTCCACTAATGTTGCCTTATCCGTTGATTCATTTTGCACAGCCTGTTCTAATGCTGATTTTAGTTTTTCGGTTAGTTTCACTTCCACTGTTTGTGCCATCTCTAAATCCCTTCTCGAGATGTCATGTGGATTCCACTAATAGCATGACGTCATCGCATGGTCGAGCCCATTTTTTAACCGGACAAAAGGGTAGGTTTTTCTTCCTTAACAAATACCGGTTAACATAATCATTTGAACCGAATGCTTTGAGTCAAACTAAAACAGGTTTTATTTATTTCACCAGAACCGTTGAATGGATTAACTCAGAGTTAATATATAAGGTAGCCCTGAGGAATAACATGTTTAAAGTTATTGCTACCCGTTGTATATTGGACTGGTCCCAATCGGCCATCTTGATTTAAGATGGCGGATATGCTTTGACTTTGCAAATTGTTCTTTGAAGAATCGAGAAATTTAACACAATGGACGAGCTTTTAATCTTTGGATACGGAAGCAAATTATTTCGAGATGACGAGAAAGCAGTTTATATAGATCAAGGGCGTCATCTGATACCATGGATGGGGAACGACAGCCTGATGATTGACAGGTCTGTTTTCAATAAAAACAAAAATAGCCACATGCTTCGATTTCATTTCGATTTTCGGACTGTTGTTTCTTAGCAATGCCTTCATTTTAGCTCACGAAAACAGGTCATCTCAATGGGTTCCTGTCATATCTGTTTGGAGAAGGCGAAGTAGAGGTAAACTTCGGTGGAAGACGCCGGTTTCTAAGGATTTCAAAATGGTTTGCAAAGTGTAGCTGCAATTTATCATTTCATGTCAGTTGCAGCTGAATTTATTTTCTCATCTAATATTTTGTGATAAGTATTTTATTGTCAGCATTTGAAAATTTTGCTGAGCAACGATTTTTATTTGTACGGTTGAACTACAGTGAAACCGGCCTTAACAGGTTAGGGAAAGTCGTCGATCGGCGGGTTGTCCGTTGATCCACGGATACCCTGTCGATCGGTGGATAAAGTTTGGACAAAAATGACAATTTCCTCTCTATCTGCCCTCATTTGTTTTTTCGCCGAACTATCATTTATAGTATTAATTTCTACGACAACAGTGCATGTTCCAAGCTT
Source organism: Lepidochitona cinerea (assembly GCA_963971465.1). Lineage (NCBI taxonomy): Eukaryota > Metazoa > Mollusca > Polyplacophora > Chitonida > Tonicellidae > Lepidochitona > Lepidochitona cinerea. Next base: position 28,344,940 of record OZ020561.1, read on the forward strand.
GTTGTGAATGGCTAGTTCTACCTTCAAAGTCAACTCGCCCCGTGCGCCAAAGACGGTGAAATTTATTTCTTGAAATTCTAAAACAGATTGCGAGTTTGCGACACTTCAAGACAGTGTTTTAAAATAAACCGATATATCTACTCACATGCTTTGACCTATCCACGTGTAGTGCTCTGTAGTTTCGAAAAATGATTAGAGGCGTAAATCCATGCCCAACTTAGGCGGAAATTGTCGGAAGAACTGGAAATGACATCTACCATATATGGTACAGCAAAGGTCAACTGATGTCAATCAGAAGAGTGACAGGAAGTTCCATGTTAGAGCTAGACGGCGACTTTCCCCAACTTGCTTAACCGAACCCTTGATAATGATAACCCAGAACACTGTCCAGACTTTAAGGGACATTCTGTATTACAACCATCACTTTTTACTTTACCAGAGAGGTGTCCGTTAAGATATGTTCCTTTGCATCAAAATGCAGTTGACTTTTAACATGGGAGTAAATGGATAAAAGGCACATTTCTATGCTATGCGATAAAATTGAGATAGATTTAAGAAGTCATAACTTACGTGAGCGATTGCAAACGGTGTATTATTTATCAGACTCAAGCTTTGAATTGTTTTTTCTGCAGGAAATTCGAAGCTACATGCAAGAAATTGATTTTACTCCATGTTAAAAGTCCACAGCAGCTTGAAGCAAATGGAAGTAATTTACCCTGAAATGATGTCACTTCCTTGAAACCCTATGGCATAGATTATTTCAGCTTAATATTAATTATTATATGAGCCATGTGGCTTCGATATTAGCATTTATGTAAAACATCGCATTTGTGTCTCAGTGAATGCATGTTCGGTATAAGTAATAACTTTTTATTTTAACAAATAGTTTGAATATAAATTAACAAACAATTAGTAGAATTTGATTTTGATTAATAAGGAAAAAAGGCGAGTTTCTGTTTAGGCGTAGGCTTGACCAAGCAAAGAAGTGCATTTTTGATAATAAGAACACTTTCTTTTCCATTTTCAGATATGATGGTCGAGGTCATCTGTATGATTTGTCTAAATATGACGCGGACAATGTTAAGGCAGATCCGTGGGGTCCCACAGATTCTGAGAAAGCTCTTGAGGCCGCTTGTGACGAGGAACGATACTTGGAATTACATGTGGATGTCGCGGAACAAGCTATTTACGAAGGTACGAATATCAAGGGATGTCAACAGTAAATGTTGGGGCATAAAAGTTTTTCAGTTTTCAGGCATGTCCGCATATGACCAGGAGAAGGCCACTGGCAGATCAAGAAGGATGGGTATACTAGTGCATACATGTTAAGTATTCTTGACTTTCTTTACTAATGGAAAATTATTTTCTTTTTTTGGAAAATTGAGTATCCTACATGTATATACTTAAACTTGGTTGACTTAATAATAAAAACTCTAAAAAAGAATACCTCTTATAAATACATTGCCCAACATGTCTTCTGGGGAAATTAGACTTAAATTGAAATTTTTAGAATTTTTGAAGCTTTTAAATTTCACAAAATGGCCCTGTTTTTCTTACTTGATTAATTGTCAGAAGGCACTCAAAGCATAAAAGCATTAAAAATTCCAATGCAATATAAACACTTTGTTGATTTGATTTATTTTCCGTTAACAGGTGACCTCAATGTGCTTGCTTTTCCTTATCCATTTTTTCCTACCTATTCTATGTTTGTGTTTTATATTTATGAAGTAATATTTTGACATATATGTAGAAATTACCATTTCCAGCCACTGCAGGTCTGAATGAAAGGAAGGGAAGTAACCCAGACTTGACTATAACATGCAAGTGTGTTCATATTTCCAGATAAAGGTTACTAGCTGTGCACTGTGGGTCTATTGAGCTGTGTGTATTGAACAACCGAGAATAGTGCATAATGTTGTATTTGTAAGTCTGAGACAGAGAGGAATCTGATATTTTCCCTATTCAATTCTACTGCCCACCACCCAAAGGGTGAAGTTGGGCAGTGGGGAAAGTATACTACATCTAGACATAGTAACAAGCTGAATTTTAATATTTATACGCTCAGCTTACTTAATGTATTTTTTGAAAAAAATGTTAACTCCCAAATACAATGTATAATTTCCAGAAGCTGTTATTTTTGATAGTATATATTATATAATTATACAATGTATATATACCCCCAAAATGTTTCCTATTAAAAAGCAGGTAGGACTGATATAATAATTTATGAACAGAAGTATATTTATTTTACACATAGCTGTAAAATTGCTTTGCCAGATTCAAACTTGGTAATTATTATTCTGTAATTGGAATAAGTTTGAAATGTCCGTTAAAATTATACCCAGAAAGATCTGTAGTTCGGAGTTAGGCATTGTTTGTTGTTTGGATTTTAATATTCTCCCTTTGTTTTTCTGTTCAAAGAGGAAGAATGGAAGCGTTACTATGAGGCTCTTGGTGGAACTGGGTACAGTGCTATCGGCTTTAGTTATGATTACAATGCTGATGGTTCAGCAGTCATGGTGCCTGGTGAATACGGTAAGTTCAAGGTGTTTTTAGACAGTTGAGTGAGTTCTCTACTAGAACTACACTACTCTACTTGTTTGGCGGCGCAGGGTTCGAATCACCCTCAGATCAAATAAAAATCGGAAAATTTCTGAGTGGATTTTTCACTCGGTCGCCCTATGTGGAACAGTTGCCAGATACTTACCGAAGGGCGGGGGTTTGCTCCGGGCAGTGAGCTCGGTTTCCTCCCCCACTAAACATGGCAATGCCGCCTTATAAGTGAAATATTATTGAATGTTAACTAAAGCATCAATCAATCTATGATGTTGGAATTCAACCTGAAGCCTGCCATTCTCCAAAATGAAAAACTTGTTTCTTGACCATGTGTAATTGCTGGTTTATTGGGTGTCTAATTTTAATGAAATTTGACAACAGTGTGTCCAAGAGATGCCTTTGTGGATCAATCTTTGTATACATGTAATCAAAGTTTTTCTCTTTAAATTATTTCAGTTAAAGAGGAGGATTATTTTGTTGCCCCGGCTGAACTCAGCGTTCCCAATAACATGGTTCTGGTAAGTGGTCCAACTACAAATACCATCTCAAACTAATATTTCATCGCTGTATGTGGAAGAATTGACAGGTACTCGCCAAAGGTTGGGATTTTTCTTTAGGAAATTAGTCGGGCTTCTTCCCACACTAAACCTGGCAAAGCCGCCATATAAGAGAAATAATCTGGAGCGTGGTGTAAGACATCAATCAATAAATCAATCAATAAGTAATTGATTTTCTGAAAAGTTACCTGTTACCTATCAGTTTGTTATAAAAAAGAATCAACAATTTCTTACTGCGATTTGAACCCGATCCTATCACTATCAGTGGAAAGCGTCTATAAGTATGTGATTTGTGCCCAAGCTTAATTATTTTTTTTTTCAGTTTATATTCACAGCCACCGTCTAGAATTTTAAGAGGACTTCTTTTTTTAGTTAATTGCTTCGAATTGTAAAAAAGATTTCAATACAGTTGGTAACACAAATAATCCTTAGTCTCTTTGACAGAACTCCCATAGGTCTCTGTTCTGAATTGACCTCCTTAGTTCTGCATATATTGGCGATGTAAATGAGCTGATTTCAAACCATATATGGACAATAGCTGTTAGAAGTCTGTTCACATTTAAAGTAAAAGCAGGAAAATCATGAGTGATTCCAGTTAACAATGTTCATTTCACTTAAACTTGACTACGCTAAATAGAGGGTTCCCATCTCGGGTAACCAAATGACTGCTGACGTAACCTTTGAGAAACAACATTTAAAGATGTAAAACAGTTTTACATGTATACCAAAGCCCCAAGTAAAGATGAAGACAAATTTTGCCATTCCCCAAAAGTAAAATGTTTCTTTTGAAATCTTTACTCACAACAGGTGCCTTCTTAGCAACAGTATCGACGTACAGCCTGCAAGTATAGCTAGCCTTTTTTTACTGATATTTTTTAATAAGAAAAACGTTTATATTTTTAGCCTCAAACTGTGAAGGAGAATGCTATAATTGAGAAAACAGCCAATTTCATCGCTGAGCATGGAGCCCAAATGGAGATTATGATCAAAGCTAAACAGAAGGATAATCCACAGTTTGTTTTCATGGAACATGACCATCCAGTAAATCCTTACTTTAAACACATGGTGAAAATGATCAAAGGCGGCAAATATAAACCTCAGTTAGAAACCAAACCTACTGAGGCAGAGAGACAAGACAGTAAGTAGTACATAACTGTTTGTATTTCTCTGTAGTTGATAAAGTGTAAAACACTTGATATGAATAGACTTTAGTTCGGCCAGTGGATGGCGTCGCAAATTAAAAACTTCAGTTCAAAGAGAAATTGAAATATTTTTATTTCACTTGAACACACTGTGTGGCAGGGTTGCCAGGTATCTGCCAATGGACCGGGTTTTCCTTGTGGCAAAGAGCCCTGTTTCCTCCCTCCACTAAGCCTAATGGGTCTCAGGTGTAAATCCCACTCAGTGCAAAAAAAAATGGAAAATTTTCTGACTGGGTTTTCGAACGATGTGGGATGTTACCACCTGAATGTTTTGGGTCTCCTCTGGGCACAGAGCCCGGTTTCCTCCCACAATAAAACTACTACGCCGCCATATAAGTGAAATAATCTTGAGCGCGGTGTTAAACAGCAAGCAATCTGTAGTTGATCCAGTGTAAAAGGCTTGATATGAATGACTTCAGTTAAGCCAATGGGTTATGTTGTGTCGCAAATTAAAATCTTCAGTTCAAAGAGAAATTGAAATATTTCTGTGTTTTTTTTTTCACTCAAACATCCTATGGGGCAGGGTTGCCAGGTATCTGCCAAAGAGCCCAGTAAATCTGGCAACGTCACCATGTAAGGGAAATAATCTGTGGTAAAATCAATCAATCGTAATGTGGCTGATGACGTGTGTATTTGTAGGTTCATTCAGTGCTGATGAAGATGATGACTCCCCAGGCTATCTCCATCCCAGTCTCATGTCCTCATCAACTGTAAGTCAACAGGCTTATACCACCGGGCCGTTTCACGAAGCCGTCGCAAAGTGCGATCAATCGCAGTTGCCATGACGTCGTATCTCTTAACTATGGTATCCATTGGTAACTAGGCTGTGAAACGAGCCCCTGAAGTCTATGAATGGGGAAGTGTGAAACATCCCATTACACCATATTCATATATAGCCACCATTCGCCTGCTTATACTACATTATGTTTATATGCGGTAGATTTTGAAATTGTCACCGTTCACGCCAATTCAAATAAAAAATAAATTCACTCTCCACTTACTGGACTATAATTGACACTCCCAGTTACTGCAATTCGGAGAATGCATTTGTTCTTCTGAAAGAACCGGGACGCGACTCTGACATTTCTACTCCTATCGTCTCTAACAGGGCTCCTTGTCTCATTTTCAACTATATGAAGTTCGCCATCTTTTCTTATGCATTCCATAATAGTTCATACGAGGAAATTAAAAAAGAAATGATTAATCGAGAAAAGGAGCTGTTTATGGGAACTTCTGGACCAAAAGGTGTCAGTGCGTCATTTCACACATTCCCATTCATAGAATGGTAATACATATTTAAAAAAATCACTGGCCTCTTCATCTTTAAAGATACATATAGTTTTCATCTGGTTTCAAAACAGGTTTTGGTCCTTTCATTGACATTCCTGAAAGAGAAAGAAAGATTTAAAATACTGAACTCCTATAGGGTTATTTAGGTCACCTTTATAAGACCATGATCTTTGATGGAGCATGTGTACATATATGAAAATCCGTGTTTGAACTAGTTATGCTGCTGTGCGCCTAAATGCATTATTAAGCCAGTTTTGGAAGACAAGGCCTAGGGGATATACACAAGGACTCTGATGTTCAAATTTATATAGCATTGACAAAATATTGTTTTCCAAAATGTTAAAACTGTAACCCCCCACCTATTATATGTTTCAGGCTGCAGCTAGCAAACCAGTACCCAAACCAGTGGTAAGAGTTCATGAAACCTCATATGGGGACCTGATTAAATCTGTGACCAAAAGTTTTATCAAGACATCACAATCCAAATCTGAGTAAGTTTTATAGGCCCACATCAGTTTTAAAAGGACATTTATTTCCACATCTTCTATCAAGTGAAGTTCAAACTGTACTTGAGAAATTAAAAGAACGCGATGAAATCCTATCTTCCAACCAAAATAAAATAGAACTACTTACAGCTGAAGTATCGTCTCTAAAGATCAACCTATCTAAACGCGTTGAAATCATTGAAAAACTCTCCGATGAAAATAAACTTTTACAGGACAGACAGGAGCAGTACAGTCGTCGCGACTGTGTGCGTATTAGTGGTCTTGAATTACAACCAAACGAAAGTACTGATGAAGGAATATGCAGACTGGCTGATGAAATGGGAATTAGCATTAAAATAGATGACATATCTCGGTCTCATTTTATTGGGAAAGATAAGCGACAAATAATAGCTAAATTTGTTTCGTACCGAAAACGCTCCGAGTTGTTGTATGGAAGGAAAAAATTGCGTGACATTAGCCATCTGTCTGGTATCTACATAAACGAAGACCTCACACGACTTAGATACTCTATGTTTAAAACCTTACTGCTGCTTAGGAAAGAAAATAAAATCCATTCCGTGTGGACATTTGATGGTAACATATTCTTTCGGAAATCTGAAGACGGGGAACGACTGCAATTATCTAGCTACAAGGAATTACTTGAACTGACCGGCAAACTTACTCCTGCCACAACACCACCAACTTAACCGGAAAACTGACAGACTATCTCACCTGACAACATGTCTTGTTGTGTTTCCCTTTTTAGTGTTTTCCTACCGGGTGTCTTCCTTTGAGTGCATTTATGCAAATGTGACCTTTCCAAAGTGTTTTCTATGTGTCTCCCCATTAAATGCTTTCCTACTAGAACTGAGTGCCTTACTGCTATATGTATATTTCTTGAGTGCCTTCCTGCTACGTACTTTCGTATTCTGTGCCTTCCTATTATGTGCTTTCGCATTCCGTGCCTTCCTGTATTTCTATTGAGTGTCTTCCTGTTAAATGTCTACCTCTTGAGTACCTACGTGTTGAGTGTCTACTTTTTGAGTGCAAACCTGTCGAGTACCTTTATATTAAGTGCCTATCCGTTGAGTGCCTTCCTGTCGAGTGCCTACATATCATGTGCCAACCAGTTGAGTGCCAACCTGTCGAGTGTCAACCTGTCGAGTGCCAACCTGTCGAGTGCCAACTTGTCGATTGCCAACTTGTCTAGCGCCAACTTGCTGAGTGCCAACCTGCTAAGTGTCTACCTGTTAAGTGTCTACTCCTTGAGTGTTGTCCTGTTGCGTACCTACCTATAAAGTGCTTATCTGTTGAGTGCCTTCTTCTTGAGTGCCTTCAATGTCAGAACTTACTAAATGAGTGCCTACCAGAACGTCTACTTCCTCAGTGCCCCCATGTTGAGTGCCAACTTCGCGAGAACCTTCCCGTTGAGTGCTTTCCAGTTAAGAGTGTCTTCCTTCTTCTGAGCGACTTGTCTTTACTGCTTCATTCCCTTCTGTTGTCGGAACCCTCCCGTTGAGCTCAATCTCTTCCTACTTGACTATGCCCCGCTATTGGCCTTTTCTCGTCCTGTGCATCCCATACTTGTCCTACCATGGCCACGGCTCCTCTATGTATTTATTCCTTTCTTTGTGCCCAAAATACAATAATTTTGTGAGTCTATCGATATAAGCTTAATTCTCGAACGACTTTCTACCGAATTTGTCCCAAGACAATAGAGCCATAGCTGAATTGACCTAATTGATCTATTTGATATATAACCAATATTCAGATTGCAGCTTCACGTAATTCATGGGAATAAATTTATTGCATGTTGCTTAAAATTCCCTAATATTCATCTAATTTTACTTCTATATTGATGACACATAATTGTACAGAATATGCTCTTTGATTTTCTTACCCATATCCTCACTGTTTATAATCATGCTTGTACATGTACATGTATGTATACTCTGTTTTGTATATACACCCTGTGCTAAATCCTATACTAGTTTGTGTAAAAACTCGATCCTCTCTTTTCTCCCCTCTCACTTTACTTCCGTTTCTCTTCTATAGTACAAATATACATGGCATTGTTCTAACTAAACACCTATAACCAGCCATGCGTACCACTGATATGGTACACCAAACTTGTCTCTTATCATTTCCATTATTCTTACTTTATGTATGTATCTTCCTATATTTCCATAACAGTACATCCTTCCTTTTGTTTTTTGAAATTGTTGTTAATCTTTTCTTTGTATCGGATTTGGCCGTCCTCACCTCGTCACTAGCTGCACATACAATGCATGTCTATATTACATTGATGGATAATGGGTGACTATCTAGCATTGTATCGTGCGGCGATTGGTCTCTTTGCTTGTGTTTTTTGTAAACAACTCACCTGCATGAACCAGAACTCCCATAAATTTTCCAAAATGTTTATATTGCTTTCAAGTATCATCTTTATTTCCCGTACGCTTATATACAGTTCCCTACACTGTTTAATCCTGGTTAACCTAGCTATAATGTTAAGTGGCGATGTGGAGACAAACCCCGGGCCAACCAGAGATGTCTTGTCTCTCGTTCATCTAAACGTGTGCGGATTGCGGAACAAGTTAGATGATGTGTTCGCAAATCTAAACGAATTTGATATAATAGCAATCACCGAAAGTCATTTAACTCCACATGTACCCAACAGCGCTATCACATTATCTGGTTTTCATGAACCTCTTCGACAAGACCGTGTCCAGGCTTGGGGGGGCGTTTGTGTATATATTTCTACAAGTCTAGCTTTTTCTCGCCTGCCTACCCTGGAACATCGACATCTTGAACTGATCTGGTTAGAGGTTCATGATCACCCGAAGTGTGTCATTGGGGTCCTGTATAGGCCCCCAAACACGGAGGTCGGGATGTGGTCTGAAATTAAAAACAACATAGAAGCCGTATTAGATACCGTAAATCACTTAAAACATCGACACCTAATTCTTAACTTAAAATCCGACACTTCGAGAAGGCTGGCTTACTTCAAAGGAGGGCGCCAGCTGAGAGCTTAATCACTTGCGGAAGTAGGCATGTTGTTTGGCTCAGCGTGCGCCATAGATGTACTAACAAAGCGCTGTCTGCGGACTGAAGACCAGATTTTCTCTAATAACTATTCGAAGATTCCCGAAATTCGCTTTTGGAATAAGGAAATAAATCATTACGGAAGTGAATGTGTTGTTCTTGTCAACGGTAAACTTATGCTATGGTTTTCTTCTATGCGGTCTTATCCTTTTACATTTCGCTGGTTCATGTCGTATTTTTATGTCATCCCAAAACTAACTGTCCCCTTCTCACCAAATGTTGAATTAAAATTTTTTTGATTTATATCATTAAAGCAAGGTGCACATATAAAAAATGTGTTTATCTCCGCCGGTCTATATTTTGTACAGCAGTTTCGTCAGCACCATTCCCCGTTCAATTCTTTACGTTTACTGTAGGCACGTCCATCTATCAGTTTCCCGTGAAGTGTTTAAACCATCGTTATTTTTGTATTTATTTAGTTACAACTGGTCCTTATTTAGTTATAACTGGTCCATGAATTACGATGCATGAATAATGGGAATTAATGGCAGATTTTTTATTTTTTTTAGAAAGCGCTTGCCGACACTACGGGTATCCGATCAGTTATCGTACACTTTTGCCGGTTTTTCAATGCTAAAATTTACATCAGTGTTTGCATTGACAAGAAATTCCACGGAAGTGAAGCTGGGCTCAGTCGACTTTTGTTGAAATAGTTTAATTTCTCCCAGGATTCTGAAATAAAGTTTTAGGGACCGAACATTCACCCACTCGTCTGCATGTTTTTGTAGAGTGACGGGAACCAGTTATCGTACATCCAACGTTGAAGCTGTTGTGACGTCATTTCTCGTGTTCGAAAAGTCCCCGACACGGCCGAAGTCGACTATTCTTGGGTCGGCGGACAAATGTAACTCCACAAAAAGTTGTAATTATATTTGAAGGTTTAAATTTTGCAAGAAGATGCCTCGATACGTAAGCATGTTGTCATCGGCGGGAAAGCTTAATCGCTTAATTGGTTCTGTACGATAACTGATCGGATACCCGTAGCGTATCATTGGAACAGTTTAATACAACAAAGGGTTATTGCCAGTATGGGCGGGGTGGTAAATGTCACTCACTGTCAGAGAATTTTCATTAAGCGAAACAGCCAATAAGATTCAGCAAATAGCTGACCTTCAACCAATCTATAGTGTTTTGCTGTAATCAAAATCCACATATTAAACTGACTGGCCCCATGTAGCCTACCGTTCGAAGGCGGAGACTCGATACATTTGTTCATACGTTGAGTCACTAAATAGATCACATATTGCATTATTGGATCTTACAAATAATAACGAAAACGGTTTTCGAAGAATTTGATCTGTAAAATTCTCAAATAGTTCTTATTCTTGATCATGTTTTTGGTTCCTGTTAGTGTTAATGTTTCTTGTTTCACTTCCCCGTCGTCTGTACGGAGATTACAAGCCATATTTCGATCAAGTCGTTGCTCTGAAAAAATACTGTAGTCTGTAGGCTAAAACTAAGTCTGCATCCGATGAAACCATAGCACCACGGCCGTAATGTGTTATAGACTATAGTTGTATGATGAAACCATGCGACTGACAGTTTCGAAATCAGAGAAGATACAGCTCCATAATTAAATATTCATTTTTTTGTTTTAAGATTTAAATCGAAAGATACCGTATTGTCAAAGTCACTTTAATTTCGCTGCGGCGAATAGCGAAATTCATACCAAGTGACATTCAAACAAAGCCTGGTGAAGAAAAAATATACCGATCTCCTGAACTTTGGACTTTCTCCCCCCCTTTTGAAGGACAATAGAATATTCCAACTGGCTTTCTTCAACTCGCCAGAAACGCGTGTACATTTCCAGGGCAAACTTATAAAACAGACTTATAATAACATGGATTTACCGATGTTTTACAAGAACGTATAGATACAAGGTAAAAATGATATCAACAACTGTGTAACCATTTCTGAGGCCAACTGAATAAAAACACTGAGAAAATGACGGTTTGACCGATACCAATATGGCAATAATACACATTTGAGTTTGACGCGTCAGTTTTTAGCCACTTTCTTTCTTTTTCTTTAAGTTTTATAACGGGATTCAATTTTAGAAAACCAACCAAATGTAGTAAGGTTCGGATTTTGATTTTATTGAATTTATGTTTATCTGTAATTAATAACTCACAATACACAAAAGAGTGCATTCAGCCGGCCGGTAAGCGACTATCAACACAACCCAGCGACAGGCATGAATACCCTGCAGTGAGCTCGTTAGTGTCACTAATCGATTCTTTGTTCACCAATCCCTGGGAAATAACATCAGCCGCCCTTATCGCATGACCTTAGTTGGAAACAAAATCGTCTAAATTCTACGTGATTTACGGTAAATATCCAAATCACAATATAGTACTAACAGGTGATTTTAACGAAAACTTACTTGACCAACGTAAAACCAACTTACTATCTATTGTGGGATCTTTTGGTATGTCCCAATTAATTTCGGAGGTGACAAGACCAGTCTCGGGTACACTTTTAGACCCAATTATATGTAATTGTAGGGACCGAATAACCGATTTTGGAACATTACCTAATTTCTGTAGTGACCATTGTGCTGTTTATGTTCACATTAAATCCAAAATTGCCAAACAACAAAACTACTCGAGACTGGTCTGGAATTATGATGCCGCCAATTGGGACGAGTTACGTTCTTCACTCTCTGAAATTGATTGGGACCCTATGCTTATAGATGACGTGGATGAATTATGTACCAGAATTTCCCAAAAAATACTTGAGTTAGCGCGACAATATATTCCTAACAAGAGAGTTACCATCTGTCCAAGTGACAAATCATGGATAACTCCCAACATAAAAAACGAAATGAAATTACGTAATAAACTGTATAAAAAGTGTCGTAGGTTCCAATCAGAAGAAAATTTAAAATCATACAAACGTCAGCGAAATCGGGTCAATCTTTTGGTTAGGGAGGGCAAACAAAATCACCAAAAAAAAATGATAGACAAAATTGAGAATGGGAATAAGGGTACTAAATTTTGGTGGAAAATCTGTAAAGCTGTTTTGGGAAATAAAAATGTCAATGTTTCATCCTTACCACCTCTAACTAACGATGGAATCACATATTTAACTAAAAATACTGACAAGGCTAACCTCCTAAATGAATATTTTGCGAGCATATGCTCAGCTGGAAACTCTGATATTGTCCCTCCCAGTATACCATCAATCGATGAAAACTTGCTTTCTAATATAATCGTGGAACCTGAACTTGTACTGAAAGTCTTGTCATCTATTGACACTAGCAAGGCCACTGGCCCAGACATGATCAGCCCACGAATTCTGTTTGAAACCCGCTCACAACTCACCCCCATCCTATTGAAATTATATCAACTTTCTCTCAACGAAGGAATATTTCCTCAATGCTGGAAGATTGCAAATGTAACGCCTATTTTTAAATCCGGGAACCACTCAAATACAAGCAGCTATCGCCCTATTTCTCTTCTAAGTTGCCTTAGTAAAACATTCGAGCGAGTTGTTTGTAAAAATTTGTTTGATTTTTTAAAGCTCAATATATCTTCTTGCCAGTATGGGTTTTTACCAAACAAATCAACCGTATCCCAACTTATTGACTTGTATGACGATATAGCTAAGGCCTTGGACGATGGCAAAGAAGTATTTTTTGTCTTCTTTGACATCTCCAAGGCCTTTGATAGGGTATGGCATGACGGTCTGATTGTTAAACTGGCGTCACTTGGCATATCTGGTCCGCTTTTGAAATGGATCAAGAGCTACCGTAAATCACGTAGAATTTAGACGATTTTGTTTCCAACTAAGGTCATGCGATAAGGGCGGCTGATGTTATTTCCCAGGGATTGGTGAACAAAGAATCGATTAGTGACACTAACGAGCTCACTGCAGGGTATTCATGCCTGTCGCTGGGTTGTGTTGATAGTCGCTTACCGGCCGGCTGAATGCACTCTTTTGTGTATTGTGAGTTATTAATTACAGATAAACATAAATTCAATAAAATCAAAATCCGAACCTTACTACATTTGGTTGGTTTTCTAAAATTGAATCCCGTTATAAAGCTTAAAGAAAAAGAAAGAAAGTGGCTAAAAACTGACGCGTCAAACTCAACTGTGTATTATTGCCATATTGATTATTGGTATCGGTCAAACCGTCATTTTCTCAGTGTTTTTATTCAGTTGGCCTCAGAAATGGTTACACAGTTGTTGATATCATTTTTACCTTGTATCTATACGTTCTTGTAAAACATCGGTAAATCCATGTTATTATAAGTCTGTTTTATAAGTTTGCCCTGGAAATGTACACGCGTTTCTGGCGAGTTGAAGAAAGCCAGTTGGAATATTCTATTGTCCTTCAAAAGGGGGGGGAGAAAGTCCAAAGTTCAGGAGATCGGTATATTTTTTCTTCACCAGGCTTTGTTTGAATGTCACTTGGTATGAATTTCGCCATCGCCGCAGCGAAATTAAAGTGACTTTGACAATACGGTATCTTTCGATTTAAATCTTAAAACAAAAAATGAATATTTAATTATGGAGCTGTATCTTCTCTGATTTCGAAACTGTCAGTCGCATGGTTTCATCATACAACTATAGTCTATAACACATTACGGCCGTAGTGCTATGGTTTCATCGGATGCAGACTTAGTTTTAGCCTACAGACTATAGTATTTTTTCAGAGCAGCGACTTGATCGAAATATGGCTTGTAATCTCCGTACAGACGACGGGGAAGTGAAACAAGAAACATTAACAGGAACCAAAAACATGATCAAGAATAAGAACTATTTGAGAATTTTACAGATCAAATTCTTCGAAAACCGTTTTCGTTATTATTTGTAAGATCCAATGGCAATAATGCAATATGTGATCTATTTAGTGACTCAACGTATGAACAAATGTATCGAGTCTCCGCCTTCGAACGGTAGGCTACATGGGGCCAGTCAGTTTAATATGTGGATTTTGATTACAGCAAAACACTATAGATTGGTTGAAGGTCAGCTATTTGCTGAATCTTATTGGCTGTTTCGCTTAATGAAAATTCTCTGACAGTGAGTGACATTTACCACCCCGCCCATACTGGCAATAACTCTTTGTTGTATTAAACTGTTCCAATGATACGCTACGGGTATCCGATCAGTTATAGTACAGAACCAATTAAGCGATTAAGCTTTCCCGCCGATGACAACATGCTTACGTATCGAGGCATCTTCTTGCAAAATTTAAACCTTCAAATATAATTACAACTTTTTGTGGAGTTACATTTGTCCGCCGATCCAAGAATAGTCGACTTCGGCCGTGTCGGGGACTTTTCGAACACGAGAAATGACGTCACAACAGCTTCAACGTTGGATGTACGATAACTGGTTCCCGTCACTCTACAAAAACATGCAGACGAGTGGGTGAATGTTCGGTCCCTAAAACTTTATTTCAGAATCCTGGGAGAAATTAAACTATTTCAACAAAAGTCGACTGAGCCCAGCTTCACTTCCGTGGAATTTCTTGTCAATGCAAACACTGATGTAAATTTTAGCATTGAAAAACCGGCAAAAGTGTACGATAACTGATCGGATACCCGTAGCGCTTTCTAAAAAAAATAAAAAATCTGCCATTAATTCCCATTATTCATGCATCGTAATTCATGGACCAGTTATAACTAAATAAGGACCAGTTGTAACTAAATAAATACAAAAATAACGATGGTTTAAACACTTCACGGGAAACTGAACTGATAGATGGACGTGCCTACAGTAAACGTAAAGAATTGAACGGGGAATGGTGCTGACGAAACTGCTGTACAAAATATAGACCGGCGGAGATAAACACATTTTTTATATGTGCACCTTGCTTTAATGATATAAATCAAAAAAAAATTAATTCAACATTTGGTGAGAAGGGGACAGTTAGTTTTGGGATGACATAAAAATACGACATGAACCAGCGAAATGTAAAAGAATAAGACCGCATAGAAGAAAACCATAGCATAAGTTTACCGTTGACAAGAACAACACATTCACTTCCGTAATGATTTATTTCCTTATTCCAAAAGCGAATTTCGGGAATCTTCGAATAGTTATTAGAGAAAATCTGGTCTTCAGTCCGCAGACAGCGCTTTGTTAGTACATCTATGGCGCACGCTGAGCCAAACAACATGCCTACTTCCGCAAGTGATTAAGCTCTCAGCTGGCGCCCTCCTTTGAAGTAAGCCAGCCTTCTCGAAGTGTCGGATTTTAAGTTAAGAATTAGGTGTCGATTTTTTAAGTGATTTACGGTATTTGAACAATCGACAACAGCGTGTCGTAATTAACGGCACAAGCTCTCTTCTTTTGCCATTAACTGCTGGTGTACCTCAAGGATCTGTTCTAGGACCCTTGCTATTTCTTATATACATTAACGATTTGCCCAATAACATTTTGAATAACATCAAACTTTTTGCCGACGACACATGTCTCTACGTAATATCGGATGATCTGCAGAGTTCTGCTGAAAATTTACAAAGAGATATGGAGTCGTTGGAAGCCTGGGCACAATCTTGGCAAATGGACTTTAATCCACAAAAAACGAGGTCACTGACAGTCTCAAGACGCAGATCTCCTTCAGATCTCACTTGTGTTTTTCAAGGATGCACCATTGAATCTGTGGTATCGCACAAACATCTCGGGCTTAATCTGAACAGTCTCGGGAATTGGAATCACCACTTAAACCAACTTATTGAATCAGCAAATAAAAAATTATCCATGTTTAGGGGCCTAAAATATCAACTTAACAGAAAGAGCTTAGAAAGCATGTACAAAAGCTTTATACGCCCATCTTTTGAGTATGCTAACGTAGTGTGGGATAATACATGTATCTCTGACCAGCAAGCCAATACCTTGGAAAATATTCAAAAAGATTGTATCCGAGTAATTACCGGACTAACCAAAAGCGCAGCATCTTGTTTTCTGTACCAGGAATCCGGTTTACGCACATTAAAACATAGACGCAAAATCCAGCGACTTTTAATTTTTCACGATAACCTTAATAACCCAGACAGTAGACTTAACAATATTTTACCCCCTCCAACTAACGTACGTAATCCATACCCAGTCAGAAACAAAAATCAACTAACTTCCTTCAGGTGTCGAACTGCAAATTACAGCAAATCGTTTTATCCACAAACTCTGCGTGAATGGAACGAGTTACCCGAACCGATTCGATCACAACCTAACAAATCTAGTTTTAAAAGTTCACTGCAAAAGCTTTTCCCTATACCAAAAGTTCCTCCTTGGTATTACGTTGGTCAACGTAAAAGTAACATAATACACTGTCGACTGCGCAATGGTTGCAGTTCTCTGAACGAGGACCTATTTAATAACTTCATTTCTGATTCCCCAAAATGTACATGTGGATGTTCTATCGAAAGCGCTTCACATTACCTACTTGTCTGTAACAATTTCGTACTGCCGCGCACGCTTATGATTGACCGGATACGGCTAAATGGTTATGCAGGCGATTTGTCACCTACACTGCTACTGTACGGCTCTCATGAATTAAGTTTAGATATGAACAATTATATTTTCGACTCCGTTTGCAAATTCATTACACAATCAAAACGTTTTTAATACCAAGGGACCAATTGTGTGACGCGGTCTGGACGGCCAACAACAACATGTTTTCATTTTTTTTTTATAATGACGACTATTGTATGATGTTTTCATGTTATGTACGTAAATCTAGTGACTGTTATGGTTTGTATGTGTCCGTGTAACCTATCCTTTGTGTTCTTACGTTTTGCTTCTGTCATATGTAAACAACTGTTTTAAGTATATGTCAAAACCTTTATATATCTCAGTAATGAATGTATGCGGTCTATTATCTTTAATTGCATATTTTTTCCCTATTTTTCTTAACATCTTAATCTATAATCGTTTCTTTGATAATTTGTACAAAGTTTTCTTCAGCAATAGTTGCCATCATTGTGATTACCATTCATTTCATGTCTATTTCAATTATTTGACCTTTCTTTGAATTGTTGTACAAAATAAGCTGATACAGCTTACTGTGCACAAAATAAAGCATATATATAAAAATAAAAAAAAAATAAAATGAATTAGGGGCCTCCGTGGCTCAGTAGGTAGAGCGTTAGACGCTCAATCCCAACAGCCTTCCACCAATGGGTCGCGGGTTCGAATCCCACTCAGTCCAAAAAATTGGAAAATTTTCTGACTGGGTTTTCACTCGAACGACCTATGTGGGATGGTTGCCAGTTACCAGCGGAAGGTCGTGGGTTTCCTCCGGGCACAGAGCCCGGTTTCCTCCCACAATAAAACTGGCAACGCCGCCATATAAGTGAAATGGCGTAAAACACCAATCAATCAATCTAATGAATTAGTTTTTATTTTTGAAGCATAATCTCTACTAAAAATGCTTATTTAAAACGTTCAGTAACAAATAGGCGGAGCAAAACAAACTGTCTGTTCACTCGTATCAATTTATAAAAAAAACAGAGGTGCGAGACCTCAGCGAAAATGTGGAAAATCACTAACTTGTGAACGGTTGTTCAGGCCTTTTTTCCGAATTTTGTTTATGTACCGACTGACAAGAGGTTTAAAAATCTAAATAATGAAACTTGTGAAAGCAGCCCATCAAAATGACAAATTCAAAGGGAAGATTTCCTGGATCTGACCTTTGGTCATGATTGCATGAATTGGCAATACTTCATTGTTTGCGAAGGAGCTGAACTATAGTGTACTGCACTGTAGCTTACCCTTTGCGGACTGTGATGTTGAAGAGCATGTGATTGTGAGCGTCGCTAAACGTGCAATTATAACAAATGGCCTTAATTGAACCCTCAATGTATACGGCCGCAATAATACAGACAAACTTTCGACTTTTTTTTCGGGCCTGCTCTCAACGTCACTTGATTCTCAGCACCATAGAGACCTATTTTTCATGATACAACACAAAAAGCAAAGAATCCATAAATCTGTTCTTTGTCGTCTTCATAAAGACTTTATCAGAACCAGGAGCCTGTTTCACACAGTTTTCACATAACTGCCATAGCAATTATCTCTACAGTATGGGCTGCTATGGCATTTACGTAACAACTTACGCCACACCTCTTTGTGAAACCGGCTCCTGTTGTTTATTCTCCATTGGGGATTGTATGTGTGCTTACATGTATTAAAAGTTGTTTGAATGTTGGTTTCAGAAGTCCCAGCGTAACCCCGCCACCTCTGGCACCCTTTGTGGCCCAGGATGTGTATGGGCCTGGTCCTGGTAATGTACCAGCACCCCCTGGTTTAGAGCCTGTCACTCTTCCACCTGGTGTGGTCAGTAGTGAAGGTATGGTGTACTCGGGGAATCAAGAGAACCAGCATCATCACAGGTAAGTGTTCAACTAACAGCTGGTTATTGGGTAGAAAGTAAACCGTTATATCATATTGTCAATGGTTTCCACAAATGCTTATGAGTGAGTGAGTGATTGGGGTTTTACGTCCTGCTCAACAGTATTTCGGTTATATGAAGACGTTGTCTCCTTGTGACAGGGCGGATTTCCACCGCTCTTTTAGGTGCTGTCTCACCGAGACGACTTGCCGAAGACAACCAGCAAGCCCCCTCACCCAGTCACAGTATACTGACACCGGGCCAACCAGTCGCTGCTCTAACTCCTATTGCTGAGCGCCAAGCGAAGCAGTAACAGCTACCACTGTTACAAATGCTTATGAGTTAGACTGATGAATGGTTTATGATGCACTCAAGATTATATGCAAGGTTTATTGTGGGAGGAAGCCAGCCTCGTTGCCTGGAGGAAACTCCTGACCTTTGGCAGGTACCTGGTAACCATTCAACATATAGAAGTCTTATTTGAGTCTCCATTTGTCCAGCAGCTCCTCAAATTGGGATAAAATATGATTGACATATCTTGTCGTATAATTATACATTGTAAACCTTTAAAAAGTCTGTGGTTTATGTGATTATGTAAGGGGATAAAATAAGTCCTCTGGGACTTCTAATCCAATCATATCTTTATGGGACTTTCATTAAAAGTTTGATTTAAAAAAATGTTATCCTGCATAGTTACGTTGAATGAGAGTGTTGCAATTTCAATGGAAACCCGTAACTCTGGGGGGGAACTTAAGCCTCCCATCAATAGTTAGTCTAAAACTGAAAAAATCCTCTTCGCAAATTGCCTTTGCTGGCTTTTCTCCAAAATAAGAATAATATTGCTGTCAAAGGGTTTTGTTTGTTCATTTTTTTTTACCATTGAAAGCTTTTTGTGCTGACAATGTTTGTGTATTATTTTGCTAAAAAAAAATACAAATTTTGTATAAAATTTCTATCTGTTTGCCAGAGAAACTGAGGAGATAATTGTGCCCCAGATAGTCCCCCCTGCCCCTGATGTCCAGCCAATCATAGACAGGATGGCCCTCTACGTCGCTAAGAACGGAGTTGACTTTGAAACTGTCGTAAAGAGCAAAAAGGATGCACGTTTTGATTTCCTTCACTCCTGGCATCCCCATCATGCTTACTATGATTTTCGGAAACGTCTACATTTAGAGGTGAGAATTGGATATATTTGATTAGCTTAAAGTCACACTGGCACAGCGAAATAAACAAGAACGATCTTTTTAACGAGGATTTATTTAGACAAATTTCTATGATTGTTTTTACTGAACCATGGTTTCATTGACTTTTTTTTTTTTTTTTTCCAGGAACTAGAGCAAGAAAAGTCGGAAGACGATGACAACAAAAATTCAATCAAAGGTATAGAAAAATCTACATTGTACAAACATTATATATAAACTGGAGATGGCAGCTTGTCGTTCAGTTCACTCTGTGAAGAAGCTGTGGGTGGAGCCTATAGATCAAAGGACACAGTTTATGTTTTTCAGCCAATGAAAATTGATTTCGGTTATGCCCGATAGTTTTGTGTGTGGGTTATTTGAGCATTGGATTGTAACTAATGCAGATCTACTGTATATACTTTAAGCTTTAAATCAATGCCTTATTGAACCATATTTAAGTGGCATGATTGTCAAAATTCAACCTTTTTTCATGAATTTCGATTTTCAGAAATTCGGTGTCTGAACTAGGATTGATATTGAAATAAATAATGACTAAGTTTATAATTTATATGAACTGAAAATGTGTTAAATCACAATGCAAATGAACATAAGTGTCCTGTTGAACATAAGTTAAGTTTGAATTCTAAATTTCTCAGTTTATTGAGGTGGTCTAGAAAAATATACATGGGGCTGTTTCTCAACATGTTTGCGCCCGACGTAACTTTGCGATTGGCTGCAGCGTAATGTTAAAGGTACATGCATATGTTGTCATTAGAAAAGTTTTGAGAAAACACCCCTTGATCTGTTTCTTATTTCAGGTGTTAGTTTTAAGTTAAAAATGAAGGAAATGGAACCGCCGCCATTGGACAAGAGGAAAGCCTTTGACTATGAAAGTAGTGATGAGGAAAATACAGATACTGGTAAGTCGACGTTATGTATGTTACGATAAAAATTATCTTTTTTTGTTTACACGTTTAACTCCGGTTTGATTAGCATTTCACCTATTTGTAGTTGTTGGAAAGTTTATTTTTACGAGTAAGACCTGGAGCCTGTTTCACAAAGCGGCGTAGCGTAAGTTTTTACGTAAATGCCTTAGCAACCCATACTGTAGAGATATGTTAGTATGAAAGTTACACAAAAAATACATCTATGCCGCTTTGGGAAACAGGCCCCAGCACATACAAGGATTGGGATGTTTGACTGAGAGCTAAGCTGTTTCCCCTGTGCATGGGTAACTTTTGCCTCTCAAGGTGGTAAGAAAAGTATCTTGCTGGCCGTCTGCTGTGAGCGTTGTAGCTGCTCCCTTGACCATGCATACCTTTCAGCTCAGCCAAATCCCCCTGTCTGCGCTGAGTTTAAAGTGAGATTGAGATAACCTAACAAGTACTAGTAGGAAGATGAGCGCTGTGTGGTTTTAATATGTAGTAGGACATGAGTAGTGAAACCATTTTGGTCAAATCACCTTTTCACTCTTTGAAGTACCTGTCTAAGGTATAGGTGTTTCCTCTGATCAAATGGGTGGTTTCCTCCCCGACCTAACTGGGCACCTTCCAAAAAAAACAAAACAATGAAAACGACACTACGATAATTAAAACGGCTACATTGAATCCTTGTCAATTATTGATATTAAAATTAATTTATTGTAAATAATTTATTTTTGTTTAGTTTTTTCTGTTTTTACTTCTGGCAGAATGGGTTTGTCTTGGATGGGACAATGGAAACTTTTATCTACTGAATCAAGCAATAATTCATTTATTTTAGATGGTGTGGAAGGGAAAGAAAAAGTCCCCACTCAGTCAGAAGATATACCCAATCCACCTACTGTACAACCTACAAAAACCACCCCACCATTATCTATAGATTTGGAACGCAAACAAGGTACAATGTAATATTGTATTCACCTTTATGATAACACATTTGACAGATCACAGATGAAGCATACATGTATAAAGCTGTTTTTCAAGGTTGATGGGAATAACAAGGATACGGTCCCCTCCCTCATTTTAATCTTATTTCATCATCATTTGTCCCCATATGTTTACGTTCTTTTTATTTTTGTTCTCAACTCTAGCCGAAGACAAGGTAAAAGATCGTCTGGCTTTGGCAGCTCGAGAAAAGTTAGCACAAGCAAGTAAAGAGAAACAGATGCAAGCTGAGAGGAAGAGAAAGGCAGCTATGTTCATCAACCTTCTCAAGTCTGGAAGTTCAGCAAACACAGATGAAAGTAAGTCAATATCTGGTAACAATTGCAATTGGATAGCACCCTACTTTATGGACTATTCATATGATTTCTAAATGTATGTTTCCCCTCACTAAATGTTTCGTCCTTGCAAATAACCTGGTTTCCTTCCTCACTAAACCAGGCAACGCCACCATATAGTGAAAGAATCTTGTGTCCATCATAAGACAATCAATCTGCTTTATGGAAGACTGCTGACTTTAAAGCTAATTTTCCCCGTTCCTGTGGGGCCTGTGAAGGTCAGGTGTTTCTTCCCGGCAATAAACCCAGCTTCCTCCTCCCACTAAACCTGCCAACACCGCTGTATAAGTTATCTTGAGTGCGGCGTAAAGCATCAATCAATTTAATTTTTCTCTTTGAATTGATGATCTCATCAAAGAACAACTTCAGGGGCGTTTAAGACTATCACTCTGTGACTGTCACATAATTGTAATTTACGATGTTTTATTTATGGTTATGAATTTACAGAAGGGGAGAATGGATCTGGTGATGGCAGTAAACCTAATTCCAGACCCAGCACTCCTTATGGTGTTGTGAACTCAGGGAAATCATCTCCAGTCAGCAATGACTTCACTTTAGATGCCATCCCCCGGGCTCCACTGCCCAAAGCTTACTATGGGATACCTTCATCAATGCGACGACAACAACGCTCCCCAACACCACCATCAGCATACACTGGAAACAGGAGGTATAAATGATGTTACCTTAATCTAAGTTTTATTATCGATTTTAGTAAATCTTAAATTTATTCTCATTGCTTTTGTAGTCAATAACCAATAGAATGAAATCGTTTTTCTTCAAGTTATTTTGATAAACTCTGTGGGCTACCATTTAATGTTTGTGTGGATTTTAAATCAGTTGATTTTCGAAATCATAAAATTTGCTCATTATAATTTTTTTTATTTTGTTTGCATATAGGTCAAGATCTCGTTCCCCCAGGCGTTTTTCACGTTACCCAGATCCCTCCTCCCAATACAGATCAGAGAGACGAAGGTCTCGATCCCCGAAGCGACGTCCTTCCCCTCCACGCTCTAGTGCTTTTAGAAGATCAAGGTCTCCATCATATAACTCCAGTAGAAATTCCAAACACAGAAAAAGTCGCTCTAAATCCCCCAAACATTCCCGACACTCACCATCACATTCTAAATCCAAAAAGAAGAAACATAAAAGATCTCGGTCTCGTTCCAAGTCCAGGTTTGTCATTATTTTTGTTATTTATTTTGTAAAATAAGTGTGTGGTAGGATTGTAAGTAGAATTTTCAATTATATAGGAACACATGGAAATGTTAAAGTGGCATGAGCTGCCGAAATTCACACTTTTTTCATAATTTCTGATCGTCACGACAGTTTACAACAATACTTCATGGTACATTTTCGAGGCTAGAAGCACTAAAAAGCCTCTGAATTATACGTCTTGAGAAAAATAGCCAATAAATTTTACATTCTGTTATAACGTCAAAATATCAACATTTTGGCAGCTCATGCCACTTCAATAAGTTCTATAAAGATGCAGTAATTCAGTGTGCCATGACTGACTTGTTTTTATAATGCATGGCATTCAGACAATCAAAGGGGTCTCAGTGGGGAGAGCGATAGTCTGTCGCTCTGGCACAGGCCTTCCATCAATAGGTCACGGGTTCGAAATCCCACAAAATGGAAAGAAAAAAAAATGCGAACCTCATTTGCCCTGTATGTAAGGGTTGTGAAGAGTCTGCCAATGGTTGGCGGTTTCTTATTGGCAAGGAGCCTGTTGGTCTCCGCAACTAAACATAGGACCTGCATATAAGTGAAATAATCTTGAGTACAGTGTAATACATCATTCAGCTAGAACAATAACTGGCTCATAATCATCCGTACTTGACTTTTATAATTTCTTTATTGAACAAAAAAATTATTAGTCACCTTTTTTGGTATTATTTTATTCATGCAGATCACCAAGTAGAAAATCCCATACCAAAGAAAGTCGCCTTAACAAAAAGGACAAAATAGCTACAGTTCATCAGAATGGTCTAAAGTCAGCTAAAAGGTAAAAATGTGGTATTTGTTTCACAAGTGAAAGCTTATCACTGGATACCATAGTGAAAATGGGGCCTCGCTTACTTATTCTGTAGAGTGATAATCCCTCATTGCTTTTGTGAATGAGGCACAGGATCAAATTCCAAAAATTTCTGAGAAGATTTCCAACTTGATCTCAATCCGAACAGCCTTCCACCAATGGGTCGCAGGTTCGAATCCCACTCAGTCCCAAAAAAAAATTGGAAAATTTTCTGACTGGGTTTTCACTCGAACGACCTATGTGGGATGGTTGTCAGTTACCAGCGGAAGGTCGTGGGTTTCCTCCGGGCATAGAGCCCGGTTTCCTCCCACAATAAAACTGGCAACGCCGCCATATTAGTGAAATAATCTTGAGCGCGGCGTAAAACAACAAACAATCAATCAATCCAACTTGATCTCTGTATGTCGAACCCTCGGGCTGGGGGCGGTGTGGTTTTTGCCATAGCCATTTTCGCCTACCTAGCATGGAGGAGAATTAAGTATGCCAAATACATTAGTCTTCCTGATGTTCATATGGTCTGTGGAGGTTTTAATGTTAAAATATAGGTGGGATGGGGTATGATCTTTTGGTCAGTTGGTACTTTTGTCACCATATAAGCTTAGCTGTTGAGTGTGACGTTAAGCCCCAATCAATCAATCATCAACCGTATGTCGAAGAGCTCTTGTTCTCTTCAAAGGTCGGGGGTCTTCCCCCTACTATACCTGGCAACGCCGCCATATAAGTGAAATAATCTTGAGTGAAATCAAAATACAATCCAATTAAGATTCAGCGTCATGGCTACTGCAATTGATTGGTGATACGATGGCTTTGTCAAATAGGCTCGTGGTCTGCTTGATCAAATCATGATGTATTGTATATCACTGTGGGCACCATAAAAAGCATGGATCTTACATTGTTTGATTGTTTGGTGTTTTACGCTGCGCTCAAGATTATTTCACTTATATGGCGGCGTTGCCAGTTTTATTGTGGGAGGAAACCGGGCTCTGTGCCCGGAGGAAACCCACGACCTTCCGCTGGTAACTGGCAACCATCCCACATAGGTCGTTAGAGTGAAAACCCAGTCAGAAAATTTTCCAAATTTTGGACTGAGTGGGATTTGAACCCGCGACCCATTGGTGGAAGGCTGTTTGGATTGAGCGTCCAACGCTCTACCTACTGAGCCAGGGAGGCCCCCGCCACAATCTTACAAAGGCGTCCATAGCTACATCTGACATGTTTTCTATAGTGTCACTATACTTACAAGATGCTTGGTCATAGTCATTTTTCTGACCATGATGAGAGTAGTTTCTCTAGAAAGCTCCAAAGTCAAAACCTTTAGAAAATTGGATTGTTTTACATGTTTTGATGATGTCTGTTGCCTAGGTCATCATCGAAGGTTGAGCCTATAGATGATGATTATATCACAGTGATAGACGACGATGACCCCCCTCCAGCCCCTCCACCAACTACAGACCTCAACCATAAAATTTCACATGTAAGTCAAGAGTATTGTTGGGTTGCTTTCACTAATTTTGCAAAAGAAGACATTTGAGATATTTTGATTGTTTGATGTTTTACGCCTCAAGCTTATTTCATTTACTGTCGGCCACTTATTGAGAAGATAAATTAACTAAATAAATGTGATAGCGGACATGGTGGCAATTAGGCAGTAAAGATTGTTTTATGTTTTTCATCGCATCCATCATGATTTCCTTTTCGGTGGCTCAGTAAGTGAAATAACCTAGAGTTTGTCGTAAAACATTATTCAATCAAACGGGGTTGCCAGATTTAGTGGGTGAGGACAACAGACTCTTTTTATCCTTAAGAATCCCCCAATCTTCAGCGTGTACCTGGCAACTCTGCCACATACGACCATCGAGTACAAAACACCCTGAGAAAGTGGGGGTCTATTAAAAGATGAGACCGTCTTATCGATTCTACCATTTTCTTTTCGCATACCTCATATCACATGGGGTTGCCAGTTACCAGCGGAAGGTCCTGGGTTTCCTCCAGGCACAGAGCCCGGTGTCCTCCCCCAATAAAACTGGCAACGCCGTCATATAAGTGAAATAATCTTGAGCGCTGCGTAAAACACCAAACAACCAATCAATCCATCATATCACATGGATTCAACCATAAACCCATTGACCAATGGTTTTAGCAATACACAATTTCAATCAATGTTTTAATGAAAGATATTGTTTTTTTTTTTATAATTACAGGAGAAAGTGAACAAAGTGCGTGCAATGTTAAAAGAGACTAGAAAAGCTGTGCTTAAAGAAGAAGGGATCATGGATATTGACTTATGACACCGGTTTTAAACTATTTCAAATGTACTATTTTTATTATTGAATGTCTATTAAATGTCAATCTTACAAATGTACACTA
The DNA here is from genome assembly GCA_963971465.1 of Lepidochitona cinerea. Classification (NCBI taxonomy): domain Eukaryota; kingdom Metazoa; phylum Mollusca; class Polyplacophora; order Chitonida; family Tonicellidae; genus Lepidochitona; species Lepidochitona cinerea. The sequence goes on from OZ020561.1 coordinate 28,371,323, forward strand.
AGTTTTGATTGCGTTCATTTCTATAAGGTGTTTATGTTTAACTTTAGGGGTTATCTACTCTAACATTTCCAACGCCAAAAATAGCCATTGGTCTAAAATCTAATCTTGTTCAGTCTAAAGAAAATGTTCACATTTTCTGACTAACTTACATCAGATGTACATGTATCCGTCAACCTAATGAAATATCATAGGTTTACTTTATTACAACAATTTATGATGGGGTATAAAGGTCTAAATGATATACCTCTTTTTAACACAATTAGAAACTTGTCTCCATGGTTATTTTAGACAAGAAGATTTTCCCTGTGCCCGTGTGTTTTAGTGTCCATAAATATCTATCAAGCCAGACTGTATAAGATGGGTGTCGTGTACCATCAAAAATCAATCGATGTTTTGCTCCGCACTTAAGGTTATTTTACTGAAATTGTGGTTGTGAAAACCCCAGGTGAAACCATCTTCGCTTACTCTGTAGGGATATTCTGACACAAGCCTTCCATCGATGTGTTGCGAGTTTGAATCCCACCAAATGCAAGAAAAATTCTATTAGCAGGGTTTTCACACGATCACCTTATATGGTAGAGTTGCCACTACTTGTCAGGGGTTTCCTCTAGGCAAAGAGCCTGGTTTCCACCACTACTAAACCAGGCAATTCCCCCAAATAAAGCAAATAATCTTCACTCCTTTGAAAACATCAAACAATCAATCTGTTTTACAGGTCAAAGGCTTTTTCTTTTCAACTTGGAACTTATTGTTTTCTTGTTAATAACGTCGAACTCTTCTATTCACTCAATGATTGAATTTTTCAAAAAAAATTGAAGTTTGACCTAGATTGATTTGTTTATTTGTTGCTTAAAATAACTTACCACCTACATGTAAATGTGTTGCGGTTTTTCATTGGCCTCCAGATTAGTAGATTGGTTGATTGATTTTTAAGCCGCACTCAAGAGTATTTCACTTACATGGCAGCATTGCCAGGTTTAGTGGGGGAGGAAACCGGGGGAAACCCCCACCTTCGGGGAGTACCTGCAGATTAGTAGAAAAAAAGAAGTAATCATTCTCAGATGAAAGGCCTCAAGCAAATTTTCTACTAAAAAAATATGTTTATGGGCTGGATGCAATACCGAATTTTGCACGCTGGCAATTTGCCGAGAAAGATGACGGACACAGTGCCTTGACTTAACCAAACCTGTTTGATGTTGGTCAATGCATTCGGATGAGCTTCAGTCAAACCTCCCTAGAACACAGAAATCAACGGGTACAATGAAAAGAGGAATGTTTAAAGGCCCACTTGCCGCTGTAGCCTGTTTGACATTTGTTTAGAAAACCCATTTGCCGCCCCTGACGCTTGTAATCAATTCAGCCGATCTGCTTAAAATTTGGAGAGTAGGGCCTATATTTACATCACTAGCTACCCATCCTGCCTTCCATCTCTCATACCGACCATTACAAACACGATTTCTCGAGAAAAATTCAAACAATTATTTTCTTTTGGCCACGACTGTCACTGCATGATCACTTAGAATTGTTCTATTCCCTTTCTTCTGTGGACAACTTCGTTCACATAAATAAGACCACACTCCCAGTCATTTAACATTAGATATAGCCTATATATAGGCCTATATGGTGATTATGTCCAATGTATAATGAGCAACTATAGTTTTCAAACAACCGTTATGTCGGGGAACTAGCCGAGAAATCTGGGCTCCCCCTTTTTTTTCCGTAGATCCAGCCAAATATAAAATAAGTCGCCCTTAGACCGAAAATCCAGGCTAGGCGGGGGGACATGCTAGCTACTTGGCTTGTTGATGTAATTTTGTGTTTACCTCATATATAAGCCGACAAATTAACAACCTTCATGTATATAAAAAAAAATGTATTCCTTTGATGCTGTTCCATAAATCTCTATAGCCTTGGTCCACTATACGGCTATATAGGTTATTAATGCACTATCCTTCAACTTCATTTAGATAGCCTACAGTATAAAAAATAGTCATTTTGGAGTCAGAAAGCCGGACTACATTGCAAGCATTATCATATACCGCAGGCAATGCTTGTAATGCTAGGTCGCAGGGCGTTATGACCACGTGACTGCAGAGACCATGTGATCGTGACAATTCAACATGTCGCCGAAACCTATGCGATCTGTTTTCAGCGTATTTTTCGAATACGATACGCCGAGAATTGTCCACATACAGAGTAAAAAAGTCGGTGTCATCAACAGATTTATTCAACTGGCCATTATTGCTTACGTTATTGGGTAAGTCGTGTCATGTATACCTATATAAACTGCACTTGTAATTGTATTTACCCTTTGGAAAACGAAACTGAAAGGTATCGGCATTAGACCAGTGCATGGGCTTAACCTGTTATAACTTATATTAAACTGTTTAACATCAATGATTTATTACGGAATTAGCAGATTATTGTACTGCTGTAAACTCGAGTTGGTCTTCTTCTAGTTCCAAATTTGCAAACTATATGGAGAACTAAAGGAAGGGTCGAAAAATGGGGTGATTCTAAAGAGTTACCGGTACAGGTTTTAATATAGCAAGTCCTCCAGCTCTGTTACAGTGTTACTGTTAGCCACACATCATCAATATACTTTGGCCACAGAGTTTGGATATCTGATCATATCTCCAGCTAGTACCTGAGTATATTAGACTTAATTATACAGATCAAAGCAGACCTTGTCAGCTAGTTTTATTGTTGGAGGATAACTAGGGTCTGGGTTATTTCCGACGTAAGTTTAATGGTACGGTAACTATCAAGTCACCATGCATGTATGAGGGGGGAGGGGTGGATTCTTGTAAGAAACAGCCCTTTCCTTCTATATTTATAATCACTAAAACACACGGGCACAGGCAAAATCTTCTTGTGTAAAATAACCATGGAGACAAGTTTCTAATTGTGTTAAAAAGAGGTATAGGGGACCTATCATTTAGACCTTTATACCCCATAAATTGTTGTAGCAAACCAAACCTATGATATTTCATTTCACAGGAGCTTAGCCTTGGTCAGTAGAATTTTCTGGAATCCTTTTGTAACACATTGACAATGGTTACGCATCTTAACTATGGCAAGAACATCGGTGGACTGAGATTGAACCCCATAAATTTTGCTTCCTCCACCCCCCCCCCCCCCCCCTCCCCCCGGCACAGACCAAACTTTCCTTATACATGTACATCCTGACAGCCCTGTTTTCATTCATCATTTTTGGACTCGGTGAGTTGACGATATAGTCAAATGGCCAAAAGAGAACTTATGTCAATTCTTTTTTAAGTTAGTGACTGTGTAGATGTATAATATAGACCTATCTATTATCCTGACTGGCCTTATTTATCAAGTTATCTTCAAAGCTGGGGGTGATGGTGACACTATATCTATAACCCATGTTATACACTGCTGTACTATCATATTGACCCAGGTCTCTTTACTTGACAATTAGGCCATATTGGCCTTAATCAAATATATACATGGTGAAGTTTCATAAAGCTTGTGCTGATGTTCCCAATAAACATAGGGGCCTCAATGGCCTAATAGGTTAGAGTGATCGTCCCTCAGTCCCACACAGACCGTCCATTGATGCTGCGCAGGTTCGAATCCCCACTAAGACCAAGTGGAGTTTTCACTCTGTCGCCGTATTTGGAAGAGTTGCCAGGTACTCGCCGAAGATCGGGGGTTTCCTCCAGGCACTGAGCCTGGTTTCCTCCCCCACTAAACCTGGCAACACCGCCATATAAGTGAAATAATCTTGAGTGCAGTGTAAAACATCAAACAAACAACCAGCGTTGTAACACAATAATATAAGTTAAAGTGGCGGGATCTGCCAAAATTTGGATTATTCAGATTGTTGTTTTGAAAGACTAATTGTGTGTTCAAAGTACCTTGAAAAACTAAACTAGTATTTTAATGTTGAAAATATCAATAAGCCGGTGAATGGTGTGAACTGAAGATGTGTGCCAATAACAACAACAAAAAATTCCAATAACCGGGATGTATGAGCTAAATTGTAGGGATTTTGTTGCTTATATAAACAGCATTAATGTACATCATCCCCAACATAAGCTGAAAACTCTTAGCCTCTTCTGGTCCCCTATATTTCAAATTTGGTACCTCATGTCAGTTTAAATAATGCTTGAAACAGTAATCAATTAATCATTTGCCCATTCTCTTTCATTTAGATTTGCCATCGTTTATAAGAAAGGTTACCAGGAGTTTGATGATGTACAAAGTTCAGTGACCACCAAGGTGAAGGGAGTAGTTTTCACCAACCTAACCGGTGTAACAGGAATCGGACAACGCATCTGGGACGTGGCAGATTATGTTATACCCTCCCAGGTAAGGTTTCTGAGCACTTGGATTTTTCGATCACTGTATGTGGAAGAGTTGCCAGATATTCACCAAAGGTCAGGGTTACCGGTACTCGTTTCCTCCGGGCATGTACGATGTTGCAACGTTGAAAATGTACATGTCTTCGCTATTTAAATTTCGTAGAGGCAGTAGAGAGAAAAATAATCCCTTGAATTTTGTATGTTTTGAGTCCGAAATCTCATTTGTGTTTTGCTCAGTAAGTACAGTTACACATTCTTGAACAAAGGGGGGCCTTGGTGGTCCAGTGGGCTAGAGGGATCGTGCCTCAGTCCCTTCCATCATTGGGCGCAGGTTCAAATCACGCTCCGACAAAAAAAAATTGACAAATTTCAGAGTGAATTGAGCATCGTTTAACATTGAAATACCGACATACATGTATATGCATAATATTATTTTCAAAAACCTTATTAGCTGTATTTTATATATTTATGACCCTGGCATATTTTATATATTTTATATACATGTAGCTTATGTGTTTTTTCTCTTCTTTCAGGAGAATGGTGCTTTCTTTGTCACAACTAACGTGATCGTAACACCCAATCAAACGCAAAGTACATGTGATGAGGTAAACTATAATTATGTTAATCAACCAATCAAAATGATCTTTAAGTACAAGTATCCGAAACCTAAGCAAGTCTTCATTTTATGCCGTAATATATTGCTTTAAACTTGTTTTGATTTATGTTTTTGAAGTTTTTTTTGCCATTTTTAGCAATTGTTAGTCACACCTTAGAAATACACTAACTATATCACCAGATATCGTTTTGTAATTTAATCAAAGGCAGCATGCAACCTTTCAGTAATCATTTAATTGTTATTATCGTGTGCTATGACTCAAGGGCTATCTCTCAGATTTTTACTTTTGACACATTTCAATGTTAATGTTATCTGGGGTTTGTTAGGAAGCTATAATATTGATATTTTCTGGTTTTATAATTGATTGATTGAGGCTTTACTCAAGATTATTTCATTCATATGGTTGTGTTGGCAAGTTTAGTGGGGCAGGAAACCCCAACGTTCGGCAAATACATGGCAAGTTGGCTTCTAAGGATCCTGCAATATTGATATCTTCTGAGTTTTTTAGGGTCTTACATTCTTGATATTTATTGGGTTTTTTTAGGATCTTCCATTATTGATATATTTTCTTTAGGATCCTACATTATTGATATTTTTTAGGATCCTACAATGCCTGGTATTCTCTGCACAAAGGACAGTGATTGTCCTGAGGGGGAGCCTGTCGTCACTGGGAATGGTAATTGAATCGGTTATTGTAGCAAATAATTTTATTTCCAAGTTATTAAATATGCTAACAAGAATTGACAGCTGGAGATATTTTTAGTTGCTTGCTACGGTTTTGACTTAAATCAGCTTCTTTCACTTTCAAGGGCCCTTGACCTTGGTGGCTTAGTCGGCAGAACGATGTCTCTCAGTTCGACACGGGTGTACCATCAATGGGCCGTGTATTTGAAACCTACTTAGTTCAATCACCAAAGCTTCCATCAGTAAAAATAACACCATCCTTGTATGCCCAGGGTTAAATTCTCAACAAGCTCGCCTTTTACCCCTGGGCCAACTGCGATTCAAAGCCTCGTTTTCTGGGAACGCCCATTTACTGTCAAACCAATCAAAAATTCTCTTCTAAACGTTGGAACTCTTCAGTTTTGGAGACACGTTTACATATAGTTCATTATTTGAAGTGTAAACCGAAAAGCCGTCCATGTTTGTTTTGAACACTGCCTGGATGCCTATGTAACACCGATTCTGATTGGTGAAATTTCCGCCACAGTTCTGTGGCCGAACCAATCGAAGTCTACATGCATATTAAATTAGAAAATACGGATTTGATTCCACTTGTCCCACGGGTAAAGTGAGCGTGAGTTTTAATGCTGGGGAACCAGCATGAAATGAAATAACACCTTCAAGCAACCATTCAATAATTCACAAATCAAAAAATTGTTTAACTAACTAACCGATTAACCGGCGCCATCTGTTTATGCAGCACCCAACTACACACTGTCCACGACCATCCAAATAACAATAACACCCTATACAAATATTTTTTTCTTTGTCCCCTCTAGGTGTACGAACAGGATTTTGTGTGAATTCTACTCAGAACACAACAGTAAAAGTATGTGAGATATATGCCTGGTGTCCTGTGGAAAACCCAGCCGATCCTACACTGTAAGTTAACATATATTAATGAAAAATACATGGGCAGAGGGAACATCTTCCTGACTTAAGTTTCTAGTTGTGTTAAAAGCGGGTATGTCATTTAGGCCTTTGTACCCAGTCATAGGTTGTTATAATAAGCCAAAAGGGAAAATATGTAATTTGGTTCCTAGGTAGAGCGTTGGACGCTCAATCCAAACAGCCTGCCACCAATGGGTTGTGGGTTCGAATCCCACTCAGTCCAAAAAAATTGGAAAATTTTCTGACTCCGTTCTCACTCAAACGATCTATGTGGGATGGTTGCCAGTTAGCACTGGAAGGTCGTGGGTTTCTTCTGGGCACAGAGCCTGGTTTCCTTCCACGATAAAACTGGCAACGCCGCCATGTAAGTGAAATAATCTTGAACACGGCGTAAAACATCAAACAATCAACCATTGGAGCAAGGAAAGTCATCAATGGTCATCTGGAAACTTCATCTTTATACTTGTACATGTACATGCATAAACAACATATGGAAAATTCTACAGACTAAGGCCAAGCTCCTGTCAGTCGTCAACCTAATGAAATATCATGGGTTTAGTTTATTACAACAACTTATGATGGGGATATAAAGGTCTTAAGGATATGCCTCTTTTTAATACAATTAGAAACTTGTCTCCGTGGTTATTTTAGACAAGAACATTTTCCCTGTGCCCATGTGTTTTAGTGATGATAAATATAAACGATATTTGGACATATCCCTTTAAATCCTTCCTTGAAACTGTGAACCATAAATGTGGTAAAATTATTGTTATGGTATTAATATATGGAACAGCTTACCAAAACATGATGTTTTTGTTAATTGGGGGATTCGTTCTTGATTATTTTGTAAAGGATGAGTTTTTCAAATGTTGTGTTCTTATATGCTTGACAGACCAAAAGAGCCAGTACTAAAAGACTCCAAAGGATTTACAGTCTTTCTTAAAAACAACATAGAATTTCCAAAGTTTTCAGTGAAAAGGTAAGTATAACAATATCATTGGCCCATAAATAAATTATAATAAGAGTTTATATGCTGATGTTCAAATTCTATATCTGTATCAGTCCTTGTTATGTACCTGTGTGTTACTGACTAAGGGGTCTGTGGCCAAAGATACCACTAATTAAAGGAACTGTATAATTATATAACGAGAAAAACATGTAAATGAATGAGGGAGTATCAAACGGTGACTTAGATAGCGTAGACAGCATTGTTTCCATAAGAGAGGCAGTGACAGACTTGCAGCGCACCCAGTGACAGAATATCACGTGTTAAAGGGGAGTAATTTATTCCCGTTGTTATTGTGGCTTAACCGGTTTTTAATGCTAGTAAAGTTAAATCAAAAACACATTTATTCAGTCTGCTCTTATGGATAATTTTGGTATCGATTTTACATATATCTTATGGATTACCCATAGTTCATTACATAACTTCAGAAACATATGCAAATCAAAGATTCAAATTCCAATCGACGCAAAATGCAAGCTTTTTAAAATTCTGCTGATCTCTGCTTACACCTCACATAAGGTCTTGCACAATGGGCGATAGAAACTGAATACTGTCTACTTTATCTAAGTCACAGTTTCATACTTTCTCATTCATTCACTTCTGGTATAACTGATATTGAAAATAATGCACGAGTCACTTCTACTGTCAGGCGCTATATCCCGAGTCAAGCCAACAAGTTGGTGATATAATAATAAGTCATTAGCACTTTCTCTTTTTGCCTCAGTCATTTAAGTTTCATGTTGTGTAATAACTTTATTGAAAGCGAAACATGTAGCCATCTTTATTTTTTAGACGTATTCTTGAGTCAAGCCAACGCCCCATATTTACAGAGACTTTCTCTTTTAACCTTAGTCATTTAAGTTTCATGTTGTATAATAACTTTATTGAAAGCGAAACATGTAGCCATCTTTATTTTTCAGACGTAATCTCCCGAGTCAAGCGAATGCCCCATATTTACAGAGACTTTCTCTTTTAACCTTAGTCATTTAAGTTTCATGTTGTATAATAACTTTATTGAAAGCGAAACATGTAGCCATCTTTATTTTCAGGCGTAATCTCCCGAGTCAAGTCAACGACCCATATTTACAGGGACTTTCTCTTTTAAACCTTAGTCATTTAAGTTTCATGTTGTATAATAACTTTATTGAAAGCGAAACCTGTAGCCATCTTTATTTTTCAGACGTAATCTGCCGAGTCAAGCCAATGACTCGTATTTACAGAGTTGTCGATATAACTCAGTCACTGACACATCTTGTCCCATATTCCTTCTTGGTACAATTGTTGAAGAGTCTGGTAATCAATTTGAAGAAATGGCAGCGAAGGTATTAAAACAGTCACTTAACAATTGAAAGGGCAGTGCAAATTGCAAATCAAAAACATTACCACAAAAATACATTCACAAACGTGTCCAGCATTTAGAAACATACAGATAAATTATAATGTTATGAAGCTCACCTCAACTGTTAAATGCAATGATAAGCGGAAATCAAACAGATGTAAGGAGTCCGTCAACCAATCATTTGCAGACCTTGAATTTATAGAAGGACTAGGCTATGGGACTTTGTTGATATCCCTCTTGGCATCAATGCATTATTTGTGTCGGGGCGCTTTGGGGGCTCAGGCGGTTAAGGTGATTGTCCCTCATTCTGACAAAGGCCTTCCATTGATGTGGTGCATGTTCGAATCCCACTCAGACCAAAATAAAACTGAAAACATTCCGAGTGTATTTTTCACTCAATCGCAAAGAGCCCGGTTTCCTCCCCCACTAAACCTGGCAATGTTGACATATAAGTGAAATAACCTTGTGTGCTCAGTAAACATCATTCAATTAATCTATTTGTTTGATACCACCAAGAACAAACTGACCTCGAAGATGGCTGCTCCAAATTATCCAAAATTCCATGCCTGTGTACGTTTCTTCACAGTAGCTTCTTATCTGTTGGTTGTGGGGGGGGGGGGGATACTGAAAAATACGGGGTCAGAAAACGGAATATTGGACGAGACGTCAGCGAAAGACCTAAATTGTGTGATATTCAGGCCTTCTTTCACAAAGTTGACGGTTTCATCAAATGCAGAAAGTGATCTACGAAAGCCATTTGCTATTATGTATGGCACGAGCAGACTAGACTGACATGTGTCTAGACACGAGTGTACAAGCCATGTATAGCAGTCGCCTTATATTGATCAGCACAGAGCCCTAATTTTGGAATATACAGTCTCCATGTGACTGCTTTGAACCAATCGAAAGGAGGTATTCAGTGTAAGGTGCGATAATATTAGTTACAGGGTTTGTTCGATTGGGGATACTGAGATACATGGGGTCAGTTAACGGAATATTAGGATAGGCGTCTGGAATTCAGTGGTCTCCCATTGGCTCATTTTTTTTACATTTTTACAAGAGGCTATGAAAATGGGTCAATAAACATAATATTGGGTGGGGCGCTAGTTTCATCACAGGACAATAAACTTGTGGGTAAGGCCTATTACAGTAAAACCTTTTCAATCACTAAACAACCCCTTCCTCTCCCAACTACAGCTAACACTCATCCCGAAATTAACACTACGATCGTTAACATGTACATTACCCTTCCTATTGCCCTAAGAGACTTGGTGGGTCAGCGAATGGTTGGTGTTTTTCTGCCAGCAAAGAACCATACAATGTACTTCTCACCCACTAAACTTGACGACTCCTTTTACAAGGGAAATAATCTTCAGTGTGGCGTAAATCATCAATCAATCAATCGTTCCGCCCTGTGATTATTATTTTCATCTCAAAACTCACAAGCGAAACACAGTCAACTTTTGGAGAGATTTGGTCATGTGACTGAGTTATGTCACACTTTCAATTTGATAGATTATTTTTCTGTGTTATTGATTGTTTGTTCTGTCTTCTATTGGTCAATCAACCCACGATCTAAAAGCTTTTTGTCAAAACATTTTGGCCTTAATTTGCAATGAAAGCCACTAACATATCCTATTGTATCCATAACACCTGTTTCAGTATCATTGTTTAGTATCTCAGAATGTTTTGTATTCATTATTTTATGTTTTGGACTTGGATTCCTTGAAGACATCATGAGCTGCCAAAATTCAACTTTTCTAATAAATTCTAGTTTTTAAAGCACCTTGAAAAAAACTAAAGGATTGGCATTAAAATGAAAAATATTGGCAAAGCCAGTTGCCCATAGGAACCAACGATGTGGGTTAAAAACGGACAAAATTCAAATTATCAGGATGTAGGAGTACATGGATTTGTTGTTGCTTATAACGCTAGCTGAGCGCATATTCCCAACATTTGTATGGGCGGAAAGCGCATATTTTGTAGCTCTTCATAAAAATGTCCAACAATTATCTAATTCTGTTTCACCAAGATTTTCCAGATTTTTACCAGCTCTCGCGACCTAAATGGTTACCTTGTACAGAATGCTTTAAGCCTAGCGCACACGAGAGGCGCCGGCTGAGCTGCCGGCCACGCGTAGCTGGAAGCTAAGCTGTTTCCCCCGCGTGGCAAGAATCTCACCGTGTGCGCACAACGTGAGCTGCAAGCTGAGCTGAGAGGAGGGATAGCCCAATTGCGTATACATGTACCTATTAAATGTGACCACTTAGAATATTACGTAAGGCAGGAAGTGATATTTATGTAGCTTAGTGAACTTGGGTGACCAGGAACTTGCCTCAGCCGAGAGCTCATCGTCTGCGCTGAAATCTGTAGCTGCTCCCTGGGCCACGCGTGCCTTGTAGCTCAGCCGGTGCCTCTCGTATGCGCTAGGCTTTACATAATTAAAAGCTATCCTCTGTTACAGACGAAATATTCTCGGGGTGTTATCAGATGAAGAACTAAAATCCTGTCGCTATGATCCTGAACACCCTAAGAGCAAATTCTGCCCTATATTTGTCCTAGAAAACATTACGGCTCTTGCGGGGCAAGATTATGGGGAAATGTCGGTCAAGGTATTAAACATTTCCTTTATCACAGTTCTTTCTTCTTCAGTTTTTGGTCCCAGTTAGGAGGGGTTTACTGTGGCAAAGAGCTTAGCCTTATCCCCCACTCACCTGCCAATGCTTTTATAAAAGGGAATAATGTTGAGAGCACCTTTATCAATTGTTTTTCTTTTATATTTGTCCCAGAATGAAGAGGGTTAATCACATGTAGGCAAAGAGCCTTGTCTCTCGCCCCCGCTCGCCTTGCAATATGGCCATATAAGGGAAATAATGTTGAGTATGGCAACCAAAGTCTTCAAACAGTAAATTAGCTGACTGCAGCACTCTCGGTCGCCGTATGCGGAAGAGTTGCCAGGTACTCGCCGAAGGTCGGGGCTTTCCTCAGGTCAATATGCCCTGTTCCTCCCCCCCTCCCTCCGCCACCATATTAGTGAATTATTCTTGACAACTCCGCCATATGCTAGTAAGTGAATTAATCTTCAGTGCGGCGTAAAACATCAATCAATCACTGCAGTCTCCCCCCCCCCCCCCCCACCATATCCCTCATCTACCCTAACACAACACCATGTTGTACTTCGTATTACCATTCGTGTTGTCATTCCTTCCTTGTCACACATGTACAGCCATAATAGGCCTACTTTCACACTATGTGTTCTCAGTATGAACCTTTACAACACAATTGCTTTTGCGCTGCCCTTCAATACTTGCACTATGTAAGACTTGCCATTAAATAACAATTCCAATACCATACTTCTTTATTGTAATTGGGGCCTATGTGGCTTAGTTGGTAACAGTGATAGTCCCTCACTCTGACACAGGCCTTCCATTGATGCAGCCCTGGATAAAATCCAACTCAGAACTAAGAATTATAGAAAACAGAGGTGCCATGTAAGTGAAATAATGTTGAGCGTGCCGTAAAACATCAACCAATCAATTAATATTATAATCATGTTGTTATTCTTTTAATATTACTATTCTATTAGAAGTTGTCATTCTGCAAGGGTTGCCAATTATCTGGCGTGGATTTCTGATAGCAAAGAAACTAGTTTCCTCCCCTACTAAACTTGGTAAGGTTGCCTTATATGAGTGAAATACTCTTGAGTGCCGCATAAAACATAAATCAATCAAAACTAAATTATGAGATGGCTTATGCAGAAACCAATTTTAGGTCAGGGGTTTATCTTGGACGCAGAGATTGTATTCCTCAAATATTGACACATGGCTTTCTACTTATGAAATAATTAGTTACATTTAAAAATAAGAAGGAAATCGTATTACACAAATATTTGGTCTGATACATGGCCAAAAAAATGTGTTTTATATCCTCAAATATTCTAACGTTTTGACAAATGTTTAATCCAGGGCGGAGTAGTTGAGATAATAATCCGGTGGGATTGTAACTTGGATTACAACCTGGAGAACTGCGTCCCGGAGTACGAGTTCCGGCGGTTGGACAGCAGTGATTACGCTATTTCTAAAGGTTATAACTTCAGGTAAGTGGAGTAAATACCAATTGAATAGGGTTCCGTGGAATGATCGGCAAGTCGTCTCGGTGAGGCAGCACCTATTAAATTCCAATTTTATCTTCAAGTTGAAAATTTACTTTTTCTCCATTCACTCCAGTCCCATATTTAATTTCATCTATCAGCCAAACACAAAAGGGACGTTATTTTATCATATTTTAGCAAACTTCACATAACATTATCCAATGACTATGGATATAAGCCAGATTGGTAAAATAACTTCTGAAGTACGTACATGTAAGTGATTATGCTATCTGTATAAAGGTAACTTCAGGTAAATTAAGTTTATATGAACTTGTGCCAGGAAGGGGAGATTACCCTCAATTTTCGGGGTAACTTTTTTCCGTTATTGTCACTCATAGCGTTTTCGACCCAATCCATGATAACGTTTAGGCCCCTTTTAATACAAAAAGGGTCAGAATAAGTGTAGATGACCTGTGTGAAAATACTGCAACTAAAATTTTCTTATATTAAAAAGGAAAAAAAAAGATTATTTGAAAAGTAAAAACTACAATTACATATATACAATCTTTGCCTTATTTACTGGTTCTAATTCTTTATTCGAACGTGATTGTTTGTTTGACTCTGATATACATGTATACTAGAAATAAGCCAGAATGACAAATTATGCTTTTCCACAAACTTTCAGGTACGCCAATTTCTACAGGGAGGATAATTCTCCACGGCGTACACTTTACAAAGCGTATGGAATTTTGTTTATCGTGAACGTGATGGGAAGGGCGGGGAAATTCAACGTCGTCCCGTTGTTGATGAATATAGGCAGTGGTTTAGCCCTGCTGTCTGTAGTAAGTAAACCATTATACGCGCCTCACTATTTCAACTTTTCTAATTCATTTGCCAAAAGAAACTTTTAATTTTAAAAGGATTTAGCGGTGGTGGGTGTCCTCCAGGCATAGACCTCGGTTTCCTCCCACAATAAAACTGGCAACGCCGCCATATAACTGAAATAATCTTGAGTGCGGCGTAAAACACCAAGCAATCAATCAACTTGTCTAATACCTTTTCCAAAAGAAACTAATTTTAAAAGGATGCAGCTGCTTAAATTTTGTTGTAATCTTCAGATTAGTGAATAAATATATCACAGATGAAGAAACACAAGTAGATTTCCCTCCCAAAAAGTACATTTAAGAGTTACTCAGGGAATTCTCTGCTGCTATTGTTGTCTGAATTAGCTAATTTTATTTCAACTTTTCCCCCAAATTTGGCAGCGTATGCCGCTTAAAATATTCATTTTGCTCAATATAAAGTTTGGAATTTTCTTCTCAATTTAACAAGTACAGTGTATATACATCTATAATCTTAAATATTCATTTTGCTCAATACAAAGTTTGGAATTTTATTATCTTTTTAACAAGTATATACATCTATAATTCTTATCCTTTTTTCCGTTTCCAACAAATTTTATGATTTTTGACCAATGAAAACCTGATTAACCCTGCCCGTTAGTTTATCATGTGTCTGTGTCTTTCAGGCTACCATTATCTGTGATATAGTTGTGCTGTATGTATTGAAAGCCAGAAAAATGTACAAGGAGAAGAAATATCTGAATGTCAAAGGTGACGATGCTTATGAGGTCAGTAATAAATTCCCCTTACAGTATGCTCCTTCATTATATTCCTTCGTTATATTCAAAAGCGGTATGTAGAATAGTTGCCAGGTACTTGTCCTATGCTGGGGGTTTCCTTCGAGCTAGAGCCTGCTTTCCTCTCCCACTTAACCTGGTCACACTGCAATGTAGGTGAAATGCTCTTTGAATGTGGCGTAAAACATCAATCAATCAGTCATTTTAGACGATAGATCAGGATGTGAGTCCCACCCTGTACCCCAGAGAATTTGCCTCTTCTTTGACTGAGTTTTCACCTGATTGCCCTTTGGGTTGATTTTGCAGAGAAGCTTAAGTCTGACTTGCCGAGGTCATTTTTGGGGGGATCCGAAATATTTTTATACCAATTTTGTGTAATTGGGCATAGTTTTTCAAAGGTTAATTAAGATAGGAGACATACACGGTCCTGTTTGGGATGGTTTT
Source organism: Lepidochitona cinerea (assembly GCA_963971465.1). NCBI lineage: Eukaryota > Metazoa > Mollusca > Polyplacophora > Chitonida > Tonicellidae > Lepidochitona > Lepidochitona cinerea. Next base: position 28,386,402 of record OZ020561.1, read on the forward strand.
CTATTTTGCAAGAAGGCGTAATTTATGTCAGGCGCAAATATGTAGTTACCTGGCCGCAGGTCTGTTGGCAATTGCCACCTCCATCAACGCCATGTCCCCACGCCGAGCATTTCAAAAGGATTGACAAACCCAGAATGTTGACTTTAGAATGTGTGACTAATATATCATGACGTCACAGAGTCATTTTGATGAGTTTGTTAGTAAATTATGCTAATGCTAACATTCAGAGAAGTGATCTTTTGCAATACATCTTTTTGCACACCCTTGTGACTCCCAAAAAGATTGTAATTTAACATAGCCAAGATACAAAAAGAAATTTATTTTGGATATTCATGTCTGGGAATAATATTTTGGACACCCTGGAAGAATGTTTTGTTTAAAAGACTATGCATAGGTTAACGCTAGGTTTGTAAAATGCTAAATGACAATCCAAGATTTTTTCCCTCACAGAGCTTTGGCACCATTATGCATGTAGTTAAACTGCACCTCATCGTGCCTATATCATCCCCTTGTTCTGTATACTTGTTTATCCTCCATCGGACAAAATACCTGCATTGGATTGGATCATATGGAGACCTGATATATTTGTATCAGGCTTCAGAGAGTTACTTCCCCTTCAACACACACCATATCACAATAGGACAACAAAATGGGACCATATATACAGAGACTATTATTATGTATTCCTATAATGTAGGGTGGCATGGAAAGCTAATAGCACTGAAAGTTTGCTTGTTTATTTAACTCGCCCGACTGCTGCTGAGATCTCTGCTGGTCAATCAAGCAACCAGAGTAGCAACAATTTCCAAGGTTTATAGGTAAATGATGAATATCAACACCAAACAATTATAGAAATAAATAGGCTTTTCTAGTAAAAAAAATGTTAATCATGTTAATATATTTTTTGCCAGTGTGACTTAATTTTTAAAAATATATATAGGTAGAACTGACCAACTCTACGAGGATAAACGCCCCAACATATCAGTCATTTAAGTAACCCGTATATGTAAGTAGGACGTTTATATATCCCGGATTTTGAAGCCCATTTTGAAATTGCAGCATTGCTTTGTGGCTTTGCACTTATCTTGCTTAGCACTTACTGGAGCGTCCACCTTTAAATCCCAACCGCTTTACATTACGCCTGAAACTGTTGATGTTTGGGTTGGTCCTGAGTGGTAGAACTTGGCGACCATTTTTATAAAAGTAGCCATAAAAGAGATTAATGTGAGAGTTTACTCGGTGTGTGTTGGGAGGTCAAGTTGTTGGTGATTTTGGGTTTTATTATCCAGGGGGCCGTTTCACGAAGCTGTCGCAAAGTGGGATCAATCGCAGTTGCCATGATGTCGTATCTCTTCACTATGATATCCAGTGGCAACTAGGCTTCATTTGCGATGCAACTGCTTTGTGAAACGAGCCCCAGTCCGTATAATCATTATTGTTATTTCTGATCTCTTTAGTTGTGGTGTTGTACTAAAAAATAAAGAAAGGGTGTGTATTGGCTTGAAATTTGTTCCCAAGTGACTTACTTTTGTATGCCAAGGGAAAATGACCATTATAGGCTTACTATACAGTGTCTTAAAAGCTTACAAGATTTACTTTTTCAGTAAAAACAAATTCAGGTTTTGTGATGGTAACCCCAATGATGACAATCTTTGAAACAATCAATTTATGAGTTATCACAAACAAGGCAGCATAATGCTGTAGTACGGCGGGGTAAATCGCAAAATGATCATGAAGCAGGGAGCAGCTTCACAATTAAAGTCATCACAATAATTGGATAAGCCTCGTAATAAGTACCTGTAGCTTTTTTGATTAGGTTGACCAAACCTTGACACCTCTACTATCTGAATCTACAGTGTATGCCTAAAGTAAAGGAAGGCAGCTTGATAACCATAAAGGCCATGACTTCCAACACAGAGGTGGATAGAATCACAGAATAATGTCACAACTCTACATTTAAGTATAATAGTTTACAGACCAAACAATCAACCAATAAATCTGTTAATAGGTTTACCATTTTCTGATTGTCATTTTACCACGGTAACGTATGGGCAAAGGCCATCCCCAGCCCTGAACAAAAATTCTTGACTTGCAAATCGAGCTTTATTCACTCACAAGGAGTATAGTCTACCCTACTTCTACCCCTCCCTTACACCCAAAATGACCTTTGCTTTCCTTAACCAAACCTTTGTAACTTAACTTCTAATGAAAAAGATTTTTCTTCTTTGTGTCCCTGCACCAGGGTGACTTTATTTTCAAAAATATATGACACCACAAAGTAAGGTTTTGTGAACAACACAAGCTTTCGACATCTATACCTACATCTTTATCAATTGCAATAAACATAGGCATGTATATCAAAAGATCATGGGTGCTCCGTGGTCCAGTGGGTTAGAGTGATCGTCCGTCAGCCCCACACAGACCTTCCATTGATGCGGTGTGGGTTCAAGTCATGCTCGGACCTAATAAAAATTGAAAATTTCTGAGTGGATTTTTCATTTAGTACTCATCGAAGGGCGGAGGTTTCCTCCGGGCAATGAACCCAGTTTCCTCCCCCACTAAACCTGGCAATGCCGCCATATAAGTAAAATAATCTTGAGTGCGCCATAAAACATCAATCAATCGATCAAAAGATCATGTTTTTCCTAAAAACTTTGTGATGTGGCAACACCAGCATATATGTGAAATAATCTTGAGTGCAGAATAAATACTTCCACCCGCCGACGGCAAACTAAGCTTTTGACAGTCGACATTTTATTTTATTAAATAGTTGATACTTAAGACTTACTTTATTTTAAGTATTCATTGAGTTAATCCTCTTTAAAACCTTGGTAATTCCTGTAATTTTTAAAACCTATTTTTTCTTGCTTTTAGATTTTGGACGATGAGCCACCTGAGAAGGATGGTCCACGGAAACGGAGATCCATCCAAGACAATTTGGCAAACGCCTCAAATAGTTCCCTAGCACAAGGGGATTGACAATTACCTGCCTGGCCTATTTAGTTACCTGTAATTATCTGTGATTCATGTCGGGCAGGATTTATCTGTGTCAATCCTGTCCTATTTTTTCAGTGGGTTGACAGTTTGAATCTATGTAGATGCTGCTTCATCAGTACTTTATAAAACAGGGTTAGAACAGTAAAATCGAAAATTTAAGCTGTGGCCACTTTACAAGGGGTTGGTGGTTTATTCGAACTTTGAACTTGCTTAGCTAAATATGAGCGGTCACATTACAAGAAACTGGCTTCAAATCAACTTTTTTCTTAATAGATCTACTTAAGCTTTAATCGAACTTAGTTACAGTAAACTTTGCTTTAATTAATTAGTAGATTGCCTTAATTAGGTCCATTTTCTTTTTGTTAAGTGATTGTTTTTTGTGAGACGGTATATTTTTAGGATATTTGTCTATCATAGAGAGTCTTGGTGACCAGAATTAAAAAACAAATAATTTTCATTAATTTAATCATCTACTTCAATAGGTTGGTAATTTATGTAGTTCAATAGTGTCTTAATCACTAAAACAATATCCATTTTACCAACCGATTGAAATAGTCAAAAACAAATATGATTTTATTGATTTAAAGTTTCTTTGTCTCTTTGTAGCTTAATTTCTTCTTTTTTTGTGTGTTAAAGTGATACTTGTCAGTTGCTCTAAAAGGATCTCTAAAATATATGACTGATTGTGATCAAAATTTTCAGATGACCAAAATGTTTTTGACTTTTTTAAATAAAACTTTTGTGATTATTTCAATTTTGTAACTTTTTGTAGACATTTATATAATATAACCAAAGTTAGTGCTGTACTTAAAGATACATGAGTCCACCAAATTCATATTTTTTTCATAAATTGTATTTTTACAACATTTTGAACTTTGAAGTTCATCAAAAAAATATTTAACTATCCACAATCAAATAAAAAAATAGGTAGTGATCCTGTTGCTTGTGTGAAGATCAAAACAAAAATATAGTTGCAATTTGGCAGCTCATGTCACTTAAATTTACAGTAAAAATTTAAACAAATACATGGGAAATGTTTAGATTTAAACACATATTTGGAAAATGTGATCCTGTTGCTTGTGTGAAGATCAAAACAAAAATATAGTTGCAATTTGGCAGCTCATGTCACTTAAATTTACAGTAAAAATTTAAACAAATACATGGGAAATGTTTAGATTTAAACACATATTTGGAAAATGTGTTTAAATTTAAACACATATACTGTATATATGTTTGTTTGTGAGTTTATCTATCTTCTTAAAAATGTCTATCGCATATTTATGTAACTTAATGAAATTTTCAAAATCAAAACTTCATATATGAAATTTGAATCAATATATTTTTTTACTTTTTTTATGATATAAGATTTATACAATAATTGTCTGTAAGTTTCTATTTGTATATAATATCATTGATTGATAAGCTTGTATTTTTCCAATCCTTTATTTTTACCTTAAAGCTGGTAAAGTTTGGAATGTTTTTTTTTTGTTTTTTTTTTTTGTTAAATGTTATTAATGTAAATCGTGTTTGGGTAAATGTCTATTGCTTTTCTTGAAAGAAGACTTAATGTCACTATCTTTTCAAAGATAAAAATTCTTTGTGTACTTTTGAAGGACATAAGTATTTAGCCCTCAGAACTGGTTGTTCCAAAGTGTTGTTGGGGGCCTCCGTGGCTCAGTAGGTAGAGCGTTGGACGTTCAATCTGAACAGCCTTCCACCAATGGGTCGCGGGTTCGAATCCCACTCAGTCCAGAAATTGGAAAATTTTCTGACTGGGTTTTCACTCGAACGACCTATGTGGGATTGTTGCCAGTTACCAATGGAAGGTCGTGGGTTTCCTCCGAGCCCGGTTTCCTCCCACAATAAAACTGGCAACGCCGCCATATAAGTGAAATAATCTTGAGCGCGGCATAAAACACCAATCAATGAAAAGTGTTGAAAGGGGTGGAAACACTAGGTGAATTTTTCAGACAATTTCCAGTCATTCACTCATAAGTGACGTCGCAACAATAATGAAATTAAACTTGCTTGAAGCATTACACACTCTTGAAGCTCCCCCCCCCCCCTCCCACACCTGCTGTGGATAATAATTGATTGATGTTTGTGCGCCACATTCAAAGCCTTAAAACCCAATATGAGATAGTTTATAGTTGATACTTAAGCCTCCCTATGTTGCCTTTTCAATGTTGACCGATTGTTTAAAAAATTGGAATGAATGAAAATGAATTTAAATAATCGCAACACGGTCTGCTATATTGACTTTTTGAGAACAAAACAAATCTATTTTCATCTTATTTCTGTTGTAAAATCATGATTATTGTTACATTCCATTTGTGTTTCTGTTACCATTGAAATGAGAATAATGTTTTTGAATGGAAATGTGTTTTGTATAATTTTGTTTGTTAAACGTATATGTAGTTAAAATAAAGTATATGACTAAACTGATCTTTCTCTTTCCTTATATTGCTCAGATTATGTTTTGAATAAATATTAAATTTGTATTCTCAGTCAGATATGCATTTGTACCTGCAGTAGAAATAATTTTTCTGCCAATTAAGTTATTTTGTAGGACTAGGTGGGTGGGTGTGGGAGAATGTGGTGCTAGAAATCCTTTGAAATGAATGAAAACAAAGCTTGAGTGATGTGTTAAGGCCCGTTCTCACTATGCGATTTGTCGTACCGACTTGTAGCATGTGATTAAAATGGATGCTTTCAATTGGTCAATATGATTTACCAACTAATCAAATGCATCCATTTAAACATCCTCGGATACCCAGGGTTAAATTCTCAACAAGCTCACCTTTTACGTGAGCGTAAGTTTTAATCGTGGGTTCCGACGATGCCATTTAAATCGCAAGCTACAAGTCGGCACGACAAATCGCACACCGAGAACGGGCCTTTAAACACCAATCAATCAACGGCCGAGATTTCAACTCTGTTAATCCTCGATCTAAAGGTAGCCTCAAGGTATTTATTACCCATTAACAGGCACCTGTACACTACAAACAGTTTCATACCCATAAACCTTTCAACTTCTAAATGCCATTGAAAGATTTGATACGTCATCATCATGGAGATGCGGCCATCCGAGACATCAACAAACTCAACCAATTAGAGAAGAAATTCATCAAAACCTCAAATCATGTAACATTTCTTATGAGATGCAGAAATAACAAAATTATACCCAAAGGACTACAAGTAAAACCACCAGTTAACTCAGAAGCCGCCAAGAAAATATTTAGAGAAGCTAGCCACCGCCTTGTCCAAGAACGTCTTAATCACCACAGGAAGATCAAAGCCGTCACCCTGCCCAGTATTGTAGAAAAAGTTGAAAAATTAAAGCACACTCTCCAGCCATCACTTTTTTTAAACATCCGTCAAGCACAACTGTAGTTAATTTGAGCAGCAAAGTATTAACACAACACCAAGTTAGTCTGTTAGAGAAAGGTTTAAATTTTGTCCCAACAAACCACACTATACCTAAGGAAGATTTCATTGTAGACATTGAAAGTGGAATACAACAATTAGCACCAGGAGGGAATATAGACTATCTAAGCCACCAAATTACAGCCATGGCATCATAAATAATGCCAAACCCCAAACACCGAATCTAAGTAAAGAAGAGAGGAAAGCTATCAATGAACTCAAACAGGATAAATCTATTGTGATTGCACCAGCAGATAAAGGCAAAGCAACAGCTATTCTAGCCACAGCCCATTTTGATCAACTAGTACATAATCTTCTTGACGACAAAACCACATACAAAACACTTGCAAGAGACCCAACCAACAAATATGACAAACAACATAGAGCTATTCTCAATGAACTGAAAGCCAACGGAGAAATCAAACAAGACAAGTTCGGCACGACAAATCGCACATCGAGAACGGGCCTTTAAACACCAATCAATCAACGGCCGAGATTTCAACTCTGTTAATCCTCGATCTAAAGGTAGCCTCAAGGTATTTATATCCCATTAACAGGCACTTCTACATGACAAACAGTTTCATACCCAGTCAGTTGAAATCAATTAATTCCGTTTAATGACCTACGCATTTTAATACAAGTACATGTACCCTTTATGGCGGCCTTCATTCTGAACTGTACATGAAATGCCACCAGAGGGAAACTCACACACTTTCATACTCTCTGACAGATCTACAACTCTACTAAAACAATACTACATGCATTTGTATAATTGTAATGAAATATTAAACACATACTATAGGGTTCAAGCTATAATTATCAGTGTGAAACAATAAGTCTCTTTCAAGTCTAATATCACAATAATAATCATACTAATGAATCACAAACCGCCATCAATTTTCAATCATATATATGTAACATTGCCTTTGGTTAAAAACCCTGTAATCAGTTAATATATAGTCATCCACACAGTACATATTCTACCATTACAATTCTTTGATTCCACGTTTATGGAATGTTATCTTGAGAATCTTTGCTTGAGGGGGAGTTGAAGCGTTTCTATGTTGATGAGGACAGCTAGGGCTTTTTGTAAAATCACAGGGTTCAATATTCGTATTGATGTAGGCCTATATATATATATAAGCCAACTTTCCCCGTTTTCTGAGACTGCGTGGACATTTCCCTTGGATTCTGTAAAAAAAAAACCGTTGTGCGACGTTTAACCTAAACATTCTGTCATTCATTGAATCGATAAATCTTAAACTCGACGCATTTTGATTTTCTATATAATTGCTGGTGAAATCAAAGTTCGAAGTTAATTAACTCTATTCCCCAATCAATCAATCAATCAATCGGGGAGATCTGCACTTTATTGAGGATGTCATCGAACGAATCTGTAACATTTCAGAGAGATTGTAAAGATGGATTTGGTTTTTGTAATATGTCCGAAATCGGAAACTTTACTAAGGACAATCCGCTGGGCTCTCAGAATTCATCCGATGGATGTGGCGATTATTGTTATTACGTTCCCTCGGAATCTGTGACAGCCATCGTTCTCACCATCTTGATATCGGTCCTCTCTGTGGGAATCGTGGGCAATATCTTGGTACTCATCATCATCGCCGCTGTCAAGTCAATGCACACTACGGTCAACGCTTGTTTATCTTCTCTGGCAATCGCGGACATTTTAATTTTGTTCTGTCTACCTGTTTTGCCGATAATGGAAGAGATTTATGATCAGCTGGATCCATTAACCGATGCCTTTTGTACGTATATGTTTTCTCCTATCTAAAGTTTAAAGTGGCATGAGCTGCCAAAATGTTGATATTTTGACATTAAAACAGAATGCTGAAACTATTGGCTATTTTTCTCGAAACGTATAATTCAGAAGGTTTTTAGTGCTTCTAGTCTAAAAAATGTACGATAAAGTATTGTTTTGAACTAACTTTGGCTAAGAATGAATGAATGGTTGTCCCGGTTATTTAAATTTTGTTTACTTTTCGAACACGTTTTCGGTTCGTACAAGCCACATACTGTATAGATTTTCCTCATTCCAACGTCAATCATTTAGTTTTTCGATGGCCTTCAAAGCCGCTTACTGTCGTGACGATCAGAAATTATGGAAAAAGTGTGAATTTTGGCAGCTCGTGCCACTTTAAGGGTGATTATAAAGGGTCAAATATAATTCTAATGCTAAATCGCGAGAATTTTGCTGACCCTGATTCAAGGGTTAACATGGGGGCGCATTCTTCTTGCGCCCTCTGCAAATCACGATCCCAAAGGTACGATAATCTATTATACTGCCCCTTCCACCACCCCCTCCCCGGATAATAACTTTGGATGGGAAGAATGGAGGGTATATCTTGGGATGGTACATGTATAGTACTGACATCGATACACGTGTTAGTCAATCTGTAAATACAGCCAATTGTTTTGTGATAATTTAAGTAAACTACTTCACACAGTCCTGCGTAGAATGTTCTATATATACCCTGCATGTTCTACCTTAGCCGAGAAATCTGGGCTCTGCCGATTTGTTTTCTGTCCGTGTTAATAGCAGTCGCCGTAAGACCGATAATTAACAGAATTAGCTGATTGTTCGTCATCTTTAACAAAAAGTACTAAATAAGCGTGTTCCGTTAATACCAATCTTGAGGATTGTACGTTTTCAAAGTTTTATAAGCAACAAAAACCGAGAAAAAAAAATAGTTGAATGTTATTACTGCACTGTTTACACGGGCCACTGGCTTTACCGATTTTTTTTTAAAATTCAACGTCTATCCTAAAGCTTTCAAGATAGGCCTACTTCAAACGCTGAATTTTTCATAACTTTAGAATTTATACAAAAAAGTCAGAATTTTGGCAACTCATGCATGCCACCTTAAATGACCTTTTGACTAAAATCTTATTAAAAGTATCGATTATCGCCTGATTGTTAAAATCATTTAAAAGCCTGAAGAACACGAATTTACAGTGTATAAAGTGTTGATAGCTTAATATGAATATTAAAAGTTTTACTGATCGATTATTTTACGTCTAAAAGCGGCTACAAGCCACCTTCTCATCTGTATACCCAAATACAAACGTAAGTGGTGATTCTGTAGCAAGGAAATTTGACGATTTAGCTAATCCTAGAAACCAACATAATCGGACTGAAAACGTTCAGTGTCGGTTAACTTAGTGGTTGGCTTACCCTCATTTCAGGCCTTTTGATCTGTGGTTTACACTCAACAAATTATCGGCAGGCTTTTCAAGTAACTCTTACCCGATCGTCAGTCTGTATTTCTCAGATAAAGTACGTAAAATAATACTGTGCCGTTAGATCACTCACACGACCGAAACATCAGGGCGCTTGTGTGCATGTTAAGGTTCGGGGTTTGTTTACATTGCAGGTACTTGATAAATCTAATTTTCAATTTCAAATTAAAAATACTAAATGATGCGAAAACTTTCTATTTTTGGTAAAATACTTCTGCCTGGGCTAAATACAGAAAACCGCCCACTCTTTTTAATGTTAACATTATTCTGCATGGATTTTCGCGGCAAGTGTGTCTTTAAGTAAGCTAAGGGGAAATCCAAACATATATCGTTATAAAACCTGCTGATACATGCTCAGCAATATTTATTACATGTATCTCTACACAGGATTACAATGAGGAGGTAGAACGGCAGCTAAGCAACCCTTTATTACCAAAAACTTTAGGCCTATAATGAAATTAGGCCTGAAAATGTTGGAATTTGCAGTAGAATTCTTCGTTCTCTTGAAGGAAAGGTATGGCGCTTTGGAATCTGACCTTTAATCTAAAAACAGGGTCTGCCGAAATTCACACTTTTTTCATAATTTCTGATCGTCACGACAGTAAGAGGCTTTGAAGGCCTTTGAAAAACTAAATGATTGGCGTTGGAGTGAGGAAAATCCATACAGTATGTGGCCCGTACGAACCGAAAACGTAAACAATATTTAAATAACCGGGACGACCATTCATTCATTCTAAGCCAAAGTTAGTTCAAAACAATACTTTATCGTACATTTTAGAGACTAGAAGCACTAAAAAGCTTCTGAATTATACGTTTTGAGAAAAATAGCCAATAATTTCAACATTCTGTATTAACGTCAAAATATCAACATTCTGGCAGCTCATGTTACTTTAATATTTCGAAGATACACAGAAAAAGGACACAAGCCTTCCATGCCCCCAGGCTTCCTATTATCTCGGATTTTGGATATGAACGTTAAAGAATATCAGAGCTAATTGATTATTATCTAAAACATATAGCAAATCGGCGTGTTAGATTTATCAAAAATACTGATGTTTTTTTTGTTGTTGCAAATTTGTTGTTGTTTATTATAACAACTTATCATTGGGTTTAAAAGTCTAAATGATATGCTCCTTTGTAACACAATAAAAACTTGTCTCCACGGTTATTTTAGACAAGAAGATGTTCCCTGTGCCCGTGTGTTTTAGTGTTCAAAAATATATATAATATTTTGATGTATAGATAATTGAGAAATATGAAGATGCAAGGATTGGGGGTTAATTGAGGGACAACACAGATATGCAAAATTTAAAAACCTTTTTCGTAATATTTGGTGGCCCTAAAGAGGGCCAAGTTTTTTAGTTGACTTTTATTTTTAGTCGTTGTACTTCATCGATTCCCCCATGGTGGTTCTCCAGGCCCCCAAGGAGAATGCGACTTTTCCAGTCACTCCCAACACCCTCAGCAACACTCGACGTACATGTAGCTGCACCCTCCTTCCCTCAAAGACAGGAAGCAGGAAGGTGATTTGTACGGCGATCCGTGTTGGGACATCAATATAACGTCGGCTGGTTGCTCAGTCGACAATGATCGATGAATAAGACTATTCCTCGACGTTACAGTTCGTCTAACTCGCCTTCTTATACGGTTAGACCTCCTCTCCATTTCTTCACCACTTTAAGCAGCATCGTTCATTTGTTATTCCAGTGAACATCTGGGGATTCGTTTTTTGTCACGTTCTACCGCCAGGTAGGTAATACTCTTTTACCCACTCCAAGGTGGGTTGATGCCTGGCGGAGGCGGCGAGTTGCCCAAACCAGGGCCCTGGTAGGCGGTCCGCCGCCCCCTAGCCGTTCTCCTCTACCACCGGGAGAACGGCCGGCTTAATCCTATAGATACTCTTTTATCCACTCCAAGGTGGGTTGATGCCTCGCGGAGGCGGCGAGTTGCCCAAACCAGGGCCCTGGTAGGCGGTCCGCCGCCCCCTAGCCGTTCTCCTCTACCACCGGGAGAACGGCCGGCTTAATCTTCGTTGTGTACTGTTAATCCGACGGTACGTTGTTGTACTTCATCGATTCCCCCATGGTGGTTCTCCAAGCCCCCAAGGAGAATGCGACTTTTCCAGTCACTCCCAACACCCTCAGCAACACTCGACGTACATGTAGCTGCACCTTCCTTTCCCCAAAGACAGGGAGCAGGAAGGTGACTTGTACGCCGATCCGTGTTGGGACATCATTATTACGTCGGCTGGTTGCTCAGACGACAATGAGAGATGAATAGGCCAATTCCTCGACGTAACGCCGTTCGCCCGTTGCTTATATACCAAGAACGCGGACGTCGGAGAAAACAGCGTGACGTCATTAGGATTGAAGCCTTTCTTTGATAAGACTGTGTTTCCTGTAGCCGGGTTATTCGCTGAAATCTCTATACCTAGAAAGATATTTTTCTAATTTTTTCATTAACACAATTATTGTTCGCCTCTACATAACTCCCATGAAGAAAATTCGGTATGAACTGGCCTTTAAACCCTTGGTTTATCGTTTTATGTTGCCAAGGACCGACATAGGCGCTTGTGGTTGACCACTTTAAGCCGTCCTACAAATGAAATACTTATCACAAGAACACAAAACTTATGAAAGATAAAAAACAACACCTAAGTTTTGTGTTGGATATAAAATTTCCCCATTGCTACCTCAAAAACGTTGAAAATTTTTAAGTTTTTTATCAAACTTTGACACAATTTTCCAATCATTGTGGCGTCCAAATAGGACGACGTCAACTAATTCCCGGACTCTTATGACGCCGGTTTCTTAATTACGTCACAATGCGCCCAATATTTTGTTACGTGACGTTGGAATATCAGACACCATGGAGATAAAAGGATAAATGCCAACATATAAGGGCCGGCTGTTCAAAAGAAAATTAGCTTAACGGCAGGTTAAATGACGTCGCGTAACAAAGGAATTCCTTTGTTACGCCACGCTATTTAACCTGCCGTTAAGCTAATTTTCTTTTGAACAACCGACCCCTGGCAATTTGTAACTTTTAAACGGCCAAAAAAAAAGCACACACACAGAAAAAGCGATTGAAAATAATGTATATCTTTCATCATCAATTGGAATTATCAAGCTCCGATTTAGCTACGTTCGACTTAGTAACTCCAAATTAGCGAATTTTTTTTTCACCTGGCCCTAATACGCTTCCGTATATAATATTTTACTTCACACCACAGGTCGTACAAATTAAAAATGCCTTGAATTTTTTTAGGTTTTGTACAAGAAGTCTCATTTTTGTTTGACTAAGTTCGTGTAGTAGGGACCTATCAATCTAAAACAGGAATTGAGCCTACTGCCATTCGTTGAGATATCAATGTCGTGTTGAAGATCTCGTAGAATATGAGATCTTGATTGTTCTTTGTTGATTACAAGAGGTATGGTCTTAAAGGGACCGTTACTTTAGAATTGTTTACATTTTTGCTAAAACTTCTGCTAAACAGATAAATACGATTTTATTGACTTTTGATGAAAGGTGGCAGGCCAATTTTCAGTCAAAATGTACAATTAACAAGCAATTAGGGCGAATTCTGTGGTACATTGTTTACTGTCTGACAGACGGTTTCGGGTTACGCAAACACAGGTCCTACATGGGTCAACCCTACCGTAGTGAATTTAGAAAGCGTTAACACTATATATTCATGTAGTGTATCTGGACTTTAATATAAAAGTAATTGTAAGATGCCCCCTATTATTATTGTGACGTAATCAGAATGTTCTAGAAGGTTCCCTGCCAGCACATGGTCAGGGAGAGTTGGCTTGGCGCCCCTACTATGAAGACGTGTTTTGTTGTAGTTCATTAAATAGTTAAAGTTTACCAGTGTTTTGGGCTTAGTACATTACAGTGGCGACGAGGATAAATCCAAATAACTTTTTGTGTTGCATAAACTTGTTGTGGGAGAAAGGATGGCTGCTTTTGGGCGAATTGATCAATTTAATTCAGAGGAAGAGGATTGGGCACAGTACACGGAAAGACTGACCCAATACTTCATTGCAAATGACATTGAAGACTGTGTGAAACAACGGGCAATTTTATTGAGTGTTTGTGGAAGTAAAACTTATTGACTAATTCGAAGTTTAGTATCACCAGGCAAACCAACAGATCATTCATTTGAGGAATTATGCAAATTAGTGGAAGAACATCACAATCCCAGACCATCACCTATTGTTCAAAGAGTCAAATTCCGGGCACACTCTCGGAAATCAGGTCAGTCTATCGCTTCTTTTGTCGCTGAATTAAGGCAATTGTCTGAATATTGTGACTATCATGGAGCAACATTAGATGAAATGCTCAGGGACCAGTTAGTTTGTGGAGTGAGTGATGATCGTATTCAACGAAGATTATTTTCTGAACCTAATTTGACATTTAAAAAAGCCATGGAAATTGCTCAAGGAATGGAAGTAGCAACTAAATATGCAACGGACATTCAAAATGTTAACTCCTCACAAGCTGTCCAAAAAGTAGACAAAATTCATAATGTAACGAAAAACACAAAGCAACAACAACACGCACAAAAACAAATGCACAGTAAAGATACGTTTAGAAATTTTAATCACAACAAACAAGCACGTAATGGGTATGGTAGTCGTAATGGCAATGGTAGTACTAGTAGTAGGGGTCAACTCTCAAGGGGTAAATTTTCGCCATGTTTCAGATGTAAAAGTACCTTTCACGTACCAGATGACTGTCGTTATAGGACGGCACAGTGTTATTTATGTCACGGGACCGGGCATATTGCTAAGGCTTGCAAAGCTAAAGTTGCTAATGGTGGTGCACAGAAACGCATGGAAAGACACAACACTAACTTAGTTCAGGATAGTGAATGTATCGAACAAACATATACAATGTTTAATGTATCAACCAAAAGTAAAAAAGTTGAGCCTTTGGTGGCAGATTTTTGTATAAATGGCAACAATGTTGCAATGCAAATTGATACAGGGGCTTCAGTGTCAATTATGAGTTTAGATACATTTAATTCAAACTTGTTTAATTTTGTTGATTTGAGAGAAACTAGTTCAAAACTTAGTACTTACACTGGAGAGAAAATCAACGTAGTTGGTAGTGTTGATGTGTCGGTGTGTTATGGTAATCAGACGGCAAATGTTCCTTTATTGATTGTGAAAGGAAATGGGCCAAATTTGGTGGGTCGTGATTGGTTACAGGTTTTCAAATTGAATTGGTTGGAAATTCTTAATGTCAATGATAACGTCAGTCACAAACCACTCATTGAGAGATACTCAGACGTTTTTCAAGATAGCTTAGGGTCGATTAAGAATGTGAGAGCTAAGATTTATGTAGACCCAGAAGCCCAACCCAAGTTTTTTAAGCCACGCTCAGTTCCCTATGCTATGAGGGATAGAGTTAATAAAGAGTTAGACAGACTGTGTAGCGAAGGTATTATAGAACCGGTAGAATTTTCTGATTGGGCGGCGCCTATTGTACCAGTATTGAAGAGTAATGGTCAGATTAGAATCTGTGGGGATTACAAGGTTACAGTTAACCAAGCTTCTAAGCTAGATACTTACCCAATCCCTAGAATACAGGATTTGTATGCAACATTGAGTGGGGGTAAAACTTTTACCAAGTTAGATCTTAGCAGTGCATACCTTCAGTTACAGTTGGACGAAAAATTGAAACAATACACAACAATCAATACACATCGGGGATTGTTTCAATACACAAGATTGCCCATGGGGATTTCGTCCTCACCCTCAATATTTCAGAGATGTATGGACACCTTGCTGCAAGGCATACCTTACGTTTGTACATATTTAGATGACATTTTGATTAGTGGAGATTCAGACAAAGCACATATGCACAATTTAGAAGCAGTTTTGCAAAAACTTTCGCAGGCAAACATTACAGTGAACCTAGACAAATGTAGTTTTTTACAAACAGACATAGTGTACTTAGGATACAAAATAGACTCAGTAGGGCTACATCCTGTGCAAGAAAAGTTGGACGCCATAACTCAGGCTTCAGTTCCTCAAAACTTGACAGAGTTAAAGTCATACCTGGGCTTACTGAACTATTATGGGAAATTCATTCCAAATTTGTCAACTGTCCTGGCTCCACTTTATTTACTGTTGAAGAAAAATCAAAAGTGGATGTGGGGTCCTAAACAGACTAAAGCTTTTGAAATGTCTAAAGATTTGTTGAACTCATCTCAAGTACTTGTTCACTATGATCCATCAAAAGAACTCTTGTTAGCATGCGACGCTTCACCATACGGTGTCGGCGCAGTGTTATCTCACAGAATGAAAGATGGCACAGAGAGACCAATATCTTTTGCTTCGAGGTCACTAATGCCTGCTGAGAAAAACTATTCTCAATTAGAGAGAGAAGGTTTAGCCATTGTGTTCGGAGTGAAGAAATTTCATTCATATTTGTTTGGAAGACAGTTTGAAATTACAAGTGACCACAAGCCATTACAAACACTGTTTTCTCAAACCAAAGCTGTTCCTGTTTTAGCATCATCTAGAATTCAAAGATGGGCTCTTACGCTTTCTGCGTACGACTATACTCTGAAATACCAGCCGGGGTCACAGATGAACCATGCTGATGCCATGAGTCGATTACCCATGAAAACTGAAACAATTAATGTTCCAGTTCCAGAGGATACGATTTTACTTACGGAATTTTTGGACTCTTCTCCCATTACCTCAGAGGATGTTAAAAGATGGACCAATGTAGATCCATATCTGTCACGAGTAAGGAGATTTATTACAAATGGTTGGCCAGGAAAGGTTGATACAGAAATCCAGCCTTATTATCAAAAAAGACATGAACTGAGTGTACATGATGGAGTCATATTGTGGGGCTCTAGAGTGGTGGTTCCGCCACAAGGTAGAGTTCGTGTTATGGAAATGTTACACGAATCACACCCAGGAATTGTGCGAATGAAAGCATTTGCACGAAGTTATGTTTGGTGGCCATGTCTTGACAATGACATTGAGTCAAAAGTGCGAAGTTGTGAAACATGTCAAGAAAATGCTAAATTGCCAGCTTATACTCCCATGCATCCATGGGAATGGCCTACAAGACCTTGGGACCGCATTCACCTTGATCATGCTGGACCTTTTATGAACAAAACTTTTTTGATTGTAACTGATGCATATTCCAAGTGGATGGAAGTGTATCCGGTGTCATCAACTTCATCGGAGGTTACTATTCAGAAACTGAGGCTTGCGTTCTCAACTCACGGATTACCAAGTACTGTTGTGTCAGACAATGGAACTTCATTTACCAGTAAGGAATTTCAAAAGTTTATGCGTGTTAATGGTATTAAATGTTTGACATCAGCTCCCTACCACCCAGGATCTAATGGCCTTGCTGAACGATCTGTTCAGACTTTCAAGGAAGGTATGAAGAAAATAACAAGTGGAACTATCGAGTCTAAAATATCGAGGTTTTTGTTTAAATACAGAGTAACTCCACATAGCACAACTGGAAAGTCTCCCGCTGAACTTCTAATGGGGAGAAAGCTACGAACACACCTGGATTTGTTGCAGCCTGATGAACATGTCATTGTTAGAAAGTGTCAACAAAAACAGAAAGACGCGCATGATACGCATGCAAAAGAAAAGTTTATTCAAGCAGGTGACCAAGTTTATGTGTTAAATTTTGGCGCTGGTGTGCGTTGGCTTAAAGGTGTTGTTGTGGAGAAAATTGGTTCTCAGTTTGTAATTAGGCTAAATGATGATCGAGTGGTTCGTCGTCATATCGATCATGTTCGTTTGACTGTTAACGACATTACAGTTGTTCATGTTCCGGATATACTGGAGAAAATACCGTCAGTTCCTTATTCTCCACCCTTGGAGAGTTCTCCATCTGAACTTTGTGAAAATACTAGTGAAGATAATAGTGGTTCTGAAAATACCACACCTTTACGAAGATCAGAACGTATTCGCAAATCACCTGAACGCCTTGACTTATAATGTTTTACTTTTATCGATATTATAAGCTGTTTTTGATATTCCTTTTATTTCAAGTCGACTGTTTGAAGAACTTTATTTGAAACATTTCTTAACTATCAGTCTATTTCAGGACATCTAAAGAAAAACTTTTAATTGGTAAATTCTAAAGCAAATTGCTTGTTAAAGCTACTGGTTTATTTCAACAAAGTTTATGATTGTTTCATGTCTTTAAAGTGAACAGGGATATTTCTATGTTTAAACTTAAAGATGGGGGAATGTAGTGTATCTGGACTTTAATATAAAAGTAATTGTAAGATGCCCCCTATTATTATTGTGACGTAATCAGAATGTTCTAGAAGGTTCCCTGCCAGCACATGGTCAGGGAGAGTTGGCTTGGCGCCCCTACTATGAAGACGTGTTTTGTTGTAGTTCATTAAATAGTTAAAGTTTACCAGTGTTTTGGGCTTAGTACATTACAATTCATCTATCTGATAAACTGTAGGGCCGACGATTTTTTAGCCTACATTATGTGATCAGGACTGAAAGACAACACAAACTATATACCAGGCTGTAAGCGTGCAACCGCTCGCTCTGGAGTCTCTATTAGAAACTCTAATATGTGTACGACAGGAAAATGACGGAATTGAGTAAAATGACGGAATTGAGTAAAATGACGGAATTGATTTTATCTTGAATTTGCCTCATACCCACGCTGCCCTTCTAAACTTTTAACATACGTTGGCCTCGTTAGCCTTACTTGTTTATTAAAGTCAACCAGGCTTATTTAGGCTACTTATTTAGTTATATCCCCTCTTATTAATTGACTGTGCAAGTTATTGCCCGAATACTACCTTCGCGGCCGGGTAATATCAGCATACGAATCAAGTTCGTATTAGCCGTAGAGCTGTATTGGCCGAGTTCAAGTCATATAGGCCGAGTTCCAGTTATATTGGCCGAGTTCAAGTCATATTGGCCGAGTGCACGGAGTGCGGCTGAAAGACGCAATAAACATATGACGTCCCAGAGTTCGACAGAAACAGACGACAGATGTTGATATCAAAATGTCGACACTAGAGCCCGTTGTACAAGCTCTTATTGACAGGATAGAAGTGACAGTGTTAGAAGAAAAAAACTGCTGTAAGTGAATCCGATTGCCGTTTTTGGACAGCAGAAGAGGAAGAAACTTCTCTACTGACCCAGGAACAAAAAAAACACAGAACGCAAAAAAGGTCGGATATCAATTTGTTTAAGTCATGGATTTAATGTTCAGCGGGCGACATCCTGTTAAACTTGACAGCTGGCATAAAAATAACTTCTACAGTCTATTAATAAAAATATTATGAATCGAGTGTTTTCGTATTGCCTTGGTATTGGCCTTCGGGAGGTTGCATTGACCCTCGGTCTGCGGCCTCGGGCCAATACGGCCACCCTCAGGTCAATACCAAGGCAAAACGAAAACACTCGATTTATAACATATAATATTGTTCTAAATAACAGCGATTGCGCCAATATCGAAATCGCCCCTCCCCCTCCCGATTCAAGGCCTTACGTGCAGACGCATTATAACAAGGGTTAAAAGTCTTTGGGCAACGTGTGTTTTCACCCAGCTTTGCCACAGTGTCTTATGGCATCGGACATTGGGATCGAGTTTATGATCAAATTTCCCAGGTTGTTAAGATCTCAAGGGCTATTTTGTTAAAATAATAAAAAACAGATATCCGTCCCAGTCATATTGTTAAAACCGGCAGAGCTGCCAAAATGTTATTATTTTCCTATTATAGTTTTAACACTATAACTCACGGGCACAGGGAAAATCTTCTTGTCTAAAATAACGACAGAGACAAGTTTCTTGTGTCAATATGGGACATGAACAAAATGTGAAAATTATTGGCTATTTTTCTTAAGACTTGCGATTCAGAGGGTTTTTTTTTTACTGCTACTGGTCTCGAGAATGTACGTTAAAGCATAGCCGAGAAATCTGGGCTCTGCCGAATTTGTTTTCTCTCCGTGTTCGTCATAGCCCAGATCACTTCCATAGTAAAAAAGTGATATGTTTGAAGAAGACCCGCCGAAAAAATCGGCGGCGCAAATTTCACAACAAATAAGCAAAGAATAAAGTATTTAACTCTACATTCCGATAACATAGACCTAGAAGAAGGAGTTTGTCAACTTTACCCCGTATAATATGGACCCACTCATGTGTCTGAAATAAAACATTATTATTATTATTATCATTTACGCGGCTGTAATGTGGTAGGCTTTCCTTTATGCAGTCAATATTTGCGTCTAAGTCCACTGGTTTTTAACCTGACGTAACCGCCATAGTAAAACATTTAACCGACCTAAAAACTGGGCGGGCCATCTTAGAAATATGTAACTCACACTTTTATCGATATTATTTTACCCTAGTGATTCGGGCTTAAGCCCCTTTCACAATTGAGATACGGCGGGTTTACGGCTCTTGCGGTCATGAATTTTGGCCTTCCGTACGATGGACCGCAGCTTTCCTTGCGGGCAACCGCACCTTACCGCGCGGAATTTTTGTGCCGCAAGAGCCGCAGAAAAGTTTGGTGTGCACATGGAATCCAATTTTCGGCCGTGCGAATTTTTTTATTACCTCTGATCCGTGCGGGCGCCAGTACGTTCACCGTAAACCGTTGTATCTTGACGCGCGGTTGTTGCACGATTTTTTTTGTGTCGTAAGATGCTCCGTACGGTGAAATTTCTTGTTCCGCCAACCTTGCGGCAGTCGTAAACCGTTGAACGATTCGCCGTCTCGGTCTTGCACCGCCTTGCGTTCACCGTGCGAAAAATGCCCTCAGGTGTGCTACAGGTATATATTTTTGGGTGCTTCATTTTATCTCACAACAGTTGAAGCTTTTGCCTTGGTCTGCTTCTTGGCGGGCATCGTGGTGATCTACCTCAATGGATTGACGTTCTTTTTCTAACGTTTTTTTATCTATGCGCCTCTTTATACTGCAATCACGTCTGCGGAGCCCAAAATCGCCGCACGATTTGACAAAACGCCGTAAGGCGCCCGCTCATTGGTGCGCGGCGAAAAACAATGACGCACGATGCATCTTGCGGCACGCCGCAGGTTCCAACAAATCACGTAGCACCTCCGCGCAACTGTCTCACGGATCACGTGCGCTAGACGTGCGGTGCTTGCGTCACTCGCGCGGTTCGCCGCAAGAGATTCGTGGATTAAAACGTGAGGGAACCTTGCCACGCCCTTACGATGCCCCGGCCAATCGTAAAATGGATTATTTTCTTGCGGTAATTTTTCCGATTCTACTGCGGCCCGAAAACATTTATCTCCACCGTGCGGTCGATTTCAGTATTTTGACCGTGCGGCGAAAGTCTCAATTGTGAAAGCCCCTTTAGGCGACAAGACACACTACCAGCCATATAGTACCAGTCGCCGTAAGACCGATAATCCGGGCTAGTTCAAGCAGTGTTTTGAACTAACATAGGCTTAGAATGAATGCACTTTTGTTTTGGTTATTTGAATTTTGTTTACTTTTCCGACATTAGTACGGTTCGAAAGACCGAATTTACCCTATTCCAACATCTATCATTCAGTTATTTGATGACCTTCAAAACCCCTTACTGTTGTAACAATCAGAATATATGAAGTACGAATTTTGACAGATCATGTCACTTTCAAGGAGGAGAAGTTCATAAATAGCAGATTGAATTTACCTTTCCAAAGGTACTCAAGCAGATATTTGTGGGTTTTTTTATAGCACATGGTGAGGCTTATAAAATACCGTATTATACCACTACGCACACAAGAAATTGGTCAACTTTCAAGATGGCCCATCTAAACCTATCAGGGCTGATATGGGTCTCGGGCTGATATGGGGTATGATATGAAAAATGACATGTTATAACCTTTTTATCATATAACGTAATATATATCGGGGAAAAAAACAGAAATAGTATACGTTAGGCCAGGTCTTCAAGCTGAATGATTCTGTTTGCCAGTGATTGTAGCGTTCTTTCACTAGCAGCCATCTTCCTAGCAGACGACCCAAAGGGAGATAACTCTAAAGAGCCCCCCGCATTGATATGGATTTTCGGACCGGGGTGAGATATGGGTGCTGTCACGCTACCGATATCGCATATGCAAAAGACCACATATTATTGATAGGTATATGATAATAGTATATAATATATACTAAGTCGCTCTACGCCTCTGCTTGAGTACCTTTGGAAAGGTAAATTCAATCTGCTATTTATGAACTTCTCCTCCTCCAACGCTAACCATTTAGTTTTTCGATGGTCTTCAAAGCCTCTTACTGTCGAGACGATCAGAAATTATGAAAAAAGTGTGAATTTTGAGAACTCATGCCACTTTAAGTGGATGAAAATAACCTAGGCTTCAGTGGCAAACTTGACCACACAGTTTTGCTTGTTATGATCACAAGTTAACTTTACAGTCGGGTATAAAAACATCGCAAAAATATGTCTGGTATCCATGGAAAGGAAAACGTAACGTGTTTCTTCTGGATACTAAAGTTTTATTTTTTGTTTTCTCCCTCCTTAAGTAGGCTGTGTACAAGTTCTACTGTCTGAACCCTTTCATAAAATATGTACCTGATTTTTAAGTGACCGCCATGATACCGAAAACAATCATGGTTCTATAATGTTCCTCTAACCATTTTACTGATTTGTTGTTAAAAGGGTTATCGCTGGAATATGTGGCTTGCTTGTTACAATTTTTAATTTTCTTTTTGTGTTTACGTTGTAGGTAAGTTTGCCAACTTTTACGACAAGGGATCTCTTATTTGTTCGACATTTATATTTTTCTTCATCACGATGGATAGATACGTTGCCATTTGTCATCCAATGAAAAGTCGACGTCTGTGGTCTGGGAGAAGAACGTATGTGATCTTACTGGCAATTTGGGTGGTGTCTTTGTCGCTTTCGTATCCTCATATAGAAAAGGCGTATCTTTATGTGTACACTTATAATGGCGTGACATACTACGACTGTAGAATAGACCTAAGAGATCCTGACTTTAAAAGGTACCATTCCTTTGTCCGGGGCTGGATACAGTTTGCTCTCACGCCGTTTTTCGCCTTTTGCTACGGGATGATGATCTACAAGGTTAATAAGTCTGGAAAGAAATTAGGCACGGAAAACAAGGGGAGCAATGTTGCCGGTCAAAGAGGCCGTAAACAGGTGGTAATAATGCTCATGGCAGTTGTCTTTGTATTCCTGTTTTCCTCCTTTCCTTTTGGAATTCTCATTCTTCTGGACGACTATTTTCCGTCTGTATTCTCTTGGGTTGAATTTGATAAGAACACATTTGCAATAACATGGGCATGTAGAATTGCAATGTACATCAATAGTGCCTCGAATCCGGTCCTCTATTTCTCTTTGTCGACTCATTTTCGTCAGGGGTTTGCTCAAGTCTTTAGTTGCTGCAGACGAAATGGCCCCAAAAGGGCAGAGGGTATGAAATGAAGTTGAATAACAACTTCTAAAGCAACTCCATGCACTACCTCAAAATGACCCAATGAATGGAGGGTAGATATGTATCGAGTAGATGCCTTTGGTTGAATTTACAAATGACGTGGCACAGCATCCACTGGTTCGTTCTACTACTTAGATGTCGCAAATGTATGTTAAGCTATAGAAATGTACGCATGTATGGCAGCATCGCAACAAGACCTAGCTTCCAATGGATACCATAGTGAAGAGATTAGACGCCATGCCAGGTGCGATTCATCACATTTTTCGACAGCTTTGTGAACCGGCCCCGGGGGTTCTGCATATCAAATCATTTTACTACAGAAGAAAATAGAAAAGAAAAATAATTGTAAATTAATTGCTTGCTAAAATCAACTCTAGAAACATTTGTTTATATATGTTCTTTAGCCCTGTAAACTTGTGCATCACCAAGAAGACAGACACAGTCTCGGTACATATCAGAATTCCTCCAATGCTTCGATTATAACTGTTTGAGGCTGATAGTTAACAAACTGAGTGTTTCTGTCCTTTACATTTTTACGGGGACACTTTTGTTGGGCTCTGAAGAGGATATGGAAATCGCTCGTTTTGCGCCTACGTTTTTGTTCGCCACATTCAAAATGACGCACAGTGTGTCAGAGGACATTTCACCTACGTAAGTCCCCAAATTTACAGCCTGGTAATAAGGACTTTAAAGGCCCACTTGCCGCGAAAATCCAGAATACTGTTTACATAAACAACTGTAGGCGGTTTTCTGTATTTTTCCCAGACAGTAGAAGTTAGTAACTTTCTATTCTTACCAAAAATAGAAAGTTTGGGCATCATTTAGTATTTTTAATTTGTTAAATTTAATTTGAGTTATCAGGTACCCGGAATGTCAACAAACCCTGAACATGCACACAAGCGCCCCCTAATGGTTGAGTCGTGTGAGTGATCTAACAGCACGGTATAATTTTACGTACTTTATATGAGAAATACAGACTGGCGATTGGGTAAGAGTGACTCGAAAAGCCTGCCGATAATTTTTAGAGTGTAAACCACAGATAAAAAGGCCTGAAATGGGGGTATTCAACCACTAAGTTAACCGACACTGATTGTTGTTGTTGTTGTAATCAGGCTTCGATTCTTCGTTTGTTTTTCACCCCAATTTCTATATTCTAAATCTAACTGGACATGTTTTATGTGTCCTATGTTTGATTTTAGTGGTTTTAGTTGTAGTAAGCTCATGCAAATTGGTTTTCTTAACAAATATTTAACAGGCTACGGCGGCAAGTGGGCCTTTAAAATAAAGGACAAAACTACACACATCATAAACTCTAAAAGACTTCCTCTCTATGGGTTCCTCTGATCTCCTATTGAAGTCCGCCATGTTGATGTTGTTGTTTGAAATCTTCGGATTGTTTAACTTAATTTTAAAAAATAAACACCACACGTCAAATCACGTCAAGTATTTTGTTTACTTTTATCCTTTGAAACCGAATGAGCTCATTCTTTACCTTGGAGATGTACATTTAAGTAGTTTTTATAAGCAACAATAACTCTATAACTGTACTCACACATCCCGATTATTTTAATTTTGCTCGTTGTTAAGCACACATTCTTACTGGTTTTACCGATATTGTTTTATTTAAAAGTTATTTACTTAAAGTGGCATGAGCTGTCAAAATGTTAATATTTTGACGAAAAAACAGAATGTTGAAATTATGGGCTATTTTTCTCTATACGTATAATTCATAACTTTTTTAGTGCTTCTAGTCTCGAGAATATACGATAAAGTATTGTTTGGACTAACTTTGGCTTAGAATGAATGAATGGTCGTCCCGGTTTTTTTTGCTAACTTTTCGAGCACTATTCCGGTTCGTATATACCCATACTGTATGGATTTTCCTCATTCCAACGCTAATCATTTCGTTTTTCGATGGCCTTCAAAGCCTCTTACTGTCGTGACGATCAGAAATTATGAAAAAAGTGTGAATTTGGCAGCTCATGCCACTTTAAAGTTATTTACTTAGTTTTTCAAGGCACTTCAGACATTAATCCTCTCACGATAATGGTAATCTATGAATAAGCTCCTAATTTTACTAGCTCGATCACGAGAAACACAAATCGAGGGGCCTCGGTGGTTCAGTTGGCTAGAGGGATTGTCCCTCAGTCCGACACAGACTTCCATCGACGCTGCGCGGGTTCGAATCACATTCAGATCAAAGTTTCTGAGTGGATTTCTAACTTAGTCGACGTATGTGGAAGAGTTAACAGGTACTAGCACAAGGGTGGGGGGTTTCCTCCGGCCAAAGAGCCCGGTTCCTTCCCCACTAAATCTGGCAACGCCGTCATATAAGTGAAATACGCTTGAGTACGGCTTGAAACTTGAATCAATCAATCAACAAACACAACCAAAAAAATCAACGAAATAGATAAGTCTAGGTTCATGTACATTGCTTTTATTTCAAATATGACGAATTACTCAGTATGTCCTTCAAAAACAGAAATACTCAGTATGTCCTTCAAAAACGGATAAAAAATGTGTTAAACAATCGTTTGTCAAAAAATAATTCGAGTCATTACTGACAAATGTTGCCGAGCACGTATATCAACTCACGTCTATCAAGCATATATATCAAAATGGTGACATTAAATTTGGCTCTATAAGAACAGACAAGAGTTTAAAAAGCGTACATAAGATAACTAATACACCAGTACCATCAAGCCTATTGAGTTTAATATTAAATCAACGATACCAGACTCACTTCTTTGAGTGGCATTTAGAAGTTGGTCGTATAACAAGTCAACGAGTTACTTATGGATAACAACTTCTTAATTTATTTCTGGTGACGTTTCGATGTCGGTCCTAACATCCTTATCAAACCTGTGATTGTCAACACCTTGATTGTTTGAGAGTATAAATAAATATATGAGGATTGTACTGACAATGTTTTTCTTAAGAGTGGCGAGAGTAGATCTTTTAAACCATTACACCCTATTTTACATGTATATAAATATTAAAAGTCACCATTAAAGCTTTTGTTTTTAACATAATTAGATTTAATAAGGGGAAAACAAACCGAACACCAACGTTACAATAAAGTACATTTTCTGCCAAATTCTTTCCATTGCTTGAAATGCCTCGAAAGTTTTTTTTTACAGAAATAGCGAAAATCTTATTTGGTACAACATTGTATGTATACAGAAAACCCCTTTAGAAACGATCTCGAGACAAATAAACTGAGAATAATTATATTATCTCAGTTATCGCTCAAGAAAACTATTTATAAACAGGTCTAGGATGTGCATTCTGTTCCGAAGGTCCATAATCGGAGTACTTTTTGTCAGTCGGATATGGGGCGGGTCCGGCAGGGTATGGAGCGGGTCCGGCGGGATAGGGGTTTCGATCCGAAGGGTATGGGCCTGGCCCTGAAGGGTATGGGCCTGGCCCTGAAGGGTATGGGTTTGATCCTGAAGGATATGATTTAGGCTCAGACGGGTACGGGATCGGGTCTGCACGATAAGGAATCGGTCCGGAAGGATATGGGGCAGGTCCGGCTGGATACGGGGCAGGTCCGGCTGGATACGGGGCTCTTCCAGAAGGGCGTGACTCTGGAGGATAATAGTCGGGGTTGGATGGTTTGTAAACTGGTCCTGATGGATAAGGCTTGGGGGCAGGTACTGGTACTGGATAAACTTTCACGGGTCCATCAGGGTACGGCTTTACAGGTCCTGGGGGATATGGATTCTGGGTTTTTGGTGCACACAGAAACAATTTGAACTGCAAAGAGAGTAGAAAATCTATGTTCAAAGAGAAGAAACTATTATTCTTTAAAAATCCAATCCAATTCAATTGTATTTGTCTACGAAGGGAGTGTTTAGCAACGAGAAGCATGTTATAGTTACACTGATATGATGTGGATGAAAAAATACTTACGTCGTCGAAAATACCATAAAATGGCGTTTCACCTTGCACCCCGCCAATACTGAGGGAGCAATGCCTTACTTGTACATCTCCTACAAAATCAAGGGTCCATAATACAGTTAAGAAAAGATCTTCTCAACAGAATATTCCGACAAGTGATACATCGATGGAAGCTCGAGGATTTAGTGAACATTTACTGATCCATTACCACTCAGAAGTTTACCTAAATTAAAATGGGTTTGGCTAAGGATGTTAACAAATAAACTCTCTGAGTCTCTCAAAATCAACATTCTCAGAAATGTTGGTACCTGTACCGAAGCTGAGGGCTGTTTCTCAAGACATTTACGTCCGACGTAACTGATCGTAACGTAATGTTAAAGGTATATGTTGCCATGACAACTAGGCCTTGCATTGGACTTACGTCGGGCGTAAATATCTTGAGAAACAGTCCCTTGAGCTTTAATTCTGATTTTTTTTGCGGGTGTGAAATTTTACATCTTCTAAACGACATGAAGAAAAAATATTTTTCTACAAGGTCCATTTTTGTCCCCCCCCCCTCCCCATATCAGACAGACGACGGCGTAGTGTTGGAAGACTTTTTCATGGAAAACATTTACCTTGGACAGCGACTGATTTACTTTTCTGTGATGACTTGCTGTTGACGGTTAAAGTGAGGTAATGTCCATCGTAATGATACGTCACTTCTTTGTATTCTCCGGACTGTAGCAAATAATAAAAAAAATAGAGAAAAAATAAATGAGGAATCAAAATGTATAGTAACAAACATTATTAGACCACAGGCAAGAGTCTAGTAGCATTCTAAAATTATCCTGATCCGTAAAGTGACTATGGAAATATCTTTATCTTTACCGCGTTTGGGTATGTGCAGAACATTATTGAGTAAATTCGGGTTATATACTACCAAATAAAAATACTACTTACGGCATATGGTACAATTACATGAGCTGGTTTGTAGTTCTTGCCGTACATGGATTTAGTAGCCACAGTTGCTTTAACTGTTTGGGTTGACCTATCGAAGCTTACGCTGACTGATGCGGAATTGCCGCAGTCTCCGTTACTGACAAGGATTTCTTTTTTGCCACCATAGCCGGCTTTTTGATTGTTGTTCTCCAAGAAATTAAAGCGGATTTTCAGTGGTGGTCCAAGAGGGGCATTGGCGAATCGCCATAGAATAAGTTGACCGTTGTGAAACTGTCCAACGTAACCATCAGGACTATATTTGGATTTGACGCTCTTTACTCGGTCCCATTCGTTGCCAATAGCGACAAAGTTTCCGGAAACATCCTTGATTCCATATTTGAAATCGATGAACACTTCGGCGGTGCAGCCTAGTGTGCAAAATAAAGAAAGGGTAAGTAAAGGCGAAAAGTAGACCATTGGAACCTTATCAAATTTACCTTATAAAATATTAGACTTTACTGTGTATTTACATTGCAATACCGTCAGCAGCATAAGTATACCACAAAATGATTGATTGCAACGGCTTAAGATATTGAGATAGAGCTGATATTCCGTTTGTGTAGAGCAGAGGTTCGATTGACCATCAACTTGTTTGATTGATTTATTGATGGCTTATGCCACAATCGAAATTATTTCACCTATAGGCGGCACTTCTCTAAATCCAACCCATGGCCTTCTTTGGGTGCATGGCAACCCTTCCAAACAAGGCGATCAAGTGAAGAACCTTACTAAGATATTTTCAATAACTTTGGACCAAGACTTTGCATTTGAAGTACGTTTATACTTATTGCCACTTATACTTCATAATGAGGTTTATCTATTGATAAGGAATTCACCTACGCCTGTCTAGGACTCGAAGCGAAGAGCATAACAAACACATAATGCATTTCAGTCAGTTTAGAAATCCTTATGGTTCACCCCAAAGCAAACAGAAGGATTAGTCTGTTAGATGGTGATATAACCCTTATAACATATTTCATTCGCTCACCTTTTGGTGCGATTTTGACACGAGCAGTACATCCACAGTCCTTGGCTACAAAAGCAGTGCCTGGGGCACACCATCTGACGATGTAGCTACCGTGTACAAGTTCCTGGTACTTTGTGGAAGAACCTTTCACTGGGTAAAGTCGGCATCCTATTTGTAAGCAAAAAGACACATTTACGGAGATTTTATTTTCGCTTTCTTACAGCCATTGTATTTTGAAAATGACTAACATCAATTTAAATTAGTGGTTTAAAATGAAAATAGCATAAGAGCTCAGCTAACTGGTAGTGAATAAGACTAAATCATAATTTGGCCCAACCAGTTTTAGTTAAAAGATGAGTTTATATTTTCAGCTGTGGAGGATTATCGTTACAAAAAGTTTAATCTGAGGTATCTGACTATGCGGATCGTACTGTCTTCGGTTAGTGACGCCGTCATCCTTGACGTTCAAGGCTTATGCCTTCTTTGTTAGTTTCCAGGTAGAGTAAAATACTTACGCTCTTTAACAACGGGTGTCTTTTTGGGGGCACATGTATCCCGACATGAGTCATCCCGAACGCATGGCTGGTAACCCGGCTTGTTGTAACCGTATCCTGCCTGGTATCTGTAACCGTAGGCACAGCAGAAGATAGAGCCAGTTCTACCGTAGCCATCACAGACGCTGTATGCAGCACAGTTACCGTAGATTGCGGCAGTTTTACTTCCCTTGGACGCCAGGCAAGGATCTGAAGCAAAAAGCAAGTCATTACCGTAAATGAAAACACCAAGACTCATTGCATATACTCAATTTTAGGAAAAGAGCATCATAAATCAGAAACACCAAGAAGTTGGAACTGACGAGCTAGTGCCATTTCAAACAGAGGACAACTTCTTGCGCTCTATAAATGAATTGTGTATTTTTTATAAATATTTTAGAATTAGATTTATATCTACGGATCATGGGGAATGGGTAAGGTTTCTGGGCAGATTGCTTGAAGTGACAGTGACTTACCGAAAGGACATTTGACATCGCCTGGTCGAACACATGTCAGCAGCTCTTGGCTCCAGAACAGATTGTAAGGACATCTCATTTTGGTGGGCAATAGTTTGTAACCGTCATACCTACGACACGTGACGTATGCTTGGCAGCTCTCTGGGAATGGGTTGTATCCAACACCGTTTATGAACTTGCAGTTTTCACATAGGTTAGATGGTAGATGTGACTTTGCTGGAACCGGACTGTACGGTTTATGGGATGGCACTGATTTATCTTCATAGACACGCCTGTCGGACGGGTACGTGGGGTATGGATCAGGCTTGGGACCGGCAGGGTACGGGGTTCTCTTGGGAACAGCTGGGACAGGGTAAGAACTTGGTTCGTATCGGTTGTTTGGGACATAGCTACCGCTTGGTTTATACGTCTCGTGGCTTGGGTGTGACTTACTGGGCATCACAGGATCAGCGGGGATGTAGGGCCCCGGGGCAGGGTATGCCTTCTCTGGTTTGTGAGGTTCGGGGACTGACGGTACGTATGGAACATTGACATTAGGTTCCAATGGCTTGTACGGTGCGTATTTTGGTTCTGTCTTCTTTGGTGTGTAGGGTTCGTACACAGGGCCTTTGGGTGGATTGTAGGGCAAGGGACTTGGCTCGGGATACCTTGACGCTCTACCGTCATTCTCTCCCCGACTATAGTACAAGTCCCGCTGGGGAGGGTAAGAGTTTGGCGCTGCATAATAAGACCTATCTTCTCTATACGAAGATCTCCTTAATGGGACCTCGTAAATCGGGGCATAATAGTCTGGGTAGTTGTAGAAATCTTGACTGGCCGAAGAACTGTCAGTGTCTTTCCCTGGTTAAAAAAAACGCATTTATTCCATTATTAAAAAATCTATATATCTTTTTCAAATTGAGCAATGAGTGATTGACAAAGGCGATTGACGAGTTGAGATTTTACGCCCCTTTGCTTATGGCACCGTTAGAAACCTAAAGAAGATTTCCCCTGTGTTCAGTGTGCATATAGCATCGTTGACAGGTTTAGTAACAGAGGAATCCAGGCAACATCTCACATAGGGCGATAGAGTGAAAAACCCATTCGAAATTGTTATTTGGACTGAGTAGGATTGTAAGCCGCGACCCATCAATGGAAGGTCAGTGTTCGATTGGGAGATGATCGCTCTGGCGACTGAGCCCCCGACAAATTAAGATGGGTTTCGCTTTGTGCGCCCGTCAACATTTATTATTATCTGACTAGAATGAATTGCTATTATTTAAAATAATGGGAATCTTCAAATCTTACAACATATATTGAAAAGAGATTTCAGTAAATGGTTAATGCCATAGTTGTATTGGGTGTCACTCAAAACCAAGGAAGTGTGTAAATGACACAACCTTGACCGTCGAGTGCGATATTAAGACCCAAATCAATCAACCAATCATTTCATTTATTCAATATCTTGGTATTTGAAATCTGTTTGGCCTACGATATCCTCAATGATGTACATTCATTGGACAACTCCTTAGCCGAGAAAAGAGATGATGCAAATGATCTGAAAATTTGTATCTATTCTTATTAAAATTCCAGTTTAAAATTTTCAGGTAGTCGTATACACCGCTTTGGGTTTCACAACTAAAATATATATTCACAAAATGAATTCACTATAAATGTTTTATCTTACATGATATCGAGTCCTTCACTCCAAAAGTTGCGATAACAAGAAATACGGAAAGCCAATGGACCCTGTAAATAAAAGCAAGAATATCCTTTCATATAAAGATGTGATCACAAAATTAAACTGTTGACCGATTGTAAGGCCGTCAACTAAGGTCAGTTTGGAAAGCGGTAATTGGGAGAGAACATATTGGACAGAATTCTGTCTGACTTTTATCAGGTTTACAAAGCCAGAAGAAACAAATAATCTTAGATTGCATCGTCCCAAAAATAAATAAAAAAAGAAAAATAAATAAATAAATAAAAAAAATAAAAAAAATAAATAAAAATAAATAAATAAATTGTCAGAATGTTTCATATCGAATAGGCATGTTAA
The DNA here is from genome assembly GCA_963971465.1 of Lepidochitona cinerea. Classification (NCBI taxonomy): domain Eukaryota; kingdom Metazoa; phylum Mollusca; class Polyplacophora; order Chitonida; family Tonicellidae; genus Lepidochitona; species Lepidochitona cinerea. The sequence continues at coordinate 28,418,430 of OZ020561.1, forward strand.
GCCACATCACATGACCGTTTGATTTGATATCGATGCACGCAATATAAACCATTGAAAAGAAATTCATTAATGAGTGGAATGCTTCGTTTTTTTAAAAAAAATCCTGTGTGTCGTGATATTGTGACATTGGGGTAACGTTTACCCACGCTTATTTGGAAAAAATATCTATCCTTCGTATTTTACAAAACATCCGCACGAAAGTCACGGATGATTGCCCCCATTGTTTCTGTCTCAGATGACCTTCGAGTTTCTCAATCGCTCTCTGCTTCATCAGCTTTCTCCGTATTCGATGTATTGTGTAGCTTTTTTTTCAGAATGTATATAGATGAACATAATAAATGTTATTTTTTGTTCGAAATAGATCTAGACCCAAACGGTATGTTTTGTTAATTCAGCCTTGCTTTTGTTTAGACTATTCTTATACGACATGAAGGCGTCTTCACTCCCACTATCTGTATTAAATTGGCGGGAGTTCTCAAAATTCGGACTTCACTCACAAATCACGTTTGTTAAGACAAGTTTGAAGTTAATTGAAAATTTGTAAAAATAATCCATAGACAGTTAAAAAAAAAAAATGTTGGCTCAATCCGTCAACTGAAAATGGGTATTTATGAGTGAATAGTAAATTCATTCATTCATTTAAATTCATCTTGTGCTTTCTTGATACTACTTTATCATGTATACCTACTCGAAACTGTCACTGAAAAGCTTCAAACTTCAAACTTGTTTACAATAAAACCCAACAATTTTTTCATGAACCTTAAAAAAAATAGGGCACTCCTGATACTTTTCTAGGCGAGGTTTCACCTGCCAGGGATGTGTTTTGACATAGATGATTGTCAGTTTTAATCGCTCTAATAAAAGTGGAAATAACTTTACAAGCGAATATTAAAAGTTTCATGAGGCAAAATTGTTTGGCAAAAGCGTTAGTTAAATGTAGAAGCTGATAAGTTTGCTTTGCGATTGATTTATACGATTCAAATATGCTTGAGTAGTTTTATATATAACCATTTTCTAGCATTTCGTAACTCATACATGTACGTTCTTAATCAAATTTTTGAAGCATACAACGAATAATGGCCAAAATAAGCTTTAATTTGACATTTTATATCACGATAACCTGATAAGCAATCGATTTAGGGATTGATATCGGTGAAAGTATCGAATGCACAAAAAGTAACAAATTTATGATTTCTGCATGGTTTAATTGTTTAGAACATTTTAACAAGCTTCATTTTGAACTCGCTTTTAAGTGGCACGATCTGCAAAAATAGCACTTGGTTCATAAAGTGTTTGTAGTGGGAACAAGGAGTCTTGGGGCTAGAAAACGCTTTCACTTTTCAAAATACCACTTACTTTATTTTTTTCTCCACCTCACCTTTACATATTTAGGTCTTCACTTACGGACTGATGTTATTTCCCCAAAATTGTTTTGTGCGTCAAAATATTTACCAGTTCTTTGTTCTATCTAGTCTGTTTATAGCTGTGTGAAAAGTGAATAGGGTTTTAAACGACAGAAGACGCGTGCAAGATTGACGCGAACTCATCGCTTCACTGATTGCTGTTAAACGCTGATGTGATTTAAGATGCTATTCGAGATAAAGTGACTGATAAAATCGAACTAGTTGTCGCGTAATTCAATTGGACAAAATACCTATCATATATAGAACATGACAGGCTTTCTAACATTTCAATTCATTATTACTCGAAGAAAAAAAAACATCATCTACATCTTTTCTTTTCTCAATCTATTGTATCATGTTAGTCAACGTGCCAACAAGCACTTTGAAAAGGCGTAAAGTTAATATTCATAAACATAGGCATGTTCGTAAGGCTTGATTGTCCTCATACATGTACAAAATAACCTATATTCCTTACACATTTATCAGTTATCCAGAATACAATATCAAATATTTCTAATATCCTTGACATCTTAAAGCATATAACTGGTTATCATATCCTGTTATTTTTCTTAATTGCAGTTTCAGCACAAGGTCTTTTCTAGATCAATGTCTTATAATTTATTATTTACAAATTCGAAAGAAACTTTCTAGGCCCCAACGAAGGATTTTAAAGAAGAACTAATCCACAGATAAATGGTTTATTCACATTTAGTTAATCCGCTATACGTGTATATGTATAAAGCTAGCAATAACATGCCGTGAATCATTTCGAGGTATATTTTTTATTTTCTGCAGCCTATAATGGAAAAGGATGAAAAGAGCTGTCTTTACAATTAATTTTAGGCAACAAAATTCCCTTGAAACCATTTGCATTTTTGTCACCGAGTAAAATCCGTCCTCTTTGGTAATAAAACATCTTTCGTTTAATTGATACTTATGTTTATTTATAATGAACTTACGCTTCAATTAAAAAAAGGTTAAATTTTAAATATTGATATTAAACCAGTCTCCATGATACACTGGAAGCTTCATCATAAACCACTTAAATGTATCTAGTCCTATCCATTGTGTGTTGTATTTAAATCCATACAACGAAGTTTAAAGATATTTGACTTCATCCCCAACTCTGTTGCAAAGGTCCAGGTAAATAAGCAAATAAATAAAATAATATAGTTGCTTTACATGAATAAATAAACTTGTATTTTCTTGGACTAATGACCGATTGGATTTAGCCATTTATACTAAGGCAAAAGATTATTCAGGTATCTGGCTCTGATCACACCGCCGTATACCTGTTATCCCAGGTGAGATAAGTTGATTACAAAATGCCTCTCTTACCTGCTGAAGTCCATGGTGATGTAATAGTGAAGTGTTTTCCCCGTGTAGGTGTTACCGATCTCTATCTCAAACCGAATGTGACAACAGTCCCGTCTGCTTTAGTATTTATACAGATCGTCTTTACAAAAACTATTTCCAAATCACATTTTTTCCTTTCCGTGTTCTATTTTCCATTAATTTTGGAGGCCTTTAGGGCGGCCCTTGCTGAATGAAAACGCGATTATCTTACAAAAATATTTCATGGGCAGGGCTAATCACGGTTGCCATGGTAACGTTCGATTTTACACAATTTTGTCACGGTACTAAAGTGTTTAGTGAGGCGTGAAGCGAAAAAAAGCACGGAAGACAAAACAAATAGACAGTACGTTTTTGGATATTTGCTGTGTAGCGAGAGTTAATCAAGGCCACGTCTACATCGGATCTGTCCCCAATTTGTGCTTTTTTCATCATAATTTCGGATGTGACCCAATAAGTCCCTTTATTCTTAATCCAGATCTCTAAATATCCCACTACCTTGAAAAATTATTTATTTGTGTCATTTGTAAACGAGAAACCTTCGGGATGAGTTTATGGCGATGTATTATACGCCCCATTAAAGGTAATAGAACTGTTATGCAGTTAACATACGACAATAGCTCTGTGCTTGAAAAAGTACTAACATATACTTTACAAGGTGAACTTTTTAATAAGAAACAGAACTGGAAAAATCCCTTTTTTCTCTTAGGACTGATAGTGTATCCTCTATACAAAATTTTGAAGATTGTTGAACTCCTGTCTGTCACCTATACCCACTCTACCTTTGTTTCTTGGTGTAGGGTGGGTGGTTTGATATCGCTATCACAAATTTAGCTGGGTGTATTTTTCGTGTCTATTTCTTATGTATTCTGACCAAAAGTGATACACTTTTGATCATGCTGTTTTTCAGTGAAAGAGTATCGGTGGGGGAGGGGGTGGAGGGGGGGGGGGCACTAGGACCGCTTGCAAACAAAGGATAATTACAGGAAAGGGGAAAACTATTTTTTTTCTATTTCAAACTATATACTAAAATGACATCCATCATCGTCATCGCCATTGTCTCGGACAATGCTAGGAGCATTCTTTTGCTGTTTGAAACACCTGTCTAAATATTAAGTAAGAAGATTATTTCGGTGTCCCGTTCAATGTAGAACTTGCCTCACGCGCGATCTAAGCTTTTTTCTCGCGTAAACGCAATGTGAGAAATTTGACAAATTTAAAGCAGTAAAGATTGTGTGTTTTTTCCTGATCACTGCTCGGCCAGGTATTTCGAAAAGGATGTTTTCAGTAATGACACAGTATGTGTCCTCATGAAAGACACTATAGCATCATGAACAGACAGTTTTATCCATGCAGTACTCAAAACTATATGGCCTCACCATATACAGTAGCAGCCAATCAAATATATAACTTTGATAGTGACTAATTTTGTAATTACATTTTTTTTTTAAAATATGTGATTTTGAGAGTGACGTAAAAGCAGGAACCAATCAAGCAATCAATAAATCATTACAATATGCATCAAGAAACTAACGAGCATTTTTTTGTTCGCGAAACAGACGAAGGGTCAATGATTAGTCAACCATTCAGCGAGGCAGTCAGCGTACCAGTACACTTATAACAAATTGGGTAAAAGTGCATTATATAGCGTGCATCGCATGTTAAACGGAATACATGTGCATGTTTTTGTTTATATTGACATGGATGAAGCGGGTTAATCAATGTATAGGCTACATTGACGAACTGTCAAGGTTTGCAATGTTCTTTTTAAAAGCTTTAAAATCGATGGTAAACAGCGATCACTACAATACATCGAGATCTTGTTTTATTTTGTCCGTATTACCATCAGGCGCACATTCGAGAGGTGGGGATCCACCCCCTCCAATGATTGACAGGGCAAGGAATTCTAATATATATTTATGGACACTGGAACACACTAGCACCGGGGAAATCTTCTTGTCTAAAATAACCATGGAGACAAGTTTCTAACACGGAAGGATAGAACCACAATCCGTTTGTTGTAGGCAAAAAAAAAACCGTATCAAAATTCCCGCTCCCACGAATTAATTCAACTGACCTTTGACTCTTTTTCTCGATGGAAAAAGTATAGGGAAATTTGTTAAGATGCTTTTGGCAGATCAATACAAAGTCTATAAGCGTGGTTTATAACCACGGTCTGGCGTGTTTAAGTTTAAAAATGATTTGAAATTTTAGAAACCTTACAACAGCTATAGTTGCAGCAATGTTTTCGTGGCTTTAGCCTAGTAAGGAATGTTTCAGATGTATTAATTATATACACATCTTTCCAGAGCGAGCTATTTTTTAAGTGCATGCTGACGTGACAAAACGTATCTTTGAAATTCCCGAAAGATCCACTCGTATTAACGGAACAAGCCAATAACTGTAAACATTTTAGAACAAGAAGTGAGAGAGAAAAGATTCAACGACGCTTTCAATATTATTTCATCTTGTCGTGACGACATTTAGAACAAAATACAATAAGCGTATGGAATTATGCGAGAAACAGTTCCGTTGAGCTTGATTAAAGTTTGTGACGAAATTACAAAACAAAAAATTACTATATATTTGTATGCCAGTTATTTCCCAAAATAGCTCTGTATTCATATAGTTGGACGCATTATTTTGATTAAAAAAAACATCTACAAAAGTAATCTAAATAGGTTATATTTAGAGCCTATTTGATAATTTGTCCAATTTCTTTCCCAGTTCCTTGACACAGATTTGCAGGCTGGTCAGGGATAGTGGATAAAGATTCTAGGTCACGGTTAATAAGATATCTAATAGCTAATCCGTTTAAACTGACCCAAACGCTAATTAAACTAATGATTGGAAATTTAGTGACCTACTTAATATTAGGTATTTTAAGACTAACCGTCTGATATTGGTTGATTAGAGCTTTACACTGTATATAAGATTCTTTCTCTTATATTGCGGCGTTTCCAGGGTTAGTCACCGGAAGGAACCAGGGGATGTTTCTCAAAACATTTACCCCCGACGTTAGTCCAATTTAATGGCCACATATCCTTCAACATTACGTTACGAACAGACACAAAGCTACAACTGGAGAAACCCTTCGACTTCGCGAGTACCTGGCAACTCTTCCACGTAAAGTGATTGAGTGCAAACCACACTCAGATATTTGGTAATTTTTGTCCTTTAGACTGAAATGAATTCGAACCAAATCAATCCGAGAGGGCTGGAATATCGCCGGGCGATGTCAATATTTATTTATACTTTTCGTATGTAAAATTAAGTAAGTAGAGAATCGGAGACTATGCATGTGGGGGCCCAGGGGGCTCTTTAACAAAGCAGCGCCATTTCGACCCATACTGAATAGATACGTTGCTATGAAGTTTACGTAAAACTTCCGCTACGACGCTTTGTGAAGCAGACGTACGAAGGCGTACGTTTTTACGTAACTGCCATATCAATGTAACTGGGTATTGCCTCCGTGGTACCCCCACCCCCCGTTCAAAGCGCTTCACACCATGTTCTATTTTTTGCTCAATTGAAACAAATAGGCTCGGGTAACCTTCACAAATATTTATCGTAATGTGCGGCTGGACACAATTCATTTTAAAACTTCTACACAACTACGTCTTTAGAAACGTTAAAAGGTCATGTCAGTTTTTCGGTTCTATCACTCTTCTTCTGAAATGCATTTATGTGGGAAAGTAAGACTTTCAACTAAAGGTTAGATTTTTATTCTAGATTCTTAATCTGATACACTGAATCTATACAACTTAATACGATTATACATTTCCTGGATAAAACTTGTTATGCTTGATTGAGTAGATTAAGTAGTCTTATTCATACATTTTACTTGAAGTAAAAAAGCAAATATTTCATAAGTTGAAATATCAGCGGGTTAGCTGACTAATATTATCTGCATATATTGTAAAGTTTGGTCTAGTTTTTGATAGCTTTTTCACCTTTTATGTAAATTTGTTTTCATATTATTGATCGTTTCAAAAATGACTGCATTGCAAAAAGGTGTATCTATGAGTCAACATTTTCAGACATTTATACATTCCAGACAAACATGTACAATTTGGCTTAAGCTGCCACTACAATTGTATTCCGAGGCTGGCTAAAGGAGAAGGTTGTCCCAGTGTGCTGTAACAAGGAGGGTTTAATAATCAAAAAACCTTTCTAGGCTAACGCCAACAAAACCGCTAAAATTATTAAATTATGCATCAATAGCTATCTTCCGCCCCCCCAAACCGCATTGTAATCCACAAGGTCTTTTAAACAATGGTGAATAGATATTTTTGTCACATTACATCATGCATATCGATTTTATTGATAAGAAATATATTTCTAATCTTTTCAAAGGACAGTTGTGATCCCAAAAATATTACGTCAGACTGAAAAAAAGAGTATTATTTGTCTTTCATTTTGATGAGTCCCGATTTTGATATTGGGTTTGCATCGTAGACCTTGGGTTATTCACATGAAACCTAAAAATTCTCTGCGATTGTACAATTCATGGACCCTCAAAACTCTCCCCGATTGTACAATTCATCACCCCCCCCCAAACTCTCCCCGATTGTACAATTCATCAACCCCCCCCCCCCCAAACTCTCCACGATTGTACAATTCATCAACCCCCCCCCCCAAACTCTCCCCGATTGTACAATTCATCAACCCCCCCCCCCAAACTCTCCACGATTGTACAATTCATCAACCCCCCCCCCCCAAACTTTCCACGGTTGTACAATTCGTCAACCCCCCAAAACTCTCCACGATTGTACAATTCATCAACCCCCCCCCCCCCCAAACTCTCCACGATTGTACAATTCATCACCCCCCCCCCCTCAAACTCTCCACGATTGTACAATTCATCAACCCCCCCCCCCCCCCAAACTCTCCACGATTGTACAATTCATCAACCCCCCTCCCCCCCCCCCCCAAAAAAAAAACTCTCCACGATTGTACGATTCATCAACCCCCCCAAACTCTCCACGATTGTACGATTCATCAACCCCCCCAAACTCTCCACGATTGTACGATTCATCAACCCCTCCAAACTCTCCTCGATTGTACGATTCATCAACCCCACCAAACTCTCCACGATTGTACAATTCATCAACCCCCCAAACTTTCCAAGATGGTATAATTCATCAACCCTGAAAAGACTCCACGATTGTACAATTTATCAACCCTCTAAAACTCTTCCTAAGTGTACATTTCAAGAGATTAATTCCACACGGAAAAGAAAGAAATGCGTACCACAAATAGAGACTATTGCGATGGCGTTACACACCAGCCAAGAACGCTAATGAGTTTTTAAATATAGTTTTCCACTATGTGGTGTCATGTTTCCCTGTTTGTTTAATTAACCGTTTACCTCGGCAGTCATACTTGGGTAAATATATGGGCCCTATATTTGTTGAAGCAGAACGAGCTTTCATTTTCAAAACACGTTATCGGATTTCTCAATAAAGGGTCTTTCAGTGGGTTAATACCACTTCGGGATGTATTCAGATATAATCTCTTGTCATAGGTTTTGGTTAAGGTAACAATAGTTGAGAAGTTTGAGGACGTTTTTATAAAAATTAAAAAACTGAATTCAGGAATTATTGTCTATTTTCTCGAAAGGTGCAAATTATTGAAGCTTGCCTTTGGTACCACACTGTCGAATGTGCACTTATAGGCGGCGTGTCTTCCCTTTGGTGCCAGACTGCAATTTGCAATTGTAGGTGGTGTGTCTTCCCTTTGGGGTCAGGCTGTGGAGTATTCAGTTGTAGGTGGTGTGTCTTCCCTTTGGGGCCAGGCTCTGGAATTTCCAGTTGTAGGTGGCGTGTCTTCCCTTTGGGGCCAGGCTCTGGAATTTCCAGTTGTAGGTGGCGTGTCTTCCATTTGGGGCCAGGCTCTGGAATTTGCAGTTGTAGGTGGCGTGTCTTCCATTTGGGGCCAGGCTCTGGAATTTGCAGTTGTAGGTGGCGTGTCTTCCCTTTGGGGCCAGGCTCTGGAATTTGCAGATGTAGGTGGCGTGTCTTCCATTTGGGGCCAGGGCCTCGTTTCACAAAGCAGTCGCATCGCAAACGAGGCGTAGTTGCAAATGGATACCATAGTGAAGAGACACGATTGATCACACCTTGCACCAGTATTGCGTATTATTTCTGCTAATGGCAAGACTTATTGCGTATCATCTCAATACTGACAAGTTTTTATTTCACGTTTTTGTATATAACCAGCCGATACATTTGATTTTCGCCTCACTGTTATCAGTTTCTAATCTTTCTAATCGAAACTGTTGACACCAGTTGATACTTATCTTAGAGATGCACGTGTTTATTGTTTTATAAACATGAAAGTCCTCCCTCCCGCCCCCGCCCGCCCAAAGAATTAACTGATACATCTCGGTAATTTGAGTTTTGTCGGATAATGGCACTCATCTTCGACTGACACGGGTTACAGGCTTTGTCGATATTTTTATTTCAACGTCAATCCGTTAGTTGTTCAAGGTACTACAAATGCCAAAACTAATGCATTGAAACCCCTTGATTTTCCGTTGAAATACATAACTGTCTCAAACCCTTTACTATAGCCTTATAATCAAATTATTTGAACAGCATCTGTTCAAGCCTCATGGCCTATAACAATTAATAAGCCAATCAGTATATCAGGAGAGGAAAATGACTGCCCCCTCTCGAATAACGAACTGCTAACCACGAACTGTCTAACTTATCATACGTCTATAATAAGTTTAATTTCAAAACACACTTGCTCAGATTGATTGATTGGTATTTTACACCTCTCTCAAAAGGGGCATTGCTAGGTTTAGCTAGAAAAGGCAAGAAAGCGGACTCTTTGGCCGGAGGAAACCCATGACCTAGCACCATCCACATACTACACTGGCAAAGAGAATGCCTTTCTGATTTAATAAGCTATATATTGAAACAAGGTCCCACATCCTATAAAATGATATAAACTTATGAGATAATATCCTTTTAAAAAAATATTAGAAAAATATATAAATGAAGATAGTGATTCGTCATTATGATCAGGTATTTCCCTGGTGACCTTGCCGGCTGATAGCTATTCGAGGTTCTTTTTTTTCAGGATTTACCTTTGCATCAGAAAATACATGTAGTATAATCCTAGATAATGAACGAAGCGCAAAAACGTTTTCAACTTTTTATATGCTAACATACATGTGTTAGCCTGCATTGTCTAAAATACTGATGCGGTCTGCATGGTTACTAGAGAAAGTGCGAATCTGAGCTTTGCTCTGGCTCTGCGCGAAGTCCTGCTTCCCTTCTCAATAAAGCGGTCAACGTAGCCTTATATAAGTCTAAATGAATTTTATCTTTGAATGCAGCGAAATCACCAAATCGTGCAAAATATTGATGCTATAATGTGGCATTAGTTGCCAAAATTCAGATTTTTAAAATAAATTTAGATTTTCAAGGACTTGACGGCTCGTGCCACTTATGTATGCAAGGGAAAATATCGACGGAACAGAATAAGCTATCACTTTCGTAATTTTCGTAATCTAATTGACTTGATACATAAATAAATCGAATCCCAAATCTAATGCCGCATTGTAATCCACAAGGTCTTTTAAACAATGGTGAATAGATATTTTTGTCACATTACATCATGCATATCGATTTTATTGATAAGGAATATATTTCTAATCTTTTCAAAGGACAGTTGTGATCCCAAAAATATTACGTCAGACTGAAAAAAAGAGTATTATTTGTCTTTCATTTTGATGAGTCCCGATTTTGATATTGGGTTTGCATCGTAGACCTTGGGTTATTCACATGAAACCTAAAAATTCTCTGCGATTGTACAATTCATGGACCCTCAAAACTCTCCCCGATTGTACAATTCATCACCCCTCCCCCCCCAAACTCTCCACGATTGTACAATTCATCAACCCCCCCCCCCAAACTCTCCACGATTGTACAATTCATCAACCCCCCTCCCCCCCCCCCAAAAAAAAAAAAAAACTCTCCACGATTGTACGATTCATCAACCCCCCCAAACTCTCCACGATTGTACGATTCATCAACCCCCCCAAACTCTCCACGATTGTACGATTCATCAACCCCTCCAAACTCTCCTCGATTGTACGATTCATCAACCCCACCAAACTCTCCACGATTGTACAATTCATCAACCCCCCAAACTTTCCAAGATGGTATAATTCATCAACCCTGAAAAGACTCCACGATTGTACAATTTATCAACCCTCTAAAACTCTTCCTAAGTGTACATTTCAAGAGATTAATTCCACACGGAAAAGAAAGAAATGCGTACCACAAATAGAGACTATTGCGATGGCGTTACACACAAATCAAGAACGCCAATCGTTTTTTTAAATATAGTTTTCCACTATATGGTGTCATGTTTCTCTGATTGTTTTATTAACCGTTCACCTCGGCAGTCATACTTGAGTAAATATATGGGCCCTATATTTGCTGAAGCAGAACGAGCTTTCATTTTCAAAACACGTTATCGAATTTCTCTATATAAGACCTTTCACTGGGTTAACACCACTTCGGGATGTATTCAGATATAATCTGTTGTCATAGGTTTTGGTTAAGGTAACAATAGTTGAGAAGTTTGAGGACGTTTTTGATGCTAATGATGCTAATAAGCGATGGCAAGACTTGGCAAGACTTGAAAGGGAACTTACATAAGCTAAAAGTATGAATATATCTTTAAAAATTTATCAGGTCTGTTAGCACACTAAAAAATGGTAACACATAAAATAGTTGTTTGAAGATAAGATATATCATTTTTGAGATATAGATTCGTCCATGCGCAAATCAAGGAGAAACTTTTCAGCTATAACGTAGGGTTTGCCAACTTTTAGTTTGAAGTACAGAATAAAATAAAGTACTAAAATTAATGTGCACTGTAGGTATAGATGTGCAGTCAAGCGTGTTGCTACAAACAATACCTCCAGTGGGTTAGAGTGACCGTCCCTCAGTCCCACACAGACCTTCCATCTATACTGCGCGGGTTCGAATCACGCTCAGACCAAATACAAAAATTGACAAAAATTCTGAGTGGAGTTTTCACTTAGTGGCCGTATGTGGAAGAGTCGCCAGGTACTCGCCGAAGGTCGGGGGTTTCCTCCGGGCAATGAGCCCGGTCTTTCCCCCACTAAACCTGGCAACGCCACCATGCGGCGTAAAACATCAATCAAACAATACCCTCTTCCAATTATATTTTATTCGTGTGACGTCATTAAGTTATCGGTATATTTTCCCATTACACGTTACCACACAGTATTGTTACCGATACATTGGACAAGATCGGAATGTCGCGCTTATACATATAATAATAGTTTTGATAAAACTAGTCACGGACAAGATAGCTAAGTCTGACAAGTCTGCAAAATACACCAGAGGATACCGGATAAGTTTTCTTAAACGCGAGAGAGTCTTGGACTGGCTGATTATCACATTTGAAAAACGCCTAATGGGAAGTTACGGAGTTTGCTCATATAGCCCGGATACCTCCACACTAAACCTGTCCACGCTGCCATATAAGTGAAAAAAAGCCTGGGTGCGGCCTTACCAATCAATCAAACTGATAAAAATAAAGCAAATTCTAAAGCAAGGTATAAAGTTAGCCGAGAAAGCTTGACTGTATGTCACGTCACAGAGTGTGTGTTAGATTCTCAGCACCACAGAGACTGATTATTCGGGCTAGGTATAAAGCCAAACATTGGCCTACTGAAATCAGAATGAAAACTATGACGTCAGTGGTCACCACGTATTATGCGGAATCATATCATAGAATTATTTCCAACACCCAGTAGCAGATATTTTAAGTACTTTCTTGTGGTGTTTTCCTACATCTCCTTCTGCATTATTTTTAGAAAATGGGTTGATTCTAAGACTGAAGGTGATTTTGGAAGAGAAATCAAACCAAGTAAAGTGGATGGAGGTCGGGAAATTATGTGGGTCTTCGTTTATAAACACACGTTGCAATGGTCGTATAATGACGACTGTTCATTTGCCCATTTAAACGATTGTCCCTTGATGCTATGCTAAAATGAGTGATCAAAACGAAAATTATAGGAAAGTTGTTGGAAATACAAAGGTTGCCATTTCCGAAAATGGCAAAACTTATTGCGTATCATTTCTGCAAATGGCAAAACTTATTCCGTATCATCTCAATACCGACAAGTTTTTATTTCACGTTTTTGTATATAACCAGCCGATACATTTGAATTTCGCCTCACAGTTATCTAATCGAAACTGTTGACATCAGTTGATACTTATCTTTATCTTATGTTTTATGAACAAGAAAGTCCCCCTCCCCCCTCTCCGCCCAAAGAATTAACTGATAAATCTCGGTAATTTGAGTTTTGTAGTTTAATGGCACTCATCTTCGACTGACACGGGTTACAGGCTTTGTCGATATTTTTTATTTCAACGTCAATCCGTTAGTTGTTCAAGGTACTGCAAATGCCAAAACTAATGCATTGAAACCCCTTGATTTTCCGTTGAAATACATAACTGTCTCAAACCCTTTACTATAGCCTTATAATCAAATTATTTGAACAGCATCTGTTCAAGCCTCATGGCTTATAATAATTAATAAGCCAATCAGTATATCAGGAGAGGAAAATGACTGCCCCCTCTCGAATAACGAACTGCTAACCACGAACTGTCTAACTTATCATACGTCTATAATAAGTTTAATTTCAAAACACACTTGCTCAGATTGATTGATTGGTATTTTACACCTCTCTCAAAAGGGGCATTGCTAGGTTTAGCTAGAAAAGGCAAAAAAGCGGGCTCTTTGGCCGGAGGAAACCCATGACCTAGCATCATTCACATACGACACCGGCAAAGAGAATGCTTTTTTGATTTAATAAGCTATATATTAAAACAAGGTCCCACATCCTATAAAATGATAGAAACTTATAAGATAATATCCTTTTATAAAAATATTAGAAAAATATATAAATGAAGATAGTGATTCGTCATTATGATCAGGTATTTCCCTGGTGACCTTGCCGGCTGATAGCTATTCGAGTTTCTTTTTTTTCAGGATTTACCTTTGCATCAGAAAATACATGTAGTATAATCCTAGATAATGAACGAAGCGCAAAAACGTTTTCAACTTTTTATATGCTTACATACATGTGCTAGCCTGCTTTGTCTAAAATACTGATGCGGTCTGCATGGTTACTAGAGAAAGTGCGAATCGGAGCTTCTTTTCTGGCTGTGCGCGAAGTCCTGCTTCCCTTCTCAATAAAGCTGTCAACGTAGCCTTATATGGATTATCTTTTAATGCAACGAAATCACCAAACCGTGCAAAATATTGATGCTATAATGTGGCATGAGCTACCAAAATTCAGATTTTTAAAATAAATTTAGATTTTTAGGGATTTGACGGCTCATGCCACTTTAAACCTATCTTGTTCGTAAAGTAGCACGAGCTGCCAAATATATATGCAAGGGAAAATATCGATGGAACAGAATAAGCTATAATTTTCGTAATTTTTATCAAGTATAAAATAAGTTTTTATTAGTAAGTAAACCCTCAAATGCATTCATACTTTATTTGAATTTGGTCTATTTTTAGCACACATCTTCGATTTGTACGGGTTATTGGCTCTGTCCATAATTTTCATCTCAACGTCCGTCCTTTAGTTTTTCAAAATACTTCAAATGCTCAATTTCTCTTGACAATCGGAATTTTTGAAGACAAAAAGAAAATTCCCAATTTGGCAGCTCATGGCACTTCAACACCGTAATGACGAGCAGAATCGCTCACTATCAGATTCAGCATTTGAAACCCGAAAATCGCACCTAAATATATAGGCCTATTCCGTGGTTTATATCTCATTACTGGAACTGAGAATCTGGATTAAAACTCTTCCCTACCTCTCTTATATATTTATGAACAGTAAACACACAGACACAGGGAAAATCTTCTTGTCTAAAATAGCCATGGACACAAGTTTCTAATTGTGTTAAAAAGATGTATATCATGTAGACCTCATCATAAATTTTTGTAATAAACTAAACCTATGATATTTCATTTTCCGTGTGCCCGTGTGTTTTAGTGTTCATAAATATATTTCATGAGGTTGATGACTGCCAGGAGCTTTGTAATATACACTGACAATGCTTACGCATCTATTATAGCCTACATAGCCTACATAACATATCGAATCCCCAATTGAGTACCCTAACTGACTTGATACATAAATCAATCTAATCCCAAATCTAATGCTAAGTGTGAGAGATTCAGTTTATAAATACAAATCGCACGAACTCCATTCTGGTGTTAAGTTCAGAAGAACGATCAGGTGTCCTGTTTGTACTTCCTTCCACTGATTTTGCCGAATACCCAAATAATTTATCGGGAGGAATTACTGGCTTCATCCCTGGCTAAAGCGACAAAGGTATAACACACATGACACAAAATAAAAACTTATAGTGAAAGGCATTTGCGCATTTAAATTAATTGGTTTGATACGAGCGTGTTGAGTACAGGGTGTTAGCCACATGTAGTTTTCTATATGCCAACTATCAAAGGGGTATGCATGTATTTCATAAGTAGCTTGACAAAATAGCATGTAACACGAGATGATATACACAAAAACAGATGACACACACACACAGTTAATTAAAGAAATGGCTATGTTTAAAAGAGATATTTCAGACGGTGAATTGAGAGCTCACTTAAAAGCAAGGTTAAATAGATTGACACGACAAACTGTAAACATTATGTTTTGTCAGCACACGAATTACTCACTGCGGTTAGGGCTCATAACACGGAATTCTATATCCATCAATACGAGCAATACTTGTTCACTAGTTAAGGTATTTTAATGGTGTCGTTTCGTGACCTACAAATCAATTTCATGCAAGTCAAAAATATTTGCTATTATTTATACTTCATTCTGGATGCTTATTCATCGTTTAATTTTTTTTTTTCCAACATGCACTGAATATTAGGGTAAACAGGGGCAACGATTTGGCTAAGCAACATGCATCTAGTACCTAAACACCTTCCATGAACCTGGATGTAATATATATCCTGCCCCACTATTATTTTAGATTCATGTTTTGTATAACACCCAACAATCTATGTATCGGGAGTGGCGAGTAAAGCAATTTTTGAAACTAACCAGCAACTAGTATATGTTATTAATCGAGTGTTTTCGTATTGCCTTGGTATTGGCCTGAGGGTGGCCGTATTGGCCCGAGGCCGCAGGCCGAGGGTCAATGCAACCACCCGAAGGCCAATAGCAAGGTAATACGAAACACTCGATTCATAATATTTTTATTAATAGACTGTGGAAGTTATTTCTATTTGTTTGTTGGGTGCCTTAAACAAATTGACGCCCGGCCTTGTTTTGCTCTCTGTGTTTTTGTTCCTGGATAAGTAGAGAAGTTTCTTCCTCTTGAGCTGTACTAAAACGGCAATCGGATTCACTTACAGTAGTTTTTTTCTCAACTCTAATATCCTGTCAATAAGAGCTTGTACAACGCGCTCTATTGTAGACATTTTGATATCAACAGTTTTAACTGCGGTCTGTTTCTGTCAAACTCTGAGACGTCACATGTTAATTGCATCTTTCCGCCGCACTCCTTGAACTCGGCCAATATGACTTGAACTCGGCCAATATGACTTGAACTCGGCCAATATGACTTGAACTCGGCCAATACAGCCCTACGGCTTATACGAACTTGATTCGTCTGCTGATATTACCCGGCCGCGAAGGTCGTATTCGGGTAATAACTTGCACAGTCAATTAATAAACTCAGTTATTATCAACAAAATAATATATTTGGCGACGAGAATGGGATTTGAACGGTTAAACTGCTTGCCGTTTTCCGATGATCTTGTACATCCTGTACATAAAATCCCAAAACTGTTTGTATTCATAGCACCATGAGCTGCCAAGTGTTGGAAAAAAATGTCTTTAAACATAATATGAAAACTGTTTGATATTTTTTCTAAAGGGGTGTGGATCAGGAATTTTTTCTTGTTTTAAATAACTCTCGGTAATGTATACATTAAAGTGGCTGCCAAAATTCACACTTTTCCCTAAACTTTCATGACCATACGAGGGGTTGAAGATCATGGAAAAACTAAATGATTGACGCCGGAATGAGAAATTTTTATCCAATGAACTATATAATTGGAATGGACCAATACTCATTGGCTGGTCTGGACAAAGAGAGTAGATTGACAAGAGTGGTCACTTCGTCCAACCAGCATTGCCGGCATGTTATTCTGTCCCCCTAGCGGTAGGATTTTCCGACTGTACACGAGTCGATTAGGGCGCCACCTACAGGAAGGAGGTTCCTAATCGAATCGTGTCTGTTCAAATTCAACATGGCGCGAACGAAGTGACCACTCTTGTCAATCTACTCTCTTTGATCTGGATATGTAAAAAGTGCCGCCATTGATAGTTGAAGAGAGCTTGAATATACCGATCTGGGTCGAAATTGCACCATCTGCTAGTAATGGCGGCGTTTGATGGAAATCAAATACCACGTGATCTCCATTCAATGCATATACTGTTCATTAGGAATATCCATATAGTGTGAGGCCTGTACGAATCGAAAGTAAACAAAATTTAAATTACCAGGATAAATCTTGATTTATTTCTAGCCTAAGTTAATTCCAAACATACAAAACTTATAGACTGTTATTTTTATTAAAATAGTCGATAGTTACAAACATTTGTTTTCACGTAAAGAAATCAACATTTTCGCAACTCGTCCTTCTTGAAGGCAGTCTCTTAAAGTAACAAAGACTGCCATTGAAATCTAAATATGCTTCCCGGTTATTCTCAATCAATAATCTTTATTTCAAAGTGAATCGTTCAGTTTCCAGGGCAGGTCTACTTCAAACGCTGGTATTTCTTGACTAACGAAATCTATGGAAACAGATTCAAGTTTTGGTAGTTCACCATGTAGAGCACAATAAAAATGAAAGAACATAAAAAGAAAACAACAATACAGTGCGTGTCATATTTTTTTTTACTTCTCCATGTATGTAACAGTTATCAGGGTCATGATCCTTGTTAGCTTTGCTATGGATAAAACAAATGTAAAGCATTGAGTCCAAT
Organism: Lepidochitona cinerea; assembly: GCA_963971465.1. NCBI lineage: Eukaryota > Metazoa > Mollusca > Polyplacophora > Chitonida > Tonicellidae > Lepidochitona > Lepidochitona cinerea. The sequence goes on from OZ020561.1 coordinate 28,436,280, forward strand.
ATGCATAAAACGACAGCAGAAAAAATCGAGAAAAAAATACGAAATACATAATGTAACAATGGCGAGTCTTGTACTTAAATGAGGCGTTAATAAGCCGGCGTCGGCGTTGTTGTAATTAACTCCCGATATGCCAAAAGTACACGGAGCAATTGTATCTCATAAAAAAGTGAATAACAACAAAATAGCCTTTAACATTAAGTACTGCAAAAGTAATGGATACCGGTAGCCGACGAAAAAAAACCCCACAAAAAACAAAGCAAAAGCAATGATTTCTCATCAAATATGTCCGGATTCATATTTAGACTGTATAGGTGATTTATCTTCAGGGTATCTGAGGTGGAATACACAGGTATACTCGGATCTGAAAAATATATAAAATCAGTTGGCATTAAGTACAAAATTAAAGATGGATTATTAAAAACGAATCCGTTTAGGTATTAAAGTGGCATAAGCTGCCAAAATGTTGATGTTTTGACGTTAAAACAGTATGTTGAAATTATTGACTATGTTTCTCAAGACGTATAATTCAGAAGCTTTTTAGTGCTTCTAGTCTCGAGAATAAACGATAAAGTATTGTTTTGAAGTAACTTTGGGTAGAATAAATAAAAGGTCGTCCCTATTATTTAAATTTTGTTTTATATTTCGGACACTATTTCGGTTCGTACAGGCCGTAGACTTTATGGATTTCCCTCATTCCAACGCCAATCATTTAGTTTTTCGATGGTCTTCAAAGCCTCTTACTGTCGTGACGATCAGAAATTATGAAAAAAGTGTACATTTTGGCAGCTCATGCCACTTTGAAATAAAAGTGGAAATATTAAGTCATGCAGTATTTCATTTTTGGAGTAACACTGTTTGTGTATTACATGCATTCATCTTTTCTGATTTTAGTGTTCACAAATATCCCCCGGGTTTAATGATCTGCGTGACATTAACAAAACAGACTAGTTGTATAAGAACTAGCATGAGCTGTAGCAAAGATGATATTTTCCCGTTAGTACAAGATTTGGAGAATTCAGTTTGGTAAAAATAGCCATTAATTGAAAATCCTGTTTTGAACGAAAAAATCTAAAATTTTTGGCAGCTCATGCAATCCATTTTAAGCATTTATCGGATGACTTCAAACAACAGTTCTTACTATTTTTTGTAATGGGAATTATTAGTCTGACATTTTGGTATACGTTTAACCAGAAGTAAATGAATGATTCATTTACTTCTGGTTTAACTAAAGTAAATTACTTAGAACACAGAATGGGTTATCATAAAGATCCGTTTAATCGTGGTGCTAAACCATGTATAGCCACTGGAAACGGGACGTAAATGGGGTGAGTGGTTTATAACATCAGGAATTATTAAAGTGGCATGGGCTGCCAAATGTAAGATATGTTTGTGATATCAGATTGAAAGAGGGAATTTGCAGCTCATTGTAAAAGTAAACCAGCCTCACAGATTGATGAGATTATTCAATGAGTCTATACTTTGTATTAACTGGATGGAATTTATGGCTGTTTGTTTTGAAACTGAAATTAGGCATCCCATTTTGCTTCATAAGTACTAGGCGACATATACTTGGCTGATGTTTCTTAAACAGTTTCGCCTTTTCTTACCCCCGAGAGCGGGTCTTTAATTCTTAATTTTCTTTCAAATATAGTGAAACCCGGGTTCAAAATGGGTCTATAATTGATTGAAACTAATGCAAGTCTACTGCACCTACTTTAAGCTTTCAATCAATGCCTGATTGGAGCGCGTGTGTGTGTTTTTCAATTTTGAACTGATTTTGATTTTTAATACCACAGTTTGGCTGAGAATATGTTAGCCTAAAACTGCCGAAATGGCTGTACCCAATTCGATTAAAACATAAATGAAGTTACTTGGACTTACTTCATCTATCCAGCCTGTAAAAGGTGCCATATTCTGACCGTACCCAACGTGGAGAGCGCACTGTTTTCTAGCAATAGTACCTATACAATAGGGAAAACAAACACATGTATTTATATTTTTAACACAATTAGAAACTAGTCTCCGTGGTTATTTTAGACAAGCAGATTTTCCCTGTGCCCCTGTGTTTTAGTGTTCATTAAATATATATTTATATGTTTTCAAGCTGCAACGTTCTTTACTAGCAATTTACTGATCGGTAGCAGCCAACTTCACGGGTATTTAAGTTTATAGTTAGCCGTCAGCACAGTTGGATTTAAGGGGAAAGATGGGTTGATATACCAGATAAAATGTATTTCACAAATTTCTTGGCAGAATGAGTTGTTGGGGGTTGTGGTCTGAGACGCTGGTGACGCATAAAGGAATTCTGCCTGTATAAGGCTGATAAGTTTGGACAGACAAGAGTACATGACATCCGGTAGAATTTAAATCAAAATTCAATTAAACGTCTCTGTCCATGAGTTAGTTGTAAATATCCAATTTCTATAGCCAAAGTTAATATTACTGTTGCACTGGCCAAATTGAGAATTCGTATGACGTTTTTGGTTTGAGCAACAAACCAAGTGATGGATTGGGATGCACATGTAATTTTGACCCATTGTCTTGCTTGAGTAAGAAGGAAAACAGAACAATTTAATGTGATTCTCTAAGTCCCGTTTTTACACTTCCCCACTCTACAGGCCAGCCCCTCACCATTAGCATACAATGCCTTAGGCCATATAGTTTGGACTATCGATGAGTCTGATGCAATTTTTCCCGAAAAATAACAAAACATTTTAGTGATGTGCACACTGAAGTTAATTAAGAAAGAATGGATTGATTCTCTGCGTTTAACTATAAGAAAAAAGGAAGTATCCATTGGCTTTGGACGAGGGCCAGAGGCCGTTTCCATATAACCTCACATTTCCATGTAAAACGCATAAATAACAATAATCACTTTTGTCGTCATTGAGATTATTTTTTTGAAGAGGCATGTAGACGTCATAGTTACGTTTGTTAACTTATATAGTGTTCGTTATTTAACAAGATATTCCCTAAGTGCACTGGCATTTTGTGGTAAAAATTGAACTTTGGTCAACGAAAATCAAGGGTAGATCTGCCATATAGCTTTCTCTTCTACTGGATGTACTGGACAATATCAAGAGTAGTTGATTGTGAGTGCAAGAGTTCTCTCCCATGGACTACATTCCATTTTCAATGGGACACCAAACCCAAGCGACATTATGCAAGTGGAGCTAATTATCCCTTGTCGAGCTCACCTTTAATAAATTAAAAATATTGAATCTCAGATGATGGAATTGCTTCATGAAGATAAACATATCTATTAAAATTAGTTTAATAATTAAATTTTACCCGAAACTCTAGCGGTTTGACTTCTTGTCGAAGTAGCACTGGTGCACTTCAAATCCAAGCTGTCGCCATCATACACGTACGTAACTTCTTTCCATTCGTCACTCTGAAAAAGAAGGAGAGGGTAAAAGTTAAAATTTAATATAGCATTTCGTTATACCTTATTTAGAATTGACATTTCACAAATAAGTTAAGCAACACGAACTGACAAGTTTATAAGGCAATTTTTTCCTTTATAACTGGATTTAAAATTAGTCGGTGTTATAAATTAGAAACTTTCCGCATATAGACATATACGACTAGACAGAGCAATAGGAATTTCAAATCTGAATTGGCGTCCGTGTTGAGTATTGCAAGCATTACCATATACCGCAGGCGTAGAGCGACTTAGTATATATACTCAGCTCTACGCCTGTGATATATGGTAAAGCCTGCAATGCTAGTCCGTGTTATGTTAAACTTTGTCCATTACTGTGCAACAAAGTCAATAAGTTTATACGACTTTCCACCTACTGGTTTCCTCCCACCAGTCGATTATACACACAAATATCTTGTGATGTGTAGTCGCAGTATATTTCTTTGGATTTGCGGCAAAAACAAAATTAACGAATTTCTGAGTGGGTTTTTCGTTTGATCGCTGTATGTGGAAGAGGTGCCAGGTACTCGCCGAAAGTTCGGGTTTTTTCCTTCTAAAACTGGCAACGCACCATATATAACTGAAATAATCTTGAGGGCAGCGTAAACATAATCAATCAATCTTTGAATTTGGTCTTCCAATCAATGTAAAATGACCGCGAGAATTTACGGGGAAAATCCAAATTCTATTCACAACTTTTTAGTGGTATTGTTTGCTTGAGAGCAATTAGCAGGCTTCAATGCATTTCACTGTTATACTGTATCTTGAAAACATTACATATATATACCCAAGGTATTGAAGCCTCTAGGTCCGTCAAAAATGGTTGCTAGCTTTCCTCATACACAACAGAGATTGTAAACTGTCATTTACAATACGCAATTTTAACCAGATTCGATATTAGTTTGTTATTTGTTAAGACAACTTACCGCATACGATACGTCTGTAAGTGTCTCTGTTCCCACATTAACGGCACCAAAGACTCTCCGCGTGCCCCTGTTAAAGCCGACACGGATTGACGGAGTTATTCCACAGTCGCTGTTAGCTACCAAGGCTTCATCAGAACTCGAAGTCAATACGCTGGAATCCTCACGATATCTTACATAGATGGCCACTTGGTTTGAAAAGTAGGCGTTGTCGAAGCGGTACATTAGTAATCGACTCAGGCCGTCAAAATACCCAGCAAAGCCATCGACAGTACCGTTAGCTTGCACGGCTCGGACGTTCATCACCCCGATGGAGAACTCGTTACCAGAACTGTCCTTGATCCCACCAGCAAATGTTACCTGTACCTCCGGCGAGCAGACTAAACAACCAGAAACAAACATATATTAAACATGATAGCTAAACTGGTGTCAAACAACTAATATTGTCAGTATGATATTGATTAACTGATTGATGTTTCTAGCTGAACACAGTATTATACGGAGCCGTAAAAGGGACATCCGAAAGTTTTTTTCTACCCAAGGCCTGTTCAAAAATAAGATTTTGGGACCAAAATTATGTCGTGGTACCACTTATTATGTCGAGGTACGAGATAATTATAATCATAACCATTGTGTGACTTGGGCGCACCGTTTATATAGACTTACTCAGCTCATGTACCAGCACTTATCCCGATAGTTGCCTGCTTTCAGTCAGTGAGTGGCTAGCATTTGACGTCGCATACTTTAGTAGATTCAATTAGTAGATTCAATTTCATTGAATAATTTATCTCGTGGTACGACTTATATATCTCGTACCACGAGATAATTATGTCGTGGTACGGGATAATTCTGTCGTGGTACGACTTATTATGTCGTGGTACGAGATAATTATGTTGTGGCACGACTTATTTATCTCGTACCACTGGATAACTATGTCGTGGTACGAGATAATTATCTCGTATCACTACATAATAAGTCGTACCACGACATAATTTTGGTCCAAAAATCTTATTTTCGAACAGGCGTAACAGTTGAGTAAAAAAAACTTTCGGATGTCCCTTCTACGGCTCCGTATAATTATGTCTGTATTATAACATTTGAAGTATCTAGCTGTGTCCGTTTGGTGGTTAATTGAAAACCCATTTTAAACAAAAATATTCTTTTTTTTTCTATACAACTGAATAAATCAAGCTTGGTCAATTGATTGATTGTTTTACGCCTTACTGAAGATTATTTCACTCATATGGCGGCGTTTCTGATAGATTATATGGCCCTGTCATAAGACCCCGGGATACAATTGAAATTTCCAATACAGGCTCAATAAATGATTTCACCGATTACGTTTCCACCAAGTCAATACCACAAGGATTCTTTTTCATCTACATAAACATGCTCTTATGTCAATCGTTTATATAGATCGAATAAATCACTTTTGAATAGCATTTTAGAAGAAGTAGGGCCTATCTGTTTCTGTAGACCCAGTGAAACTAAAATTAATTCCAGCGAAACATAACAGGCAACAAAATCCAGAAGCACTTGTCCAGAAAATAGTCTTTTAAGGGACAAATTCATCAATGTAGAAACTTGACGATATTTAGTCAAGGGTTGAAGTATAAGATATTGACCGTATAAAGGTGATACAGAAAAGGTCCTTAAGACTCGATTCAATGACATATGACCTCTTCGATGGAAAAAAAATATTTTTCAATCTTATTTACATCGCTAAGTCCATTTTGGCATGGGAAAACACGGACTGACACCAAGAAGTACAACATTTCCGCTGATACCAATCTTGAATATGTTATTTGATGTAGTTTTCTCAGTACATGTAACAATAACTCAAAAAATGTACCCATACATCACGTAAACATGAACATTGTCTGTTACTGGCAGACATCTTCGGTTCGTATTACTGACTTTACCGATAATTGTTTACTTTAATGCAAATCCTGTAATTTTTCAAGATATTCAAAACGCTAACGTTTTCCTGACAATAGGTATTTATGAAAAATAGTCCAAATTTTGGCAGCTCATGATACCTTAAAGGCCGACTTGCCTTGCCGTAGCCTGTTGGACATTTGTTAAGAAAACCAATTAACACGAGCATACTACAACTAAAACCACTAAAATTAAACATAGGACACGTAAAACATGTCCAGTTTGGTTTTGAAAGTAGAAATGGGGATGAAAAACAAACAAAGAATACAAGCTCGATTACAGCAACAACGATCAGTGTCGGTTAATTTAAGGGTTGGGTTACCCTCCTGTCAGACCTTTTTATCTGTGGTTTACACTCAAAAAAATGTCGGCAGTCTTTTCGGGGCCCTCTTACCCAATCGTGGGTCTTTTTTCTCAGATAAAGTACGTAAAATTATATCGTTCAAACTAAAAATACTAAATGATGTCAAACCTCTCAGGCCCAAACCTAATGAATCTGTAGAAAATTTTCCCCGTGCCCGTGCGTTATAGAGTTAAAAAATATACAGCTGTGATGGGTTTAAGTAAACTTGGAATGCTAAATATCCAAAAACTGCATCGATTTGTCATGTATCGAAATCTTATAAGGAGAAAAAAGAAGTTCTCCGAACGATCCTTTGACCAAGATACTGATAATATCGGGGCCAGTTTCAATATTCACAATGGTTTAACCACATACCTCTGTTGACAGCGATTACTTGAGAGGCAAACGCAGCCTCACAACGACATGTCGTCACAGAAAACTCAGTCCCAGGGGCACAGGATCTTGTAAATGTTCTTCTTCCCCAAGTTTCCAAATAATTAGCGGGATTTACAGGGTCCTCCTGAAAAGCACATGCTGAGAGAGAAAGCAGAGTTATAAAGATGACAATGCGGTTTCAATATATGTATATTCAGCTGTAGATACCATGCGCAGGGAAAGTTTTTGGATTCAAGAGCTAGATAAGTTTGTCCTTTGGGTTTGAACTTGGACCCGGGAAGAGGTCATGAAAAATCTATTATTACTTTTGTGTATTAGTATAACAAGGCCAGCGTCGATATGGTCAAGATCACAGTGGAAGAATACAAATTAATTCAAAGTAAACTAGCTCGACCTTTGACCCAAAGACAGATAAAAGAACAACTGGTTATAAAAAGAAAGATGTGTTTGAAAGATGGATTAGTCAGGACTAAACTCTCTTGCCCGTTTTCTACCTAGGTATTTCTGGGGGAACCCAAATTTTCGCTTTCTTTTTCCTTGATCCGATTGGGTTCAATCTTAGTGTGCCGATATTCTTGCTATAGCTGAAGATGCGTAAACATTGTCAATATATAACAAAGTGTTCTAGAATATTCTACTAACTGAAGCCAAACTCCTGTCCGTCTTCAACCGAATGAAATATCACGAGTTTAGGTTTAGTACAAAGGTCTAAATGGCATACCCCCTTTTAACACAATTAGAAACTTGTCTCTATGGTTATTTTAGTTAAGATGAGTTTTCCAGTGCCCTGTGTTTTTGTGTTCAGAAACAAATCATTAGTTCATTTGTAGAAATACTTTTGCTGAAAGTTCTTACACGAACAATCTACGAAATAAGGGTACGACAAAGTTTCGTGGAAAATGGGCATTGTTCCATTTAGAATGTTCTGAAGGGAAATATTCTATATTGAACTATTTGTCGTCTGTTAGGTTCTATACAAAACATATTCCAGAAGGTTCCACGTAGAACGTTTGCAGAAGAAACCCCCTAAAAGGTTCCCTATGGACATAACCCAAAGAACCGTTAAAGACTCTATCTGGCACTTTGTTATAAGAGTGTACGTTATTGACGATGACCGTTAGGTTATATTTGTTTGTATCGTATATAAACATTTTTATCTTGTCTTGTATAAGTACATTGTATAACAATATTTTCGCAAGGTTTTTTTTTTTGGGGGGGGGGGGGGGGCACTCTAAAAAGGCGATCTGACATCAAGTAAAAAAATCCAGGTAAAAAAGCGAGAACTAAACGACAACTTTGACATCTTGCAACTTAATCACGCGGTTGTGAAAAAAAAGGTTGCAGGGACCAGAATCGGTTATGGGACCAAGGTTCAGTTTTTTTCAGCCAATGAAAATTGATCCGGATCCAAGCAAATAGCAATCAGCGTTTTTTCTGATTAAAATTCAAATTAAAAGGTTAACAAATGAGAAATTCAAGTTGGCAATAAACCTAGAATACCTAAGATTAACTAGCTGCAGAAAACTACTGTTGAGTACGACGTACAGCCGAATAATTTCATAACACAGGGTTTTTATGTCGTGTGCAGGCGTTCGAGGTCTGTCTTAGTCCCATCTAAAGGGAATCACGCGAGGATACGATTGCCAAGTGCTCACCATCGTCGGAACCCACGATTAAAACTTACTCTCACGCTCACTTTACCCGTGGGACAAGTGGAAGCAGATCCGTCGTTTCTAATTTAATATGCATGTTGACTTTGGTTGGTTCACCAATTAGAATCCGCATTACATAAGCATCTATGCAATGTTCGAAACAAAGATGGGCGACTTTTCGATTTATACTTTAATTCGATAAACGTGTCTCCAAACTGAAGAGTTACAACGTTTATAAGAGAGCTTTTGATTGGGCCGACAGTACATGGACATTCCCAGAAAACGAGGCTTTCAATCGCAGTTGGCCCAGGAATTAACCCTGGGTATCCGAGGATGCGTGCTTACCTGGTCGGAGTGTTGTTATATCAGGAGATAATACAATGGGATCCTCCAGACATGGGTCATCGCAAGTCAGATCCGGTACACAGCCATCCCCTTCACGATATCTCTGGCCGAACGGACAACACATCCTTTGGGTCGTCCTTTGTCCGCTACAGCTCCAATATGTCCGACAGTTGTTGGTGTACGGATATCCCGTTGGAAAGCCCCTAAAGCCTTGAAGACCGCAGGGGTCTGAACGATAGAGGGATGTGGAAAATAGAAAAAATATTGAGTAACTGTTTCCTACTACAAACGAAAGGGAAACACACAGAGAGAAATTTGATTCACATTTATTAGGAAAGTAACAATACTAGTGTGCATCTCACATTGTACAGGTTAGGCAAATAATCGACACTTTTGTTAAACTCAGTATTGTCTCCCTTTGATTAACACCAATTTAGTCTTTTTTATATTAATTTATTTTCGACCCAATTGAAAAAATGGGATTTTTTTTCAATAGGAACACTCACATATATTCAGAGAAAATTTTCCCTGTGCCCGTGTGTTTTAGTGTTCATGAATATATTCAGTGAGAAATTTAGTTTCAGGTCGTTACTTTTTTTAAAGGACGCCGTTTGCTATGTTAGGATGACCAATTGTCGTGATGGCGTACATCATTCATACGAATGGATGCGCCAATAAGCTAAAACAACCAACCAACCAACCAATGATCGTGTATCAATTGCCTTTTATCATTCCCAGGGATATCATATTTGGATGGTTAACTTTTTAGTGTATTTATAAAAGTTTTAATCAAATTCAATTGAATAGTTGAATCTTACCCGATGGACAGTTCACGTAGATGGGGGGACGGCAGGTGAGGGCATCTTGGTCCCAGAATGTGCCGTCAGAACAAGTGCGAAAGTTAGGAACCGCCACGCCGAAGGGGAAGAGACACTGGACATACATGGAACAGTCAGCGAAGTGGTTATTGTAACCGATACCGTTTGTAATTCGACAACCATCGCACGGGTCGTATCCTGGAGGTAGACGAACAATGGGGGCTGGTGCCTGTGTGGTGGTCGGGCGAGGTGTGGTTGTTGGTGCTGGTGTCGTCGTAGTAGTTGTCGTAGGTACTGGAGTTGTGGTTGTGGGAACTGGGGTTGTGGTCGTAGGAATTGGTGTTGTTGTTGTAGGTGGTAATGTAGTTGGAGCCAGTGTTGTCGTAGTTGTTGGTACGGGAGTAGTGGGCTCATTTTTCTTGACTTGAATACGAATCTCTGTGAAAACACAACAAAGTTAATATAAACCGATAACATTAAGTCTTGAAAGATTACTTGTTTAAGTGGCATTTAGAAGTTGAGCATAACACTGAAGGAAAGAACAGTCTTGCGTATGGATTTAGTGTTCCCAATAAACCAAGAAGAAATCCATACGCAAGGGGGTTCTTTCCTTCATTCTTGAAATATTGTTTCAAGGAGATCTGATATGACGTCTTATATTTCAAGGCAGTTGAGGTCAAAACAATCCTTGTCTTCCCCATATATATTTAAGCTATTTAAACACTGTGGTTTCTCAAAACATTTACCCCCAACGTCGTAACGCAATGTTGAAGGTGTTGCCATGCCAACTGTTCCCTGCATGTGACTGACGCTATGCGTATATTCTTATAAAAACACCATCCTGGCTATCAATGCTGAACTGATAATGAACTTGTTATTGTGTTCATTTAGTTTAACAAATTGAAATTACCAACCCTTCAACGCAATATAACATGAATTTTGTTATAGGTCTACAATATATTACCTTCGCAAAAACGTTGAGACAGAAAACTTGATATGTCTCTCAGCGCGAAGAAATCCAGCGCTTCAAACGCTAGATCCGGTCTTGACGCCAAACGACGAATTTCATTTTTGTCTTCGAAGTCATTTCCAACACCTACGACTAAGAGAAGGGTTCCTTCTGACTTGGCTAAGTCTGCCTGCTCTGCTGCCCTTGTCATGTTTCTAGAGTTTCCATCAACGATTAGAATGCCTATTCTGGTGACACCAAGGCGACCTTGAGTGTTGAATAACTGCCTCATCCTGAAAAGTCCGTTAGAGGTTCCCGTAGCAGTTCTGGAAGCCCTCAGCTGCCTGATTCGGGTTGTCAAATCCATCGAAGAAAGGTACGGCCTAATGGGAATGACATCGTCCACCTCTGTGGCGAAGACAACACAACCGACTGTAACGCCAGTCACCGGATCTACGGGGTAGCCTGATAACATGGTGATTACTGATTCCTTAAAAACCACCCATTCTCGACTGATCACACTGTCCGAACCATCCAGGACAAACACGATATCAGCCTTCAACGAACATTCTGGAAAAAAGCAAAACAAACCAATCCAAAAAAGATTCATTATATGCATACCGACATGATACAATAGCGGAAAAAGATGTCTATAATGTTAATTTGCATGACACAACGACGAATATAACGTGAATTTATGTTCGCACGCCCTCCTCCGAAAAAAACAACTTTGTTAAAGTTGCATAAGCTGCCAAAATGAGGATACTTTTCCGTTAAAATTTCAAAATTATTGGCCATTTTCAGTTAACAGTTCAGATAAAGAGCTTTTCGTTAAAATCGGTCTCATAATTGCACGTTATGTAATTGTTTAGAAATAACAACCACTCAAAAATAAATTGATGTATCTGGCCGAGGGAGGCATTAAAAACCCAGGGGGCGTGCCGATCTCCTTATATAGATCATTAGGTTAGGAATTGCAACAACAGGTTCCTTTTGATAGTCTGGGTGGGAGAAGACAAAGGGCTTGCAGGCGAAACTGCTTGAGAAAGATCAGCTACATAAACAAAAAAAAAAAAAAAACGGTGCTAACTTTCTTCGTATTATAAAAAGTATAGACTCATGGAATAATTATTTATTTTTATCCTGAGTGGCTGGTTTAGTTTTCAATAAGATGCAAATTCTTTTTGCTCTTAACAATCTCAATTCAAGAAAATATGTTAATTTAGGCAGCTCATGCCACCTTAATACGCATGCGTGTAGATGTTTTCAAACGTATGCGAATTTAGAATTTTTAATGAAACCAACACGCCTGGAAATTTGGTTGACAAAAAAGGGAGCATTTTCTTTTGATGGATTTTCTAGCACGATTTAAGGGATGCTACATTAGTGTTTCTTTAAGTAAAACAAAAAGAATAATTATACTGCGCCTCGTTTGACCTGACTATGTGATAAAATTGTTGCCAGATGTCCAAAACCCCTCTTCAATGTCCTTGGGAAAGTAAGACTCAGCACATCTAATAAAAGTATTCGAGTGAGCTGCTTCTTACTTGACGGTAAAATGAGCCATCTTAGTAATAGCTACTTTTAGTAAAACCAAAAGATAAATATTATGCTAGAGTTGTTCCCCTTTTACAGTAAAACTAAAAGATAAATACAATGCTAGAGTTGTTCCCCTTTTACAGTAAAACTAAAAGATAAATACAATGCTAGAGTTGTTCCCCTTTTACCGTAAAGTGAAAAGCGGACTTACTAAATTGTCCGTGTGTTATGCCAGCTAATATCGCCAGACCCGCTAAAACAGGGAAAATCATATCGATGGCCTGGAAAAAAGAAAATATTTAGATTTTACTAAAGTGTCACAATTAAAATATTTCTAAATTCAATACTTTCAGTATAACTAGCAACCGCATCATAGTAAATGTTTTCCTTATCGCATTTATAAGTGTATTTCGAGAGGTCGTCGGTTGAATCCATTAAAATAGGAATAGGGAGCGCAAGCCTTTCACACATTTCCTTCCCCGGCGCTGCATTGCGCATGTGGCTGAGAGTGTTTCGTTCTAACATGAAGTTTACATCTGATGTTTTGGAGGCAAATAAGTCAAATGGAATTTGAAAAGGATAAATGACTAGTTTAAGTCGATGCCTTCTATTTGGTAATCAATTTTTGAAAAAAAACTTGCACCGTTTAGACCTACAAACTCAGCAAAATGAGATTTCAGGCACAAAACCGACAAAATTCAAGGCATTTTTTTTCTCTCTACTACCTAGATACGGAAATTGATTAGACAAACGTCGTTTGTGTAAGACAACAATTGTAATGTACATATCAGATGTCAACTGTGACGCCACGGCGCTTTCATGGTGAGTTGAAATGACGAAGGAAGCGCTCAAATGTCAACTATGACTTCAAATACGAAGACATTTCTGATTGGTGACGGAAGATATGCATATTTTCCATCGATGTTTCTTTGACGCCCATCTTACAGGAAGTTCGTTTTGTTTCTACATTATGTCTTTAAATACTTAATTAGTCAATTTACAATAACAAACCACCGATAGGTGTTCAGAAAGAACTTAGCATTTATCCTTTAAAGCTTAAAACAGAATACTCTCTACTTTTTTAATAAGCAACAAGACACCAAAAAAAAAAAATGAACTCACAAAGGCTATTTGCATACATCTTCAGTACAGACGAGTTACTAACTCTACAAATACTTTTTATTTCAACGTCAAACAGCAAGCTTTTCGAGGTACTTCAAATGCCAAACTTCTGTTGGCAATCCGAATTTATGAAAAAAAATCCGAATTTAGGTAGGGACTTTAATGGAAACTTTAGCTCTAATGCGCATGTGCCAAAAATTAACCGCTTCAATTATGAAATAAATGCTATATATATATATAAGTTTACAAAAGCTTGCTTGTAGAATAGTCTATATTCTTTTTTTCTGAAGTTGAGCTTTTTAAAGGAAGAACTGACAGTTTTTATTTTCTTATAGCAGTACGTCTAGTCAACAGAACACATACGTGAATACATATGACAAGAAACAAGTAAAACTCGTCCAACGTGTTTAAGTGAGAATGTCTAAATACACGAGTTATCAACTAGACTGGTGTGAATTAAATAACAACTATGTCAGGCAAATTAGACTTTGATGAATGTCAAATGAGGACAAGAGTAGTTTATTGTAAAGGTATATTTACAACACTCGTTTCTGTACAGAGCAGGAGAAATCAAACTAGCTACTATATAACCCTACTAGTGCACATTCTGTCCAGGCAGCTAAGTTAAAGTGGCATGAGCTGCCAAAATTCACTGTTTTTTCATCATTTCTGATCGTCACGACAGTAAGAGGCTTTGAAGGCCATCGAAAAACTAAATGATTGGCGTTGGAATGAAGAAAATCCATACAGTATGTGAACTGTATGAACCGAAAACGTGTTCGAAATGTAAGCAAAATTTAAATAACCGGGACGACCATTCATTCATTCTAAGCCAAAGTTTGTTCAAAACAATACTTTATCGTACATTTTCGAGACTAGAAGCACTAAAAAGCTTCTGAATTATACGTCTTGAGAAAAATAGCCAATAATTTCAACATTCTGTTTTAACGCCAAAATATCAACATTTTGGCAGCTCATGCCCCTTTAACATGTTTTATCATACCTGTGTGAAATGAAAAGCAAACATCATATGATTTTAACGTAACCGAGTAATAAACAGGAAATCTTTGGTAATTTTGTTCTTTCAAAGTGTTTCGGGGCCTCCGTGGCTCAGTAGGTAGAGTGTTGGACGCTCAATCCTAACAGCCTTCCACCAATGGGTCGCGGGTTCGAATCCCACTCAGTCCAAAAATTGGAAAAATTTTTGACTGGGTTTTCACTCGAACGACCTATGTGGGATGGTTGCCAGTTACCAGCGGAAGGTCGTGGGTTTCCTCCGGGCACAGGGCCCGGTTTCCTCCCACAATAAAACTGACAACGACGCCATATAAGTGAAATAATCTTGAGCGCGGCGTAAAACACCAAACAATCAATCAATCAATCAAAGTGTTTCTTTTTTGCTCAGAAAAAACGTCATTCTTAAATTACACTTACCGTTCTTTGCTGCAAATTTCACCCTGGTACATCCTAAGATTTATACATAACCACTTATTATAGCATCATAGTGTATGGATTTCAAACTTTTGTTTAATATAAAGGAGCAACGTTTCGATCTGTGTCCTATTAAAAGCGCGACGTTTCGATCTAGGGTCTATAGGGAGCGCAAGTCTCATAAAAATCATTACGAGATTTTGTGATATCCGGTGACAGATGACGCCATTTAGAACGTTTTTGATGACGTTGCAATTCCATTTGACGTATTTTTTTCCATAACGTCAGATTTAAACGTCATGTTGGAACAAAAAACGCTCAGTCACATGCGCAATGCAGTGCCGGTGACAGGAAATATGTGGAATTCACACGTGACTTGCGCTCTCTATTAGGCGCGACGTTTTGATATTGGGTCTATAAAGGCGCGACGTTTCGATCTAGGGTCTATAACGGCACGACGTTTTGATCTAGGGTATATAACGGCACGACGTTTTGATCTAGGGTATATAACGGCACGACGTTTTGATCTAGGGTATATAACGGCACGACGTTTTGATCTAGGGTCTATAGCGGCACGACGTTTCGATCTAGGTCTATAAAGGCTCGATGTTTCGATCTAGAGTCTATAGGTCACAACACCCAGTTTGTGTTTTCTCAGCCAATGAAAATTGACTTCGGTTATACAGGAGCTAGAAGGTGCCTACATAGTGATAGTTTGGTATCTGGGTTATTTGAATATTGGATTGAAACTAACATAGGTCTACTGTACATACTTTAAGCTTTCAATCAATGCCTGATAACAGATTTTTGTGTGTGTTTTTTTAATGTTCACCCAATTTTGAAAATACCAAAGTTTGGCTAGAATAAGTAAGCCTAAAACTGTCAAAATGGCGGTACCCATGTTAAATTGTGTGTAGCTTGAAACCGGCATGCACTATGTCAACTTTATTTGGTTGTAAAGGATTTCTCATGTGTTGATCTATTTGAAAATGGTTAGAAAAAGTCTTAACGAGATTTAGGTAATTAGCCACAAATCAAAACGTTAACATTACCGCAAATGGGAAATGAAACTGTATCATGTAACCTATAGTGAAGTGTGAAAAGTAAGTATTTTGTTCTAAATTTTCAAACCACCACCATTTTTGGTGCCGTTGTATCTGGACTACATATTTGAAATATAAAATAAATGAATTCAGTAAAAAAATTTAAATATTCACCACTTTTTCTGAAAAACAGGCTTTTGTAGACCAGGGCTAGGTTTGAGCAGACACAAGACTCTTATTGTAGGGTGTAAAATACTTGTATATGCCTCAGTAGTGATCCATTTCCATCAATGAGGTCTAGGAATGACATTTCACTTCTTGGAATTATCAATGTTTTTCAAAGCAAATGATTATTTCAAGCTAATTAGCTATTGATGTAAAATAACCAGACCCCCCCCCCCCCTCCCACCCCCTTCCCTGTGGGTCTGAAATGATATAATCTGTACAAATTGCCCTTTTTATATCTTGACAGGTAAGCTGACATGATTGTGGCCCTGAATTGGACAGTTTTTAAATCACTGGAGAAGTTTTATTAACTTTCAAACAGTCCAAATGTTAAGAAATCAGACATTTTTTGGACGGGTGGGGTGGGTTATCTCCCCTGGCTCTGCCCTTATGGCAGTCTCTAACCCGGACAGATGCTAACAGTAAACTACAACCAACAACCCATCATTTCCAGCAAATTTGAAAGGTATTTGATGATTCACTTTTTTATAGCGAGGAATAACATTTTGAACTGGTCCTCAGAAAAACTTTAAAATATAAGCCTGGAAACATGAAGGGGGTGGGTGTGTAAATTACCTTGCAAATTCAAAACGACTGGCCGAAAAGCTTTGATCTTTTGAAATTCAATTTGATATTGGTTAATAAAAGCAAAGTTATTAAATTTGACAAATTTCGAGGAATTATATCCTTGTTATAGTGAAGTGTGAAAAGTAAGTATTTTGTTCTAAATTTTCAAACCACCACCATTTTTGGTGCCGTTGTATCTGGACTACATATTTGAAATATAAAATAAATGAATTCAGTAAAAAAATTTAAATATTCACCACTTTTTCTGAAAAACAGGCTTTTGTAGACCAGGGCTAGGTTTGAGCAGACACAAGACTCTTATTGTAGGGTGTAAAATACTTGTATATGCCTCAGTAGTGATCCATTTCCATCAATGAGGTCTAGGAATGACATTTCACTTCTTGGAATTATCAATGTTTTTCAAAGCAAATGATTATTTCAAGCTAATTAGCTATTGATGTAAAATAACCAGACCCCCCCCCCCCTCCCACCCCCTTCCCTGTGGGTCTGAAATGATATAATCTGTACAAATTGCCCTTTTTATATCTTGACAGGTAAGCTGACATGATTGTGGCCCTGAATTGGACAGTTTTTAAATCACTGGAGAAGTTTTATTAACTTTCAAACAGTCCAAATGTTAAGAAATCAGACATTTTTTGGACGGGTGGGGTGGGTTATCTCCCCTGGCTCTGCCCTTATGGCAGTCTCTAACCCGGACAGATGCTAACAGTAAACTACAACCAACAACCCATCATTTCCAGCAAATTTGAAAGGTATTTGATGATTCACTTTTTTATAGCGAGGAATAACATTTTGAACTGGTCCTCAGAAAAACTTTAAAATATAAGCCTGGAAACATGAAGGGGGTGGGTGTGTAAATTACCTTGCAAATTCAAAACGACTGGCCGAAAAGCTTTGATCTTTTGAAATTCAATTTGATATTGGTTAATAAAAGCAAAGTTATTAAATTTGACAAATTTCGAGGAATTATATCCTTGTTATAGGTCACAACACCCAGTTTGTGTTTTCTCAGCCAATGAAAATTGACTTCGGTTATACAGGAGCTAGAAGGTGCCTACATAGTGATAGTTTGGTATCTGGGTTATTTGAATATTGGATTGAAACTAACATAGGTCTACTGTACATACTTTAAGCTTTCAATCAATGCCTGATAACAGATTTTTGTGTGTGTTTTTTTAATGTTCACCCAATTTTGAAAATACCAAAGTTTGGCTAGAATAAGTAAGCCTAAAACTGTCAAAATGGCGGTACCCATGTTAAATTGTGTGTAGCTTGAAACCGGCATGCACTATGTCAACTTTATTTGGTTGTAAAGGATTTCTCATGTGTTGATCTATTTGAAAATGGTTAGAAAAAGTCTTAACGAGATTTAGGTAATTAGCCACAAATCAAAACGTTAACATTACCGCAAATGGGAAATGAAACTGTATCATGTAACCTATAAAGGCGAGACGTTTCTATCTAGAGTCTATAAAGGCGCGATGTTTCGATCTAGGGTATATAAAGGCGCGACGTTTCGATCTAGGGTATAAAAAGGCGTGACGTTTCGATCTAGGGTATATAAAGGCGCGACCTTTCGATCTAGGGTCTATAAAGACGCGATGTTTCGATCTAGGGTATATAAAGGCGCGATGTTTCGGTATAGAGTCTACAGGGTCACAAAAGAAGTTGCGGACCACGAAACGACAAGTTAGATAGGTAACGCTGACTGGAGACATATAGGAGTCTCCGAAGAGACAACAGGGCGAATTAAAATCAGTTTCTAGCTATATCTCTAGGAATTGAAAATCATTGCATTGTGCCTTTTAAAAGATAGCAAATGATAAACATTTGAAGCCTATTTTCTGAACAAAAGAAAGTAAAAGATAAAAAAAAAATAATAATTTAGGCTGTGAATCTCGCAAGACATATTTCGTCATCTGCAGTTCAGATTTCCGCCAGAGCAGGCAAATTCAACTTCTTTTTTTTATCTTGCCGTTCAATCAAACTGTACACATTTTATTTTATAGAAAAGAAAACACAAAGAAGAAATGTCATGTCATGTTCTTTAAATGAAACGGGCTGATATTCACATAAATAATTTGCTTGTATGATAAATAAGAGCCGTCTGTCGGGATATTGTTTGTCAAGGTCACTGTTTAACCCCAGGCATTTTAGACGTTTATCGGTTTTATTAAAACACTCATTACTAATCATTCTTTTTTTTATTTGACTGAAGAACACGTTAGATGAGATTCTAAAGTCGGATAAGCTACCAAAATGCGATACAAAGAAAGAAGGAAATTGTCTGCTATTTTCCTTAAGAAGGGGAAATGAAAAGGTTTAGCGTGATACCAGCCTCGATAATATGCGTAAAAGGGGGTGGGATGAAGTAGCTTAGACCTGTGACGAATACATCTGCGCCCTGTTTACAGTTTAATGATTGTTCCTTTTTTTTAGGCTGAACTTTAAAGCCTTCAATACTATTGTCAGTCTGAAGTCATAAGAAAAATCCTTATTCTGGCAGCTCTTTTTAACTTTTAAAATGCTTCTATAAAAATTTCTCGGCAGATTATATCTATGAGCCCCAATATGTGGTTTTCAAAGCTTTCGAAGTTAACCTTCTTCACAGACTTGTTTAACCAGCCTAGAACCTTGGTTAGAATTTGACTCCCTCACCCGACCAGTGCATTTATTTATTTGTTTGTTTTATTTATTATGTCCCATGTGAAAAATAGCTCAAACCATGCTATCACCTTAAATCAATTCCCCTGCATGTATACCACTGTTCCCGCCAAACAATTTATATATATATATATATATTTACGCAGTTTTATCACTTGTACATTGTTCTGGTGAATAGAATATGTCAATAGGATGAAGAGGAAGGGGGGGGGGGGCATTCCATCTTTCCAAAATATTTGAATTCCCCATAATGGACATCATCAGAACGACATCATGTGTGAACCTTGACATTTTTCTGGTACGTTGTTTTTCTTCGCGGTGGCGATTATTTCACTTGTTGCGTTATTTCAATGTTGCCAGGTTTATTGGGGGAGGAAACTGTGTTCTTTGCTCACAGAAAACCCCGGAATCCAGAGGATCCCTGGTAACCCTACCACATTTGGGTTGATTGAGTGAAAACCCTGTTCAGACATTTCTAAACGTTCTTTTTTAACTGAGTGCGATTTGAACCCACGACTCATCGATGGAAAGACCTTCTCAGACTGATAGACTATCGCTGTGCTGACAGTCACGGAACCCCCCCCCCCCCCTCCCCCTCAGACCAGCACCCACCCACCCACGACCACGACCACCATCATCTCCACTCTGGAGCCTGTTTGATAAAAAGGTGTAGTTGTATTTTTGGGGTAACTTTCCTAGCAACATATCTCCAAAGTATGGGTTGCCATGACAGTTACGTGAAAACTTATGCTACGCCGTTTCACAAAGCGGCATAGATGTATTTTTTGCGTAACTTTCATACTAACGTATCTCTACAGTATGGGTTGCTAACGCATTTACACTGTAGGTAAAATTTACGTTACGCCGCTTTGTGAAACAGGCTCCTGGTTGGTATGTGCTACGTATCTGAAAGGGATATTAAAACGGCGTCTTACCGCATATTATATTGTAGCCTATACATTATTTAGCCTACACTAAGTGTATCTCTGTTTTAAACATTAGCAATATGTATAACAATAGTGTACACAATGAAGCACAATGGAAACGAAAGTTAACAATGAAAATTTGTTTTAAGCGACTGAATGGAGCGTAGCATTCCATTCGTACTGTAATATCTTTATATTTATAAAGATTATACGTCCTTGTCTAATTAGTATAATAGCTTGATTGTCATTTAGCACAAAGCTTAAGACTTCCTGAAAAGATTGTATCAGAATACTCAAAAGAAACGCACCAGTAGTATTTTGCATTATCTGATTAAACTGTTGTGATTGTTTCGACATAACTTTAACCCCTATCACATAAAACTAATTTTTTGACCTGTATGAAACAACTATTACAGGTAAATTCTTGGTCAACTCTAAGCAAAGCATTCTTTTGCTGAAGGTTTATAGACGTATAATGTTAATTGACAAGATGCACATCAACCTAATCATGGAGCAAAACGCATTACTAATTGATTTAAATATTACGCCCCTCCCATCACCCAGAGATACAATTTATCGACTTGTCTGTATAGGCGTTGAGTGTATAGGCCTATGATAATGTTCTTCTTCGAGGAAACGTAACATCGATATATTCAACAGTAGTTTGAATTTAATAAAATGTACTTAAGCGGAGGATATCCATCCAGTCTACGGGAGGCGAAATAAACCTAACCGCTAATCCTTCATCGCAAAACCTACTGAATTGGTGTTATCCCTTTCAGATACGTAGCACATACCTACCTGGAGCCTGTTTCACTAAGCTGCGTAGCGTAAGTTTTTAAGTAACTGTCATGGCAACTCATACTGTAAAGATGCGCCCCTGTCTTACGAAGCTGGCGTAAGTTACGTCGGACGTAAATCAGTGTTAAAGCTATAGGAACTTACGCCCTAGTCGCAACTGGTCCATGTTGTGGGCCTATGCGCAACTTTACGCCAGCTTCGTAAGACAGGGCCCTGGGGCCTATTTCACAAAGCGGCGTAGATGTTTTTTTTTGCGTAACTTTCTTACTAACGTATCTCTACAGTATGGGTTGCTATGGCAGTTACGTGAAAACTTACGCTACGCCGCTTTGCAAAACGGCTCTATTTGCCCCAGTTGGACACTTCGAGGATTTACGCATATGAAATACCCTCTGATAGGGCATTTTGAAAGTAGCGACTTTTTCGACCACGGCCATACTTTTCCGAAAGTGTAATATTTGCCGTACTTACATCCGTTTTCAAAAGTTTGTTTACATGCGTAACACAGGGTTTTCTCGATAGATCATATTGTTGATACCGTCTATTTGCCCCAGTTGGACACTTCGAGGATTTACGCATATGAAATACCCTCTGATAGGGCATTTTGAAAGTAGCGACTTTTTCGACCACGGCCATACTTTTCCGAAAGTGTAATATTTGCCGTACTTACATCCGTTTTCAAAAGTTTGTTTACATGCGTAACACAGGGTTTTCTCGATAGATCATATTGTTGATACCGTCATAACTCAGAGGACGAGATGTCAATATCAACCTAATGCCCAGACAATGAGGGAGGACTTCAATTGTATCAGATTTAATTAAACAAACCCGTTATGTCACATTTTGTATAATTACATTAGAGGCGTTGACAAACACGAATCGAGTTTTTTTTAAAATAATAACATCGTATTAAACAAATCGTTTCAACTTTTTAAAGCCTTATAATGGCTTGTGGAGTATTTTTTGTTGTTGTTATAATTATAAGTAAGGTAGAGAAGGATTGAATAATCTGATAGATCTAAAAGTGACAAAACACTTCAAAGGTGACCTTGACCTATCTCTGACCGTTCTGAGAGAAACACCAAACTTCAATCGTCACCTTGATTTTTGTCAGGCACTTTTTTAAGTCCACTTCATTGGCGTTTCTGTGGGCGCTTTAATGGTTACTTTGATATTAGTCAGGTCACCTTGATTGTTTTCCGACGACCTTGGCTCTTTTGTGGCGCCTTCATTTTTCAATCGTTTCCGCGTTCTTTATCTAGGTAACTTGATCCATCTGAGGGCGCCTACACATCAGTTTGGTCCTTTTTGTTGACAACTTTATATTTCAAAATTCATCTTTATCGAAACCACTTGATGTTTCTGCTATTTCTTTCAACTTGGTTTTTTTTAGCATCTTTATTATTCAATAGTCCTTATATTTATCTGAGTGCCTTTAACTGTTTGCGAAAACTGAACCACCAGTTTACAGTTAGGTACTATGCTTTGGAGTCGATTTTCTACCTATATTGTTTCATTCAGTCAGTCAGAACTAAATATGACACGCTCTGACATAAAAGTGTATCAACGGTAGACAGTTAAACTGTCGTTACATTCATCACGCCAAATAAAATCCTGTGAATGGTGCAACGGACGTAGCCCGGGTTATCGGTCTTACTATTATTATATGGCTGCTAATGTGTCTTGTCGAACACGGAGAGAAAAAAAAATCGGCAGAGCCCAGATTTCTCGGCTACAACGGACGGTACCACGGAGGGTATTATGGCTGCAGATTTCTCGGCTTAGATTGTCTTTTAACAGATCTTGTCTGACGGGACCTCATATTCAGCCAATTTATTTTATTTTAAGTTTACCTTTTTGTAATGTAGAGCCGAAATAGCTGAAGAACCTGAAATGTTGAAAAATGCTCAATACTGTAGTCAATATGGATTTTCCATACCTTAAAATTGGTAGTGTGTACGCTAATGTTTCAACGATTCAAAGTCACATCTTTTAAGAGCATTTAGAAATTGAACGAGTACACAAAAGTGAAGAATTACTTATCAATAACAACTTATTGGTTTTTAGAATGACGTGATTGTTACACCTAACATCGGCATTGCTTTTGCAAACGATTTAAGAACTGCATCGAAATGTCGTCAACAAATAATACATTTAGCTCTATCGATAAGTAATTGTTTTTGTTGAACGGAATGGCGTGTCATTTATTTGCTTGATTTAGAATTTATCTGAAATTTATCTATTCATTATTTATCTATCTTTCTTTACACACATACATAATATCTTTCTTCGAGATAAAAATCTACCTGCATTCAAATACTTTTGAACTGAAGTGAAATCAGTTCAGATTTCACAGACCAAATCGAGAGATTTACGTCTTGATATTCCGCTTTATGGCAACAAATATTTGCAGACGGCTACCTATAGGGCTCGACCTCAGTCGGAATTCCCTTCGGCTATCTCCGTTCGTGGGGCCCTCAAGAGGATTTGGGAATTGTACGCTTCACGGCTACCTATTTGGTCGCCAAATTCAAAATGACCTGCATTCTATATCAGAGGGTATTTCACGCACGTAAATCCCCGAAGTTATCAGACTGGGCTCGACCTCTGAGCCAACGGTAAGTCATTGCTTCTAAAAAGAGCAGGAGTCTGAAAGATCCATTTGTCCCGGCTCTGTCTGTATTCTACCCAGGAACCTAATTACATATTTTCGCCACCTTTTCCCATTATCATAATTTGTTTACTCTCACTCCATGCCATAGCTGATGATCCATACAACTTTGTCAATACATTACAAAGTATTCCGGAAAATTCTACTGACCAAAATTCAAAACCATGTCTGTCTTCAACCTAATGTATAATGTCATGAGTTTTAGTTTATTACCACAACCTATGATTGGGTATATAGGTCTAAAATACACATTTTTAGCACAAGCTGAGTACTTTCACAATAAGAAACTTGTATCAGTAGTTATTTTAGTCAAGGAGAATTTTCCTGAGCTCGATTGTTTTTATTGTTAGTGGAATTCGAACTTGATAATTTGTTGTTTACGCACTATCCTACAGCTATTGACTTAAAACTCCGTAATGTTTATTCTGACAGGAAACTGGGCTCCAAATAAATAAATAATATGTAAAATCATTGAATAATTCCAATCATTTTAGTGTATTACTCCGCATTTAAGATAAAGTCACTTGTATGTGCCAAACTGGACTATATGCCGGAATCATAACCCCGGTTTCAAGTGTTACCGTTCATGCCGCTTTCCTAAAAATACCCATACTTTATCAAATATACATTTTCACTATTATCTTACCTTCGGATAAAAATCTGCCTCTGACTATCTTGAACAGTGCGATCGGTTAATGCAGCAAAATAAGTTGATATTAATGAGACGATTTCTGTTCTCCCATTCTCCGCTCACCAAATGCGACCTGTAGTTAGTTACGTACTTTTTGGTTAAATTTGGAAAGCTTTACAAAAAATGCCGGAAATGCAGAATTCAGTTCTGTCGAGAAGCCAGTATCTATCAAATAGTTAAGACAGCGAGATGAATATATTTCTATATTTGAACAATCCAGTTTATCTCGAAATAAATGTAACCTTTGATGCGTTAAACGGATTGGCGAGAAACGTCCTATAACATTAAATCATAGTAAACCATGGATTACATTTATCACTTGGAAAACCTGTCCGAACTGCAGCGAATATAAAACCGGTTTAAACGCGATGAAACTGGGGTTTCGCGGATATGAAACTTGACAGATCGTGATCCATCGGTCACGACACAACAGCATCTCAGCCAAAAAGATTGATTGATTGTTTGGAGTTTTACGCAATATTATTACCCTTAAATTGCACCGTTATCATTATAATTGTTAGAGGAAACCCTGCTATGTAAAACAAGCGCACACAATTTAGCTAATAGAACAAAAGTGTCGCTGGTACGTATTGCGTATTTCACACTCTATCGCCATATATGGAAGAACTGTCAAGTACTCGTCGAAGGTCATTTTTTTTTACAAAGCCCCCCCCCCCACTAAACCTGGTCTCGCCCCCCCCCCCCCGACCCAACCAAACCTGGCCTCGCCCCCCCCCCCCCGACCCAACCTAACCTGATCTCGCCCCCACCCCCACTAAACCTGGCCTCGCCACCAATAAGTGAAATAATTTTGAGTGTAGTGAAAAACATCAATCAACGGTATAATCGATCTACTACGAACTGATTCCTTTGTTTTTCAGCGGTATGGGGAGGGGTAAATGCCCAGAATAAATCCAGCCAAGGTCCATCACTTCACGCATATAGGACGGCACAGACCATGTCTGGTTCTTGACAATCATTCCACATCTGTAGGTCGATCAGTTAAAAAAAAAACGCCAATTGACCGATTGCTTGATGACGTCACTTGGAATTCACGCGCAAAGCACTTCGGGGTATTGAGGGATGTTAACATAATTTTAACACATGGCGGAAGAAATAATACTGTATCGAGAAAAAGACGCAAAAGGCCTAAAGTTACCAGAAAAAAATATGTGGATAAAAACAGGTTGTGTCATCAATGTTTTCCAAAAATGTGACATCTTGTTAAGTACCAATAAACAAAATGGCGAACTGGGGTACATTTTACCCAGAAAGCTTTGCGTAAATATAAGTGACGTCATCAGACTCGACGGTTAATAAATGTGTTCCGATTATTTTTATTGTTGTGAAATTCGAACTTGATAATTTGTCGTTTTGCGCACTATCCTATAGCTATTGACTTTTAAACTCCGTAATGTTTATTCGGACAGGAAACTGGGCTCTAACAGTGAAGAAAACTATCGGATGTCGGATGTTCTTGCCTCCATAAATCTTTCAGGTAATGGATCAGGCATTGTTTTAGAATGAGCTTTAAAGTGGCATGGGCTACTAAAATTCACACTTTTTTCATAATTTCTGATCGGCATAACAGTAAGAGGCTTTGGAGGCCATCGAAAAACTAAATGATTGGCGGTGGAATGGGGAAAATATATACAGTATGTGGCCTATTCGAACCGAAATAGTGTTCGAAAAGTAAACAAAATCTAAATAACCGGGACGACCATTCATTCGTTCTACGCCAAAGTCAGTTCGAAACAATACTTTACAAAGCTTCTGAATTATACGTCTTGAGAAAAATAGCCAATAATTTCAACATTCTGTTTTAACCTCAAATATCAACATTTTGGCAGCTCATGCCGCTTTTAACTTACATTGAATTACAATCAAAGATGTGGATTTGCGAACAAGTGCATGGTATGCGTTTGATTCAAGATGGCAGACCAATGTCTTTTTGCGTTCTAAGTTTCATAGATCGATTATCTATGAGGTGTAAAAATATGAGAAAATATATATTTAGAAAAGGATAAAAACCAGCCTAATATCTAAGTACATCGCAAATTTCGTAATATGAAATAATATAACAAATCCTCAGCCGATTCAAACGGATTTATCTCATAAAATAAGCGGTCAATCATGAGAAGGCAAAGAGTTTTGTAATATAATGTTATTAATCAGGATAGTCCCTTGGCATTGTTACGTCTCCGAGGAGGAAGGCCAAGGGCTAATACGACTGGACCTGTGACAATGCCAATAGGGAATATCCTGATTAATCAGAATTCTATCAGTTAGCTATCAATGATATTTTTCATATGTTTTTTCTATGTATCTGATGAATGTTCTATTTTAGTAGTCATAACGACATAAAGTGATCTAGGTGTAGCGCACCAAGAATTGTCCCCCTTTTGTACATAAAACATATTTCTTTATTTTTACGGATTATTACTAATGAAATTTTAAATTTATGTAATGACATAAACGGAATATTTGTTTTTCTTTAACTGTGCATTAACTTTTCTTTTTCCGTTTGGGATTTCAAGAAAAATGCCGTTGGGATTTTGAAGTGATAGCAATGAAACGCGATGTTCGATCTCGTATTGGCCCAGTCCGTATTGGCCTTGTTTGGTCGTATTAGCCTAGTTTGTTCGTATTTGCCCTGGCAAGCTCCGTGTGAGTGTGACCGTTTCTCCGTATTTTGCCAA
This sequence comes from Lepidochitona cinerea, assembly GCA_963971465.1. Taxonomy (NCBI): domain Eukaryota; kingdom Metazoa; phylum Mollusca; class Polyplacophora; order Chitonida; family Tonicellidae; genus Lepidochitona; species Lepidochitona cinerea. Next base: position 28,463,468 of record OZ020561.1, read on the forward strand.
AATATTAACAATTATACGTATTTCTAGAATATTCTCATTCCTTCCTTTTTGCTCAACCAATTTAGCAAGTAAAAAGGAACATTTTAGGGCATGCTTCGTTCCACGCTGCAGTCGAACTTTTGGGTTTGTCGGTTAACATGTGTGAACAGCATGGCCTTTGTATTTGGCTCTGAGCATCATATATTAATATCTGTATTATTTTAAGTACTGACTGAAAACATGTAACAGCATAAGAGCAATCGTGGTAACATCCAGCATGTTGATCGGGAGTTGCATCGAATAAAGAAATTCATGGACACAATAGCATATATATCAAAAAACTTCTAAATGTCCTTGAAAAATTATATTTTCAATTGACAAATCCCATTCACAGTCTCATAACTTCGGCGATTTACGTGCGTGAAATACCCTCTGATATTTTTTAATGTGCTGACCAAAAAGGTAGCCGTGAAACGTACAGCTTCCATACCCTATGGAGGGCCCAACAAAAGTGTCCTCGTGATAATATAAGGGGCCGAAATTACGGAGCCGTAAAAGGGACATTGTACTTTATTTTTTTCTCCCTAACTATGTACTAATATCAAGATACTATGTACTAATTTCAAGATACTATGTACTAATTTCAAGATACTATGTACTTATTTCAAGATACTATGTACTAATTTCAAGATACTATGTACTAATTTCAAGATACTATGTACTAATTTCAAGATACTATGTACTAATTTCAAGATACTATGTACTAATTTCAAGATACTATGTACTAATTTCAAGATACTATGTACTAATTTCAAGATACTATGTACTAATTTCAAGATACTATGTACTAATTTCAAGATACTATGTACTAATTTCAAGATACTATGTACTAATATTGAGATAGTGAACCAATGAAATCGAAGAGCAAACTTCGTCGCCATTTTCCTTAGTCACGCGAACTGTACAACAGTCAACAAAATTGGCTAATGAATACATATTTTGTTCGGCATATCTAATCCGACTAAATATGGCTGACATTACAGATCGCCAAAATGTGATCACAAGATTTTTTCATCAGGGATTAACAGTTTTTGAAATTCGATGCGCGATTTTCCAGGAGTATGGAATTGAAATAAGTGGAAGGCAAATTAAGCGGGATTTGCGAGCTTTGAGTTTAAGTAGGAGAGTGTACAGTTGTCCCAATGATGTTGTTGACTTTATTCAGAGGGAGCTGCTGGGGTCAGGGCAGTTAAACGGTTATAGGATAATGCACACAAAATGCATCCGAGCTTGTTTATCTGTCCGCATGGAAGACGTGAGATCTGTACTCCGTATTCTTGACCCGAATGGAGTTGCTTTGCGATTGTCGAGGAGATTGAGAAGACGTGCATATTATGCCCTCGGACCTAACTTTATATGGCATGTTGATGGCAACGATAAACTAAAACCGTACGGCCTTTGCATACACGGATCTATTTGTGGATATTCTCGCAAGATCATTTGGCTTAACTGTTACCACACGAACAACAATCCCCGATTAATAGGGGGTACTTCTTAGAGGCCGTCAAAGAATGCGGCGGGGTTCCAGTTGTAGTCAGAGGAGATAACGGCACCGAAAATGGTCACATTCGAGATTTCCAGTCGTTTCTACGAAGAAATCATGTCAGGTCCATGAAGGCGTACATTAACGGCGCAAGCACGGCAAACCAGCGCATTGAGTGCTGGTGGGGCTTTCTGAGAAAGGCATGTAGTGACTTTTGGATCGAATATTTTAAAAATCTTAAGGATAATGGTGATTTTGGGGGAGACCCAGTTGACAAAGGGCTTATACAGTTCTGTTTCACGGCACTTGTTCAGGTTTGTATAGACAACTCCTATCTCACTGTCGCATGTTAGTGTAGCTAGTGTAACTTTTGATTCATACGTCTTGGAAAAAATAGCCGCTAATTTCAACATTCTGTTTCAACGTCAAAATATCAGCATTTTGGCAGCTCATGCCACTTTAAATACTTTTGATACTATATATTCAACGTACAAAGTTATAACTTTTACTTCTTGGAAAAAATATCGGTCATGCACTTGTTTAATTCTGTCATAACGCAAAAATACCTAATTTTGGGCGACCATGTCACTTTAACCATCGTAATTCGGGTCGCATTATCGTGTGTATTTGTTACAAACGTTTTTACTGCTTTTATAAATCACACAGATACAAGAGGGATATTTTCGAAATCGCAGTAATTTGCCCAATGCAAGAGAAATAGTGGAACCTTGATTCAATTGGCGCTTTCCGTTATTTTTATTAGTATTTTTTTTTGGAAAATTCCTGGAAAACAATCAATACTTGTTGACAATTGTCAATTGTTAAATGTAGAATTTAAAATGTAGAATGTTAAATGTAGAATTTCAAAGTTAACACTGACCCTTAGGTTGATATTTTAGGACGAGCTAGACAAAACGGCGGATGTGTGGAACCATCACACAATTCGCCCCTCCAGGAATTCTAGATCACCAAGTGGAAAACCGGATCGCATGTATTCCATGCCCAATCTGTGGGGAGCTGAAGACCAACTCTGTCGCCTTCAGGATGCGCGAGATCTGGAAGACTGTTGCGAAGAAGCTGAATTTAGGACAATGATTCCATGTGACCCAGGCATTTATGATCAGTGTGTGGCTTTGATGGCAAGAGTTGACCAGGTTCCCCCTACTACAGTGTCGGAAGCAACAGACTTATATCTGTACCTCCGACAACACTTGAGGCAATAACCAATCACCAATCACCTCCAAACATTTGCAGATCATGTATAATGTCAATCCTCAAGCCAGTTTAATCATTGATTAGACCTACCTATGTATTACCAATTTAAAATCCATCCAGCACTGTACGTGACGCCTTTTCCATTATGTAAAACTGACAGGATATAGATCACTGGTAACTACATCAGTCTGACGATCAGAAGAAGACATTTAGCTGGTCGCACCTTTTAAGTCGACTGAGAATCACAGCATTTGTTACATCGTCTACTTAGTTGGCTATACCCTGTCAGAATAATAGAAAAGACGTGTACCTTTTGCTATGATTTTATTCTGTCGTGACTTAACCATTTCACTGGAGAGTACCCTATTTGTACAATTCTGAACCAATATAAACATGCTTGACACTTTGTGTGAGTTTTTAAATCCTCTGATATTCACTTGCATATCTTTTGATCAAGTTTATAGATGGATTACGAGTTTTGATATCCTCTAATGGCCTACAATTAGGAGATGATTCTGTATGTGCCATCTTCTCAAGACAAGGTCAATTCTTTACCTTGTCATATCGTATATGTGGAGCAAAAGCAAACAAACAAAACAGCGACAAAAATAACAAAATAAAGAGAAAAGAGTAAAAGTTGAACTAACTATTAAAGTTTTATTACATCAAGTCTGGTTTTATCGCCGTCCAAGCCATTGGATCACAATGAGGGCGATATCAGGCGAAAATACATCAGAACAGAACAGTAAATAGTAATACCATATCGATCGTTTAAAATTACCCATGCTAAACTGTATACACGACTATGTCACTGTAACTGTTTTTAAAAGAACATTAATTGGTTCATTGATTTGATTATTGGGTTAAAATTAAACAGAAATATTGTAGTGACTATTTCCAAGTGTAACAGAATACTATGTTAAAATATTGCAAACCAATAACACAACTTGTGCAGAATATCATACAAAAAACAATAAAACCAGTTGAACAGTTCAAATTAAGTCAGCTATAATAGTGGTAAGGACGTATCCTTAGAAAAATAATGCGGTAAGAGACGGCATCGAATCAACAGGATAAAACATTGACTACACTAACAAACAAAAATTTAGCTACTCCATTTTCAGGTAGTATTTCCGAGTAGTCTCAACTATAACTACCGTATTGAAACTGAAAAATCACTGTGCAATAGTCACATGCAACTAACTTTTTATCCATTGTTTGGTCGAAAGCCTTCATCAGAACAAGTGGCTGATGGACATTTAATGCATTTGCACAAAGAGGCGACACCCTACATGGTGTAACATGGGGAAAATTTCAAAACAAATCACTGAATTTGGGCTGTATTCACCAAAGGAGTTGGAACTTAAAACAAAAGTTTCAATCAATTTCTTTTTGTCGAAACTCTGTGGCATAGTAACTTTGATTGCTGCTTTAATATGTTCTCTCAGTTGAGCTTTAAGAAATAAGTCTATACTTCTGAAAATACAAGGAAAGCCTGACAGACTTCTTTAATGTAACATGGAAGGTTACTCGCATGTAAACAGCGTGACGTTTAGTGCCGCAATCATATTTCTTTTAAATACCGAAAAGTCCGATATAACTGGAAGATCAAGTGTATTGGCACAGGTGTTGCCGAAAGGGAAATTTTCTGAGTCTTCTTTCCCTAGATCACGGAGATGATGGAACTTGAGGATGGGAGGCGGAGTGAAGCCTAGTGGAGGGATACAGTCGGCACCGGTAGCAAACATCAACACGTTTCTCAAAAAGGTCCCGTCACTTCCGTCTGGCAGACAAAACACAAAAGACTGTATTTACATCTATTATTGTGGTACACAAGTAGTATTATTCCAAAAAACGAAAACTTCATATTGACTCAATATTTCGGATAAACCACCGACCAGCAAGTGACCAACAACCAATGGGACGATCAGCGGGGAACGGCTATGAGAAGACGTTTTACCGGGCTGCCCCCCCCCCCCCCCCCCCTCCATAAAGAGTGAAACCTTTGGAAAATAAATGCACTTTATATATGCCGGCAATGAAAGACAAAGCATGTACACTAAGTATAGAATTTTTCTTACTAGCAACATTAAAATAAATAGTGCAAGCAATAAAACTACCTTCAATATCAAGTAAGAAATCACGCCAGTTTGCCGCGGTGGTCTCTTCTTGGCGCCTTTGATTGGTGCCTGGTTCGCTGAACTCAACTTCGAACTGACTTTCGACGATGGCAGCGGTAAGTTGGTTCCCACCCATGTGAACAAACACTTCTCGCATGCACGAACTGTTTGCCTGGACTTCTTGCAGCACACCAAGTGACTTAAGACCACTGCAAAACCTATAAATATAATAGAGTTTTAGGGGCGTTTTAAATTTAGATCAGCCTTTTTGTTTTCTTAAAGTGAAAGTACCGTAGCGCATGCTAAAGTTTAATACCACTGAAAAGACCATACAAGAGTGTTCATTAAAATATCTTTATTAAGTTTCTACAGTTTTTGTGCTGCAAAGCTATAAGGATTTAAAATTGTGACCTTCTGGAAGCCTTTCAGAACAGAGACAACAATTATATACGTTTCAAGCATTTGTTAACACCTCAGCAATTATCAATTTCGGCTCACGGTTGTCTGGGTTTTTGTTATACAAGCAAATATACAGGCAGAGCATTCAATAGCAGTGCATAAATCGTACCTTGTGACCTGCAGAAACGAAAGAAGAATTCATCTGACGTAAGCTATATGGTGAGATCGTCAATGGTCAAAACAGACTTCCATTCAATTTTAATATTTAGACGCTCATAACTTTGAAAAAAAATCGTATAAAATTAGTAAAAATATATTTAGGAACAATTGTTGATGGTCTGTCCTGTAGTATTCAACATTGACATGCGTTAACTGACGCTTTAACTGATACTTCACACCAGTGAGACTTGTTACATATACAATTCATCCATGTTTCGTTATACAATGATTAGATATGTTGTTCATTCGTCAGCATATTATTTTGCCAGACAAATAGATAATTTTCTACATTTTATATATTCTTTGAAAATCACATACTGATCATAGCATCGTGTTACCCGCCCCAGGAGGAGAAAATGTGTGAGGGATGAGGCTAGATCAGCCCTTTTGTCGAAGTTGGCTGTCATGTGAAAGCAGCCCGCCAGCTCGATCAGATCTTCGGCGGCATCTATCTTCTTGTAGAAAGAGGTCACGTCTTCAGCGAGCACGATCTTTAAACAGAACATTGATTGGTACTTCAATTAAGTAGTATAGTATCTTAAAAGTTATTAAAACTAGCCTTGCATTTTTCTAACTAAAGATCACAACTTAAGTAAACAAAATGTATTATGTATTTCTATATTAATTAAATACAAGCAGAATAATTCTTAATTTAGCCACACCTCCTGGATTTTTTTCCTGTATGTTTCGTCAGCAATGTCCTGGATATCCGGACGGACATCCTCAATGCCTTTGGCAAGGACGCTGAACATCATTTCGCTGCAGAACTGTGGCAACGCTCCTTGATGCACGATGGAATATGCAATCATCTTTCCAACTATTGCATAGGTTCCTGATTGCAGGGCTGTAGTAAACATAAACAAGAGTCATCAGAAGATGCCATATCCCCCCGGCCCACCATAAGATTTATTATTTATTTTAAGTTATTATAAGATATCTATGCTATACTGTCGGAAAAGGACAGTAACTCTGAAAATAATTAGACCAGCGCCATCAAAAAAGGAGGTGCACATCCTTCCATGATATCCAGCATATCCACCAATTTTGCAAAAACATCTTATAAAAACTGTGTGAGGAGATGCGATGACAACCACTAATTGTCTATGTCGTCATATACAGTCGGAAAAGGGCAGTAACTCTAAAAATAATAAAACCAGCGCAGCCAAAATAGAAGGTGCACATCCTCGAATGATATCCAGCATGTCCATTAAGTTTCGGGGAAAAATTATAAAAACTGTGGGAGGAGATGCGATGACAAGCATTTATTGTCAATGTCGTCTTACACTGTCGGAAAAGGGCAGTAACTCTAAAAAATAATGCAACCAGCGGAACCAAAATAGGAGGTGCACACCCTCGAATGATATCCAGTATGTCAACCAAGTTTTAAAAAAATCCGATAAAAACTGTGGGAGGAGATGTGATGTCAAGAAACGATTACGGACAGACAGACAGACGGACAGACAAGCTGATCGCTATATCCCCCCCCCTCCGCATTATATGCCGGGGGGATAAAAAGTGCATACATATACGAAACGTTGTTGTCGCCTGGTATGTGTCATCCTGTAGGCCTATGGTTAGTTTTGCCATTTTTCCAAGCGCTTGTTAACTTGCTACCAAAATAACAACATGTGTACACGCAATACAGAATGCCACATTACTGACAAAATTACTGTTTTATCAAGGATATAAAACAGCAAAAGTTGCATACTTTCTGACATACATGTACCTTATATTTACTTAACATGTGTCATAAAAAAACGTTCATGTACATGATTTAAAAGTGCTATATAAAATTTATGTATTTTCAATGTGAAGCGAATAATTCTAATAATCGATTGTTGTGTGATTACCTGAATAGTTCAATTGAAGTGACCGCTTGTTTTCAGGTCCAGAGAAAATCGGCATGCTTCTTATTTGTGTCATCAATAGTCGCAAGAACTCTCTTGATGGTCCACCTTCATCAATTGCAGCTTCATCGCTAAACTTAACTGACAATGAGCGATTTTCATCAAAAGTTTTGCGTTGAAAACCTCGCAGCCCTCCAGTAAGAACGTCTTCTCGGGTGACATTAATTAAATTTCTTCCTTCGGTGAGCAACTTCGGCGAGAGACGAGTCAAGATGGAATGGACTGTCTCTGGTTCCCTTAGAAAAAAAGTAGAATATTTTCAATAGGCAGAGAGAACATGTATTTTCACCTGATTGAAAACTAAATGCCAAACTAATCTTAAAACAAGGATGCAAAGTATAGCATTACAAATGTCTTACTTTAATAACAGTGAAACAAATCTGATTTTTGTTTTGTTTATTATTATAATTACTTGATGTCGGCTTTATGTGTTGGCCCCGGATCTATGGGCATCTCGTCATCTTCGGTTGACAGCGACTGACCTTCGCAGGAAGCGGACTGGTTTAGCTCATAATCGGGTGAGAGACAAGCTGTCGTTCCCCTTCGGAGGCTCTATGGACCATGAAAGTTAGAAATACATAGATACTATTATTAAGTGCACGGGGATATAAAACTATGTTTATAGCACCATTCTCATTGAAAATAGCATTTAGTGTGCAGCTTCATTTAACTAGGGGTGACAGGAGCTTTTCTGTAGTCTCTCTACCTATTGACCTCAAGTCTGTCGGCTTTCCGATCGGTGAAAAATCGCCCAAATAATTTTTTTAATTCGATTGCATCCCTATAGGATGAGACGGAATAAAACGACGGATGAAAAAGTATTTGAATGGAATTTGCTGGCACCAAATGGTGCTTATGTCTATTCCGCCAGACTTTATACCTGAAAAGCAGCTAGCTGTGTCACGAAAATGGTCAAGTAGCATGCACACGGAAAGTCGTCAACAACAGCACGGTTCGAACTCATTTTCTGATGAGGCTTCGTTCATTTATTTAATCGAGATTCCTCATAATGGACTTTCCAATTGAATAAAAAGATTATCAGACACGTTGAGGAATCCGATTTTTATCTACATTATCTAGACGTATCTACTTATCTACATCTCTGCATTACAGAGAAACAAACTCTGGTGCGTACGATTAAAAAAAAGGTACAGCCTCTTTGTACTGGGCTTGGGTCTTTTCCTGTGGTTCTCGAATCGTTCAGATTCTCGTAATAGAACCCCACGGTTCTGCGGCTGTCTTAGAACATAGTCTCCATTCCGCCGCAGATGCTCGATTGAATAAACTAGCCAAGCCAGTAGACTTCGAGCTCTGTGGTCTGAGAGTACCTAGACCAGTGGAGTGGCATTTGTACTTACAAGCCTTGGTCTACGTGGGTTGAAGGTCACGGTTGGCGTGCCAGAATCTGTCAAATCAGGAAGTTCCTCGACATCAAGATGGTCAAGGTTGCAGTTGGTGGCAGGTGCAGCAACAGGCGCAGTGAGACCGTCACCAATCGGAGTCTCCTCCTTGTTCGAGATGGTTGATGTCTGGAAAAAAAATAAAATGCGTTTTTGATTTTTTATAGTTACATCAATGTTGTTCAAAAATTTTATTTACAGAAAAATGGCAAATCTATTATTTAATTGATATAGAAGCTTATACAAACACAAAAAGCAGCCAGCAATGCCTACCTAGATTGACTTTACCAGCGGGGTAAGTTTCGAAATATTACCGGTTTGTAATTATTGCGTTTGTAATAATCTTATATTGGTATTATCAGAAGTCTATGAACAGGGAAGTGTGAAATGTCGCATTACCCCATATTCAGGGCACTGGCGCTTTCAGCCTGCTTATACTACATTATGTGACGTTTATGCGCGGTAGATTTTGAAATTGTCAACGGTTGCGCAATTTCAAATCAGAAAATAAATTCATTCTCCACTTACTGCATCTATCGGCAATTCCAGTAACCGCAGTTCGGAGAATGCATTGGTTTTTATAAAAGCATTACCGAACATGCGACTCTGATATCTCCATTTGGACTCAAATCGTTCCAAACAAGTCTTTTTGTCTCATTTTCAACTTTATGAAGTTCTTCGGAAACTTTAACTTTTGCTCCATCAAGTACTGTTATCATAAATAAAATGTTCGCCATGTTTTTTCTTATGCATCCCATAATAGTTCATATGAGAAAGTGAAGAAAAGCCACGCTTTCTGACTAACCGAGAGAGGGCTCTGTGTATGGTGACCTCTGGGTCAAACGGCGCCAATGCCCTCAACACTAAGTAATGGAACGCTTCACACTTCCACATTCATAGACTTCTGGTATTATTAATAAACATTGTAGAGAGCAATTGGCCAAGAAAATTCTTCCGATGAAGCTTTACCTGATTATTACCTCCGAAAGGAGGCAGATCTGTCTCGGAGTCATTGTCATGAGAATTGTCCGATTTGTCCTGTTTGTCATCACAGTGTTCATTCGTCTTGATCTCATCCATTTGAAGAGGTTTACTGCCGATATACAAACGCAGTAGTGTATATTTTGTTTTCTGATATAGGTCCGCGATACTGCTGTCTCCTATGTCATTTAACTGTGGATCCATTACATTAAAGGAAAATTCAGTTCTTACACCAAATTTTGATTTTCCTTCTGGAAAGAAGAGGTCGAGTCCAAAAGCCAAAATTTCGAAAGCGCCGTACTTCTTGTCAACATTTAGGTGTCTTGAGCCAACCCCATTGCGTCGTCTTACCTGGCGGTAAGTTTGAGTTTTAAGATCGAAGTGCATCCACCCCAGATTTATTCGCCGACTTGGTTTTCGTGCGTTTGTACCTCTAGCTGATTTACTGTCTTTTTCGTTGGTATTATGGTGTTCTGGAAACTCATAACGCCTGCGTCTTGATACAGTGCTCATTAGCCTGTTAAGCAGTGGAGATCGATGGTTAGTGTCAAATGGCTCTCCGCCTTCGTTTTCCGTGTTACACGTGTTGCAGTAGGCAAAGGCAGCAAGCCTATCTCCATACGAAGGAATGTAAGCTTTCAGTTGTTCATCTTTCATCAAAAGCAGGACAGTGTGATCAATCTGAAATAATGTAAGAGAAAATGCGGAATGATAATTCGATAAATCCAAAAATTGCCCTATTTCTCCGTATAGGCCTATGGACCGGGGGAGGGGACATGAAAAAATGTCTTATTTTCTAGCCTGTCTGAAAAAAAAGGGAGAAATTCGTGACCTTAGAAATGTATCTAGAACACTTAACAAATGGTCAAGCTCAAAACGACACGCATTCATCCCGTGTTCAAAAAGCTAATCTTTCATCCGCCAACATATCTCGGGGTCGCAGCTGCAACGCGGACACCAAATAAAAGGCTGAACAAAGAAAGACTTTTTTGAATGCCTGTAGTATAAATGCGTGTCGCTTTTTATCAGAAATCTGGTCAATTTTCTAAATAGAATTACAATTTAGAAGTAGAAAAATTGTAGTAGATGAACAAAACTAAAACTTTTTCCGCAGTGTTTTGATCTCAAATTAACTTCGACGTCGCCGTAATATAGGGTGAGACGGTAATAACCCGGACAGTCTCTACAAGCGATAGTTAGACCTTCGCCTGAAATTCGCTTAAAACATTCTGTCGCCGTAGCACAAATAAGTCGTCACATGCACTTTTATCATACCGTAACTTGTCTAATCAACGTGCCTACATTCGAAACGTAACTGATTTTTGCAACAATCCTATCAATAGGCGTTTTTCTAGTCTGGAGCAATAGCCAATATATACTTACCTTGTCGTCTCTCAACTTTTGTATGACATCTTCAGACAAGTTTCGTCCTCTCAGAAAGTCTTCAAGGGTTGCCATTACCCTATAAATAAGAAATACACTTTAAGCAATGGTTCGTGGATGTAGTACAGTGAGGAAAACGTCTAGCGCGCATTCCAACAGGTGTGGAGTGGGGTGTGGGGGGGGGGGGGGGGGGGTAGTTTTAGATAGTTAGGACATTGACTAAACATTAAATTGCAGGCTATGTAGATTGATGTACGAAAGAACCAAAAATGTACATGCATTTTTCAGAGGCTACTTAAATGGCCAGGGATGCATCCATGGCGAGCGAAGACCTCATGCAGTCGCCCAGAACCCTGGCCGTTTAGAGTGTTGCTCATCCGCGTTCATGTCTTTTAACGTAACTCACAAAAATGTCTGGGAAAGATCGGCTTCTTTAAAGGCGTTTATCTTAGAAACACTAGACCCCAACCCAATATTTAAAATTCAGTTGTAAGATCATTCAGAGGTTAGGTCTACATACATTACGAGAACGTTGCTGAAATGTCTCCGCTTTAGTAATCTAACCAGTCACTGAAAATCTATACATAGCACATAAAGTGTTGCACAACTATGCAATATTCTTTTCAACGTGCCATGTTTTAATGCGATTAGAACATGGACGATACGAACGCCAGCAAGCTATGCAGTATTGCTCCTAAAGAATGATCTCGACTGAGTAGCCCTACGTCATCCGATATCAAAATGCATGCACTATATCCTATGTTCAAATGTCGCATAAATTGGCGGAAAATAACAGACTTTAAGAATGACGTTACACAAATAAGTGCTGACAATCATGTGCTTTATTATGGAGATCTGAATATCTCATTTCTTATACTCCCTCAACATTCAGTATTTCACTACCTGGCATATAAAACTAAATTCGGTTATATACAATATACAATGTGCCGGGCTCAAAACCAGTTTGAGCTGAAAACATACACGTTCCAGAAGCGTACTTTGGTCTGCTCTACCTGGGGGGTATTTCATAAACAGGTTTAGACGGCTAAACTGACCTAGCCGACTAGAATAGCACTGCTTTAACATTACTGCTTAGTCGACTATCTGGCCGTAGTCGGCTATATGTGGTTTATGAAATACCCCCCAGTAGGTGGCCTGCCGAAATCAACATGGATGTTCTACTTTCGTTATCGCTTATAGTCGTAATGCTGAATTTAAAAATCTCGCAAAAATCCGTCAAAAATCGAAGGAATAAATAGCACACTTCGAAAGCTATTTAGTTTAGCTATTTATGTTGGGCTGGATGTTCCTTCTTTTTAAGCTATTTGGCCTTGTGACATACGTTCACTGCAGTTTACGTCACGTGACAAGTCACCGGTCGTCCCTCATGTGTTTTCAATACTAAATGTACACAAAGAGAGTAGATTGACAAGAGTGGTCACTTCGTCCAATCAGCATTGCCGGCATGTTCTTCTGGCCCCCTAGCGGAAGGGTGTTCCAACTGTACACGATTCGACTGTAGGGCGCCCCCTACAGAAAGGAGGTTCCTAATAATCGAATCGTGTCAGTTCAAAAACATGGCGCGGACGAAGTGACCACTCTTGTCAATCTACTCTCTTTGATGTACATTTAGACGAGTCCAGGTTTTTATTGAATATTCATTAGCGAAATTACCGGAACTGTGTAAATTGAATAATGGAGTTTTCTCAAACCGTTTAGATATCTAATTAAAAGGATTCCAGAAAATTCTACTGACCAAGGCTAAGCTCCTGTCAGTCGTCAACCAAATGAAATATCATAGGTTTGGTTTGTTACAGCAATTTATGGGGTATAAAGGTCTAAATGATATACCTCTTTTTAACCCAATTAGAAACTTGTCTCCATGGTTATTTTAGACAAGAAGATTTTCCCTGTGCCCGTGTGTTTTAGTGATCATAAATATTTAAAGGGTGTAGTATTTGATAAAGAGTTTACAACGTTTACAGCGGTGTCATTAGATAGTTTGGGAATGCTAATTTTGGAAGAAATTCTTGATTTGTGTTTTATTTCAACTGCTTGTATTATACTAATTCTGTTCTTGTTTTATAAATCAAAATGTGTAAATGAAATCTCTTGGTCGTTTTATTATTTCTTCCACTTTCTACCACTGTAGTCTTCTTTTAACTTTAATTGAAAAAGGTTTCATTTTTAGAAAAATGTTGTTCACGTTACGTGCCTCTGTGAATAAGAGCTACTGGCACGGGTATAGGCCTCACATTGATGTGTCGCGGGTTCCAATTTCCGATAATCAAAACTGACGAGAACAGTCTCTCGCTATATTTTCACTATGCCACTAACCTGACTATACGTTTTAATCTGAGATAAATTTATAATGGAATTCTTAAAAAACAACAACAATAACAGAAAGATATCGAAATGTTGAGTGGTCAATCAGGCCTGTATGTGTTGTCTCTATTGCCGGAGAAACATTCTCACAGTTCTTGAGAAATCAAAAACTAAAATGCAACAAAGATGCATCTACTACAGAATTGGTATTACCAGAAGTCTATGAACAGGGAAGTGTGAAATGTCGCATTACCCCATGTTCAGGGCACTGGCTCTTTCAGTCTGCTTATACTATACTATGTGACGTTTATGCGCGGTAAATTTTGAAATTGTCAACGGTTGCGCAATTTCAAATCAGAAAATAAATTCATTCTCCACTTACGGTATCTATCGGCAATTCCAGTAACCGCAGTTCGGAGAATGCATTGGTTCTTATAAAAGATTTAACGAACAACCGACTCTCATATCTCCATTTCGACTCAAATCGTTCCAAACAAGTCTTCTTGTCTCATTTTCAACTATATGAAGTTCTTCTGTTGTCATATCTAAAACGTTCGCCATGTTTTTTCTTATGCATCCCATAATAGTTCATAAGAGGAAGTGAAGAAAAGCTACGCTTTCTGACTAACAGAGAGAGGGCGCTGTTTATGGTGACCTTTGGGTCAAAAGGTGCCAATGCCCAATCGAGATCTCGTGCCATTCTACGAGATCTTCAACACGAGACATGGCTCGAGAGCCGTCGCACTCCATTTTCGCGCATAGTGAACTGTAAGAATCTTACTGAGAATTTATAATGTGTATGATATTTAATTCTCTGATCTATACTGTTCCCAAACATGTAACCCTACAATAGTAACCTGTATCGCAAGGCCTTTGGGCAGAAATACTTGTTAAAAATCAAAAATATAATCGGCACTACATCAGCTCATATATACATTCTAAAACAAGATGGCAGCGCCCATGGATGTCAACGCAAAATATGATATGGACTTCAAGGTATTTCAAGGTATTTTATATGTATTAGGAGAGTAGCAATCAATATAACAAAACAGGTTACCGGCGGCTTAAACGTTACCTACCAGAATTATATCGGATATCTCTCTACACAACCGAGTCAACTATCAGTGTCACGTCTCGTTGTTTACAATTTTAAGGACGTCGACAGCAGTGGCCTCCCTTTGTTCAAGCAACATGTCACTCAATCGTTTTAGAGTAGATATCTCAACGAATGGCAGAAGGATCAATCTCTATTTTAGATTGGCCAATGCCCTGAATATGATGTAATGGGACGCTTCACACTTTCAAATTCATAGACTTCTGGTATTACAATTTTAGACTAGTTTCTTTAGATAACAACAACCAATCATTTGTTAATATCTACCTTGCCCAGGTATCTGTAACATATGTGTACATTATAACCGATCGCATAATTCAATCAATGGATGATGACGGGGAGGTGGGGGGGGGGACTTCATCCTCCTCCTGATCACTGGATTGGAATCATCCAATACAAAGCCCGGTTTTCTCCCCACTGGGGCAGACGTCATTAGTCAAACTTTGGGTACATTTTGTACATCTAGTCTTCTTTCGTAAATTCCAGCATAAAGCTCTGTGGGGGCATTTATTGGGACCATACATCGATGACTCAATCAATCAAGCAATCAATCAAACACTAAATCAATCACCCAATCAATCAATCGCTAAACCAATCAATCAATCGCTAAATCAATCAATCAAGCAATTGTCGATAAATGAATAAACAGGTGAACGAACCAATAGCTAAACGAATCAATGAATGAATCAATTAGCCAATCGTTAAATTAATCAATGAATCAATCAATGAATCAATCAATGAATCAATCGCTAAACCAATCAATGAATGAATCAATGAGTCAATCGTTAAATTAATCAATGAATCAATCAATGAATCAATGGCTAAATCAATCAATGAGTCATTCGCTAAATTAATGAATGAATCAATCGCTAAATCAATCAATGGATGAATCAATCGCTAAATCAATCAATCAATGAATCAATGAGTCAATCGCTAAATTAATCAATGGATCAATCAATGACTCAATCGCTAAATCAATCAATGAATTAATCTATCGTCGATAAATAAATGAACAGATGAACGAATCAAATGATCAATCGTTTAACCATCAATCAAAATATGTTTGACTAGAATGACAGACATCAACTCATCAATGTGTAATATAAAACATTTATTTATTTCCTGTTATCTACTGATGCCAGAACGAGTATAGTTTACAATCAACGTTCTAAATGGTGTTTCGAAGGACAAGAACCGCAGATAAAGAAGCGGGTAGGTAGGGACATTACAACGGTAGACCGGTGCTCAAGACAACCCATGTTCATTTTGTACGTGTTTGGAGGACATCAGACTGCCTTGATATTCGAGAAAACTTCTTTACTTTTGAACAAAGTCCTGGGTTCCCTCAGCCACACACTTGTACAATTCAAACTGAAAAAAAATAATGGCAAACGTGTAAGATTTATAAGTTAATCTGAATCCATAATCTAACAGCCACCTGCAAATTTAATTTCCCTACTACATAATCCCCAAGTAGCCATGGTGCACTCGGATTTCAAGATGGCAGCCATGTTATTCATATGCAGATAAACAAGTAATCATGGCAACCATGACGTTTTCTTACTTCCGTTAGTGCCAGCACGTTTGATTTTAACACCGAAGACCAAACAGATTTTGATTACGTCAGACATTAGCCTCGGCGTACGCTGAACACATCATCGAACTCGACCAAACGGGTTTTATTATTACCGCCAATCAAACAGAAGGTCAGCTTATCCAATGAAAATAGCTCATCGCTTAAGATTCTAGATCATTAAGCAGTTGGGCTAGCTCGGTCTCGATTATGTTGACTTTTTTAACTATCCCAGATTCGCTAAAGTGATATGCTGTTCTACGTCGCATCCATATTTCTGTCAAAGGGAGCATTGTTTGAAATTATATTTCATTTATATTCCGGTATTATCAGGTAGCTAATAATCATCCCAAATGGCTTTGAAACTTTGATTGTTTGCGTACCTCATAAATTTCACCGACAAAGGAGTTCAGGTCATTAGAGAATCCAAGTTTTATTCCATCACAGTTGCGACTTCCTATAGAGAGTGCCATTTCTGTAAATGAAAATATTATAACATTTATCAACAAGTTTCGCTTTATGTTTTGGGCATGGAATTGAAAATGTAATTATACTCACAAAAGGAATAAATAAATGTGGTCTTTTTTAACTTGATTTATGCTTTACGTCATCACGCATGACTAATTTGGTAACTATGTCAATTAAGTGACATAAGAGTTCAAGCTGTGCATAGGTAAATATCACAATAGTTTGAAAGGCAACGTCCGTCTTTTGTACAATGATACATGCGCTGTGACGATTTGTCCCTTGAGTATGAACATTTTTGCTAAAACTCATTGGTATTTTTTTTAAACTGTATCGATTCAATGCCATCAGCGTCCATCTTGTTCATAGGCAACACTCACAGGGATTTCAATGACAACGCCAGTATTTTGTACAATGATACAGGCACGTTGGTGATTGTGCCCTCGAGTATGAAAATGTTCTCTCTCAAAATATATCCGATACTTTAGGGAATTCGTTCAACCACTCTTTCTTTTTCCTATGTATATATTCATGGGGTGTTTAACCAGAACGTGATCGTTGTGGCACAGTAAAAAAAGGCATACGTTATTTTAGGATTGAATACATACGTCCAGCGCCGTTTCTGGACACTTGTCCGTTGTTGCTGATAACGACTTCTGCCCCATCATATTGGAAGACAACTTCCCGGATACCCTAAAATTGAACAAAAAAACACACCAAATGTACTACAGTTTCATCTAAGCTCTCGTAAGGCTACGCATAAGAATACAACAGCGAGCTACGTCACCAGATAACATGAGAAAACGTAAATTACACTCGGAGTCTGACGTCATTGAAGTTTATGCAACTGTATAAGACACATGTATAGATATTGCTTACAAAATATATACAAATTAAAACAAAATCAATCAATATGTTAATCGACATTTAAAATGAGGTGTTTTATAAATTCCAAATTAGATTTTGTAAAACCTAGAAAAATTAGATGATTAATGTTTTTACTGATATTTTGTTAGGTCTAATTCTACTTACGGACTGTCTTTGACTGTCGACTGTAGAAGCCGATCCCTGAGTTCGTACAAAACCTCTGGAGATATCCGTATCGTCAATAATCGACATTGTTCTCAAGGTATTGTCACATTCGGCATCTGAAACTACGGCAGAATTCTGGACGTTACCAACAGACCTGTATACGACACGCATGGTCACGTCTCTCAAGTCGCTATTGGCGTTTGGAATTCGAATACCACTGGAACCGTTGAAGCGTGCTGCGTACACACCGCTGTTTGGGTTGGTTTCAAAAGTTTCAAGACTAAAACTGTTCACTGCGTATCTGTTTCTAGAGGCATCTATGACTTGACCGTTGGGTCCAAACTCCAAACGAACCTCGGGATAGTTGCGGCAATCTGAAAAATATATATATGTATCAATAAATATCATGCATGCTACTGTTGAATTAAGATTTTTCACGACCTTAAACTCCAAGCGATTGCTTTGGTATTTGCTATATATCGTCAACAGAGGACGGCGAGGAGGAAATAAATGCCGATTTAATATAGGTCACGTCGGCCATCGGT
Organism: Lepidochitona cinerea; assembly: GCA_963971465.1. Taxonomy (NCBI): domain Eukaryota; kingdom Metazoa; phylum Mollusca; class Polyplacophora; order Chitonida; family Tonicellidae; genus Lepidochitona; species Lepidochitona cinerea. The sequence goes on from OZ020561.1 coordinate 28,481,668, forward strand.
ACAAAAATCAAAGAAACATAGTTACCAAATAATTCAACTGGGGCCTCGGCATGGATACAACCGCAAATATCTTCGTTGAAAATTGTTCCGTCTGAGCACCTCATGTTCTGTGAGAAGCCTCCATCACTTACAAAATATCTCTGAACATCTGTGTCATCTCTTGTTAGAAAACATGCTACAAAAAGAAATGATTATCCCATTTTTAAAGAATGGCAGAATCTAATTTCTTGAAGAAAAGAAATGGTACCATCGGAACATGTACATTTTGTGTACTTTCAAATTACCGTTGTAATGTTGTATATTCATGCTTTTCTTTTCATACTCCTTACGAACGAATGTTAAATACAAGAAAAAAAAAACTCCTCCTGTTTTAATAGTGGGTATGTGTGTTTATGACTCAATGAATCACATTTAATTCACTTCGCCACAAACAGCCTTTCCAACTAAACACTCTCTATTATCAATGGATTTGAAATCTTTTTGTATTCACAGAGCATTCTTTTTGGCCACATTATGAAGGATTTGGTCATATGTAGCTTACATATATCATGAACCCATACTAATTTTAGCCAACTTACTGCCAGGGGTTGTATCTGAAACACTGCATTCGTCAACACACGTTGCATCTTGAACACATTCTCCGTTGCCAGCCAGTCTAGTGCCTTCTGGGCAACATTCGATGAACGACGAAATTCCCCCTTGGCAAGTGATACGAGCACGGCAGTTACTGTAACCTCCAATAACGGTTCCATTGGACTGTCCTTGGCATGGATCTGTTGAACAAAGATATAACGATGTTCTAAAGCTTTTGAAAGTCATGTTTGAAAAAACTCACAAGAGGACAAAAAGTGCAACTAAAAATTACTTCGCCAAGACGGCTGTGTAACTAAGTAACTCAAGGGAGGCAAACCGTTAAAATTACGTCGGTAACTGCTAACCATTCCATTAAAATAATTTGCAATTTCTTACAAACTTATGAATAGCGTTACTGGCAACAAAGTGGCGTAACATTAAACAAAGTGGCGCAACATTATAAAAAATGGCGTAACATTAAACACAGTGGGATAGCATTATAAAGATGGCATAACATAATCAAAAAAAAAAATACGCGTAACATTATGAAAAGTAGGGTAAGGTAAAAAAAGTAATCTTACCGAAAGGACAATCTGAACGGGCTGGAGCCTCTCCAGTTAGTCGGGTCTGATCCCAAAAAGCTCCAACCGGCATGCGTCTCAAGAACTCCAACCATGTCTCGTCTTCTTGCAGGATACACTGGTAAAAACTGAAGCAGTCTTCAGCTCGAGCGTAGCCAACACCGTTGACGATTAGGCAGTTATCACAAGGTTGTTGAAAACGTGTTGGTCGTGGAGTGGTGGTTGTGGTTGTTGTAGTAGTTGTCTCGATAAACTCCTCTGTTAAATAAAAAAAAAGAACAAAACGATTTAACCCAGAGATTTATTATCTGGATAGATCGTCTTCCATCCTGACAAAATAACATTATAGGGAATATATCATCCTCGGATGCCCAGGGTTAAATTCTCAACAAGCTCACTTTTTACTCCTGGGCCAACTGCGATTCAAAGCCTCGCTTTCTGGGAACGCCCATTTACTGTCGGACCAATCAAAAGTTCTCTTCTAAACGTTGGAACTCTTCATTTTTTGAGACACGTTTATCGAACTGAAGTGTAAACCGAAAAGTCGTCCATCTTTGATTTGAACACTGCCTGAATGCTTACGTAACGCCGATTCTGATGGGTGGAATTTCCACCACAGTTTTGTGGCGCAACCAATCAAAGTCTACGTGAATATTAAATTAGAAACGACGGATTAGGTGTCACTTGTCCCACGGGTAAAGTGAGCATGAGCGTAAGTTTTATTCGTGGGTTCCGACGATGGGAATATATGTAATCGTCAGAATAAAGAAAGAAATGTTCTGTTCTGCTCGACATGAGGCAATATATAGACGGAAAAGAAGGCCCCCACTACCTAAGCTGTTCATGTTTTTGTACTAAGGCCCCAACTCTGGCAACGTGTCTTAACTGTGAACTAATTTCTACTCAATGAAAAGCTAGTTAAGATGGTTGATATCTTACCTGGGCAGATACCGGCGAAAAAGTCGTTGGTTTCACGTTCGAAAGCAGCGAAATCTTCGACCTCAAAGAAAAGAGAACTGGCAGAAGCGAATTGTTGGGTGTCAGCTCTGTTGACAAACTGTTGAGCAACGGCAATCAAGGAAACGATTACACCGTTTGCTTTCAGATCATTGGTTGATGTTTCGGCCAGAAGTTGGTTGGCGCTGTCGGGGTTACCATCAACAATCATCACAACAACTCTGCCGGCACCGGGTCGGGCGGATCTTTCAAAGTTTCTGTTGGCACATGCAATACCTTGATGGTATGATGTTCTGCCTCCGGGAAACTGGGTGTCTTGAATTGCAGTTCTTACTGAATTCTGCGTGTTATCCAAGCTCAGTGGGACCACCTGGAGCTCACCGGTTCCGAAATAACAGATACCGAGCTGGACTCCAGTGTTAGCGGTTGAAATATCAATGTCCATTCTGTTAACCAGATTTGTAAGACCATTTCTGTAGTTATCAATGGATACACCAACACTACTGGAACCATCCACAACGATCATGACGTCAATGAATTCTCGACATTGTACTGAAACATAAAGCATAATGACATTAATATTTGCTAAAAATTCCTTTATATTTCGGATGGCAAATATCATATAGGGGTAATTTATACTCCATTTCACAAACTGATAACGATTTGGTGGTCAACAAATAAGTATTTTTAAAACAAAAGTAGTTTAGATAGGTGGCACCCCGTTTTTTAATTCTAATACAGTTGTGCAAACTGCTGCCTTTTAATGAAAATTCTCTCATATTAACCTAATTTTTGTTAAGTCTTAACCTGTTTTCGAATGAAGATATTTAGAGCTCAGGCACTAGAATAAACGTGGGTTATTTTACTTACCGTCGCCTTGGCCCATAGCCATTCCCACGCCCAATAGTAAAACAGCCGTGAATAACATCTCTGCCCGTTTACCAACTACCTGTGGGAAAAAGTCGTTCGATGTTAAGTTGATGGTCTTCGTTAATACTTGAAATTTCTACTCAGTTTACTGACCAATCATTGGATAATTCCTTTGATTTATCACATGTTCGTTATCAATTGTCCAATCATCAGACGAATACATGGGTCCGTGTCTAATACCAGACATGTGTTTCGGGAACACTCCATCATTGTAATTTGTAAACTAACTAATCAATAACTTAGATCGCACATACACGGTCATTGTAATTTCAAAACAGTTTTAAAAAACCAAAACAATCAAAGTATTTATAATAGTAATAAACTAATATCGCACAATCGTGGTTTTTGTAAAGCTGAAAATGTTGTAGAACTAGAAAAAAAAGGGTCTTTGTAATGATAATAAGTTATCAGAATCAGAATACTTGTAATCTTGGCTAACGAAGAATACACTATTGGATTTTACTTCTGAAAAAACGAATATAATATAATTTGAATTGTTTATGAGTATAAAACCTTTAGAAGAATGTACAATTGATCGCAAACTAAACTTGGAATATACGGACAAGGGAGATAATTCGTGTATGACAAGGCGATAGGACAATTCAAAAGCTAATTAATAGATATTATGAGGACTATCCTACACCCAACCTACAGAATAAAACCACGCTTTCTGGAAAAAGCATGACGTGATTAGCAAAAATGAATTTTCATCAAACAATGGCTAACCGCTATTGGATAAACAAATTTGTTCAAGTGTTGGAAAGGACAACTTTTGTATCACATTCCAAAGTTCGTTTACCAGTCTTATCATAATAATATGATTTAAACGTTTCCAGCGCCATTATTTCGAGAATTTGCGTGACCACTGAACAGCATCATACACCCCTTTTAATCCAGCCTTAAAGGTACACAGAAGTAGCCAGTAAAAATGTTTTCAACATTACCTGATTATAACAAAAATTGCCTTCGGTCTACCGTTGCCTCCGTTTAAAGTGGGTAGGACTGTTTCTTGTTAAAGGACTTATACCTGCCACAGTGGTTCTTCTGTCTTTCTATTTTATACCAAAGCTCGTTTTCCATTGGCAGATGTAAAAGGGGTGTTTTTATGCATTATCTACCCAATGAGCATATTTTCTTATCAATGCCTTCGGCCATTAGAGTAAAAATACCTTCCCTCGCTCTCGCGAAAAGCGCCGGTTTTTTTTTTACAACGGGGAGGAGTCAACAGACAAAGTTCCGCTATCGCTTACAATCTACATATTTATACCGGTCTATAAATTCTACTGTCTCGAATTTTTAATTTGTTTATCTCGGCCTTTGATTAAACATTAAGATGGGCAATGTCAGTTACTTACGGGTCAGATTTACCCTTAAATTAATATTAAAAAAATAAACCCAACCCAAATATTCTAAAGCTCGTATTTAAATTTAACTGTTTTACTATATAAATAGCCAAATCTCGCACATCTTGAAATGAATTTTAATTTTATGCTATCTCTCCAAAATTATCGATTATCGATCTGATTGAGCTTATTTCGGATCAAGGCGTCTTTTTATTTTTAGAATGCCATGCTAGATAAAAAAATATTGGCCAAAGCCGATTGAATTAGCTGCAGATTGTGGATGATGTGGGTAACAATTGAAGAGCAGGGGACGGTTGCACAAAGGAGTATTCAGCTTAAGTCTGACTTAAATACGTCGCCTCACAAAGGGATTTGATTGTGACGTCGCAAAGTTAAGTCAGACTTAAGCTTAATACAGTTTTGTGCAACCGGGTCTAGATGTACAGTCTTTCGAATGTGAAGGCGAGGGGTGTTCGCACAAAAGCCTCTAGATTAAGCGACCATTTACCTCTCAATGTGTCTTTTACAACCGTTTGCTATCGTTCCCAGATAGAGCGGAATGAGGCACCTGGGTAGTGCACACATCCAGACAGTTTCCTCTCCCACAAAACCTTGCAATGTCGAAATTTAATTGAATTAACAACTCGAAAGTTAGGGAGGCTAGTCAATCAAGTTTTATGGTACAATAACTCAGACAACAAATTAAAACTAAATGAATGTAACTATTTTGTTAGTATTGTTTAATTGGAATTGATTATTGAGTAACTATAAGACTTTTAAGGATAGTAGACTTAAAAGTTTGAAGGTCGTGGTAGAGGGTTACGATAATGTTAAAGCGGCATGAACTGCCAAAATGTTGATATGTTCCCGGTAAAATAGAATCTAGAACGTATCCGTCATTTTTCTCAAGCCGTGCAATTCAGAAGCTTTTTAGGACTACAAGTCTGGACAATTTTCTTCAAAGTAGTGTTTTGAACTAACCTCGGATTAGAATGAATGACGTTCGTCACGGTTACATGTATGTAACTTTTAGTTACTTCTCGTACCGGGCTCTTGAGCTTTCCCCTTTAAATTCATCTAACTCTAGTTATGCTTCATATATTGGATAAGATATTTTTTCTCATAGAGAAAATTGTCTGTTTTAGAGATTCGTTCAAAGGGACTTAACCCATCATATACTCACTATCATACTTTGCTCAATTTCAGTTTACCCGACTTCTTACCATAACTAAAGAGTCGTACAATTTTGTCAATATATAAAAAAAGTATTTCAGAAAAAAAAAATTACTGACTAAAGCCAAACTTACGGAAGACGGATGCGGACATTCGCGCCCGCGTATTTATTATTACAAAAGGTTTGTAATAGCTAAAATTATTTCAATAAGTGGCACGTATGCAATCTATGAACTCTCTGTGTACTCATTTCTCAGTTCATTACATGTTCAGGTGTGTTCAGTCAACTATTCACTATTCGGTTATATTTTCAGTTTTATTAGGAGTTTGATCCACTCACACCTAGAGGATTGCGTTCAATACACAGTGCCTTATCCATGTCAATTTGGCGTAGATGTAATCTCAGATAACTCGACCAAGTCCGAAACCTTCGTGAAAATGTATCGTGCTTGTCATTTCAAGTTTTGTAAGGCGCTTCTGGCCTTGAGTTCCCCTGTCAAGATTATCTTGTGCAACACAACATATCTTGTAAGGACACACTACTTAAGTGTTGTCTGTTGGCGGACATCCATAATTAGAGTCGTAAACAAGACATATAAAGCACTACATGGTGGGGTTTTCTGATATCGACCGGTTATTTGACAGGATATGTTGCACGTATTACCGGGATTGTCCCAAAATTCGGTCTAAGAATTTCTGCCATTTTTCGTCCAAAATCTAGATCACCTTATATTGTTACTCTTCAGTTACTGTAATTTGCTTTTGATTTAAGCTCTTTTATTCCAAAACCAGAGGATATTAAAACCCCAGCTCTCTCTAACCATATGTCCTTTTGATAGCTTAATCTTCCCTTGTTTACAAAAACTACTCTTTTATTACCCAAGCCCTTTTTATTTCCTGTCATTCTTCCATATAAACTCAAGAAATTCAACATACCTTTAGACTTGTTTCTGAGGCTATTGGGAAAGGAAACCTATCCGAAAAGCTTCTAGCAAACCGTGTGCGATTCCGTTTTATGCTATGTATTCTTTGCTTACTGTAAAACGTTGTATATATATTACTTTCTTTTATATGTTTTTATTGTTTTTGTTCTCTTAACTGTAGGTTGTGAGATGGAGTTTATAACCGTGTTGTTTGTTAATTGTAGGTTGTAATATAGAGTTTATAACGTTGTTGTTTGTTAATTGTAGATTATGCGATGTAGTTTATAACCATGTTGTTTGCTATGACTAATTGTAGGTTGTGAGTTGGAGTTTTTAACCATGTTGTTTGTTATAACTGTGCTGTTTGCCATAACCATGTTATTTGTTAAGTGTAGGTTTTGAGATGGAGTTTATAACCATGTTGTTTGTTATAACTGTGCTGTTTTGTCTTAACCGTGTTGTTTGTTAATGTTAGGTTGTGAGATGGAGTTTATAACCGTATTGTTTGTTAATTGTAGGTTATGAGATGTAGTGTATAACCATGTTGTTTGTTATAACTAATTGTAGGTTGTAAGATGGAGTTTATAACCATTTGTTTGCTATAACTGTGCTGTTTATCATAACCGTATGTTGTCTGTTTATTATAGGTTGAAAGATGGATTGTATAACCATGCTGTTTGTTATAACTGTGCTGTTTGTCATAACCATGTTATTTGTTAACTGTAGGTTGTGAGATGGAGTTAATAACCATTTTGTATGTTATAAGTGTGATGTTTTGTCTTAACCGTGTTGTTTGTTAATGTTAAGCTGTGAGATGGAGTTTATAACCTTGTTGTTTGTTAATTGTAGGTTGTGAGATAGAGATAAAAACCGTATTGTTTGTTAAATGAAGGTTATGAGATGGAGTTTATAACCGTTTTGTTTGTTGCTTGTTACATAGGTTTTTCTGTGCCGGGGGCGGGGGGGGGGCAAAATTTATGGGGTTCAATCTCAGTCTACCGATGCTCTTGCCATAGTTTAGATGCGTAACCATTGTCAATGTATTACAAAAGGAGTCCAGAGAATTCAACTGACCAAGACTAAGCTCCTGTCAGTCGTCAACCTAATGGAATATCATGGGTTTAGTTTAGTACAACAATTTATGGAGTATAAAGGTCTAAATGATATACCTCTTTTTATTACACAATTAGAATCTTGTCTCCGTGGTTATTTTAGACAAGAAGATTTTCCCTGTGTCCGTGTGTTTTAGTGTTCATAAATATATAAATAAACTGTTAATTATAATGACATGTGTTAATATAGTAGTCTCGCTTAGTTTATTTGTTTTCATCTATGTTCAGTATTTTATAGACTAATGCATGTATGCAAGATACTTCCAATATTCACTCAAAGTTGATTCTATACTACATGTATATACATTTTCCCTGTGCCCGTGTGTTTTAGTGATCATAAATATATACATAAGAACAATGTTGGAAAGTTATCTGCATAGGTGTTTTGCTACACTGCTTTGCCGATAAAGCTATCGGGGTCCTTAAGACACAAAGGAACAAGTGGCAGTACTTTTCACTCTTATTCAGTCTATATTCTATAGATAAGACTAAGACAATTAAGCCAAACAACATGCGACTAGAAAGTCGCGACACCACTTTGTGGAGTGTAAGTGTAGAGCTTAAGGAAACTATATCAGTCGTAAATGACGTTTCATTCGCAGTTTCATTCGCAGCATCGTTCCATTTGGTAAATCTAGGCCACCTAGTACATGTTCACGAGTGTGGAAGAAACTCGCTCTGGCCTTTGTTATTCAACGATGCTAAAAGACGCAAAGAAAAACGCTTTTTTTCAAAAACTACAGAGATTAGCAAAAACCGCGCGTTTCTTAATCTCGAGCCGCGTGTTTTTTTTAATTGCAAAACTCGCCACGCGAGAACTAGAAAACACGCGGAAATGCAGACGCGTATTCTCCTGTCTAATCTCGGATTCTCGAGCCGCGTGTGTTGTTGTTTGTTTGATAAGTTGAGATTAACAAAATGCGAGATGTTGCTAACCGCACGCGACCTTGGCCTAATAGCACGCTCTCGTTTTCTCGAGCCGCGTGTTTTATAGTCTTCCATACTAAACTGCTAGCTGTCTTCAACCTAATGAAATATCATGGGTTTTGGTTGATTACAACAACCTATGACTGGGTATAAAGGTCCAAAAGACATACCCTCTTTTAACATAATTACTAACTTGTCTTCCTGGTTATTTTAGTCAAGAAGATGTTCCCTGTGCCTGTGTGTTTTAGTGTTTTGGGAAGAAGGCGAAACTATATAATTATGTTCTTATGTAGAAGGCGGACAAGGCAGGCTAGCCCTGACATCAATATTTGTTTCTAATATACCTGTGTCGGATTGATGGATTATAACTCTAACCGACTGAGCCACCGAGACATTATAACTCTAACCAACTGAGCCACCGAGACATTATAACTCTAACCGACTGAGCCACCGAGACATTATAACTCTAACCGACTGAGCCACCGAGACATTATAATTCTAACCGACTGAGCCACCAAGACATTATAACTCTAACCGACTGAGCCACCGAGACATTATAACTCTAACCGACTGAGCCACCGAGACATTATAACTCTAACCGACTGAGCCACCGAGACATTATAACTCTAACCGACTGAGCCACCGAGACCCCCTAAACAGATTAAAGCTTGATTGACTGAGAGTAAATTTGAATCCCGCCCTGCACATTGTATAGTGTACTTTTAGTGGTTTTTTTCTACTACAGATTGCATCAATTTACTTATAGGACGTCAGACAAAGAGCGAAATGTAAATCAGGTTTCAGCTATTGATAGCTTTTTAACACAGAATCCGTCACATAATTTGAGTTGAGCCAATGCCTGTCGGTCATGCCGCTAGGAGGTAAATTCCTATCTTTCAATATATAATTACATCCATCTTTACGTCTCTAGGCTCAAACGAAAAAAACTGCTTCTCAGCTTCAAGATATTTATCAACCTTGTGTATGGGTTGTCGACAGTGCAAGGTATACCGTGCCCAAGGGGAACACATCGGTCTTTTGGAGAAACGACCCATTACCTCTCTTATATAGTGGGGTATTTTTATGTTCAACCACGTGATATATATTTGTCATTAATTTCGCCCATTTGCATTTGTAGATAGTTATCTTTATAATGCGAATCGTTAGAAAAAAACAATCCATAGTTTCGAATCAGTGAGTTCTATATTAGGCCTCCTTGATGTTACAACAGGGAATATATTGGGTTTAAATGAAATATTAAGAATTATGTGTGACAAAAAAAAACAAATAAAAAAGCGATTATTTTACGCTATCGCCGAAGGAACTTATACGGTTAAAAGGTCGAGAGAAATTGCCTATACTTGTTCTAAATTGTAACACTCTTAACAAGTTTAAGTATTATACCATTCGATCCATCTTATGTATTATATATAGATATATACAGTAAAAGGTATTCTAAAATACATTACATTACGTGAATAACGAGGCCACGAGAATCTCGCCGTCCCTGGTTCAAGGGAAAATAGGGAGAACCATTCTACAGAGCTGAGTTGTTCAAAAGTGTAATAGGCTTAATTAGGCTTTTTTTTTCAACCCAAAGGCAATTTTATTGCATGATGGAACGTCATGAATTTACCGCTGCTTTAATAGCAATCCCTCTTTCCCACATGACCTAGGATTAGGGAGTTAAACCTATGTTGGCACCTTACATACAACTGTAAAAAAAGTTAAAAAGTTAAACCGGTATTTAGCCTAATACTTTTTTGAACAACCGGGTGGGCCGTTTCTCGAAGCCGTTGCGATGACGTCGTATCTCTTCACTGTAGTATTATATCCATTGGCAAATATATGCTTCGTTTTCGATGCGACTGCTTTGTGAAACGAGCTCCAGGCCCTTGGTGCTTTGCTCAAATCTTCATTCGGTTGGTTCGTACCCATCAGTAGATAAAACATATAAAGCATTCCCTAGCAAGGTGTAATCTTAGATTTTTGAAAATGTACGGTCTCCGGATAACGTTTTACTCCCCCTTAATCTGCAATCCCGAGGGCCGTTTCTCGAAGCCGTCGCAAAATGCGATCAATCGCAGTTGCCATGACGTCGTATCTCTTCACTATAGTATCCATTGGCAACTATGCGTCGTTTGCGATGCGACTGCTTTGTTAAACGAGCCCCTGCTATATAGTAAAACAATATACAGAGGGCAAAAACACATCAGTCAATTGGTTTAAAGCCTCACAAGGAGAGACTGGGACACTCAACCCAAGTGACCGTTAAAGTCACATGGACTGCCAAAATTCGGAATTTTATCTTAAATCCTGATTGTCCAGAGAAGGTCAATGTTTGAAGAACCTTGAAAAACTAAAAGATTGATGTTGAAATAAAAAATATCTGTAAAGCCAGTAAAGTGTGCTGTAATAACGGTCCAAATTCAAATATAAAGGTTGTTTTGTTACCTATAAAACTTCCTAAACGTACAAATGCATCTGCAAGATCGGTATCATCAGAAAGACTTTATTTTTTATTTTTTGAAAACAAAAATGACAAAAAGTTGCTATATCTGGCAACTCGTGTCACTTTAACTGTGAAACCGAACTGTTATCTAAGTTTACATCTGTCTTTCTTATTTTAATCTATTTTCTTATTTTAAAGTGGCATGAGCTGCCAAAATGTTGATATTTTGACGTTAAAACAGAATGTTGAAATTATTGGCTATTTTTTCTCAAGACGTATAATTTAGAAGCTTTTAAACGCTTCTAATCTCGAAAATGTACCATAAAGTATTGTTTTGAACTAACTTTTGCTCAGAATAAATGAATGGTCGTCCCGGTTATTTAAATTTTGTTTACTTTTCGAACACGTTTTTGGTTCGTATACGCCACATACTGTATGGATTTTCCTCATTCCAACGCCAATCATTTAGTTTTTCGATGACCTTCAAAGCCTCTTTACTGTCGTGACGATCAGAAATTATGAAAAAAGTGTGAATTTTGGCAGCTAATGCCACGTTAATGCCTGTAATTTTCGTATATATATATAGTTAACATGTTACAGCCGAAATATTGAGTCATCTTGAAACTGTCGTTTTTCGGGTTATCTTGTGTATTACGAATGGATATCTAGGGACAGTTTCTTGAAACACTTACCGCGACAAAACTTAATTCAATTGTAGATATGCCTTATACATTAGACCTAAGTTTGTCGTAAATCTAGAGACAAACGATTCCCAATTTGGACGTTCCACCAATATGGTGTGGGTTCCAGGTACAAATGTATATCATACCGGTGGAAGGGGTTACCTTTAGACATTGAGTTCCTTTTCCTCGTTAAATAGCAAGGTCAGCACTTAACTAAAACAAATTACTGCGCAGGTCACTAAACCCTCAAAAAAATCAATCCATCGAAGATCTTTTCAATTGTATCGATCAGACGAGTTCAGGACGAGAACCCGCAAAAATATTTTGTATTCTAAAATTAATGGATTGCAGAAACAGAATCTTGATCAGCTATTTCCTGTCTCTATATTATAGACTTCTAGACAATGTCAGCGAAAATCGCTACTTTATATATTTAGAACACTAAAACACACGGGCACAGGGAAAATCTTCTTGTCTAAAATAACCATGGAAACAAGTTTCTAATTGCGTTAAAAAGAGGTATAGCATATATGTTGCCAGTCAAAGCTATTTTGATTGAAGAAAACCTGCAAACACATCCGTGAGAAAAATGTTTACGCCGTAAGGATGATATTACTTTCACATGATAAAAAGTACGTGATCGTTTTTCACAATTAATTTAATAATTTGAAAATTCACAAAGGGAAAAATTTTAATATCTATTCTATTTAACTGTAGTTCGTGTCCACATTCAGTTAGCGCTTGACTGAATCTCATTGACCTAAAAGAGGCCCGGCTTGCCACCAGGGTACATAGCTAAAGAGTGGGTTTAATTTTAGGTACATAAAAACAGGACATTTGCCCGAGGTATATAGCGCAGCTATCACCCATTCGACAATATTAATTGTATAGAGGGGCGGGGGAGGAGAGAGATTGCATTAAAAACTATGACTTCTATCTGGCAGAATGTCAGCTTTTGTTGGGTGAAACATCTTTTAAGCGCTCAACCATTCTCTTTCCGTTTCCTTGAATTCACATACAACTTTGCTAAAAAAAATCGAGAGCATGGGGTGAGGCGTGTTGAAGCTTGCGCGATTATCCGCAGACTCTCTTAACCACGTCTTTCGTTAACTAACATGGCCGGATTGGGCGCTGTTAGTATTGTTGCGGGGGAAGCTGGGTTAAAGAGAGGAAAACATTAGATACAGATCCTAAACCTATTTAAGCAAATGGTTCAAGTAGCATGATGGGTTGCACTGTCCATCTATAGATGAAGAGCTGTTGCTCTAAATGATAAGTCCTCCCACGCTGAACATCAAACAGATCAAGTTATTACACCACAGCCTTCCATCTTGGTCTGGATGGGTCAATAGATATAACTGCCGTATGTAATCTCGATTTCAATTGCTTTGTGGTACAGAAAAGACTTATATTTGTCTGTCACAGCATGTTTGCAACTAATACATTGACCAGAATTAAAATGCACTTCATCATAGCGCTTTTTGTGAATTGATCTTTTTAAAGGTTTTCAATGGCAAAAATCTTTTAAAAGAAAAAGGAAATAGAGCTCAAGTAGGATATTTATCCAGAACCCATCATATATCAGGTGACAGTCGCGATAGCTTAAACCCAAGATGACAGATTGACCCGAAGAGTGACATCTCCTGTTGATTACTGATTCCCACTTGTGTTGAGGGTTAAAGTAGCGGTTCGTTTGATACAGTTTGGGAAAATCTGATACCTGTTGCGTCGAGAGAAAAAAGACGGTTGCTAGTTTATCAATGCCTATGTGACAGTTTGAAGTCCAGGGGATTGTCAAATAGTGCCGAATCGCCGGCTTCTTGGGTGGTGCCACTAAATTACCTTACTTTCATTAAACAAATGCAATTGAGTGTGAGTTTGAAGATAAGAGACAAGGGATGTTCTCTATCAAAATACGCCCTTACCCACAGGGCTCATTAGTGAACCGTAAAATTACCTTCTCTAAATGAAACTTACAAAGCAGCCTACATGCCAACGAAATATAACATTATACATCTGTGGATGATAATTTTGTGCATATGAATGTATTTTTTTCTCATAGAAATCGCATTATTTACCCCAAACGAAAAAACGGAAAAAACAAAACCCTAAAACCTTTCTATAAGAAGAGATAAACTTTCTTACCTTAAAATATATACTACGGATAAAAGAGAGTAATTTGTGCGTGTGGAATGAAAGCGGTGCCTATTTTTCTTCTGCTAATGACGTAATGTAATACAAAGGGGTTTCTTTATCGGTGTTATGAAGAGCCTTGTTTTAAATAATCGCTATCTAGTTAGATTGGATTAATGGAAATTCCAGTAGCCTACAACATACGGAGTTAATTTGTAATAATTCCTAACCAAGCATACCTCACCGATAAAATTATAAAATATAGCCGTGTCAGCCATCAAAGCTTGTTCGCTTTATAATCGGCTATTTTCCTAAAGAAATACAAATTGGAAGTTTTTAGACTCAACAACGAATGTTACAGTAGTGCTGTGGTCTAATTTGGGCTAAAAACGAACGCACGTTATGAAATTCGTCTGTATTTTTCAAACACTATTGGGAAAGGGGGGGGGGACGGGCTGTCAAACTTTTCTTTTTGCGGAAACCCATTACCCGTTAACAGGAGAGATCAGCTATTTCCTTGAAGGATTGTGTATCCTGCATATTTAGATTTTAGTTTCATATCGCCGTTTTGTCAAATATATATTCTTTAACACAGAGCTGAGTTAATCCGTCATGTTATTGTTGTCATGTTATATCTCCGATTTGTCAAATATACATCACTTTACACTGGACTGGGTTAATCCGTCATGTTATTGTCGTCATGTTATATCGCCGATTTGTCAAATATACATCACTTTACAAAGCGCTGGGTTAATCCGTCATGTTATTGTCGTCATGTTATATCGCCGATTTGTCAAATATACGTCACTTTACACTGGGCTGGGTTAATCCGTCATGTTATTGTCGTCATGTTATATCGCCAATTTGTCAAATATACGTCACTTTACACAGCGCTGAGTTAATCCGTCATGTTATTGTTCAACTTGAATACTTTAGATTTTCGATGAACTTTAAGCGTAATCGGTATTCTCAAAAACTGAGAGTTTCAGGATCCCATGTCCGTTTAATTTGTGTTTAAGTAGTTAGCAACCTGGCAGTATCTTCTTGCTTCTGGCTCAGTGGATCTTTCACAAACGGCACCATAGCTTTCGGTTATTAGATTTTCAAACACGAATTTTTGCTTTTATTATTTTTACGTATATCGCTGTGGTTTTTTGAAATTACTGAGTAAAAGTTGGTTCAAACTTGAACGATTTGAATAAGTGCTATTTGTAAAGTATACCCTTCAAGTGCAGAAAAAAAAGATATGATATTCTGACTGTCCGCAACACCTGTCTTCTAATAAAAACTTTACGCCGAAGGGGACTTCAATGAAAGGTAGGCCGAGGTAAATAAAACCCTGGGAATGTGACGCAGACAAAATATTACTAAACCACATCGACAGAGAAAAAATCTAAAATTAAAATTGCGGCTTGAAACTATAGGCCCAATTATATTCACATGAGTTATTTTAAAGTGTAAGGCCTATGTTAACGGCAACCTGTGCGATTAAGATTCGCGTTAAGTCGTTACAGAAATAGCCATTAGTCCCCCTGGCATATTATTTTGGTCACCCCGATGATAAAGCGTTCCCTAGGGGACTGGATGTTATAGACGCACCTTGATATTGTAGATAACCTATAGGTCTCATTGGGCCCCCTAGCCCTCATTTGTTGGCAAGCCACATTCTTTAAAATATCCTATATATTTTAGAAACCCAGAAACATTAATATTAATGAAAACAAAATAAAATAAAGACAAACGTCGATCTCATATTTGGCGTTATGTCTAACGTATTCGAAAATGACCCTAATCTTAACCTAAATACTTTGTAACCTAAAGTGGCATGAGCTGCCAAAATCACACTTTCTTAATAATTTCTGATCATCACAACAGTAAGAGGCTTTGAAGGCCATTGAAAAACTAAATGATTGGCGTTGGAATGAAGAAAATCAATACAGTATGTGGCTTGTACGAACCGAAAACGTTCTCGAAAAGTAAACAAAATTTAAATAACCGGGACGACCATTCATTCATTCATTCTAAGCCAAACTTAGTTCAATACAATACTTTATCGTATACGTTTTCGAGACTAGAAGCACTAAAAAGCTTGTGAATTATACGTCTTGAGAAAAATAGTTAATAATTTTAACATTCTGTTTTAACGTTAAAATATCAACATTTTGGCAGCTCATGCCACTTTAAGCGATTAGAGGATTTTTCATGCATTTGTCTCAGGTTCGAATCCTACCATCTCGTGTACTTGTTATACGTGAACTTGTTATATTCAACATAAACCAATAGAAAGTCGGGATTTATTAAAACACCGTCCCCTTTTTTCATTACAGCGTAAAGTGAGGAGGGGGCTGTAAAACATGGTGTTCAATATTTGGGTGGTGGTTGGCACGCTTTGAGGGCTTGAATATTGCTGTAATTTTAATCTCTATTCGGATTCGATTTCCGTCAGCTCTTATTGGCTTCATTGTCTATCAAGCATGCATTCTAAACATTTTATGCAATATAAATCCTTTGTAATTTTTGGTCTGAATGCCAGTGGCCTTTTCAAGTAGCTTTAGATGTACAAAAATTAACAAAAATCATGTATTGATGACAAAATCAGGCTTGAAGTTGAGCTTGAATCCGTTTATTTTCATTAATTATCAGAATAGATCACATCTTGTACATTTTGAAAATATCAAGATTGTTCCAATACCCTTATTTATAACTATTTGTTTCTGTGATTTATTCTGAAACTAAACCAAAGTGTTTTGGTTCCTTATAACAACTGGGGAACTCTGTAGGCTGTCAACTGGATATTCATTGTGTTTCTTTCGTGGCATATTTTTTGTCGGTCTTTCAAACCCTTTACAAAATAGCCTGCAACATGTCTAAGGGTGTTCGGGATAGGCAAATCGCCCATGCTGGTCCGAGTTGAAGTCGGCCTCAGGGCAAAGGGAGAGAACTTTTGCAGGCATATTTGTATAAAGTTCGTGACCGAAGCAGGACCCTGTTTCACAAACCGGCGTAGTGTAAGTTTTCACGTAACTGCCATAGCAACCCATAACTGTGGAGATACGTTAGTATGAAAGTTACGCAAAAAATACATCTACTCCGTTTTGTGAAACAGGCTCCTGATCAGTGCTCCATTGCGCCAATATATTCATTAAAATCTTCATTAAATATTCAAAACTAAATGGATCAAGTTAAACATTTGGATGATTCGTTTGACACTAACAAGCTCCTTTGGCAAAATTTTCTAATTTGCGTCATGTTTGTTGTGTGTTGCAGAGCATGTATACTTTACAAATGTGACGAAAAATTAAATTAAATTAAATCATTAAATTTCTAGTGCACAACACAATATATTCAATGCTACATTTGAGCCTCTCCGATACTTGCTAAAATGCATTATCTTATGTGACATCAAACACGACCTTCCTTGTATACGTGCCTTCACAATGGTGGCGTAATACACGACCTCTGCTGCGTTGTTACGTCTTCGTGGCTCTTTGTACACACCTGGGGGCTGTTTCTCAACAAACTTACGCCCGTCGTAACTTTGCGCCTGGTCGTAACGTTATGTTGAAGGTATATGTTGCCATGACAGTTAGACCTTGCATTGGACTTACGTCGGCCGTAGGCCTAAATGTCTTGAGAAACAGCCCCCTGGGTCGTGTATTACGCCATTTTTACGAGTTTTCCCGAGTATATAT
The DNA here is from genome assembly GCA_963971465.1 of Lepidochitona cinerea. Taxonomy (NCBI): domain Eukaryota; kingdom Metazoa; phylum Mollusca; class Polyplacophora; order Chitonida; family Tonicellidae; genus Lepidochitona; species Lepidochitona cinerea. Next base: position 28,499,147 of record OZ020561.1, read on the forward strand.
TTCTTCCTCACTCCTTTTTGCCCATCAGGAAACTAACGCGAAGGTTCTTTCCTTTCAACTTATACTTTTCAAGTATACATTTAGCCTATAAGAAAAGGCAAACATGTTCTTGTTCATAAATCTTTTAAAGTGGCATGAGCTGCCAAATTCGCACTTTTTTCATATTTTCTGATCATCACGACAGTTAGAGGCTTTGCTGGCCATCGCAAAACTAAATGATTGGCGTTGGAATGAGGGAAATCCATTCATTATGTGGCCTGTACGAACCGAAAACGTGTCGAAAAGTATACAAAATTTAAATAACCGGGACGACCATTCATTCATTCGAAGCCAAAGTTAGTTCAAAACCATACTTAATCGTACATTTTCGAGATCAGACGTTATAGGAATTATTCACTGTCTTCTATCTGTTAGGGGGCCTCCGTGGCTCAGTAGGTAGAGCGTTGGACGCTTAATCCGAACAGCCTTCCACCAATGGGTCGCGGGTTCGAATCCAACTCAGTTAAAAAAATTGGAAAATTTTCTGACTGGGTTTTCACTCGAACGACCTATGTGGGATGGTTGCCAGTTAACAACGGAAGGTCGTGGGTTTCCTCCGGGCATAGAGCCCGGTTTCCTCCCACAATAAAACTGGCAACGCCGCCATATAAGTGAAATAATCTTGAGCGCGGCGTAAAACACCAAACAATCAATCAATCTATCTGTTAGTGATGTAGTTGAACTGCCGGGATAATGGATTTTATCAGACGTATAGGGTACTTCTCAAATATGGTACAACACACACATACATCGTTCTTTGTTGATATATTGTCTGGTTCTCGTCGGAAGTCCACCTTCTTTCAATCTTTTTTTTTCTTATTTCGACATAGGTTGATATATGTCATGGTATTAAGTCCTTCCGTACATAGATTTCTCAGTATTGTTGCTCCACACTACTAAAATAGAATCTACTATACCAACACAATTTCAACGTACGTGGATAACTTAGGTAATTTATGTACGTCAAAATCGACCGGAAAGGGGCGAAGAGACCGGGGTTTGTACCAAATGGATTTCCACGGCCAACACCGTATTTCACAAACCATGCTAAAATGTCGAGCACTATAAATTTAACGAATTTCCTTGCCTCGTGGTGTATATGAGTCTTTCATTTTTACACGAGTTGCCAAATTTTGTATGCTGTATGAATTGTTGCACTCTATATAAAGCACATGGCTTACTGTGCACAAACAAAGCGGATGTTTAAATCAATTCTGAGGTCATGAGAGTCTTATTGTCTCTATTTATCAGTGGGGCCTCGGTGTTTTAGTCGACAGAGTAATAGTTCCTCAGTCCGACACACGTATTCTATTGATGCTTCGCGGGTCCGAAATCGAACCAGACACAATTAAAAATTTGAAATTTTTTGAGTGGATTTTTCACTCGATCGACGTATGTGGATTGATTGATTGATTGTTTGGTGTTTTACGCCACGCTCAATATTATTTCACTTACATGGCGGCGTTGCCAGTTTTATTGTGGGAGGAAACCCACGACCTTCCGGTGGTAACTGGCAACCATCCCACATAGGTCGTTCGAGTGAAAACCCAGTCAGAAAATTTTCCAAATTCGAACCCGAGACCCATTGATGGAAGGTTGTTCGGATTGAGCGTCCAGTGCTCTACCTACTGAGCCACAGAGGCCCCTGACGTATGTGGAAGAGTGGCCGAGGGTTTCTTCCGGACAAAAGTTCGGTTTTATCCCCTACTAAACCTGACAACGTCGTCATATAACATCAATCAATGAATCTATTTGTTGGGCTAATCTGAGGATTCCTTCGGGTACACCTTCAGCAAGAAGGGGCAATAATCTCGCACAGAAGCACAGAAGTTTTGGATTTGCCCAAGGTAAAACGAAAAAAATTGCGAAGGATGTATAGCTATTTTTACACAATAAGAAACTTGTCTCCATGGTTATTTTAGAAGATTTTCCCTGTGACCGTGTGTTTTAGTGGTCTTAAATATAGCTATTTAGTAACTCACTTGCAAAAGGAAAGATTCGAGTATTCTTTTAAAGGAGTACAAATTATAGATCTTTCAATTACATATTAAAGACTGTGGGATTAGGCAACTATAGTGCTTTGTTGTTACATAGTCCAAAAAGGAATGAACGAGCGCTTATATATTTTTATGATGTGCTCATTGTATTTGAATTGAAAGAAAAGAGATATGTTAACAAACTCAAGAAAAAAAACCTTTTCGGTGATGGAAGCAGGGTGCGTATGTTGGAGTAGGGGGGGGGGGGGGGCTTATTTGACATTGTTTTTTTAACTTTCGCCATTAAGTATCAGTTTCTTTGTCAAAATGTATATAAATGACCAACTATAACCTCTATGTACCAAGCAAAGAGAGAGTGACAGAGATAAAAAAAACGTGATTGTCTGCGTGTGTGTGGGCGTGTAGTGGGGTGTAGTTTGTCACCCACAAAATTGACGAAAAATAAATTTGACATAGAAATGGGATTAAGCACGCGAGGTCCTTTGTCTGTTTACACAAACCATACACCAACTCTTAAGCCAATAGTTTACATATGCAAGGAATCCGGCATTAGGTGACATCCCAACCTATCAACCTCTCAAATCCCACGCCTTCGGTTGTCTTCACTTTGCATAACTCCATATTTCCCTAGCCCTGGGCTCTAGTGTAATTACTTCTGTGCCATTTGTAATTCTGCGGTCTCCCTTCCTTTAAAGATTCCTGACAAAGCTTGTTTTCACAAACTATGCGTTAAAAAATACGATCCGTTCAATTTTTCATTAGAAACCGCTATAAAACAACATCGCTTTATATTGATTGCTGCAATAGACTATACAATCCTTCTGAAGTCTGGAGTTGATATGACGTTCCGCTCTATTGGCAGTGAGCTAATGTAAATTAGGTTCGTAACTGATCAACTGTCGCAGAGGCGGAGTAACACACACCCACATCAGATATTCTTGGTATAACGTTAGAGAAAAGCTACTCCAACGTTTCGTTTATTGTCAAGACAGTTAATATAGCGATGCTATTTAAGCACATCGTCCGATTTGTAGGCGGTTCTTGAAGATCAGCAATGCTTACTTTAGCTCCGCCTACGAAGATCGATGGGCGTGGCTTTGAAGATACTTTATGCATGGGCGGAACGTTTAAAATTCCCTTTAAATTGTCAAAATTGCAAACGGCTTTCAGGTCGTATCCATCAAAACAGGTGACACTAAATCGAAATTTTGGTTTTAATTACCTACCAGCACACCATCAACCGATGAGGCTGCTGGGAACAAAACATTAATTTCACTAAGCCAAACTATTGCAGTAAACTAGTATGCTAGCAAAACCCACTATTGGTATATGATTGGATTTAGTTTTCCGTGCTTTTTGAGATGTGGTCTTTTATTTAAGTGGTTTGAGATATCAATGTGTTCCTATTTTTTTTCGATAAAATAAATTAGGAAATAGTCCGCTTTTTCTCTCAAGAAGTGCAAATTAGAGAATGTTCGTGATCAAAATGAATTATATGAAATATGGGTCCCGTTTTTTAAAGTTTCTCTGACACTTAGACTCATGCAAGCCATCATTCTTCTGAACACTTTTTGTTTCAAGGTTTTTCTTTAATATTTCCACGACCATTGAGCACTCAAATTTGGTTATTAATTGGAATTTGTGAAACAAAATCGAATTTCGGGTTCTGATGAATGTCAGTTTGAACAAGTTTTATAATTGAATTATTGCTTCGTCAGTGAAGTTATTCTGATTCAAAAATGTTTTCAGACTTAAGATGGGGCCTCGGTGGTCCAGTGGGTAAGAGTGATCGCAGACCTTCCACCGATGCGGCGCGGGTTCGAATCACACTCAAACCAAATAAAAAAATTCTGAGTGGATTTTTCACTCGGCCGCCGTATGTGGAAGAGTTGCCAGGTACTCGTTGAGGGTCGGGAGTATCGTCCGGGCAATGAGCCCGGTTTCCTCCACCTACTAAACCTGGCAACGCCGCCATATAAGTGAAATAGTCTTGCGTGCGGCAATCAATCAACCAATCAGACTTAAGAGCTGCACTGTGTTTTAATAACAACCGGTACAATTTTGTAAAAAACATAATGCGACTAAGTTTTTAAGCACTTTGTTCTATCTTGCACTTCGATGCCAGATTATTTCTTTTTTGAGGAGATTTATAATGCGAGTAAGCTTATTTATGGAATTTTTTAAAATTTGCTCCACGAAAAATATCATCGATTGGGGTCAAGGTCATATGAATTGAAGATTTTTTAACTTTAAATACATCTGGTTATTTTTGTCTGCAGTGTACAAATTTGGCACAGGAATTTCGGATTCTCAAAAATGTAAGTTTGAAGACGATTCACAATCAAATTATTGTTTCTTCAGTGGAGTTATTCCGATTCAAAAATATTTTCAAACTTAAGAGCTACATTGACTAGAAGTTTTACTTAACATGCTCTTCGCTTGATGCCTTTGGAATTTAAGGTTCATTGAACAGTTCAACCGTTATTAATTCTCCATCAATATAGGCTATTAAACCGAACCTGTCAACGTAATATTTAATAAACAATAATGAGGCAGGTTTGTTTTCCATGGCGTACTAGTGATTTACCACCAGAGTGTTGTTGTAAAAATACCATAACATTTTAGGGGTTTGCTGCTTATAAAAACTAGCTTAATGTACACCTCTGAGACTGGTATCAACGAAAAGCTCTTATGTTGGACTTGTGCAATATTTGATAACTAGTACTCCTTTAAAAGTTAGATAATTATAAATCTCCTCAAAAAAGAAATAATCTGGCATCGAAGAGCAAGATAGAAAAGAGGGCTAGTCGCATTACGAGTGAGATAATTCACTTATTTATGGAATCTTTTTTTTATAAATTTGCTCCACGAGAGGGTCAAGGTCATAGAGATTACAGATTTTTATCTTTAAATACACCTGATTATTTTTGTCTATAGTTTACAAATTTGGCACAGAAACAGCGATTGGCACAATATCTACTTTTAAAAGCTCATTTAAAAAATAGCTAAAATTTCAAATATGTGACTCACCGTGACTGACGCACGTTATAAATGTTTGGTCATAATGTTTAAATTGATAAATGAATGGCTGAAGGGTAGCAGTAATACACTCATTAAGATGGTATCCAGCCCATATCATATTGTCTAAAAATAAATTTAATGTCTTTTTGGTTTATTTTTATGTTAAACTATTTGCCGTCGGTTATCTACACCACGTACATTACTGTACATGCTTGACTAGAGAAAAGTTTTAAATTTCAAATGTATGTCATAAGTGAGTAATAATGTCCACGTAGGTCACCCGTGGATTAAAACATAATGTATACATTAAAAAACTGTTAAAACGGAACTGGGAAAGTAAAGGCCAAATTCATGTTTTACCAGAACAAGCCCAGTTTCGTTAAGAACGTAAGAAATAATAAAGTATGAAGCAAGAGACGAAGACAGAATTCAAATTTGACCGATTCGTATATTGACCATTGTTATACACGGAAAACAAATATGACATAGAAAATCGAACAAAACAAAATATGCTGGACTGATATGGGGGAAATGTTACTCTTTAGAAAAGTTCGTGCAGGAATCCTGTCACGTGGACGATTCAGAGATGTGTTCCAACCATGGTTCCAACGACGATGTTAAAGGGGTCTTCAGCGTTGACTAACAAGAATTTCTCATTGTATCAGGCGCTATCATGCACTCAATATAGTATAATGTAGGTCTATCGACCACTAGCGTTTCCTCACTTTGCCATTTTAGTTGGAAATACAAATTTGTCCATCTAACGTTGGAGAGTCAACAAACGTTGAACTACTCACTCTATGAACACCAAAACGTCTCTCTAATGTTCCTAATTCAAATGGTCTTTCTCGTTCACGTTCTTCTTTCGCTTATTTTGATTTTTCCTTCTCAACATCTAACTTGGTCAACTCTTAACTCTTTATCTTACTTCAGAGGGTTTTGTCAAGCCGAAATGTCTACTTAGAGCATTCATCATTTTAGTTTTCCTACACGACGAAGGGAGACTAACGCCCTTAACTCAACTTTACGCATTAAATCAATTAAAGAATTTTCACTACTAGCACAACGTTCTGGACCGAAAGTCGCCATACTAAGCTTATCTCTGGTCAATGATTTACAATTACAATTAAACCGAGTCCAAGTTAATATTTAAATTAAAAGCAGAAAAACCTAAATTTTCCCCAGTTTCACCCAATTTTCGGTCAATTTAGCTTATTTTTAGTCACAGATTTAAGAATGTGTTTTAAAGCCGTGTAGAAAGCTGTTGATTTATATATTACCTAACAGTACGCCATGACACTAAGAGGCTTTGAAAGCCATCGAAAAACTAAATTATTGGCTTTGGAATGAGGAAAATCCATACAGTTTGTGGCCTATATGAACTGAAATAGTGAACAAAGTAAACAAAATTTAAAAAACAGGAACGACCATTCATTCATTCTAAGCCTAAGTTAGTTCAAAACACTACTTTATCTTATATTCTTGAGATAGAAGCATTAAAAAGCGTCTAAATTATACGTCTTGAGAAAAATAGGCAATAATTTCAGTATTCGATTTTAACGGCAAAATATCAACATTTTGGCAGCTCAGACCACTGTAACAATTCAAGAACTTCAACTAAAATTGAACATAATGGGCCAATATAAAGAAATAAAGGTTGATATCCCAAAAAACGATATCGTATGGTATTGTCTTTGATCGTTTTTGAGAAATTTTGTTTTAAAACATGTGGTGAATACGATAAGTTATCCCTTACGATCAAACTTGGAAGCCCTAGAACCGTAGGCCCATTACTATTACAGCAGAACAGACCTGAGAGCCAATGATTGATTGATTGATTGATTGATTGATTGTTTGGTGCTTTACACCGCGCTCAAGACTATTTCACTTATATGACGGCGTTGCCTGTTTTATTGTGGGAGGAAACCGGACTCTATGCCCGGGGGAAACCCACGACCTTCCGTTGGTAACTGGCAACCATCTTAGAGCCAATAACGGGTCGCCTAAAGTTGCCTAAAATCATGTACCAATTCTTATTACATTTGAAGCTATACTGTATGTGAGCGCAGGGATAAATACTGCTAGTAATAGGCCCAGGAATTAGTCGTCTCTCACGACCAAGCACCTTGGGAAAAGAACTCCCCAACCTAATGAAATATCATTATTATAACAAACTTATGATTGGGTATAAACGTCTAAATGATATGCCCCTTTTAACACAATAAGAAACTTGTCTCCATGGTTACTTCATTACTTGACATGCTCTTCGCTTGGATGCCTTTGGGATTTAAGGTTCATTGAACAGTTCAACCGTTATTAATTCTCCATCAATAGACTATTAAACCGAACCTGTCAACGTAATATTTAATAAGCATTACTGAGGCAGGTCTGTTTTCCATGGCGTACTAGTCTATTGCTACGAGAGGCCCCGTCGTCAGGAAAAGCTTCGAGAAAATTAGCCCATACATATCCGGAGGAACCCCCGATCGCCACAAGATGTAGGTTGATTGATTTATTGAGGTTTTACTCAGCACTCAAGATTATTTCACTTATATGGCGGCGTGGCCAGGTTTAGTAGGGGAGGAAACTAGGCTCTTTGTCAAGAGGAAACCCTCGACCTTCGGCAAGTACCTTGCAATTCTTCCACATACTTTTCATTTATAAACACTAAAGCACACGGGCACAGGCAATCTTCACATTTTTCTATGTTTTTCTCATTTGTAAAAGCCCGTTCTCACTGTGCCATTTGTCGTACCAACTTGTAGGATACAATTGAAATGGATGCTTTTGATTGGTAAATACGATTTGTCAACCAATCAGATGCATTCATTTGAATCGCATGCTACAGGTTTTTACGACAAATCGCAAAGTGAGAACGGGCCTTAAAAAGTCGAAGAATTTTATGACACGGTATTCTTAAATACAGACAGCAAAAACAATTATTCGCTGTTCCTGATTCAAGAACTATCGCGTCACGCATTCTTCCGCAAATCTCGATCCTGAGTGTGCGAGAAACACCGTGGGGCTGGAGATTTTGCGTATCAATATGTCACCATTTTCTAATAAAATCTATGGGTGATGTAAAACGTCAAACGGAATCGTAACGCCTTCAAAGACTGAATATGCTTCGTGGGTACCCGGGTATGGCGGAATCAAAAATGCAATGTTCATGCCCTATTTAATATTTGTTTCAGTCTTAAATCTCCCTTTTTAAAAACAATTTAAATTGTTTACCTCCTCGACTTCCTGTAACGACATATGTAGCTGTTAACTTTTCTTTGTTCATTAACTTTTGACTGACATTCATTCTTTCATGTAGAAGAAGGTAATAGTGTTTTATGACGTTGAACAAAATTATTCGTTTAATGTCGCGATTAATGGGGCGATATTTAACCGATAACGAACACAAGGATACCGTATAGTGTTTTATCAGCTCATCACAGAAATAACTTATTTAAGAAAAATAGCAAATTACAAAACAAGGTTATGATGAAATCGTGTTTGTGCATTGTTGAAGAAATAATGTTATCATTCGAGGTCATTGTTGTGGGGTTAAGATTTGAGAAAGTGTCAGTCTTACTTTTGAACAAGGGGTGATAACCCCTGACAAAAATGAGAAATTATTTAAACCAAAATTACTATTATGACCGATAACGAAATATTATTTCTTTTATCTTCAAATTATTTTTTCAAAGCTATTGTTGTTATCATCGAGTATTCCATCTATTAAGTTTATAGTGATCCAGGCAAGATTTGAGTGCTGTGTTTTTGGTTTGTTGCCACGCCAACTACGCGTGTGATCATTTCCCGTCTGATCGCTGTTAGTGATGAAATGTAGTTGACAAGCGATTGTGACGTTATCAACTTTATGATGTGTGTAGCTAAGCTTTAGTTTGTTTATACTTCCATACTCAAGGGAAGTCCCTTTGCAGCCAATGTGCCGACAACCATTCACTTCGCTATTGTTTGTCAGACACTTAGTGAGGGTATCCGATTCAATCCCAGACAGCACAAATACAATGGTCCAACGTTTGCATTTCGTCGGCACGTCGGTTAATGGTCATAGTGCACTGCCCAAACGTCGATTAAACGTTGAACCAACGTTGGCTAAGTTGACCAATTCAGGGTTGGTGGAGTGTAGCGTTACAAACAGTAGATCAACGTTAGATGTCGAGTGGCAAGGTTGTATTCCTTCAGGTTGGCGAATAGATGGGTGCTAAACGCTCGGTCATTTCAACCTCTATAACCAGCACATGGTCCAACGTAATATTTCGGCCAACCTCTGTACTGCGGGATAATCATCAGCTAATAGCATTGACTACACCCTCTTAACCGGTTGGCGTGGTCAGTCTTTTTATAGTCGGCAAATGATCCGCTGTTCACCATAAACTCACAGTTGTATATTGACATGGTCGTCCATTTTAAATCTAGCCTTAGCCCGGATCACCGGTCTTACGGCGACTGGTATTATATGGCTGCTAATGTGTCTCGCCTTGTGTCTATGACGAACACGCAGAGAAAAAAAAATCCGCAGAGCCCAGATTTCTCGGCTGGGCTAGCCTAAGCGTCCGCAACCCAAAACGGGTTAAATGCTGTGCCACGGTCTGCAAATTTTATGGTTGGCCTGTCAACGTGTTTTACCTACGTTTGTTAGGTGTTGATATCAATATAACACATTGGTCTCAATAATCTTATAGCTGATTGGTGACAGCTGACGATACAACTGTGGCCCAACATTGGATGTCATCAGAATCGTTCGGATATTAATCGACTTTGTTTCAAGCATGCCATCCGCTTCTTCGTAAACATGCGAGTTAATGCGGTGGCGAAACCACATTCCTTGAGACAGCTTAAGCCGAGCTGTTCATCCGAGATGGGCGAGCAATTTATCAGCGTCAATACATCATTTCACCAATAAGCAGCCCACCATTGTGAATACTCGCTACGTAACCGCTAACGTCAGCCAACGTTAAAACCATTTAGAAAAAATGTTGCCACAGCGCTAGATTATCGGTACACCTGTCGGTGATTCAATGCCAGGCCGATGTAATGGTTTGACTATTCACCGACATAGAAAGCCCAAAGCCATCGTTGTGCCATTACAAGTTGTTTGCCCAACGGAGAAACCCGATCCTAGTCCATCCATTTTACGACATTCAGTCAGCGGTTACCAACAATATGCCAACCATAATCAGACGACTGACCAGCACAATACCAACCGCAATACAGCAATGAACCCACCATTGGCCAAAGTTGAGCCAACCAAAACAGAACAGTTTATTGTCGCACTTTATTATTTTGGTTTAACCAGTTTTATTATAAATGTCTGCCTTATTCTCTAGTTATATCTGTTCTTACTTTAAATCCTGCTTTCTTACACGCCTTTTTCTTACATAGGCCTACTTCTTCATTATTTGTATACTTATTTCTGATTGTATTTTATTGTTATTTATACTGTTCTTTATCCTGTTATCTTCGCTTTTAAGTGGTTCCCTGGAGGACTGTTGGGAAAGAATCTAAATAGGTAAAAAAATAAATAAAATAAAAACAGTAAATCATCGGTTAGGTGAACGTTAGAACGACGAGCAGCATGATCAATCCCAATGTTAAAAGCTGATTTTTGGCCAACAATACAACAACCGTTGGCTGGTTCATTGTGAATGTGTTGTCTGGTATTCGAACATTGCCGATATTCCGGATATATACACAAGGAACAGCGTTAAGCACCCCCTGGAAAGTCTGCATCGGCCGATAAAATCATTGTTGCAGAAACGATTGTGATCAGAAAGGGCAACATTCTGGCGATAAGAAATCACCATTAATGGCAATAAGCTATACAATTCATTAAGGATATCGTTAGCCATATCAAGTGTATTTTAAAGTGAACACTTTAGGTAAAATACATTATACTTCATCTTAAAGACAATATCTACCTGGTCCCAAAACATGGTTTATTTATTTGTTATGACTTTCCTACAAGAAGTTATGGTTAATTATTCTCAGATGTCAGGTGACTGGATGTCACTGAAACATGTGCACACCTGGTATGCTGAACTGCTATTGGTGTATTTAGGTCAAATAATATTTTCGCCATGATCATATTTGGTTTAATTTCAGTTTACTGGACTTTTTGTCATAGCTGACGATCCGTACAAATAGTCCATAACATTCTACTGACTAAAGGCAACCCTAATTGAGTTTATTACAACAGCCTATGATTGGGTATCAAAAATCTAAATGCCACCACTACCCCGCCTCCGCCGCTCCCACACACACTTCTTTTAGTTCAATAAGAAACTTGTTCCCATGGTTATTTTAGTCTAGAAAATTGTCCATGTGCCGTGTATGTCTAGTGTTCATAAATATAAAACTGAAATATTCGTGGCAAAATATTGAGTCATCATAAAACTGTCCTTGTTCATATTATCACTGTTCGCGTAATACAATATCGATATTTTCCGTGATGAATTCCCTATACAGGTATTGTAAGACGATGGCACGAATACGCCACCGTAGCCTGTCACCAGACTTCACAACATCATTAGTGGGTGAAAATAAAACTGTTTTCACTAAATTTCATCGATAAGGCATCATGTTACATATACAATAGTTGTAAAATTCGCCCAGAAGCAAATTGAGCTGATAGATTGCATCCTGAAAAAAGGTCTTAGCAATTTGCACATGGTTGCAGAAAACAACAGTAGATGGCCTATGATTAACACATTTTTGTAAGATAATCTATCTTGTTGCAGTGTTTTTGTTAAGTGGAGTTATATGATTCATTAAGATCTTATGTAAATGTTTATCAAGTTCAGTTATTTTAAACAATACATTACTTGTATCTTGCGAGTCATTGATATTCTTGAATGGCAAACTTGTTAAAGGGTTATTGTTTGATGTAGCGTTATCGATCTGATAATCACGGCATCTATTCGTTACTTTAATCTCTTAATCTTTTTGATATTGCCCATTGACCAGTTTATGTGAGAAACTAAGGAGTGTGAATGAGGTTAAAACAACTTCTTCCAGTTTTGTAGCTGGCAACGTTTAACTCGTAGTCTAATGTTGTTTTGGGGATTAAGAACGATCATTGGGATATGAATAAAACTGTTCTACTTAAATACTCGAACGGGTCGTTTATCCATGTCAGTCACCATTTTTTATTGGCATGTTTATCCATAAATCAGTACGTGAAGCTATTGAGAAAGGAAATCTATTCGAAAATAGAAACTTGTCACCATGGTTATTTTAGACAAAAACATTTTCCCTGTGCCCGTGAGTTTTAGTGTTCCTAAACATAAATCAGTAACCATTGTTTTGTTAGCTTGTTTATCCATAAGCCAATAAGCGTTGTTTTATCATTGTTCAACCTGCATCAATACCACCCAAACAGGCTATTCCGAAGCTGCTTGAAAACATAGCTCAAAAATCGATTCGAACTGGACAAAATTAAATCATGTTATTCTGAATTGTATTTCATTTGAAAATGGCCGAAATACGACAAGCACAATGTGTTTAGCAAATAACTAAAAAGCACAATGTGTTTAGCAAATAACTAAAAGGCACAATTTGTTTAGCGAATAACTAATAGGCACAAGGTGTTTAGCAAATAACTAAAAGACACAATGTGTTTAGCAAATAACTAAAGGGCACAATGTCTTTAGCAAATAACTAAAAGGCACAATGTCTGTAGCAAATAACTAAAAGGCACAATGTGTTTAGCAAATAAATAAAAGGCACAATGTGTTTAGCAAAAAACTAAAAGGCTTTCAACAAGGAGATTCTAAAATGTGTTTCAACTATTTCAACTAACTTGTTAACTAATTTCAACTAACGTGAATAGTTAGTGAATAGATGGACATGTTCAATCTGCAAAATATATTGTTGGATTGATCGATTGACTGGTGTTTTACGTCGCATTCAAGATCAATTGGTTATTGGAAGATCCATTAATAAGGTAATATTGTTATAATAAGCCAATAATAAAATTGCTATCATGAAAACCCAAGCTGTCAGCTCACCCCGATGAGGGATTATTTACTGAAATATTGTCCATTTCAGATCGAAGCCATTTCGTGTTCCGTCAATGTAAAACTATATGGATTGTAATCGCAAACACACCAAAGCCATTCTTTTTAAGAAATATAATATGAAGGTACGTCTAATCATTGGAGTGACACGAGCTGACAAATAATAAAGGACATTTTTCATTGAAACAGTTATTTTTCAAGGACGTTTTCATTACAATAAAATTGGTAAAAGAAACACATACATCCAGGGCTATTTCAATTTTATCCGTTATTAGGAAGCCTTTTCTGTTTTACTGGCTTAACCAATATTTTTTTCAACGCCAATAATTTAGTTTCTCAAAGTACTCCAACTTCTCTTCACGATGTGCTTCAGTGTATATTTGTTGGTTCTATATTATAATAGTTCTACTCTGTACATTGATGTCAAAGTTTGCGCACTAGTTGGACACATATAAAAATGATATACCTCTTTTTAACACAATTAGAAACTTGTCTCCATGGTTATTTTAGACAAGAAGATTTTCCCTGTGCCCGTGTGTTTTAGTGATCATAACTATAAAACTTGATTCCTGCCAAATTTCAACAAAATGCGGGATTGGAATCCTATGTATTGTTAAGGTCAAAACAGGGAAATACCATTCAGCGTAACTAGTTGTAACAGAGAATTTCTTAGCGTGAAAAAAGTTCAGAGCCTGTCAGGCTGTTAGGCTTAAATGGGCATTTAGAAAGCCTCCGTAATCATCGAAGAAAATAAAAACCACTTGCAATAACCCCAGCTAAAAACCGAATATAAGGAAAATTACCTGAAACTGACCAAACCCTAATATCGGGGATCACACTGACAGATCCTACCGGAAGTCACTCGAGATGGCGATCACGGTTACATTGATAATATACAAAGTAGCTGTACGTCTGTGGTATATAGTTATTTTTTTTTTTTTGCTTCCTTACATCCCAAGATTGATGTCTCTTAGTTTGCACTTCTTGATAAAGATGACGAACAATTAACTCAACGAAACTCAAGAAACTCTCAAATCAGTGTATTAATCAATTCGGACCAAAATGAGTCTGCCACAGCAAAAATGAATCTACCAGCGGCAAAGTGTGGAACCAAACTGAAGATCCAATGTCTAAAACAGATAGACACCGGAACCATCTCAAGCCCAAAACTTGATTACATGCACCGAAACGAGGACATTAGATCCAAACAGATCCAGAGAGATCCAAATGGATCCAGAGAGATCCAAATCGATCCAGAGAGTAAAATTTTGAAAACTAAACCAAACCGTTGAACTTAGTAAGTATATACGTTGATAGGTCATAACTGATATTCGAATGTCGGCCTGTTTACTTCAAGCGAAAGAGAGTTGGACTAATTTCTTCCAGTCGACGTACACAGCCTGAATGATGGAAGTATTTCAAGAACGAGTCTACAGTTTGAAGTGCAGAACGTCTTATCCCCTCCCCCCCCCCCCCCAGTCCCCAAGTTTCCCTTTTCTATTTTTTCACAGAACGCCCTAAACAGTTCGCCGATGAAAGCAAGAAATACTTTCTTCTATGTATCAGAACGTCGTTGGTAAAATAAAATTTAAATATCGGTGTAACTGAGTATTGTGTGTTTATTAGTTGATTGTGGCTTGTCGCATTATCCCTATGTTTATGAACTGCTAAAGCCGATTGCCTGTACGAATCTAGACAAGTGAGATGTACCATGAGAACAGAAAGTCCTTAGAAATTTATGAGGATCGAATTTTTTTAACTTTTGATGTCACAGTTACAATGTATCATGAGCACTCTGCCTACTTCAAAATTGTTCAAAGGATTTCCAATAAACAAAAGCAAATATTGTATACCATGCTATTTTTAGATTCGAATTTCTTAACCTTCATCATCTTAGACGTGGCATTGTAGGCTCTATAGGGTTCAAAAATCTAAAAAAAACACTAAACAAACCAGCCCCTACTCGTTTTTTTTTTTTTTTAAGAAATAAGGATTGTTGCCCTTTCCCAATCATAGGACCTGCAGGAGATACACAGCTCTTAGCTCTGTGATGTCATGGCATTTGTAACGTCACAATGCCAACGCTCTGAGTTTGTCCAACGTTTTGGAACGTTTGGCCATATTATGTGGCGCTTGGGGCCGTTTCACGAAGCCGTCGCACAGTGCGATCAATTGCAGTTGCCATGACGTCGTATCTCTTCAGTATGGTATCCATTGACAACTACGTTTCGTTTGCGATGCGACTGCTTTGTGAAACGAGCCCTTTGTGGGCAGATCAAATGTTTCCAGTCATTCCAGTTATATAAAAAATAACGTTTGAGGACTATATAACGTCCCTCAAGTAACTAGTTTATTTTAAATCTCATCAACGCGAACTCTTTCCTTTCGCATTTTGAAGTCACAAAACTCACAGATCGCCATTTTCTCATAAAGATATATGGAGGGTGGGATTGATTGCTTGTTTGGTATTTTACGCCGATCTCAAGAATATTTCACTTATATGGCGGCGTTGCCAGTTTTATTGTGGGAGGAAACCGGGCTCTATGACCGGAGGGAACCCACGACCTTCCGGTGGTAACTGGCAACCATCCCACATAGGTCGTTCGAGTCAGAAAAGTTTCCAATTTTTTGGACTGAGTGGGATTCTAACCCGCGACCCATTGGTGGAAGGCTGTTCGGATTGAGCGTCCAACGCTCTACATACTGAGCCACGGAGGCCCCCGGAGGCTTGGAATTGGAAGAGTTGTTACAAATTATGGGCTTTTGTATAAATCAAAAAAACCCAGAAGCGTCTAACAGTTACCGAGGAATATTTAAGCGTAAGTTATTTGTTCCTCAGCCCATTTGTCGCATTGTGATTAATCGGTTAGTTTAGGGGCCTTTTTGCTAATGGGAAGCTAAGCTTACCCAGGCAACTAAAACTGGCATGCTTTAGAGTTCCTGTTGCGTCGACTGTATTTATCTGTCGTTAGTTGATTAAATGCTTTTTATGAAATAACCACCAGGAACCCGGCAACACGGGTGGATAAAATCTGATATACATAAATCTCGGAGACAAGACCCGTCAGAAGGAATAGAAATCGCCAGAGAAAAAGCATGACTATTACGTAAACAATTATGAAACAAGCCCCTGTTGTATAGAATAAAATATATTTGGAAAGTTTTTATTCTGATAGAATTACTTCTCTCTATACGGCGCATCATGACATGTTTTATATACTATTATCTATAACATTAGTATTATACGGTTGTATCTTCAATTAGACCAGTCAACTTCGATAAAATCTGACATCAAAGACCTTATTTAAATCAGATGGGTTATTATCATGGTTGATATTGAATTAGAACCATTGGGAATATATTACGGTTTATTTCTGATATTAATCTGGCCTTAGTTGGTCTTGTATTTCTGTTAAATCTCACAACCCACAACGTTATCGTGTGTGTTATCACGCCTACTGCCCCAAGCTTTGCCATTTTTTTTCAACTTCCGAAGATAAATATCATCTAATTAGTGCTTAGTGTCTGTGCCAATTTACCCTCAGGCGACACGTTTTAAGACGAGTGAAATCACCACACATGAAATTTGCAGAGAGAAAAGTTTTGGGTTTATATACTATTCACGGTATAAACCGCAGTCAAATAAAAAGGACTTTTTTGGCTATTTAACTATCTTCTAAATAGTTATACATTTACAATGAAAAGGAGCAATTCTTATGCTTTAAATAAATTAAGGTGAGACAATCTGTCTTGTTGTCGTACTGAGTTCGCCTTTTGTGAACTTGGACAGGAACTGTCCAAATTGGGGTATTTCTTTCGGCGTAGCACATTTGCGTCAAGAAACCGAAATTTCAATATGTATGGTTAACTTCAGGATTGTATATTAAGATAACATTTAGTGTACACGTTACAAAAGTCAGAATTTTCCAAAATCCGGCGTCGAATGCATCTTCAGGTTGACTCTATCATGCGCTCAATTTAAACATGAGCGACGCAGAATGTTCTCCTGACCAACGAAATAAGCCTCTTTCGAGATTGCCTAAAGCCCCACGAGGTCACGCGAGAAAAGAGTTTAGGGGTATAACTTCCACGGACTAGCCGTTAGCGTCTATGGTGATTGACGGTTATCGTGTGGTTTTTGTCTTTGATTCTTTATTTCTAAATCATTTCTATAATCCAAGTTGTTTTGTGAAGCTATCAGTTGCGTTTTTGTCAGTTGACTGTCATATGGCGTGGATACGCTTAGAAGTTGTCAAAAACCAACGGTGAAAACACAACTACGACGTGTTATTTTTGTGTTAGAAATAATATTATTGTCTATTTGTCCGTCAAAAAGAAGCATCTAATGGCTTTGTATATATCTTGATGTGCCTCAGAAAAAAACTTTTGTAAAAAGTATAGATTGACTTGTAAGCTGAGAATCACAGACATAACAACAGGGTTACAGCCGATCTCCATAAGCAATAATGTTAATCCGACATCCGATCGGTGAAAGTTATACTTCTAAACACGGGTCTCGCGGGATCTCGTGGGACTTCCGCCAAACCCAAAAGAGGCTTATTCTTGAGGAACTAATCAAAATCTGAAAGGACATTGACTGTCAAATTGGAACTTTTATAGAGCTACATGTATAAGAGATTAAAACCTCTCCGCCCATCAAATCGGTCTGACAATAACATTAATTAGTTTTACTTTAAACCATGTCTTAATTGAGATATTGCCCAAAGAAAATATAACCAATATTATAGAGTATCACCCAATCTGTGTTAAATTTATTTCACAAACTGTGCAAGGGGATTTTACAACTAAAACAATCATGGAAATAGTTAACTTTATGGGGATTGTTGAAATATATTCACACAGTCTCGTTACGCCATGCAAGACCTGCGATGTGAATATATTTGTGACTATGACGTCTTATTGTACCATTCCGGCTTTCTGCTTTTATTTCGAAGGTGATGTACACCGTTTTAACATGCGCGATTGTTGTCAAGCAGTTGTCCATAGAGCAACTTTTTACGTCTAATGAACCTGTTCGAAACTTTTCAACAATTAATTCTTTTCAAAATCCTCTAAAAGAAGCTTCAGTTTGCTTTTTGGCGTATAGGCATATGACCTTCGTGACAAAATGGTTTAATCTGTCTCGAAAAGCTCGTTTTAAATTATCTTGGATTAAATCACCTTTCTCACCTAGCCTATCTTTTTCAGTTACAGTTTTTAGCCCTTGGGCGTTCTTTTCTACTGATACTGTTATATTTCTTAATAAATCTCAAGACTTATTAAATCTCGATTACGATTGCTAGAAGCTTAACAGGGTGTATAGGTATTACATGCTGGGGGGCTATACCCTTGACTCAGCTACCGATCTAATCTTTATCTAGACTCTAGGGTATAGCCTATGTTGATTTATGTGGTGTCTAAACTTACATATTCTATATCAATTTGTCAGTTTTACATTTTTGACCGATGGCCTGGCGAACCTGGGGCATTTCAAACCACTCCTGAATAAAACGTTAACATGCACACATTATAAAAAGCAACAAATCTCCCGTCCGTTGACCATCAAACTAAAAGGGGATTCTTAGGTTGACCTTTTACAGTAAAGTGGGTGGCTTGTCTTGTGACATTTGTATCTTCTTTTTGTGAATTATTGGAATGTCTTACTATAGACTATACGATGTCTCCGAAACGACCAGATGCCCTACAAACTATGACCTTCTGTACAATAACATAGCCAAAACTATAATATCACACAGTCGTGGATTTGGAGTAAGGGTTCACTCTGGTCAAATAAAGCCGGCTGTCATAAATTGCATTTGACTATAACCAGAAGTTGTATTTGACTAAAGCCAGAAATTGTATTTGACTATAACGTAAATTGTATTTGACTTTTACCAGACATTGTATTTGACTATAACCAAACATTGCATTTGACTATAACCAAAAATTGCATTTCACTATAACCAAAAATTGTATTTGACTATAACCAGAAATTGCATTTGACCATAACGTAAATTGTATTTGACTATAATCATAGATAGTATTTGACTTTTACCAGAAATTGCATTTGACTATAACCATTAATTGTATTTGACTATAACCAGAAATTGTATTTGACTATAACCAAAAATTGTATTTAACTATGACTAGAAAGTGTATTTGACTATAACCAGAAATTCTATTTGACTATACATGTAACCAGAAATTGTATTTAACTAGGACTAGAAAGTGTATTTGTTTATAACCAGAAATTGTATTTGGCTATGACTAGAGAGTGTATTTTACTATAACCAGAAATTGTATTTAACTAGGACTAGAAAGTGTATTTGTTTATAACCAGAAATTGTATTTGGCTATGACTAGAGAGTGCATTTGACTATAACCAGAAATTGTATTTCGCTATAATCAGGTTTAGCTTTTCAACGTCGGAATTCATTTTTGTTGTTAGTCACATCATTTAGATCAACATGATACGCTTTAAATTTGATAAAACCACCCCTGACAGCTTTATTGTTTAATATACGGACAAATAGTAGCAATAAAGGAATTGGTCATTCTACCTTGATACTAGTAGGTACCCAAAAGCGGTAAGAAAAAACATACTAGTTTACTGACAGATTCTGCAAAAGACAGTCTGAATGGAATTTCTGTTTTAATCGAGTTACCTTTAAAGGCTCAGTAGCCTTTCTGATATGTGTTAGGAAAGCCAATTTACACGAACTTACTGCTACTAACCCCCTACAATTAAACTTAGGATACATTGTACATGTCCAGTTAAGTTTAGAATGTATAAATCGGGCTGAAAAAATACATAAGAAGAATCGAAATCCGAATACAACAACAACGATCAGTGTAGGTTAACTTAAGTGTTGGATTACCCTCTTTTGAAGGCTTTTTGTCTGTGTCCCTCAAACCCGACCCTCAGGCTGTATTTCTCAGAAAAAGTACGTAAAATTATACTGTGCCTGTGCTTAGGGTGCTTGTGCGCATGTTCAAATTCGGAGTTTGATTACATTTCGGGTAACTGATAAATCTAATTTTCAATTTCAAATTAAAAATGCTAAATGATGCCAAACAGAAAATTCCTAACTTCTTTTGCCTGGAAAAAATACAGAAAACCGCTCACTGATGTTTGTGTAGACAGTTTTCTGCATTTTCGCTGCTAGTGTGCCTTTAAACTGTGTGTATGACTGTGGTAACAATGCAGCGTAGGGAAATCAGACAACGACCCGTATGCATGTTTGTGTGCAAACCTCAATATGGTTTTAGATTAGATTTGGATTTAGCTTGGTAGATCTCAATTAGAAGTCAACAAACGTTGTCATTGATATACTTAGCGCCATTAAAAATGCACGGTTGAATTTTATGTTTCTACCCCAGTAAGGCTATTGGCCATTTACGTTTTGTTGTTTATTGTTAGTTCGAGTTGAGTTGCTATAACTGGATAACCTGTGGTGTTCCCGACGCGCCTGTCGTGAACATTACAAAACATTTCCTAATAACGTCCATTGAGTGTTTCACCGTCACTGAGAACAGCTTTCAGGGCCCATTTGTCGTGGGTTCAACACTTTACACGAAGCTCAGCATAAAAACGAGAAAAAAAATCAGAAAACGTTATCATGCCCAGACTTACGACACAACAAAGGGAACGTGCCATTGGCATGTTACAGGCGGGTCTCAGTTGTGCCGCCGAAGGACGTCACATGCAGTGTCATCCCTCCACAATTCGTCGCCTCAGAATCAGGGAACATGAAACTGGCAATGTTGCCGACCGCCCACGCCCTGGTCAGCCAAGAGTCACTACAGCCCGCCAGGATCGGTACATCGGTTTGTTGCACACACGTGACCGATTTCGCACCGCGACACAGACTGCTCGTGAGACAGTGGGAATTGGAAGGCCCAGGGTAAGCCTCACCACCATCCGACGCCGTCTCCAACAGATACAGATGCATGCACGCATCCCCTACCGAGGGCCCATATTGACACCCGCCGCACGCCAAAACCGTTTACGATGGGCTCGAAATCATCAGAGATGGCGTATCAATGATTGGAACTCTGTCCTTTTCTCTGACGAGTCTCGTATCTGCCTTGATCGTGTGTGGCGCAGACGTGGTGAACGTTTCGCAAATGCATGTGAGAGGGAAGGAAATCGCTGGGGTGGATGAAGTGTTATGGTGTGGGGAGGCATCACTTCTCGCAGACGAACTCCCCTTGTCATTGTTGATGGCAACCTGAATGCTCAGGGTTACGTGGATAACATCCTTCGACCTGTGCTGCTTCCATTCCTCCAAGAAAATGCTGGCGTCACGACGTTTCAGCAAGACAATGCGCGCCCACACTCTGCAAGGTTGACACAAGACTTCTTGCAACAGAATAATGTGAACATCATGGAATGGCCAGCTTACTCCCCCGATCTATCGCCCATAGGGCACTTGTGTGATCAGCTTAAGAATGCTGTTGCACAACGTCAACCCAGGCCACGCAACCGACGTGAATTGATCCAGGTAGTGCAGGAAGAGTGGGACCGGATCCCACAGCACAGAATAGCCACACTCATCAGGTCCTTGCGTCGCAGATGTACTGCTTGCGTTGATGCCCGAGGTGGACATACCCATTATTGAATGATGACACCTTCAATTTCTGTATCAACGATTTGTTTGCAAGGAATAAAAGTCACCAGGGTTTCACATATTGTCAATTCTTTGTCTCATTGTGACCAATGCCTTGTTCTTCAATTTAAGAGTACTAACAATATTTTACACTTTACATTTCTCAAAATATTTTACATTCTTTGGGTCGTGCGTTTTTAATGGCGCTAAGTATACAAACATACCTAAATAGGGTTAAAATAGCCTTGTAAAGAAAACCAACTTACCTGATCTTACTAAAAGCAAAACTATTCAAATTTAGCATGGGACACATTATGTATGTCTAGTTACGTTTTATATTAAAGCATGCGCAAAACTGAAACCCAATGCAACAACAACGGCTAAAAACTGGTAAACTTCAGTGTTAGATCATTTTAGTTCTTCTTGTAAGTAGTTTACACTCTCAATTTGATTGACATGTTTGTAGAAAACCAGATCCTTCGAAACCCCAATCTAGTTTCAATAAAGATAGACCTAAGTTGTGACAGACCCCAATTAGGTTTCAATAAAGTTTTCCTGTATGGTTGATAGACCTAACGTGTGATAGACCTAAATTAGGTAGGCTTAACGTTTGATATAGATCATATACCCAAATACGTTTCGATAAAGAGAGATCCGATAGGCCTAACGTGTGAAAGACCTCAATTAGGTTTCGTCTGTATGGTTGATAGACACCAATTATGCCTTAGGTGGGTAAAGTAAAAATTAGTTGGAGTGGATTTTTCACTCGATCCCAGTGAGTGGAAGAGTTGGCAAGTTCTCGTCGAAAATCGAAAGTTATCTCCCCCCACTAAACCTGGTAAAGTCGCCATATAAGGGAAATAATCTTGAGTGCGGCGTAAAACATCAATCAATCATCGCGAGAGAACTAGGTTTCGATAAAGATATCGCCATTTTGATAACTTCAGCGATTTACGTTTATATGTTTTATCGAGCTAAATAACATATACAAACAAATAGTCTTATAAATGATTTTAGCCTTTGGTTAATTTATGGTTATTTTAGTTTCTATTTCATCTGTCGTAAAATGTACTTCCGGACGCCATTGATATTCAGCCTCGATTTACCATTATCTTTATTGAATGCCTAAATCTACATGAAACATACACCTTTCTTGTGCAAAACATGAACTGCTTGCCATATCTATGTATAAGAAGCTATGTTATCAAGAATTGGGCAAGGTCGATAAGACACATGCTATTTCAATAAAACGTGTGGTACGCTCCTCGAGAATCGAAGTTCCGATATTTACTGCAATGTTGACTTGCTAGTGGATGGTTTGATACCAAGAGAGCAGTTCATTTGTTAAAACAAGAACACCAAGATTTTCCGCCATGAGATAAACTTTTGCTGAATATGTGCATCAAAATTCAAGAAAAACGAGACCTCAAGGAGTATGGAACTTGAATCATAGCTTTCGGTCGCCTTCTCACACCCACGGACGGCTGATGAATTTTCTGGATACAGTGGCGGATAAAGTGAACGATGTGCCGAGCGTTATCGTCCACGAGTAGTGGTTTGGTAACTAATGGGCGATTATCAACATGTGGACCGACAATAATATTGTATAGAGCACTTTCTGGCCCATATCAAGTTGATTTGTGTAGTTACCAAATTGAGCATGCAATCACATGAGAAACAACCCCATACTATAACAGATCCACCACCAGATGGTACTGTAGGCATGATGTTTCTTGTTGCCTAAGCTGTTCTCCAAACATTCGTCACCAGCATGCAGAAGAAATCTGCTCTTGTCTAATCAGTGGACTAGTCGAAGATCACAAGTTCGATCCCTGTACCATTTAATTGTGATTGTCTGTAAGTTTAGGACATTTGGGTCTTTGGACCCGCAACCCCGCAGTCCTTGGACGATTTTGTTTTGCAGCTAAGCCATTGGAGCCAAGGATGTTTTAGGAAGCAAGTATTGACGCTTTGCCAGCCTCGGCAAACTTCTGTCGTCTGGGTCTCAGGTCTTGTGTGGCTCGCTTGAAGGTCTGTGGTTATTCACATCATTTGTTTTGCGACCAAACGGCTTTTTGTTGAGTGGCGACGACCAGTCTTCTTGCATTCTCCTTGAGAGAAAGTCCGGCTATGTGCAGGCCAACAATATGCCACTTCACTGTTTGGAGGTTCGTCTATCAACATTATCTGTTGCAATGGAAAAGGCTGTTAGAGAACGATCGTGATAGGCAATAGTGACCAATATCCAGCAGAATTCATGTCGCATGTTATGAAGTTCCAGATTGCAACGTTTGTGAAGGCGTGTTTCTCATAAAAATGTCATAGATTCAAACACAGATGCCGATTGGATAACTGCTTTCAAGGGCAGTTAAGATTGTATTATATACCAATGGTTTTGATTTAGTGGCGCAATACGTATTTTGATATGTATATGATGGCTGGCTTCTGTCAGTCGTCAACCTAATGAAATACCATAGGTTTGGTTTGTTACAACAATTTATGGGGTATAAAGATCTAAATGATATACCTCTTTTTAACACAATTAAAAACTTGGTTATTTTAGACAAGAAGATTTTCCCTGTGCCCGTGTGTTTTAGTGATCATAAATATATGATGGCTCTCTATTCAACAGCTTTCATTTGGTCTTGCAGTCGGTACCACAGATGATTAAGTGTGGTTTGAATGTAGGTTCTATAAACTCGGGAAACATTTTTTGAAATT
Source organism: Lepidochitona cinerea (assembly GCA_963971465.1). Taxonomy (NCBI): domain Eukaryota; kingdom Metazoa; phylum Mollusca; class Polyplacophora; order Chitonida; family Tonicellidae; genus Lepidochitona; species Lepidochitona cinerea. The sequence goes on from OZ020561.1 coordinate 28,523,564, forward strand.
TGAACTGGTAAACATTAAAATCGTTATACTTTTCAAGATTCTCCGTCATATTCCCTGGCGAAAGAGCTTTAATTGTGATAAATGTGCAGAGAATTGGACAGGGGTATGTTTCACGAAGAATACACATCAGAAGCGAACCGTAGTTGTCATTGAATATCATTTGGTGCAGGGAGGAAACCAATCTAAAATGAGAAACCACCCTAGTCCTATTGGCCCGACAAGTGACCTCTAACGCTAAAACTGGCAATTTTATGCATTGAGGTCAACTGGTCATGTGACTTTTAATCATTCCACAAAACAATCACACCGCGAATGTTACGCTTTAATCGGCGTTTTGAGACCGCTAGTTACCGCTAATATTTCAGACACCAAGAACCCCGCAAGACACCCCTTGGAGCTTATGTGGACGGTCGCCAAGATGCAACTACTTGCGCAACGTTTCTTTCAATTCCAAGTAAATAATCACGCATATTGCCATGTCGATACTTTGATATTATATTTAGGGCTTTTGAAAATGTTACCAAACGTTGCACGTGATAAGTCCACGCTTAAAAGAGATCTTGCGAGAATACGATTGGAGACGCTATGTCGTATAAAGACGTACGAGATCTATCTTAGCCACGTCTAAAAGAGATATCTTTTCAATTGGTTGTGCTATATGATGAAACATCTAGATAATATAGTTAACAAGTAAAGCTTAAAGTGGCATGAGCTGCCAAAATGTTGATATTTTGACGTTTAAACAGAACGTTGAAATTATTGGCTATTTTTATCAAGACGTATACTTCAGAAGCTTTTTAGTGCTTCAAGTCTCGAAAATGTACGATAAAGTATTGTTTTGAACTAACGTTGGCTTAGAATGAATGAATGGTCGTCCCGGTTATTAAAATTTTGTTTACTTTTCTAACACGTTTTCGGTTCGTACAGGCCACAATCTGTATATATTTTCCTCATCCCAACACCAATCATTTAGTTTTTCGATGGCCTTCAAAGCCTCCTACTGTTGTGACGATCGGAAATTATGAAAAAAGTTTTAATTTTGGCAGCTCATGCCACTTTAACATGGATGTTTGCTACCACCCTTTTCATATTTAACGTTAGACTAGTTTAAATGTAAAGAGTAGAGTTCATTTAGTCTAAACTGTCCAATGTATGTTTTATCGGCTCGTAAAAGCGAATATTATACATTTGATTGTGTAGTCACAACAAAGAAAAAGCTCTATACGCCACTCACAAGGCCGCCATCATTTTTTTTTATATTAGTTTTATCCAATCACTGGTGACTAAAATTTAGGTGCGTTATTGAGTAGTCTTGTGATGCAAAAATTAACCAATGGCTTGGCTAAGAAATGACGCGCGGTTGCTGGACTGACCTACATATTCCAAACCAATTTTCCCACTTCAAGTTTGTCGCCATGTTTTTTAGACCTAAATCTACCACCATACATTGGGAAGCGGTAAAAATCACTAAGCTAAAAATAGCTGTTGCAATATCACGTCATCTTAAAACGGAAACAATGGCGACACAGACAAGCCACCGAAAGGACATACTTCTTTCTGTCTGTTTTTATTAGCTTGAGCGTCACTGGTGGTAATTAACGCGAGCTTTTTTAAGTACTTAAATAGCTGTTATCAAAGTGAATCCGTATGTATTTCTAGAGATTTGCAAGTTTCAGAGGTCTTGCAGCAATTGTGTCTTAGAGATAACACCAGTAACACATTTTACACTCGTTAGTTTTTCGTAAAAACAGATATTTGGCCCCATAAATCATACGCTATACAAACGACGACTGTTCTATTTTTGATTTTACAATAAAGTAAAAATACAAAAAAACGACTGACGAATTTTTTACCAAGCATAACTTTCAGATTTTATGCATAATTAAATACAAGCCGACATTTTGTTCTTAGTCACTTATTACCACAGCTAGTCCACATTGGTTAAGTTAGTACTTTTTGATGCACTAATTTGATTTCCAGCAAGATAACACTAAAATGAATAAGAAATAAAATAACCATCAAATTACTATGTTGATGTGAGCACTATCAGGTACTTAATTGGAGAGTGTATATAAAAAATGTCACTTTGATTTTCAATTAGCGTCTGATCAAAGTAATTTAACGCTTGAAGGAAATTTACCCATAACCTAAAAGTGAAAAAAAATTCTCACAATATGTTTCACGGAAAGACTACTTAAGTGGATATGTTAATTACGTTTTGAAATAGGTTGTACTTGAAATTCACATTTGAACTTGCCGAGTATATTCTGTTATATTGTGTGTACATGATTCAATTAAGATCCTCCAGCTTATAATGAGGGTCCTCCACCCCCCAACCCAAGCTTTAATAATAACACCATATGATCAAATCGGTAAATCGATAATTTTATTATCTAAAAAAAATCAATCGCCCAATTCTTCTATCATCGAGTCATTGAGTGACATTATCAACCATTCAATATATCATGCAATCAATGCATCATTCAGCCAATGGGTTAACCAATCACAACAACTAACGATCAATACATCGATTAGCAGTTCAATTTTGCAATAAAAAAGTAGTCAATCGACATGAATCAACCAAGTAATCCTTCACTAAATCAGACAATGAGTAAACCAATCAACCAAGAAAGCAAGTAAGACAAACTAGCTATCAATCTATTGATAGATCTACCAATAATTAAATTGGAATTGAACGTATAGATGAATGAATTGATCAATCAATCAGCCAGTCGGTCAGGCAATCAATCAATCAATTAACCAGCGAACTAACCAACCAATCAATCAATTAACCAACGAACTAACCAACCAATCAATCAATCAATTAACCAGCGAACTAACCAACCAATCAATCAATTAACCAACGAACTAACCAACAAATAAATCAATTAACCAACGAACTAACCAACCAATCAATCAATTAACCAACGAACTAACCAACCAACCAATCAATCAACCAACGAACTCTTTGGGAACTATTAAATTAACATCCTTGGATGCTTTTTGTACTCCTGTGCCAGTCAGTTAGTTTGGGTCGAACGGTAGAACCTTCATCCAACTCTGAAACTGTCACGAAATAAAAATAAAAAATATTTATCAACAAAACAAATATGGCAGAATTTCACTCCTGTGTATATGGATGGTGGGAATTAATGCCATATCTAAAGGTTCTGTTAATTATCTAAATTTGCTCCATCCACGTTACACGTTTATGATTAAAAATAAAATAAAAAAACGCTACCTAGAGATGCTGCGGGTTTCAATTTAATTGTTTATGTCAAATCAAAACTTTCGAATGTTCTGTTTTTGGTTATTACAATATGTTAAAGACACAGATGAAATCTAATTTATTAAATATCTTTAATTAATCTGGGCGTCCAAATTGATAAAGTATCGTTTTGAAATTAATTTAAATTTAAATTGAATGAGAGTTATATAACCTTTTCATTCGGGTGTCAGAACGAGTCAACAAAGATGCAATTTTTACACCAAACTTAATGCAAAGGTCTGGTTAGACCTGTTGTTTTGTCACCCGCGGAACTCAAATTTCAGGTTTTGTGGTTTAATTTAAAACGGAAACAAAGCTGAATTTTTGTGAAATAAATGAAAATTAACGAAGGCCTGTTGATTCCATTAGCAATCCCATTTTATTCTGGCATTTCCTTTGTTTCGCATGTATTACTCACTTACGATGTATTCAGTTAAACGAGACTTGCTTTTCTTGGCTCCGGGGGAAGTTTACTTAGCTGTACATAAAGATAGATAATTGTCTCTGATAAGCTTTAAGTTATATCAAGAAAGATGAAGCTCACAAAAATAATATCCTACGCTAATAAATTTCGTTTCAATATTTTTTGTCTCGATGGGCTGTAATAAATAATATAGTATTTTGTGGGGATGGAGGGAGGGGGGCTTTCATTTTGTCAAATCCATTGGAACTTGTCCAGGATTTCGATTGTAAGATGGGTTTTTTCCGATTAACAAAAAAAAAAGAAATGTAAATGTCTTTTCTTTAAACAGTCAAACATTTCGAAATTAATATTTTAAAGAGCACAAGCATCCCATATCTCCAAAACTCCAGGGACTAAGTGGGGTTGATTTCATTCGGAAAGTAAGTCATATAACAGAAATATCAACTGTACGCTTCCAGCCACTTTAAATTCTATTTTAATGTCCGATAAATCGTTTTACGGTATTTCTGAATTATGTGGCTAATCCCGACAGTTCTGTATACCACAAACAGTCAAATTTGGTACATTGTTGATATCGAATATTGTCATGAATCAACCCTTAGCTGATAACTTTATATAAATTTGGTATCTTTTCTCACTAACTGTCAAATTATTCTAATAATATTCAATAAAAAAATCACCGTCGGCTATCCACTGTAATGTTTACTTAGTTTACGACATGACATAGAACCCGAATTGCCTAAAGGGTACTTCCGTCATTCTGTAACTTTTTCTACGTTTTTATTGCTTAGTCCTGAACTAATCTACTATCTATTCATGCGTGCTGAATAGTGTTTTATGTCACGTCCTATTTGGTTGGATATGTCACTTACAGAAAAACACCTTCGGAGAGACTCATATGCATATATATTACCTGAGTGTAATAAAACTAACTACACTTTTCAGACGTTTTATTAAAGCAAATTATACCCCCATGTTTTAAAACTAATAAAGTTGAAAACAAAAAATACTTTAAATCATAGAATGAGTTTTTTAGAATCATTTTGTAAGCTTGACTTGCTTAGTAGAATGAAGCCTGGTTATTAGAATGGAAAACAAGACTCAATGACAATTCACAAAGTATATCTAATTCTTTAATATAAAGAGCATTTTCCCCCATCCTTTCAGTTTACACGTTGTTACATTAAAAACGTTTGGAATTCGGTTTAAGGTGCTTTTGATGGAATGCCGATAAGGCCATATATCGCACGGTTAATTAAATTTGACTCGGTGTGGCAAAGATTGTGTCAGTTTAACTCAAGTCGTTTTATCTCATAAAAACGATAACCAGGGGTGATCTGAGGCGAGGTGATTATTGAATGTGCTAAAGAACACTTAAATGTTCCGCTTAAGAAAATTTGAAAAAAAAAATGGCTAAGGTTTTTGCGGGCTTAATTTTTTCCCAATTTGCCTGGAGTTGCAGCATCCATCATACATGACGCCGTCAGCCAATAGTGTCTCAGACATCATAAAGTATGCTAATAACGTCTGTCATGTGATCTACAGGTTTTCTTTGGAGTGTCCTGCAAGTATATTGTGTATCACTCTGTTACAGCGCCGGTCACTTAACGGGGTCTCACTTGGCACTTCCAGGATAGCTACGGAATTTTCACTCAGGAATTTACAATTTCGTTGGTAAGTTTATTTGTTTTGTTTATTTTTTGGCGCAACGACACTCGTTCTTCTGCAGTTCAAACTCCCTTTCTGGACGCGTCTTTCCTTTTGCGATATGTGGAACATTTACTAAGTTAAAGAGTAAGCTGTAGTCAAAGAATGTATTAGCCTTCGCTGGATGTTTTGGTTCCAATGACCTATAGTGTGCTGCCGTGCTTTCACTCTTGCCTTCTGATACTACCGGTATAGTTTTCACTAGCCTGTGGTCGTCTTTTCGGTTCATCAACCAGGATATATGTTCGTTTGGTGGAGCCCAGAAGGCTATCGAGACCCAGAAGGCATGTACATCTAATTCGTACATTGAGTTATTGAAAAAAGTTTCCCTGCAAACAGTTGTTGTTTTGCAAAGTGGTGAATCGTGTTCAGAGCTTTTTTAGAAAATGTAAGAGACCTTATATTGTCAACACGTTTAACATTTTTTTTATCAAAACATATTGCTTTAGTTTTTTGTTTAAGGTGTGTATTTTTGTACTTGTCAAAAATGTACGAATTTTTGTTCAAAAACATGATAATATCTAAATCGTAAGGTACCCTTATGACTATTAGTCCATGAGTGCGACGTAATGTTTCAATCAATCAGTCAATCAATCAATGGTATACTTTACTTGGTTTTAATCTCAACGTTTGATATTTATTCACACTCACCGTTCGAATAGACTACACACACTCAGCATAACAGCTCCGTAATGTTTTCGCTTTTTCAACGATGCAAAACAAAGCACACTTGATCCACTTGGTAAAGCAACAGTTTTCTCCCCTCTTATAAGTGCAAGATCACCATGTAAGTGAAATAATCTTGAGTGGGCGTAAAAATCAATCAATCAATCAATCTTACCTTTACTTAAGTTGAAGATGTCTGTATTCAGTCCGGCGGACTATTCTCATTGGTTCTTCGCTCATTGAACCTTGCATCGCTGCCATATTATCAGATGAGCCGTAATATTCAAAACCCAATCACTCAAGACACAGACCAATCAATGAATCTAGTTTATTGGACCATGCATCTGCAATTCACAAGCCTATGTGCTTCTGGCAGCTCTAGGCCTCCACCCCAATCAACAATAGAACGAAAGTCTCCGAGGCAGTATCACATTTTATAATTAAAACTACAGAATGAATTGTTTCATTTTGCCTACCGAAATTCCGTTAGCATGTTTTTTTTTATGTAAGGGCGTATATGGATTCAATAACAAAGAATAGCTTAGCGCAGTTAACGAGATCAAGACATTTTGAAGTGACCCTTTACCGTCTGGAAAACCCCAAAAAGTGTTATCTTTTGTTTGACATCACCAACGGTCTAAAGATGGTAGATGGGAATATATCTCGGTTCGATTCCCACTTTTACTTACACTCCGATGTGTCAAGCAGCCAGGAGCCTAACAAAAAAGATACTCGTTTTGTATTGGAATGAAGAACGTAGAAGACTAAACTTACTAAATATTTTCTAGGTACAAATTAATTTTGTTTTTAAGCAAAACGTTTAACTGCTTTTTTAGAGCTGTAAAAATTAGAAGGAAGTTCTGGTGAATGTATCACAATTTATTATCCAAATTAGGTATCTGCTGATGTATAGGCCTGTTTAAAAGCTATCTTGGATTCACAGATTCTTAAAAACAATTAGTTGAGCGAAGGGAACGAATTCTTCAGTTTTGAAAAGAACTCTTGATGTCAGAAAGACGCCAAAAAAAAAGAATTCCCTACTTTTCGTTTATGTGTGGGAACTCGTTACAATAACTAGCTTTGAAGTAGCAATTGCAGCTAGAAAATGTGAAGAGGATATTTTGTACCACCATGTTAATATCATTCTTAGTTAGGGTTTTTGTCGGAGAAGAATTTTACGACTGAAAGAATTATTTCGTTGTTAACCAACATATAATTAACATAAACCTTTGGGTAGAATTCGGTCTTTAGATTTCGCAGGAAAATAACAGTCTTTTTTGGTATTCTTACCATGTTCAGCCTGTATGGCAATCGTTAACAAAAGATAGAAGCTTTGAGTCGTATCATTCTTTCGCAGTACTGTTACTTGTTTGATAGGCTGACACTTGTGACACAATGGCGATTATAACTTGAACTGAGTGTTCACAGCTTTTACTAAAATAAAGAGTTGAAGGTTTATAGAAAAGAAAGAAACTTTGCTGCTTTACCATTCTTGATAGTGCTTTTTTTCATTTTTAGTGACAAGGATACATTTTGTCCAACAAGATCGTTCACAAGTCTGTTTCAATTCATACCATATAAAAGTGGCATAAGCTGCCAAAATTCACACTTTTTTCCTAATTTCTGATCGTCATGACAGTAAGAGGCTTTAAATGATTGGCGTTGGAATGAGGAAATTCCATAAAGTCTACGGCCTATACGAACCGAAATAGTGTGCGAAAAGCAAACAAAATTTAAATAACCGGGACGACCATTCATTCATTTTAATCCATACTTGGCTCCATCGATGCGGCACGGGCTCGAATTACACTCAGACCAAATAAAAATTGAAACATTTCTGAGTGGCTTTATCACTCTGTCGCCGTATTTGGAAGAGTTGCCAGGTACTTCCTGGATCGGAGGTTTCCTCCTGGCAATGAGTCCAGTTTCCTCCCTCACTAAATCTGGCAACGCCGCCATATAAGTGAAATAATCTAGAGCGCGGTGTAAAAGTTAATCAATCAAGCAAATCTTCAAGAAAACGTCGTCAGATATTAACCAGGGGCCAGTTTCTCAAAGCTGTGTAGCGTAAGTTTCTACGTAACTATCATAGCAGTGCACATTTTAGAGATACGTTGCTATGGCAGTTACGCAAAAACTTACGCTCCGTCGCTTTTTGAAACAGGCTCCAGGAATCTTCCCGTTTTACTATGGGGGTCTTTGCTTGAGTCAAAAGGAAAGAAGCTTCGCGGGGAAACCATTCATGAAGTGTGCCTCTATCATAAATGCTTCTAACATAAGGAAGAAAAGCTGAGGGCACGTCGTTCTCCTGGGATAGCAGGATATTGATTGGTCGTGTATACAACATCTTTACCAAATCTACCGTTTATTATTTTTTTTTGTGTCAAGGACGATTCAGCATATATAAATGTCATATCAGCATGAAAAACAATTTATTTATTGGGCATTTTGTTGATTGAATTTTACCTCTATTTCAGACATTTTCTTCCAAATGAGGGTTTTCGTAACGCTGTTGTTGGCTTGTTTACCATTCGCCTTGGCACAGGACAAAGCAAGTAAGAACATAACGTGTATATATATAAATTATCTTCAACGAGTGCATGACGCTGAAATATCCCATTTATTAAGCGAGGGTAACAATTTACATTTGTTTCGAACCTCTGGAAACAAATTGAAATTACTACTTTAGTAGTACTACTTTTTCGAAAGACAGCACAAGATTCGCCTTGTGTTTACCATGGAGAGAGAACCTTTGTGCTGAAACAAAACATAGCTGTCGCTTAAAATAACACGTGGCAGCATATATTGTCTATATGCATTTGTACAATTTGAGATTCTTTCGCCTTGGGCATTGGTGCAGGTTTGTTTTTTACCAAAGTTACCATAACAGGTAATCACTGCGGCAGTCATCTAAATACTTCGGCGGTGAAACAAGTCCATGGTTTCCTTGGATAACATATAGAGATATGTTCAAAATATGTACATTTTCTCAGATATCTGTTGTTCCGCCGTGAAATAATACTGAACTTGACAACATACCAACGAAAATTAACGAATCTACAATAATGATATGTAACCTGCAGGAAGGACGTACATAGACCCCCTTTAACACAACTAGAAACTTGTCTCCATGTTTATTTTAGTCAAAGAGATTTTCACTGTGCCCGTGTGTTTTATTATATAGTTTGGGAAAGATGTAGAACTATCACTTTGATGCCAAAAGCGTTAAGTCAATTTGAGTACAAAATACAGGAGTTGGCGCGCCTAACACAAGCGAAGGAAATTCAAATTAAATTCAACTCACACTAAAATATAATTGATGAAATTTTTAAAAGTAACTTGCATAGAATATGTTGGTTGGTTGTTTTAGCTTATTTGCACGTTCATTCGTACGAATGGTGTACGCCAGACATAGACTATGTCTTGATTAAAATGGTCAATTAGTGTGTTTTTCTTCTTCATACAAATATAGGTTTTTATTTCCTTTTCTACTAGGATGTAGCTATGGGTTAGACATCATTTTGGTTGTGGATACCTCGGATTCAAATATCCCACGAGATGATACCCTGGGGGCCTTGAAAAGAGGCATGTCGGAACTGGTGGAAATTCATGATATTGGAACCGGACCATTACAGACCCGATTCGGAATGTGTGTGTATGGGGAGAGTGTCCGAGCCGATCTTAGACTAACTGAGGATAACCGTCAAAACTTGGAAAGTATAAAGACCCTATTTGGTAACAGTCCATTCACGGGATTCCAAGGCGTTGGAGGGTTCAACTACCTTCACTTGGGAGTCCAGTGTGGTCTGGAATTGGCCCAGGAATCCCAACCTGGTCGACAACAACTCATGCTGCTTATCTTAGTTGCCAATGATCTGAGTACAGCACCTATATCAAACAGGAATGTTACTTTAGCTAAACAGCAATTGTATGTGTCCACCATCGCCGTTGGGAACGGCTTTTCAGACATCGCTACTATCGAAGGATATCCCAGCGCCCCAAGTGCCTACACAAGAATATCGTCTTTCAGAAATTTTGTTAGTGATGCAGAAAGGGTAACCCCACGATCATTTAACTCGATCTGCCCCAGTAAGTCATTTTGTTCTCACTTCTGTAACCTCTTAAAAGATATACATTCTATGAAGAATAGGGGGCCTCCGTGGTTCAGTAGGTACAGCCTTCCACAAATGGTTCGCGGGTTCGAATCCCACTCAGTCCCAAACAAAATTGGAAAATTTTCTGTCTGGGTTTGTCTGGGTTGCCAGTTACCAACGGAAGGTCGTGGGTTTCCTCCGGGCATAGAGCCCGGTTTCCTCCCATAATAAAACTGGCAACGCCGCCATATAAGTGAAATAATCTTGAGCGCGGCGTAAAATACCATACAATCAATCAATCAATCAATCTATCTATCAGGAATAATAAGCCTCATAAACCTAAAGCGTGTTAGTCTCCATAACACATAATTCTTGTTCTTTGACATGACTGGAAAAACACGATATTTGTATACGATTTGGCTGGACATCGACAGCAGACAAATTGTACAAAAAACGCCCCTGTTAATTACACATGCGATTAATTTTAAAGGATTTAATTGGGACTTAGCGTTACCAATTTCACCTGCCTTCAATCTAGATAATGCCTCTTGAGAACAATCAAGATCAAGGCCGATTGCCTGTGGTGACCACTTTAGACTAAAACTATATAGCATCTTTCCCATAAAAAATCGAACTGATGTGTTGATAACGTCCTACGCTAGTTTTGACATGTATCGACTCTTTATTTCTTAATTTTCTTATGGATGATAAGTCGGCCCAAACGTTATCACAAACAGTGCACTATAAACGATGGCCTTTTAAGAAGCAGAATATGGAAAATTGTAGATTTAGATTCAGCAGCAACAAGCCGTTGTTGTAAAACGCTTTTTAATACTGGGTGTAACATTTTGCACTAAATAATATCAATCCCATATTTGTGCATACATTGGTTTTATTTGATGTAAGATAAACAAAATACAAGCGTGCAATAGCTTCCGAACACATTAGATATTGATTCAAAATTGAGACAAGAAATATTTATAAATTTACAGTTACTATTACATAAGAAAGAGACTGAAGAAACAATTTATATTTAAGCATTTCATACCGTGTGCAATGTGCAATCCTGGGCATGCTTTTGTATTATTAAAAACCAGAATGTATGTTCACAATGATTGTTTAAAAAAGTTTTGCAACACGACTTGAACCAATCGAATAGCAGTAAGTCTTACAAGACAATGTCATTTTGAATGAGCCATGTGATACCTTTGACCCAATGATAGTCTTCTATGCAACAAGATAACGGTTGTTCTATGGTGAAAGACTTTACTTCTAGAGAACAAATTATTCTATTGTAGGTGGTAACTTTATCAAATATAACTCTAGTACAACAAATTGTCACATCAGCATATAAATATTTTGTATCATGTTTCATTTGTTTCTGTTTGCAGTTGACTTGACGACGACAACAACAACAACAACAACGCCTCCTCCACCGCTTGGGGACCCATGCGACAACTGTGTTATCATTAACGGAGTAGGTTATGCCTCGACTGATGACTGTTTCTCTTACTATCAATGTATCAGACAAGACAACAACGAGTGGCTGGAATTCCGCCGTATGCTAGCTCCTGGAGCCTACTGGAGTCTACCCATCGTAAGTGGAGCTAGACCCGACCAAGCAAACTGCCCCCAAGGTAGGTTGCGACTAAAGTATAAATCCTTCATGCTCTCGTACAGTTTTACTGTTACTTGATACTCTGTTGTTCTCGACCTTTTGATTTCACGCTTTCTTGAAAGTAACGAGAAAACCGTTATATTCACTTTCTAAAAGACACAAATATATAAAACTGGAGCCTGTTTCACAAAGCGGCGTAGATATATTTTTTGCGTAACTTTCTTACTAACGTATCTCTACATTATGGGTTGCTATGGCAGTTACGTGAAAACTTACGCTACGCCGCTTTGTGAAACAGGCTCCGGGTCTTCGTAGAGCTTAAACAAATGGGTCATAGAGACCCAAGAAGTGATTATGATGTTTTTGTTTAAGTACGTGCTCATGCTCATGATGCGTTTTTAGAATTGTGACCGGGTACTGTTGGTTGATTCAATGAACCTTTGGCTGTTTAAGACCATTAGAGCGTACTTAAAACCTGTTTTCATTAAAAAATTCAGGCTATATCTGATATTGTTGGTCTAGATTTAGACAACTGTTGAAAGTAACAACAAACGGAAATGAGAAAATTATCCTGCCTCCGAAAAACTAGCGCTTTAATACATAAATGAACAATGTTCTTTTTTTAATGTAGATCCTTGCGCCGGTCAGCCCAATGGTACTGTTGTTGGTGGATATAGCAACTGCCGAGTGAGGATTACCTGTATGGGCGGAGTCTCGTCCTTCGTCGAGTGCTGTCCAGAGGGTCAAGGCTTGAGTGGTGACCGGTGCTTGGTGAACCCTAACTGCAACGACGAGTGTAACCCAGTGGATACCACACCAGGAAGTAAGTATAATTACATAGCCTAATTTTAAGACTGGGAGCCGGTACAAGCTCAAAAACCATTTGGGCACACCGAAAACAACACAGTTTTTTTTTCATTTTTATAATACAAGGTGCCCGTTGAGTCTTCTTTGTCCTTTTCAATATCATGAATCTTTGAAAATGTTAATAATGAAAATATATTGATTTACCCCGATGTGTCAATTTATCTAAATATGTTTATCCAAAAGAACCAGTTGCTTATTCTGCAAACATTTCCACTCTAAACACGGGGACATCTAGTTTTTTCATGTGCTCCTAACAATTTCAAAGTATCAAACAGTATGCCCGTTTTGTATTTGATTACTGTCATTTGCTTCCATGCGGTATTATTCTAGTGTCTATATCCGTTTGTAATCCACCGTAGCCTCCAGCCGTTCCAAGCAACGGATAATTTTGACAGTGTCAGTTTTTGGAGTGTAACTGATCTAATATTTGTAAAGGGTTTTACATTTTGCACTAACCTTTAAATTGGATTGAAATTCACTCTCTTGATGTTTGTAGCTTGTTATCTGGCACCTGATGTAGAGGGTAATCCAGCCAGGTTCATGGCTACCTCCGCAAACTTCTCACTGAGTATGCCGTGTCCAGATGGTACCGTTTACCAGAACGACATCTGTGGCTGCAACCATGATGGCGAAATTCAAAGTTTAGGTGAGTTTCGCCTTTTCAGAAGCACAGAGCTTGTTTGCAGAGCGACAAGGCGTAAGTTTTCACGGAACTGCCATGGCAAACAGTACTGCTGAGATAAGTTGCTATGGTATCTACATAAAAATACGCCTGTGTCGCTTTGTAAAACAACTTTCTGGGTCCTGTCTTAAAAAACTGACGTAAGTTTTGTCGAACGTAATTCTGTGCTAAAACTTAAGTAACGTGTGTCTATGTTGCAAGTGTTCCATCTGGAAGGCCTATGTAAACTTTCGCGCCAGATTTGTAAGACATACCTGGGAACATGTTTCACGAAAGGACATATGTAACTTTTTATGTCACTGTCATAGCAATGTATCTCTACAGTATGGGCTGCCATGGTAAAAACTTACACTACGCCTCTAAGTGAAACAGATCACATCCAGTCCAATTCTTTTGTCAACCAGACATTTGGAAACACACTTGACACACACTTGGATGTGACTATATGGAAATGGTCTTTGTTTAAATGTCTCGTATATAATGTGTTTCTTGGAGTTGCCTTCTTCCCAAGAGCTGTTGACTACTTCTATAGTATTTACTGAATTAGTAAAAAAGCCGGGCCAGGATGAGAATCGAACTAACGACTTGTGGTTACCGTCCCACCGCTGTACCATGGCAACTGAGCTACCCAGCCCGTTGGGAACGGTTCGCTTGCTAGATTCTCTTATACACACGGAGCTTAAATCAAGCCCATTAACATATGTATATTTAAATTGTCATAGGTGGTGAAGTCAGTGTTTTGAAAGCAATCATCATCAGAGAAACACTGACTTCATCACGCATGGAAATTTAAATATATATATTCTAATGGGCTTGATTTTAGCTCTCTGTGTATAAGAGAATCTAACAAGCGAACTCAGTTGGTAGAGCGGTGGGACGGTAACCTTAAGTTGTGAGCTCCATTCTCACCCTGGCCCGTATATTGTGCTCACTCAGTGAGTGAGGGTTAATTAACTAATTGAGTAATTTCCATGATGATGATTCTGTAGCCATTGTCGTGCAATTTTAAAGATGTTTGATTTTTCATATATTTCGTAAAACTGCGTAGCTCTCGGACAGCCTAAGTTTTACTACAAACATGAAAGGAAAAGAAACGTTGAACACATTTGTTGTTATTTACAGACTGTTTACAGCATTCAGAGATTGATTTACAATTTGGACCCGGCGGACAAGTAATTGACATCAGCAGGAACAGATACTCGATTACGACAGAGAATTTCTCCACGAGGGAATCAAGCCCCGGCTCTGGAGTTTATGTTGGTGTGTTTGATGGAAGCACCAGAGTGAGAATATCCAACGCCAATTCGGATCTCAGTCAGCAATTCACACTGAGGGTTGTCTACAGAGCCACCCAAAATGTTCTAAATGCAGCTGTGTTTTCAGACGCTGAGTGTATCGGTACCACGAGAACAGTTTCTGTAGTTGACAACAACAACATAGCCCAAGCGTTCATCCGTACCTTTTCTCAACAGACAGTTACTGTCGACAGTGACCCGATATCGGTAAGATATTCTCCAGATTCGTATAACATCATGGAACAAATATTTTGGTTTGACTTTATGCGCTAATATCGCTTCCTAAAATAGCACTAGATTTCATTTATTTGTTTTGTTTCTTCAAACCGATGTGAAAAACGTGCCATGGTTAACATTTAAACAAAAATCCAGATTAGATGGTAATAAATTAGAAAGAAGGTCACGTATTAAAGTTTGTCCCAGTCTTTTGAATTCTGTGCCACAATGAAGCATAACTTTTGCCTACAGAAAAAATATCTTTTCTTAAAAAATCGGATTTAATGCATTCATTTTTTATTTTATTTTTACGACTCTTTAAACTATGATAAGCTATTTGGCACTATGATACAACTGTTATTTTTTTACTTAAATAATATGCATTTTATAGGGCAGAAAAGAGTTTATCATGCAATTTGACGGAGCACAACTCATGGCTGACACAAACGGACAAATGAGAAGTGAGGCAGCTGGACGTAAGTAGAATTTATCTTCTGCAATTTTTATGTTAAAGTGGCATGAGCTGCCAAAATGTTGATATTTTGAGGTTGAAAAGAATGTTGAAATTATTGGCTATTTTTCGCAAGACGTACAACTCAGAGGCTTTTCAGTGCTTCTGATCTAAAAAATGTACGATAAAGTACTGTTTTGAACTAACTTTGGCTGAGAATGAATGAATGGTCTTCCAGGTTATTTACATTTTGTTTACTTTTCGAACACGTTTTCGGTTCGTACAGACCATATACTGTATGGATTTTCCTCATTCAAACGCCAATCATTTAGTTTTTCGATGGCCTTCAAAGCCTCTTACTGTTGTGACGGTCAGAAATTATGACGAAAGTGTGAATTTTGGCAGCTCATGCCTCTTAACTTATGTTAGTATAATTTGATGATAACTTGCGAATGTATAGCCTTACAGTGTACATGAAATTTTTTTTTACTTTACTGGACTACGTATAGGTAATGATTTTGCTTACAGGCGGGTTTCATACTTCAATTTACTTCACTAAAGTAAAGGTCTTACTCCGTTATTTGATAATTTCCGACATTTATGGTACGTGGTACCGACCATAGATATCCAAACATAAATAACGAGGTACCTGTAGACATTTAATATTATGGAATTAACTTGAATTAAATGAAATTTATTGAATTAATGAATAATTTTGTTTTGACTCGGCCCTTTCTATGTCTGCTTATAAATAAATTGAAGTTTTTTCCGGGTACAGGGGTGCGGGGGGGGGGGGGGGGGCTGGGGGGTCATTTGCTTAGTCGGTTTAAGTGATATTCCTTCAGTCCGACACACACCTCACATCGATTAGGCGCGAGGTCGGATCCAAAACTAAAATTGAAAGAATTCTGGGTGGATTTTTCACTTGATCGCTGTAAGTCGGGGGTTTCCTCCGGGCAATGAGTCCAGTAATCTTGAGTGCGGCGTAAAACACCAATCAAACAATCAATCATTTGGCTACAGATCCTGGCTACGTGTATAAAACCCCAATGATAACACAGGAGAATGTTTTAGTGAAATAATATTATCTGTGCCAAAAAAAAACAAATCCAATTGTTTCAATTATTCTCGTGCTATTCATTTTTAAGCTATAATCCTAAGAATCTATTATGTCAAACCTAAGACCCATTTTAATCAGCTATATCACTCACAGTTTCAACTGGTTTCAATCGTTTGATTCTTAGCATTACTAGATTTTATCGTCTTTGATCAATTATTCTTTCAAACATTTTATTCGACCAATAAGTCAAACTTAACTAGTTTAAGTTGAAGGTCATTGTCGTGCGATTTAGGTTGGATAATGCGGACGAGTTTTATTTTTGAACGAGGGGCGGTAGCATTATTATTTGTGTTCTGTCACTGTTCAAATATATTTTGGAAGATGCTTTTGTTACAAAGGTTTGGTTACCGGTAGCTCAAATCACCGGGGGCTCCACCCAATCCCATATTGTTTGGAATAGTTCATTCAATATATGTATATATTTCCTCTTTGGTCACCATACCTTTGTCATTGATTCTTCAGCATTTGAAATAAGCGTATGCATAAAGCTTGATATATAGTGTACTAAGATGACACGTTATGTTGTCGTCGCTCATTCTAGCCAACAGCGGTTATATTCTTTTTATAATCAAAAAACGCCTTCAAGTTAACTAATTTGTTTTGAACTGTCATTAGGAGTCTCATAGCTTTGGTTAAAAAAGGTTTAATTTATGTTAACATAAAATAAATTTCCCGTCAAACAGGATCTTTTCCCTCGGGCTTCATACAAACTATTTTGCCATTGACATAGCTATATGATGAAAACCAATGCTATCAAATTAGATTTTTTAAAAAAAAGCTATTTGTCAAATATAGCTCTAATTTTTTTATATCCAAATTTACTTGTTTTACTGTGTAAGATGGTCCAAAATGACATTTTTGATAATAGTGAAAACAGTAATCACAAAAAATAAAACCAGAGGGATTGTACTGTACAGAATTACACAAAACGCAACATATGCCTTGAACTTTTAATTTGTCCAGTCGTAAAAGTTACGTTTTCAAAAACATCCCCGTGATCGTCAAACAGATGAGGGGCCGGTTTTTCCTCGGAGATTTCAAATAATCCGGTCACAGATGAAGTTTTTTTTTTGATGATGTAATTGTCAGTTGGACTGACGTTTTTAGTTCTATGAACGTTCTAACATCTTACATTCTAACGATAAAGGCTCCACAATTAAAGCGTCCATAACAGGAAAATTTCTTCCTTTGTAGTTTTCTGAAATTTTCTCTTTAATGTCCCTTTTACTTTCTTTCTGTTTCAGCTCTTCTGCTTTCTAGACGATCATGCGATGGATTTAAACTTGGTCTAGCTAAAGATTTGAATGGTTTTATCGGGGAAATTGAAGCAGTAAGTATATCAAATATGTCTACAACTCTGGGGGCAGTTTCACGAAACGGTCGTAAAATCAGAGTTGTCATGATGTCCTGCGTATGGTATGGTATTCATTGGCAACTAAAGATTGTTTGCCAAAGTGTGTTGTTTAAAGGCCCACTTGCCGCCGTAGCCTGTTTGCATGAGCTTACTACGACTAATACCACTAAACTTAAACATAGGACACATAAAACATGTCTAGTTAGCTTTAGAATGTAGAAATGGGGTGAAAAACAAACGAAGAATCGAAGCCTGGTTACAACAACAACGATCAGTGTCGGTCAACGTTCGTGTTGGGTTACCCTCATTTTAGGCCTTTTTATCTGTGGTTTACACTCAAACAATTATCAGCAGGCTTTTCCAGTCGCTGTTAACCGATCGTCAGACTGTATTTCTCAGATAGATAGGCCTACGTGAAATTACATTGTGCCGTTAGTTCACTCACTCGACTGAAATGCGCCCCAGCGAGCAGTTTGGTTTGTTTACGTTCCGGGCACCTAACAATTCAAATTTTCGAATTCAAGTTAAAAATACAAAGTGACGTCCAAACTTTTAAATTTGGGTAAAAATAGAAAGTTCCTAACTTATATTGTCTGGAAAAAATACAGAAAACGGTGTTTCGTTTTTAATGTAAACAATATTCCTGATTTTCGCGGCAAGTGTGCTTTTAACAAAACTCAAAACAGACAAGCTTCCGTATTAGCTTCATCCCTCGCTTGCCAAATACTGTGATTTTTTGGTCTCATATCCTGATGAAACTCACAGGAAATGCAATTTGTTGGGGTTTAAAACAGATAGAAACTATAGATATCCAAACCCCCCTTGAAACATTGTACCATATCTTTACATAATGCAGATTAGTAAAACTCAACCCTAAGTTCTTTTGTAGGGGAGGGATTCTACGAACTCGTTACACGTATTAATACTGCTAGAAGTTTTTCAAGTTTAAAAGAATAGTTTTTTGTGACTCAGAAGAAAAGAATGGCTAGTCACCCTCGTCTTTTCAAAAAGCTTCTCAAATAAGTAATATAATAAAAATATATTTTATTTTAATATAATAAAATTTTAAGAAAAGTTAGAAAAAATCGAATCAACATTAACATTGTTTTTATTTCTATGTCTATTTAACTGTTTATTGTTTGTTTCCATTTCCAGTTCCAGCTATACAAGTGTTTGGGAGAGGGACCTCGAGACTTTGTACAATAATTTCTTTGCTATTTTAGGATTAAATTTATTATTCTGTAAATGTGACGATTCCATACACGCAAATTTTGGTAAAATGGTAGGGGTTTATATCCTTCAGTAACTGCGACTGATCTCCACGAAACTTTCTTTAATGCTCTAATAAAACTTTCGAATGTACCTGTATGTCCTTATCTTGGATGTCACTATTAAGTAATGAATCCTATTTTCAAAATGAATGAAAAATGCCAGCATTATATTTTGCCCATTTTGTCGGTTTTGATGTTCTTTGATGTTATAATTCCTGAAAATTGTGAATAATTTCTGATTAGGTTTTCACCCATGAAGTTTCGAGAGTACTCGTGGAAAACCGTGACTTTCACCTGGCAAAGAACCTGGGTTTCTCAGAAACCAATCAAATCATAATAATAAAAAAATTAAGACATCACCACGTCGTCAGTTGTTTTTGAACAACACGAGCTTTCGACACCTGTGTCGGTGTCTTCGTCAAGTTGTTCAAAAACAACTCACGACGTGGTGATGTCTTAATTTTGTATCATTAGTATGGAACCCACGTTTAAAGAGAGTTTCAAACATTTCTTACAATGAAATCAGTGCACGTTTTCTTATAGGCTGAGAGCTTTTTGTATCTGAATAAAATCTAAGCAATGAATTAATACTCCCTTAATTTCTCATACTTAATGTCGCAAAACAAAACTTGGGCGTACCGACGTGACCGAATTTGAAATTAGTAGCAGGAGTCAATCCGCCTTATCTTTTAGGACAAACAACTTTTGTCTGCCTGGGACTTCAATAAAAACCAGCCAGGCAAATGCTTCTTGATAAAAAATAAGTTGTGCAAATGAAATATTTTCCCTTTAGGCTTGTTTAAGTCAAGCCAGTTAAGGCCATTTATAAACCTTTTGGAGATAAGTTATTGTATATCCAAGCTTACGATTTGTCAATAAAAAAAACTAGATCTGGACCTCATTTTGTTTTCGTATGATTTTTGTATGAAGTTTGATAAGAAAATCCGCTGACTAAGATCTTAATGAAACCATCGTAACATATGTATCATAGACAGGGGCGGGTCCAGCGTTTTACGAAAGGGATGCGGGGGGGGGGGGGGTGTCTTAGACCCTTCGATTATAAAAACAACAAATTTAAAAGAGGCCTGCAACGAGGGCATTATTCGAGGGTTCAGGAGCCGCCTACATGTAGGCCCCGGAAGCTCTAGATTCTTGATTGTCCGAGTAGCGTTCGGAGGCTGTTCTGCTGGTAAAATTGTTAATAGTTTCCGGATTTTGCTTTCCCTACATACAAAAAATAACAGTAAAATCGCTATGTTCCCAAGTTATAAGTGAAACCTTGTAACGTTTTTGAAGCATGGGGACGCATAAGGCGAGGCCCCCGAGGCCGAATAGGCCCCGGAAACTTAGGGATTCTAGATTGCACGAGAAACTTGTTGAGGCTGTTCTGCAAGAAAATAACTTCTGGATTTTTGGCAGACTACCCAAATCCAGTAGGCTTATATACAGGCGTGGGTCCACGGCCCCCTTAGGCTCTTAAAATCATACTACAAAAAAAAAATGTCCATCGTTATTCTTTCTTGAAAGTTGCGGTACTGAAGACACAAGATATCTTGTATATAAATTATCGACGATCCGCCAAATTTGATGAAGCTACGAGGATATGTCTAAACAAAGAACGGTGTATTTAGTTTTGTTTTCTATTTTGGAGTGCCATATTCGTTTCAGATAAATATTTTAGCTACAACTCATTTATACTACCTTAGTCAAGGCCAAGGCCATCATATTAGGAATGAAATTCGTTTTTGGAACGAGATGATCCCTGAATTTTGTGTAATTCTTCACGCCCAGAAATTGCATTTTTCAAAATCCAGCTTGTTCAATGTTAGAGCCATGCAACACGTTGCTTAACATTGCAACACGGACAAAGAGAAACATATCACCATGGTTACCGTCAAACTAAAGATGACATGAAACTGGCAGACGTTGCATTAGATTGCATATATATTGGTACGTTTTGACTCTGTGTTAAATCATTTCTCCTTCACTTTTCTTTTTTTTCTTTTTTTTTTCTTTTTGTCTTTTTTTTGCTCTGATCAAAAAAAATGAGGGCCTGTCCCTTGTACCCCCCCCCCCCCTGGATCTGCCTATGATAGAGTACAAAATAATTGAACGGCTTTTTAGACAACGCCTTTATACAAGATTCTCGCGTCTTGGGGGCTTACAAAAAGGCGTGAGTAGGGTTCGTCTCCACAATGAATTCTCGCCACGATGGTATTGGAATTTAGGACGAAGCCTTGGTAGTCAATAGTAGACAGAAAACATATAAATTTGATTCTGTTGAAAATAAGACCAAATAAAACAAAACATCTTGTGATTTTAAAACTAGACGGCAGACAGTTTTAACGCTAGCTTAGATGAAAAGAGTATAGTTCATTTTGTCTAAAACAACTGATCAATGTATGTTTTATCCCCTCATAAGCGAATAATTGAAATTGAGATGTGTCGTTACAATAGAGAATAAGCTCCATAGGCCATTCACAAAGCTGCCACCATGTTTTCAGTAGTTTTATACAATCATTGGTAAAAACAATTAGGTGCGTTATAGAGTAGCCATTGGCAATTTTGCCAATGACTTGGCTAAGAAATGACGTGCGGTTGCAGGGCTGACCTACATATTCCGAACCAATTTTCCCTCTTCAAGTTTGTCGCCATGTTTTTGGACCTAAATCTACCATCATACATTAGAGAGCGCTAAAAATACGTCATTATTGATCTAAAAATAGCTGCTGCAACATCACTTCATCTTAAAGCGGGGAAAATGACGACACAGATAAGCCACTGAAAGGGCGTATTTCTGTCTATTTTTATTAGCTTGATTGTCAATAACTTTGATGGTTGTTATTGAAGTTAATCTGTATGTATTATTAGAGATTCCCCATCCTTTAAAGTGGCATGAGCTGCCAAAATGTTGATGTTTTTTTTTATCATTAGGTTAGATGATGTTGCGTCACGAAGGGATTCCTTTGTTATGTCACGTCATTTAACCGGCCCCAGATCACTCAAATTTTCACTCTCAGTAAAACGAGCACTGTCAGATAAAAACTTTTCGAAAATAATGCTCCCATGGCTTTCCACATTGGGTGCCTTCAACATTGGACCAATAGATGATTTGCCAATTACTTGCAAATGACATAATGTAGCGACGTCACAATTACAGTCCTAGGAGGTAGACCGGACAAACGGTCCGTTTGTTTTTAACGTTAAAAAAAACTGATATTGAGGCAGTATATATCCAAACAAATGTAGTAATGCGAAAAAATCGTTGACGAAAAAGGATTTTAGAAAGGAAAACCGATAGTGAGGCAGTATATAACCGAATAAATCTAGTAATGCGAAACAATCTTTGACGAAAAGGGATTTTGACTGAATATGGCAAATGTGTAAAGTCAAGGAGACACCATGTTTAACATTAATATAATGTCCCACTCGAGCTTATAGGTATACATGTTCTAGGCGACTTTACAATGGTGTTTAATAGTGAGAAATCTACAACCCATGAACTGTTTATCTGTCCCAATGTTTAGCTTCAATTGTTGTCGTCCCTCTTCTTAATTGCTGTTTTATTATACTTTCTCACTTATATCACATTAAAAAATGACACCAACTTCTATATTCTGCCTTCTGAATAATAATGATTTATGCAAAGACAGAAAAATATATATTTTTCAACTTTTGAATTTTAATTTCAAAAGATTTAGTTTTAATTCTTCGACTGTAGTATGCGAATGCCTAAGACTTTATCATAAGGATTTTTTTCTTTAACGGCATTTTGGCAACAATCGTATTATCAGTTTGTACCACCCGGGTAACAACTAGATTTACATTTCATCTTAGTTACAATTGATTTTCCAAATGAGACCATCTATAATTGGTATATAATTGGTAATGGGTTTTCCATTAGGGTCATATAAGTTACAATAGACTCCCCCTGGCTTCAATCTCAACGAAGTTGGCCAGTTTGGACCATCTATGGTACAACTGGATTAATAATTTGTACCATATTAGCTACAATCGAGTTACCAAACTGAAGCACCTTGGTCTAACCGAGTTACCAAACTGAAGCACCTTGGTCTAACCGAGTTACCAAACTGAAGCACCTTGGTCTTACCGAGTTACCAAACTGAAGCACCTTGGTCTAACAAAGTTACCAAACTGAAGCACCTTGGTCTAACCGAGTTACCAAACTGAAGCACCTTGGTCTAACCGAGTTACCACACTGAAGCACCTTGGTTTAGCTGAGTTACCAAACTGAAGCACCTTGGTCTAACCGAGTTACCAAACTGAAGCACCTTGGTTTAGCTAAGTTACTAAACTGAAGCACCTTGGTCTAACTGAGTTACCAAACTGAAGCACCTTGGTTTAACCGCAATTTGGACATCTTGACTACAATTGGCAATTTGAACCATCTCGTCTGCAATTGAAAATTCGGATCATCTCGGCTACAATATTAGCAATTTGGATCATCTCGGGTACAATTGGAAATTTGGACTATCTCGGCTACAATTGGCAATTTGACTATCTCGGCTACAATTGGCAATTTGGACGATCTCGACTACCATTGGCAAATTGGACTATCTCGGCTACCATTGGCAATTTGACTATCTCGGCTACCATTGGCAATTTGGACCATCTCGGATACCATTGGAAATTTGGACTATCTCGGCTACCATTGGCAATTTGACTATCTCGGCTACCATTGGCAATTTGGTCCATCTCGGATACCATTGGCAATTTGGACCATCTCGGATACCATTGGCAATTTCGACGATCTCGACTACCATAGGCAATTTGGACTATCTCGGCTTCCATTGGCAATTTGACTATCTCGGCTACCATTGCCAATTTAGACCATCTCGGATACCATTGGCAATTTTAGCCATCTCGGCTACCATTGGCAATTTCGACGATCTCGACTACCATTGGCAATTTGGACTATATCGGCTACAATCGGAAATTTGACTATCTCGGCTTCAATTGGCAATTTGGACCATCTCGACTACCATTGGCAATTTGGACTATATCGGCTACAATCGGAAATTTGACTATCTCGGCTACAATTGGCAATTTGACTATCTCGGCTACAATTGGCAATTCGGACCATCTCGGCTACAATTGGCAATTTGACTATCTCGGCTACAATTGGCAATTTGGACTATCTCGGCTACCATTGACAATTTGACTATCTCGGCTACAATTGGCAATTTGCACTTTCTCGGCTACCATTGGCAATTTGGACTATCTCGGCTACAATTGGCAATTTGACTATCTCCGCTTCAATTGGCAATTTGGACCATTTCGGCTAGAATTGGCAATTTGGACTATCTCTGCTACAATTGGCAATTTGGCTATCTCGGCTACCATTGGTAATTTGACTATCTCGGTTACAATTGGCAATTTGGACTATCTCGGCTACGATTGGCAAATTCGGATCATCTCGGCTACGATTGGCAAATTCTTCCATCTCGGCTACAATTGGCAATTTGACTATCTCGGCTACAATTGGCAATTCGGATCATCTCGGCTACCATTGGCAATTTGTCTATCTCGACTACCATTGGCAAATTGGACCATCTCAACTACAATTGGCAGTTTGGACCATCTCGTCTACCATTGGCTATTTGAACCATCTTGGCTACAATTGGCAATTTGGACCATCTTGACTACCATAGGCAATTTGGACCATTTCGGCTTCAATTGGCAATTTGGACCATCTCGGCTACAATTGGCAATTTGGACCATCTCGGCTACAATTGGCAATTTGGACCATCTCGGCTACAATTGGCAATTTGGACCATCTCGGCTACAATTGGCAATTTGGACCATCTCGGCTACAATTGGCAATTTGGACCATCTCGGCTACAATTGGCAATTTGGACCATCTCGGCTACAATTGGCAATTTGGACCATCTCGGCTACAATTGGCAATTTGGACCATCTCGGCTACAATTGGCAATTTGGACCATCTCGGCTACAATTTGCAATTTGGATCATCTCGGCTACAATTTGCAATTTGGATCATCTCGGCTACAATTTGCAATTTGGATCATCTCGGCTACAATTTGCAATTTGGATCATCTCGGCTACAATTTGCAATTTGGATCATCTCGGCTACAATTTGCAATTTGGACGATCTCGACTACCATTGGCAATTTGATATAGTGAGGAGATTACCTCTCTTCGTAATTTTTACAATTGGCAATTTGGGCCATCTCGGCTACAATTGGCAGTTTGGACCATCTCGGATACCATAGGCAATTTGAACCATTTCGGCTACAATTGGCAGTTTGGACCATCTCGGATACCATAGGCAATTTGGATCATCTCGGCTACAATTGGTAATTTGAACCATCTCCATTACAATTAGCAATTTGAATCATCTCGGCTACCATTGCCAATTGGACCATCTGGGCTACATTCGGATTCAAAATTTGCACCATGTATACACTGGATTCAATTTGAAAATTTGTGTTTTCATTAAATCATTTTTATTGAAATTTGAACCAAAATTCACCCATCTTGGTTACAATCGCAATCTAAATTTGCCATCTTGGTTTCAACTGGCTTTCTTTGTTCCAGTTTGAACCTGCCAATCGGACCATCTTTGTCTCCGGCTACTCGCCAGTTCCTTCGTCCCAATTATTTCAACCCTTTCCATACATTGAGAACTCCCAAGTACACACATCCTACTTAAATTGCAGCCCTTCGTTAAATTGGCATGAGCTGCCAAAATGTTGACATTTTTCTCTGTTAAAACAAAATGTTCGTCAGGAGTGTTTTAATTGATTGATTGGTTGTTTGGTGTTTTACGCCGCGCTCCAGATTATTTCACTTATATGACGGCGTTGCCAGTTTTATTGTGGGAGGAAATTGGGCTCAGTGCCCGGAGGAAACCCACGACCTTCAGTTGGTAACTGGTAACCATATCACGTAGGTCGTTCGAATGAAAACCCAGTCAGAAAATTTTCCATTTTTTTGGACTGAGTGGGAATCGAACCCGCGACCCATTGGTGGAAGACTGTTCGGATTGAGCGTCCAACGCTCTACCTACTGAGCCACGGAGGCCACCAGGAGTGTTTTAAACTGACAGGCTTAGAATTAATGGACGTTTGTCCCGATTATTTAAATTTTGTTTACTTTTCGAACACTCTTTCTGCTCGTCACAGACCGCATGATTATTACTAATCCCAGCGTCAATGATTTAGTTTTCCAATCAGTATCAAACCCTCTAAATGTCGTGAGAAAAAGTACGAACATTTCATGAGTCATAAGTGACAGTAGTAGTCTCTTCGTCCGACATAGCCCTACCATCGACGGGATTTGACGGGTTTGAACTCCACTCAATCCAAAGAAAAATTGAAAATAATCTGAATTGGTTCTCACTTGACCATCCTGCGAAAGGGATGCAATGTACTCACCGATGATCCCGGTCTCCTTCAGGAAAAGGGCACTTTTTCTGTCCACTAAACTTGAAAACGCCAAGCATCAAATCAATCAATTCTTCTATCACTATATCGATTATTGAATCAGTCCGATTTTAATGCACATTTTTTTCCTTTTTTAAATGGGTCTCGTGTTCAAATCCCACTCAGTCCAAAACGAAACGATTCGGATTCGGATTTTACACGATCGATCTGTGTTGAAGGGTTTTCAGGTACTCGTCGAGGGTCCAGGGTTTCATCTGTGCAATGAGCCATGTGTCCTCTTCCCCAAAGCCTGGTCACGTCACCATATAAGTGAAAAGGAATCTGGACGCGCTGATAAGCTTAGCCAACCAACCATATAAGTGAAATAATCTTGAGTGCGGCGTATCACATCAACTAATCAATCAATATTGTTTTGGAGAGGAACGTTGCAATACATTTGGATTCAATTGCAATATCTTATTTATTACTTGCAAAACATTTAAAGGACACTCAAAGTTCTCTAGGCCAAAGGACTTCTAACTATTAATCTCGCAGTAACGGAACGAGTTACCGAACATCTCTCTGCTGACCATTCTATCAGAAAGTATTGTAATTTTGTTTCCCAATAAAAACCCGGCATTAATATGGGGTACATGTACCGTAATACGCTGGGAACCCATTAGTAAACTCTTCCACGCATACCATCTTCAAACTCACTGTTTTCTGCAGTAGGAAAAGCTCATGTTTATCAAAAAGACCGACTCACAGGTCTAGTCAAAACTTTCCCTCTCACACTCAGCTGACCATTCTATCAAAAGGGGGTTCTACCCAGGGGGTGCTTAACGTTTTTCTTTGTGTATATTTAAATACAAACGACATATCCTTTATGTTTGGATTTTTAGTGTTCAAACCCAATGTAGACTTATTTTAGTATAAATATTATTTTAAAGTCAAATAAGAGTAAAACTATCAAACATTAAGTTTCTTACTATCATTTTTTTGTAGTAATAGCTGTTTTCTGTTTTCCTCTCTAACTATTAAACCTGGCAAAGCCGCCATACATGTGAAATAATCTAGAGAAAGGCTTAAAGCATCGATCATTTAGCTTTGTCGGTTTGAAAATACTTTTTGTACCTTTGTTCACTTACATGTAGTCATTATATGCTAGCATTTTACGCTCTGTTAAAAACATAGCCCCTGGCGTAATCAAATCTATTGTTTCCAATAAGCAAGCAGTGAAAGGGAGATAACTACAATGTACTTTTTCATCAAATATGTCACTTTGTCTTAATAATGGGTTTGAGATCTAATGTTACCGACATCTCCACAGGTTTATTTACCTCTTTCCAACGAAACCCTAATATTAAGTTTAGCTGTTTGAGTGATTGGTTTCAGTCACTCCCATAGTAGATCTCAAATGTCCACTGTATGTAAAAACCAAGTCATTTCTAGAAAATAGAACCAATACTATTTAAAACCGTCTGTCCATGAACGGAATACCGCAGTTCAGATGAGACATTTTACTTTCACCAAACGTCATGTAACTTCTCATAATTGTTGTTATTTTTTTGTTTGTGCTAAATGGGATTCACCAGAAAGTTAGTCATTCAAGGTCTGAAACATGTTTCACATGCGACGTAATGTAGGTGTTTACGTAATTGTCATGGTAACCAATACAGTACAGATATGCCTTTAAAGTGCCGAAATATTGAGCTTTTCTTATATAAGTTTTTCTGAGTGACACGATTCGTGTATCACGCAAAAATGATCAGTGGAACTAATGGCCTCTGCTACGAGAGTTACGCAAAAACTTACGCTACGCTTTGATGAAACGCTTCTGGCAATGGAGATAACATATTCGTTCAACCCGGGGTGAGAATTGTATTGTCCGCGTTGGATACGACCTACTCTTGGCACGTCTGAAGTGGGATGAATAAGTTCATCTGTTTAGAAACTTACAATATTCAGAATGGGCTACCCGATACAACTTGTTCGTACAACGTGTGTGTAACACTTTTCTAATGGTCTCATTTCACAAATGCCCTACATCTTTAAATTTTAGTTTGTATCTGGGATGATACCATACTAGGGCCATATTTTTTCTTTACATTATTGGTGACAAGAGACACTGCCAACACATTCTGGATGGGGCCCAAGTCCTGGAAGGCTATTAAGGTTTAAAAATTCTTTTCTGTTTCAGTTTGATAAAAGGTAAGACATGCAGTATGCGAAGGCAGTGTCACATTTTTGACAACATTAAAATAATAACCAACCAGAAATCTGTTACGCGTTATATTAAACGAAATCACTTCCATGCCGCTGCTAGTGCAGAACAGTAGGCTAGGTGTTCTGTTTTCCGGAGGCCAGGACAGACTGTTGATTGATTGATTGATTGATTGGTGCATTACGTGGCACTCAAGATTATTTCACTTACATGGTGGGTTTAGTGGGCGCTGGGGGGGGGGGGGGGGTGCTTTGTATCCAGAGAAAACCCCCAGCCTTCGAAGAGTGCCTGTGAAATCTTTCACATAGCGCGACCGAAGAAAAACTCCAGTTTTGTTGGAGCACGGGGTTTTCGGAACATCGGCGTCCTGTTTTTATCTTCTAAGGTTGCGGTGGAGGATGACCTACCATTTGTTTTAACTGATTTACAACCCAACACCTCTGAGGCGTTAGTTCCGACTTTTGTCCGGCTGCCTTTCCTATGTAAAAACATATATACAAACTTCCCCATATAAATATTCAAAACAGTTTCTCAATTCTCGTCACTGTATACAACGTGCTTTATCTACACTCACATCTCATGTACCTTTACTGCTGATACGCTAGTGTTATGCGATAAACTCTCGTTACAAATAGCATAGTTAACCCTAGCGTAATTTACATTGGCAAATTTCTAAAATAATGCTGAGTAGGTAAATCGGTTGTATGTTTATCCCGGCAATGATTATTCGAGATTTTACAAAAATAATGGCTGAATTCAGTTTTTGGAATGGCATGTTCTTTTAACGAATTTAACAAAAAAACAGCAGTTACCAAAATCCATTAAGACGTTCAGATTTGTCTGGCCGCCATCAATTGACTCAAAGATTTCAATCTCATCTTAAACAAGGTTTTCTTTTCAAATTGTTTTTTGTACGCTTGACGTATTTCATTTATTGCCCCTGGACTTACCTTAATTAAACGGCCTCCACAAACTTTACTTCTTATGGCTATGGACGATGAAAAATTATTTTGCTGCCCATGTAGAAATAGGCCTTCTATAACCCAGAGGGGTTTGGGCGGTATCGAAATAACGACGAGACATGTATCAGTTCAAGAAAAAGGAACAAAAAAAAAATATCCAGGCCATAAGATAGATTTATTCAACCCTCCGCTTAAACAGAAAAAAATAATATATTCTGTTCTGTGTTAACAGTTTTTTATTTTATTTTAGATTTATGATATCCCCGTAAGCTTGTTTTACCTCTGGTTGCCCCGGGGTAGTCTATTTGCATGTCAATCTCCGCAGATGACTGGTCCGATGAGACAACGGGCGTAACCAAAGATGTTAATCTAAATGCCCATCAACGTAAGCTAACGTATGTTTGGAGGACACAAGGCATACAAATAGAGTGATCATCTAGTATAGGAAACCATCTGGGCAGATCACAGGTTGAGAGCTGGTGTAAGAGGCTCTGTTATAAACTATATTGGATATAATATCATTCAACGGGTAAGTGCGGCATTATCCAACTAGATTTCTTTAATTGATTGAAAATCGAACGCATTTATAACACATCTATAGATTTCTGGCTAAACAAACTTTTGGTGAGAAATTCTTAAGACATCATGACATTGGGAATAGTTAAACGAGCGCTTTTAAGTGCCGTGTGCTTTATGCTACACAACTTCATAATGCCGTGGTGTCTTGATAAGGTTTTCAGTACAACGAAGCCTTCGTGGAAAGTATTTTTGTATGACACTTTTCAATATAAATGCCAATTCATTTACCGGTAACGATGTCTGATCTACTTACGCACCAGAAGACATGGATTGTGATTCAATTGTTTTTCATTACTGTCAGACTCCCAGTATACGTGTATATAGGATTACAGTTTATTATTACCATATTTGTGAAGCCTGTCCTCTCCCAATAACTCCATAAAATAATTTTGTATGTACATGAAATTTAGTAAGTAAATGAAATTTTCTATATTTAATCATTTTTCATTGTTCCCACGGCTGGATGAAGATAATCACATTTATCTTTTGAATATTTTCATAACTTTAGAAGAAATTATACGATTTTTAGACTAAATGAATACTTTTTTTCGTGAAGCTCAAAGCGGGCTAAATTCGATCCCAGTTATAGCTTTCAAAACATACTTTTGATATTTCAAACTCCATGCCAATGACAACAAATTCAACAAATAACTTTGTCCGACTGATAATTAAATCAAATGGCTTACACGGGCACGCTGTATACCAACGCAATCCATTGAAATGATTGGCATCTTTCGAGGTGATGAACAGCGGCAATTCTGGCTTGGGTTTGTTTTTGTTTTTTTTGTTTTTTTTCATTGCTATTTACTATGACGTCATATAGTACTCAATTTTATCGACTATTTGCTGTGGTGCATTTCTTGTGAGTGTGCACAAAGAAAATCACAATTTTCAAGTAGAATATAGTGATCACTACTTTGATGTTGGGAAGTTTTTTTACATTTTGACAGAATGTGGGGTGTAAGAACAAGTTTTTTAGTATTATTTCATGGGAACAACCATCAGTATAAAACCCCTCCAGTTTATAAAGGATACTAGTCTTTTTTATTTGCAAAATTACCAATCCAACTACTAATATATACGAATTATGGACAACTTTGCTACTTTCTGTGTAAGTATAATTTGTCTGGAATTCACCCACAAAATGCAAAAAGGTTTTGGCATACCTGTCCGTCCCTTGTGTTATGGCCAGATGGCCCTGGGATTGAGAAAAACGGATTATAACTATCATCATGAACCTTTTGCCAATTACCCGCTCTGTCAGCGACCTTCGACCAAATGCTCGATAAAATTGAGTATTATATGACGTCATAGTAAATAGCAATGAAACAAAAAAAACCAAGCTTCATTTGTCAATTTCCAACGCTGAGATTATGCGTATTCCCCTGGAAGGGTAATCAATGAAAGAGAGCTAAAACATCTAATATTCTTCCTCTACCTGTCTTGATATTTGTTTGTTTTCATTTTCAGAAGCCTAATTCACCATGCAGGCAGCCTATATTTTACTGTTGGCCATAGTGCCTATGGCACTGGCACAGAAAGAAAGTAAGTTAAGACTTTTCAAGAGACAAAATGTGTTATTTAATCTTAACGACTAAATAAATACATTTTCTAAAAAGTTATTCCGCTAAAATAAAGTGTTCTTTTTTGGCTTTGCGCACAACTACTTTACACTCTAAAATCATAAAATTACCCACATCCACCGACGTTATTGAACACTAAATGACCTTAAAATTCTAAGTTACGTATTTGTTGTTGAATTACAGTTTGCGATTACCCGGCTGATGTTGTTGTTGTTCTCGACACCTCTGACACCAACATTGCGCGTGATGACAGACTTGGTGCCAGTAAACGGGCCTTACAAGACATGGTGGACATTTACGATATTGGCACAGGACCACAACAGACACGATTCGGTTTGTGTATATTTGGGGATGCCGCCCAGACTGTCATCAACTTGAACGATAATACCGTACAGAATACAGCGGCTATAAAGAATGCCATAGGTAGTGCAGTCGGAGAGGGCTTCGATCCAATAGGAAGCTTCGATTCTCACCACGTGGGTATCCAGTGTGCTCTTCGCCAGTTCCGAAATATTCAGCCTGACCGTTATCCCATTATAGTCATGGTTTTGGTGGCTAATGATTTGTTTAGCGAAGAACAGTCAATTGGAAATGTCACATTGGCCCAACAAAGAGTGAACGTAACATCTGTTGCCGTAGGAGATCGTTTCCGGGACTTGTCCATTATTCGAAATTATGCAGAGACCGCCGAATCGTTTGTTTCATACGACCAGTTCGCCGATTTCGAGCCTGACGCTGAACTTTTCTTTCCAAGGGCCTTCGCGGCTTTCTGCCCAGGTGAATGTCATTTTCTGTTTTATTTAAATGGCTTTATGAAGTATACTTATTAAAAATACATCTTAACGGCTACATTCTTGAATGTATCATAAATAATGAATTGGTCCTAAAGCAAATACATTTCTAGATAAGTATGCAACAATAAGCCTCTGTGAGGTCTCGTAAGTTACAATGAGTTTTGTACAGAATTATCATTGATTGTAAACGTTGTCGGACAATGTAACCTATACAGTTAAATATTTCATAATATACGTCTATTACAGCTCAACTTCCACCCCCAACTACCACTACCACCACAACCACGACCACCACGACCACTACAACCACCACAACGACTACGACCACTACCATTCCAACGACAACACCTGAAGGAGGTCCCTGTGACAACTGTAAGATGGTCAACGGAATTGGTTATGCTCCAACAGACGATTGTTTCTCTTTCTTCCAATGTATCCGTGATGAAGAGGGTCGCTGGGTGGTGTTCCGACGAGATGTGGCCGTTGGCGCTTACTGGAATAATAACAGAATCACTGGCGATTTACCCATGAGAGCAGCCTGCCCCCAAGGTAAATATGTGCACTGTTTTTTTTTTAATATTATTTTTGTTGATCGCTTTTTACAGAATCATCGATTAGATGGCTTCGTTGTATGTTTGACTAAATACACTTGTTCATCTGTAGATCCCTGTATCGGACAAGCCAACGGAACAGTTATTGGAGGATATAACAACTGCCGTGCCCGAATCACTTGTATGGGAGGAGCCAGTATGTTTATTGATTGTTGTCCCGAGGGTCAAGGTTTGGTTGGTGGACAGTGTGTAAACGATGCCACTTGTAACGATCCCTGTGAGCCGGTGCAAACTACACCAGGAAGTAAGTCCAGGATTTTTTTATCGTGATCAGCATTGTATTGATTGGATCTGCTAGAAGAACAAACCTGGTTTAAACATAATCTTTATTCGTGCACAATACATTGTAAGTTATAAGAGCAGCATAGATAATTCAGCTGTCTGTATTCCTCTTTCTCGTTGAATGTACACTCTGATTCGAATACCACACTTGTCCTGAATATATACAGTGTTTGTATATATTCAGGACTGCAAATATAACATACATATTTCTGATTGTTAAAATGCTGGTGGTCTTTTTGTCGAATTCTCTATATTCTGTTTTGAACGCATTTGAATTTTGTTTCTTAGACCGAGCATGAGGATATCAAGTTCCATTGCTCTGTGTATCTTTTGAAGCGATCTGAACTTTTTTATTTATTTTTTGTTCTGATGTCATCTTGTAGCCTGCTTCCTTTCACCGGATCCAAATGGAAACGAGCGTGCATTTTTAACAAGTGATGGGACAAGGGAGATACTGCTTGAATGTGCCATCGGTGCATCTTTCCGGGAGGACATTTGTGGATGCGATCATCTCCAGACACCTTTCCAACCAAGAGGTAAACAAGATCCAATGTAGCAGTGCCTTTTAAGGCATTTAGCTTGGATGTTTTATTTATGACTTAAGATTTGAGAAAAGGTATATAAAGAGATCAAACATATTCAACACCACTGGATTTTCGCAGTGTAGCGTAATGATACTCCTTTTAAGTATGAGGAATCATAAATATTTGTACTCACCCAATGTTGCAATTCAACAAAATACACCCTTCATGTCCTCATAACCTAACAAAGTTGTTTTCAATTTCAGTTTGTAGAGAGCATCCCGAAGTTCGATTGGAGTTTGGTCCTGATGGCCAATTAGTCGACATCAGCAGAAACCGATACTACATCACCACAGAGAACTTCGTCACCGAAGAAACGTCTCCAGGTTCTGGGATCTACGCTGGCCGATTTACTGGCGATACTCTCGTTAGAATACAGAACGCTAATTCAGGACTTGATAGAGGACTAACTCTGAGGGTCGTTTATGAAACCTCAAGCAATGTCCAAAACGCTGCAGTCGTGTCAGACAATGAATGTCTGGGTTCCGAGAGGGTCGTTTCCGTCATTGACGATAATAATGTGGCCAGGGGATTCATCAGAACTGTACAAAACGAAGCCGTCACAGTCGACACACAATCAAATTCAGTACGTATTTAAGATGTTTTTGGGAAAGCGCGATTTACCTCTCCGCCTTCGCCACGTGTTTAGAACAAACGTTCTCTAAGATTGGACTCACTCTAGGCCTAAACACTTGGCGATGGAGGCGAGGTCAATTTCTAGTTTTGCTCGCGGCAATACGTGACGTCGTAGTTTCAGACTATAAATTAATAACGTCGTGTTTGATATTCAGACTTTTTCGCTTGCATAGTCATTCAAACACAACCTGTAAAAAAATCACAATTCATTCGTACAGCTAAAGGTCTAAAATTTAAAGAGCCAAGCTGTCCACACATACAATGCATTAATCGGGATGTCGCTGATTCGACACTTTTTTGAAAACCATGCCCCCTATCCTTCGTCGATTCTATGGATAAATAAATCATGTCACGATTCCATCTCCTTTTTATTTGTGTTAACAGGGAAGAAAAGAAGTTGTTATGCAATACACTGGTGATCAGCTAATTGTGAATAACAATGGAAATGTTGCCAATGCAGATGTAGGAGGTAAGGTTGTCGATTTTACTAGATTGGCTGACTGATATTTTACGCATGCGTGAGAGTTACACATCGAGGATTATCTCCCTTTATATTCATTCAAAATAAACCTTTTTTAAAAACACATTATGCTCAATTTTCAATACAATATTCTCTTAATCCATCATTCATTATTAATATTAACTATCCAGTGAGACCCAATTCAATTCAATTCATTTATTCACTCTTTCCCACTCAGGGTGACACGAGAGTATAACAAGTTACATACTAAGTGATAAGGTAGAAAACTACATTCGTGTTGCTGCCGCCTTTGTTATAGTGGACACACCAGACGGTGATAGGGGGCGGGGGGAGGGGGGGGTGTAATTATGAAGCCAATTAAACTAGAACCATAATTGCTTTTGGGAGAAGGGTTATTTTCGAAAAGAATGTATATGTAAATGTAAGATATAAATTGGACGGAACAATTTAATATTGGAGTAAAAAGAGTCTGACCTTTTTTACTTTGGATCTCTTTCAGAATTGAGCATTGACAGCGTATGTAACGGAATTAGACTAGGAAATGCCAGAGACTTAAACGGATTCAACGGACTTATATATGAGGTAATTTGTTTTTCACTTTGAATATTTTGATTTAAAGTTAATACGTCGGCTTTATGTTATACACATACATTCTCATTGGAGATACATCTCAGATCACTTCCTTCGAGAGGAACCAGAGCATTACAAATCATACCTTTCAAAGAATCATCTCGTACACCATCATACCATGTAGGTTCGGATCATGTGTTTGTGGTGACTAATGCTCTAGTTCTTCTTAAAGGGAACGATCCGATGTTGTGTCGTACTTATGAGGAAAGTTCAAACCTCGTTGTTTCGAAGTAAAATCCCATTCATTTTAACTGACTGGATTTTCATCTTATTAACATGATAGCGAGGTACCACTTAACAAAAGAAAGAAAGTTTATTTCTGACACAAACACGCAATAGCATCGTCAAAACAGAGAATCAATCCTGGGTGTGGCGTAAAACACCAAGGAATAGGTTCATTAATCAGTGTTCCAATGTGGTAAGCGATAGCCGACTAACGACCAAGGTTTACTTACGGAAAACAGTTTCTTGGTTCAGTCTTTACTGTTGTGAACCTCTGTCAAACTCTTTCTTTACCTACGTAGAACAGGTTTATCATATTGATTGATTGATAGTTTGTTTTTTTACGCCGCGCTCAAGTTTATTTCACTTATATGGGGGCGTTGTCAGCTTTATTGTGGGAGGAAACCGGGTTCTATTCCCGGAGGAAACCCACAAACTTCCGTTGGTAACTGGCAACCATTCCACATAGGTCGTTCGAGTAACAGTCACTCACCTCGCACATTCTTATTTTACCTTTATATTTCCTATTTGTTTCAGTTTGAACTCTTTGCATGCTTGCAAAATGGACCCCAAGATTTCGTAGGAAGTCCTTAGGTACATCTGTAATAAGATCAACAGCAAAAAAACGGGCATTTCCCGGCTATTTCAGTTCTTCACAAGAGTCTGCATTTATTCTTTAAATGAAATAGAGGATTTACAACAACAATAAAATGTATTTATCTGTCATTTTTTTTTTCATCTGATCAATTTTTTACCGTGCCTATATGAAAGGATTACTATAGCGAGATGGTAGCAATGGACGAAACTTACATGTAAATTCGAAAAATAAATTGATTTGTTGTTGGAATTTACGCAGAACTAAGGATTATTTTGCTTGCATATTGTAATCAGAATGATGGCATTTATATCAGGCCCGCGACGATAACAAAAGTCCGATATTCAGCGGGTTCTTACATTGCCACACGCAGCAATTATTTCTCCCTTGGTTTAACACATCCACTTATTTAGTTCTACACCAGATTGTCGCTGACCAACTATTTTAAGATCAGTCAATCATAAAAAAAATAATTCCGCGTCTTTACTGGTTGGTTGATTGATGTTTTACGCCGCGCTCAAGATTATTTCACTTATATGGCAGCGTTTCCCGATTTGTTGTGGGAGGAAGCCGGGCTCTATGCACGAGGGAAACCCACGACCTTTCGGTGGTAATTAGCGACCATCCCACATAGGTCGTTCAAGTGAAAACCCACACAGAAAATTTTCAAATGTTGAGTGGGAGTGAGTTCGATACGAACCCGCGACCCACAAAAGGCTGTTCGAATTGAGCGTTCAACGCTTTACCAACTGAGCCACCGAGGCCAGAAGTTGGGTAGCCAGTTGACCCCCCTAATTGGCCAGCGGCAATTCTGGCTTAGAATTAGAGCAGTGGGTGTGTTGATTGAAAGGAAAATAACCGTTGCTTATAGGTGTGTACTGGGTTCAGGGAGTAGTACACCTGCACTGAACAAAGACAAGGCAATACTATGGTTGTTATGAAATTCAAACCTACGACTCATTAGCGTAACAAGTGTGAAAATGATGAAGTCAGCCCAAACCGAAATTGAAGATACCCATGATCTCATCATTGGGTAGACACTGGAACTTCCAATGGAAACACAAACAGAAAAACGTAGAAGATGTTGCGAGCATGTTCACAGCAACTGGCTTATATTTCTACCATATATGGCCCAAAGCTGTTTCTCCAAAGATTTTTTGCCAGATGAAAGTGTAATGCAAGACCTCTGCATGCCGTGGAAATATATATCTTGGGCATTAACTTACGGGCATATGGATTGATTGATTGATTGATTGATTGATTGATTGGTGTTTTACGCCGCACTCAAGATTATTTCACTTATATGGCGGCGTTGCCAGTTATATTGTGGGAGGAAACCGGGCTCTATGCCCGGAGGAAACCCACGACCTTCCGTTGGTAACTGGCAACCATCCCACATAGGTCGTTCGAGTGAAAACCCAGTCAGAAAATTTTCCAATTTTTGGACTGAGTGTCAAAACGGTCTGGCAACAATGTCCTCGGTGATTTCTAGATAAGAGTTGCATATATACTCAAAGAAAACAGTTAAGCACCCACCTGGGAAGTCTGCACCGACCGATAAAATCATTGGTGTAGGGATATTGTTGGCAAACTGATGTTGCAGAAACGGTTGTGATCATAAAAGGCAACATTCGGGCGATAAGAACTCACCAGTAATGACATAAAGCTATACAATTTATTCAGGACATCGTTAGCCAAATCAAAAAGTGTATTTTTAACAAAATAAAAAAGATGCTTGTAACTTCAGAGTCCATCTGGCTTCAACATATTGAAGTAAAAATGGCACTTTGAGTGCGTAGAACACATCCCCAGAGCAGAAGGTCAATATCGCGTATAGCCTCCATAGCTTCCAACCTGCGTCTCAACCCTCCAGTGAGACGTCGGATATGGTGATGTTTCCATTGATCCGTGGAAAAACAAATGTACGAGGTTTCCTCACACAGGATTCAGAGGCCCATACTCCGAATATTATAGATACGGGATTGACCATCTATCAAAAAGTAAAATATGTTTCATTTCATATGCATCGACGAAGGAAAGGAAACAGAGGAAACAACGGACCTTTGGCAAGTATCTGGCAACTCTTTCACATACACTCCACTTTGAGGCATAACAGCGTAAAGGGATATTTTACATAACCTACATTATTTTTCCTTCAAAAGACAATATTTTTTAACGAATTTTTTAAAAGGAAAAGTGTGAGAAATTATTCACAGAGGTAAAGTTACGGAAATGTATGCACCCCCTGCAGCGCGGATACTGATTTGTTTACATTTGATCTAAATTTGTCCATCGGGATACAAGTATTTTTCAAGTTTTAGAACGGGTTCAAATTCATAAATTTGAAGTAAGGTAAATTGGCTGTGGCACCCGGTGTAAAATTCGTAAAAATCCTAAAAAGCAATCCGACCCGTCCTTTTCATGAGCTTAACGCACTATTCAAGTTTCAAAGTGATACGAAAAGGCGTTCTCAAGTTATAGCGTGGAAAACAAATTGGCTGTGGTAAATTGGCTGTGGAAGCCGAAGTTTTGTAGAATCCTAACAGCAATCATATCCATCCTTTCGAAAAGCTCGACATATTACATAAGTTTCAAAGTGAGCCTTCAAATCTTCTCAATAAAGTTGACAACCATCTTTCTACTCACTTTGCGGCATGCTCATTATATGATAAACTTACATCTGCTAGAAAAAAAAAACTTTATAGCGTTGTTACTTTTCTAGATCTTTCTAAATCATTCGACACAGTTAATCACAATATTCTGCTTCACAAACTTAATCACTATGGATTCAGTGCCACTACAGTTCGTTGGTTTAAAAGCTATCTTTCTAATAGAAGTCAATCCGTCTCTCTCAATAACATCCTATCTTCTCCTCAAAACGTAACACGTGGCGTCCCACAGGGGTCCATACTAGGTCCTATTCTTTTCGTCTTATATATAAATGACATTTTTAAAGTTTCTAACCTATTACATTTGACCCTCTTTGCTGACGATACAAGCTGTATTTATTCTGATGATAGTTCAACAGAGGCTATAAATACAATGTCCGTTGAACTAAAAAAAATACACACCTGGTTCTGCTCCAATCGTCTATCATTAAATATATCTAAAACTAACTTTATTCTATTTGCACCTGTTCTGAGGAAAAAACATGAAAATGTACCACCATTGAAAATCTATAGAAACGAAATAGAACAAATAGACAACTACAAAATTTTAGGACTACTTTAACGAAAAATTAACTTGGACCAACCATATTAAATATATCTGTAATAAACTATCTTGAAATATAGGTATTATAAATCATATTAAGGATTCAATAACCCCAAAAAACTCTACTGATATTATACTATTCAATAATTCATCCCTTTTTATCTAATGGAAATGCAATATGGTCGAACACATTTACTACACATCTCAAACCACTAATTATTCTACAAAAACGTGCAATCCGCTGTATCAATCTATCCTCACGTCTTGAACACGCTAGTCCAGTTTTTCGTGCTCTTAAAATCCTCCCGCTCCAACAGCTGACCACATACCCCTTACCTCTTATTTCTCATAATTTTATCATTTCTCACAGCAAATCCCCCAGAGCTTCGAACACTATCCATGAAAACAATCTCAAATTAATCGATACAGTACCAGAAACCAATCCCTAGATCTGCATCGTCCATTTTAGAATAGTAACCTGTCCTACCATGTTATCGGGAGTGGAACAAATTACCTCCAACTATCCGTCAGTCTCAATCTTAGTCTTTATTCAAATCAAAAACGATTATCATTATCGTTATGATTATGTACATTATTATTCCATTATTATATTTCACTATTATTTGTCAATATTACTTTTCATTATTATTCATTCATTATAATTTTGCTTTTTTTACTTTTCCTGTTTTTTTTTCTCGTCTTTTACCATTCCGTCAATTAAAATTAAAATCTGTAAAACGGGATAGAACAAGCTCTTCTGAGCTTTACTCGTAACTACCGCCAATGTCCTATTATTCTAATTCGTTCTGTTTAAATATCTTGTTTTCTTATTATTATTATTTATTGTATATATGTATACTTTATTGGTGAATAAACAAACTCAAACTCAAACAGAGGCGACAAAGGACTCGGCACTGCTGAAGACAGACAGACACAAGAAGAGTTTTCTCCCCTATACAACAACATTTTACGTTGACAAACGAAAGCACTGAATACCAAATACGAGTTGCCCCACCTTGGTGAGAAAACAAACTCAAACTCAAACAGAGGCAACATAG
Organism: Lepidochitona cinerea; assembly: GCA_963971465.1. Taxonomy (NCBI): domain Eukaryota; kingdom Metazoa; phylum Mollusca; class Polyplacophora; order Chitonida; family Tonicellidae; genus Lepidochitona; species Lepidochitona cinerea. The sequence continues at coordinate 28,564,454 of OZ020561.1, forward strand.
GACCCGGCACTGCTGAAGACAGACACAAGAAGAGTTTTCTCCCCTATACAACAACATTTTACGTTGACAAACGAAAGCACGGAATACCAAATACGAGTTGCCCCAACACAAGTCCCTGAAAGAATAGCAATTAGTTAAATGAATAAACTGACAGCCCGAAAACCAACTCTTTTCTAAGTCCCAAGGCTAATTTCGTTATCATTAAGACATCGTCTATGTTGGCTCCTTTGCACAAGAGGGATATACAATTGTGAAAATAAAAACAGTTCATCGCCAGTCTGTTTCAAGGACTATAGTGTGAGATTTCCCCAGTTTATTGCGAGCTGCAACAAATGGCTGTACCCAGCAATGCTGGCATTGTCTGAAGGCATGTTGTCTTCTCAGATGAGCCCCAGCATCCTTCTGTTTTGCACTAGTTGGGTTCATTGTAAAATTATCAATAACACAATTGTTCGCATAATAATCGTTTTGTTTAGTGTTTACTGCTTTCTCGTCAACGTGCATATATCCCCCCTCTCTATACGCCACAAGGGAAAAGTCTATGGATACGGGCGGGGTACAGGGTCAGGTTACAAAGGCACAACGCCACAAGGGAACAGCCTATGGATACGGGCGGGGTACAGGGTCAGGTCACAAAGGCAAAACGCCACAATGGAACAGCCTATGGATACGGGAGGGGTAGAGGGTCAGGTCACAAAGGCACAACGCCACAAGGGAACAGCCTATGGATACGGGAGGGTACAGGGTCGGGTCTCAAAAGGCACAACGCCACAATGGAACAACCTATGGATACGAGCGGGGTACAGGGTCAGGTCACAAAGGCACAACGCCACAATGGAACAGCCTATGGATACGGGCGGGGTAAAGGGTCAGGTTACAAAGACACAACGCCACAAGGGAACAGCCTATGGTTACGGGCGGGGTACAGGGTCAGGTCACAAAGGCAAAACGCCACAAAGGAACAGCCTATGGATACGGGAGGGGTACAGGGTCGGGTCACAAAGGCACAACGCCACAAGGGAACAGCCTATGGATACGGGAGGGGTACATGGTCAGGTCACAAAGGCACAACGCCACAAGGGAACAGCCTATGGATATGGGCGGGGTACAGGGTCGGGTCACAAAGGCACAGCGCCACAAGGGAACAGCCTATGGTTACGGGCGGGGTACAGGGTCAGGTCACAAAGGCACAACGCCACAAGGCAACAGTCTAGGGATACGGGTGGGGTAAAGGGTCAGGTTACAAAGACACAACGCCACAAGGGAACAGCCTATGGATACCGGAGGGGTACAGGGTCAGGTCACAAAGGCACAACGCCACAAGGGAACAGCCTATGGATACGGGAGGGGTACAGGGTCGGGTCACAAAGGCACAACTCCACAAGGGAACAGCCTAGGGATACGGGTGGGGTAAAAAGTCAGGTTACAAAGACACAACGCCACAAGGGAACAGCCTATGGATACGGGAGGGGAGCAGGGTCAGGTCACAAACGCACAACGCCACAAGGGAACAGCCTATGGATACGGGAGGGGTACAGGGTCGGGTCACAAAGGCACAGCGCCACAAGGGAACAGCCTATGGTTACGGGCGGGGTACAGGGTCAGGTCATACAGGCAAAACGCCAAAGGGAACAGCCTATGGACACGGGAGGGATACAGGGTCAGGGCACAAAGGCACAACGCCACAAGGGAACAGTATATGGATATGGGAGGGGTACAGGGTCAGGTTACAAAGGCACAACGCCACAAGGGAACAGCCTATGGATACGGGAGGGTACAGGGTCAGGTTACAAAGGCACAACGCCACAAGGGAACAGTCTATGGATACGGGAGGGGTACAGGGTCAGGTTACAAAGGCACAACGCCACAAGGGAACAGCCTATGAATACGGGCCGGGTACAGGGTCGGGTCACAAAAGGCACAGCGCCACAAGGGAACAGCCTATGGATACGGGCGGGGTACAGGGTCAGGTCACAAAGGCACAACGCCACAAGGGAACAGCCTATGGATATGGGCGGGGTACAGGGTCGGGTCACAAAGGCACAGCGCCACAAGGGAACAGCCTATGGTTACGGGCGGGGTACAGGGTCAGGTCACAAAGGCACAACGCCACAAGGCAACAGCATAGGGATACGGGTGGGGTAAAGGGTCAGGTTACAAAGACACAACGCCACAAGGGAACAGCCTATGGATACCGGAGGGGTACAGGGTCAGGTCACAAAGGCACAACGCCACAAGGGAACAGCCTATGGATACGGGAGGGGTTCAGGGTCGGGTCACAAAGGCACAACGCCACAAGGGAACAGCCTAGGGATACGGGTGGGGTAAAAAGTCAGGTTACAAAGACACAACGCCACAAGGGAACAGCCTATGGATACGGGAGGGGAGCAGGGTCAGGTCACAAACGCACAACGCCACAAGGGAACAGCCTATGGATACGGGAGGGGTACAGGGTCGGGTCACAAAGGCACAGCGCCACAAGGGAACAGCCTATGGTTACGGGCGGGGTACAGGGTCAGGTCATACAGGCAAAACGCCAAAGGGAAAAGCCTATGGACACGGGAGGGATACAGGGTCAGGGCACAAAGGCACAACGCCACAAGGGAACAGTATATGGATATGGGAGGGGTACAGGGTCAGGTTACAAAGGCACAACGTCACAAGGGAACAGCCTATGGATACGGGAGGGTACAGGGTCAGGTTACAAAGGCACAACGCCACAAGGGAACAGTCTATGGATACGGGAGGGGTACAGGGTCAGGTTACAAAGGCACAACGCCACAAGGGAACAGCCTATGAATACGGGCCGGGTACAGGGTCGGGTCACAAAAGGCACAGCGCCACAAGGGAACAGCCTTCGGATACGGGAGGGGTACAGGGTCAGGTTACAAAGGCACAGCGCCACAAGGGAACAGTCTATGGATACGGGAGGGGTACAGGGTCAGGTTACAAAGGCACAGCGCCACAAGGGAACAGCCTATGAATACGGGCCGGGTACAGGGTCGGGTCACAAAAGGCTCAACGCCATAAAGGAACAGCCTTCGGATACGGGCGGGGTACAGGGTCAGGTCACAAAGGCAAAACACCACAAGGGAACAGCCTATGGATACGGGCGGGGTACAGGGTCAGGTCACAAAGGCAAAACGCAACAAGGGAACAGCCTATGGATACGGGCCGGGTACAGGGTCAGGTTATAATGGCACAAGGGAACAGCCTATGGATACTGAGCCGACCTGCCCATACAGGTTTGTGGAATTTGTTTGCAGGAATAAGGAAAATGAAAACGTAGTTTCATTCCTGGATGTGCGTGCAAAATGGTGCATTGATCTTGTGTCATAAGTGCACTTTAATGCGTCTTGGCTCTAAAACAATTTGGCCATGACAATATTCTTAAATTCTGCCTAAACCCTCTTTGAAAGGGCGTTCTATTGCAATCCCATCACCACATAGCTGGGATTCGTTGCATACTCACCAATTCTTCTTTATCTCGGATAAATACTTTGTGTAAGAAGAAGCACTTCCCTAATACAACTCTGTCTCACACAAACCTATTTCACTTATTTGCTAGAGTTGGGGAGAAAATCAGACCAGAAGAAGTTCTCTATTTTTCGATAGTACCCGAGAGCCATACACAAAACTTCATCAACCGAAAACGAATTCAAGCTACCTTTCGTCTGAGTAGTATTTGCAACACAGGCTGATCCCAACTTGTCATTAAAAAGTCCAATACACATAGATTAGATCTCTTTTTTAATCGACAGGTTTCTCAACACCAGCATTTACATATACACGAAAAAAACTCTTTCCGATTTTCTTTTAATTAAGGGCCGTAAAGCACTTTACAAACGCTAATCTTGGGAATTTTATTGTAAAAGAAAATTAAAGGAATTAATTAAAAGTATTTAGAATAGCTCAAGAATACTAATTCGCAAAGGGGACCATAATATTTCTAAGCACGTGCAGATTATGACTAATCCTTAATCTGTATTAGTCACGTGATAGCAAAGGATTTTAATTTGTATCACTAAAACACACGGGCTCAGGGAAAATCTTCTTGTCTAAAATAACCATGGAGACAAGTTTCTAATTGTGTTAAAAAGAGGTATATCATTTAGAGTAGACCTTAATACCCCATCAATTTTAGTACGTATATTTCAGAGATAGAATCCCTCAATACTGCCGACAACCTCTATTTATAAAATAATTCATGCTATTACAGAAAAAAAAGGTGAGAAAGGTTCTTGAATATCAAATTGGTTTCACCCGTATCTTAATGGAATATTTCAATGAACAAAAATATTTCCCGACTCATGCCCACATGGCCTGGACAGGATGTTAGCCCATAAAACACTCCTAAGGCCATTCCTTACACTCGTTTATCTGGCTAAAACCAGTAGATCATGTCGCAGCGCTAACGCAAGGTAACCATTGAACTTGACAAACACTATCTAACGAAGTCTCTATTTTACAAATCTAGTAACTTAATAAATTTAATATTTACGTTCAATTTTCCGATTCGTTTATGTTTGTAGAATGAAAGTTATTGATAGATTTGTTTGATTGATTTAAGTTTTACGCTGCCCTCAAGATTATTTCACGTATATGGCGGCGTTGCTAGGATTAGTGAGGAGGAATCAGAGGTTAGTAGGCAGTCCCTCCTGATTGAAAGAATCGTTCGCTTTCGTTTTTTAATTGATTTATTCATTGAGTGACGCTTTACGCCGCACTCAAAATTATTTCATTTATACGGCGGCGTTGCCAGGTTTAGTTGGGGGGGGGAGGGTAACCGGATTTATTGCCCCCGGCCTTCGGCGACTAGGCCTACCTGGAAACGGCATACGGCAACACAGCGAAAATAGTTCTTTAAAGCTCAAAGGAATGATAGACATACCATCAATAGAGTTGTGACAAAGGTGGGAGCGCGGCACAGTAATCCGGTTAAAACGTTCTCCGTAAATGGAGGGTCAATAGGATTTCATTGCTGAGGAATAGTGCCGCCAGTGTGATCACTAGGTCTAGGGTGTCTCAATCTCTTTACCTTGAGAGAAATACATTTTTTGCTACCAATTACGTAAGTGTAAACGGCTCAACGAGAGCTAAACAGATTATTTTTTTAGATTTAGATTATGCAACATGTAATTGCGTTCGGAGTAGCCTGTGTTATTTCAAAGCGACTTCATTGGTCAATTTATACGATTTTCTGTCATAAAACGGTCGTTAAAATGCGTGTTAGCTGTCTGTTGATTGTATAAGCATGAGGTTGATAACGGACGGTGGATAATGGGTGTGGTGGGGTGGGGTGGGGTGTGGTGCGGGCAGGGCTTTTCCTTTTTTGCTATTCTTATGGCGATTGATCTAGTTTAGTTCTGTAATCTTAGAAATGCCAGGTAAAAGAAGACCATCTACGTATTCGACACGCTCTTTCGACAAAAGTTTTTTTGTTGTTCAATATCAAAGCTGAAAATTTCCACCATGGGTTTGATATAGTTAGCACCTTTTATATTCGTTAAAGTGGCATGAGCTGTCAAAATGTTGATATTTTGACGTTAAAACCGAATGTTGAAATTATTGGCTAATTTTCTCAAGACGTATAATTCAGAAGCTTTGTAGTATTTCTATAGTCTCGACAATGTACTGTTGTTTTGAATGTATTGTTTTGAACTAACTTTGGCTTAGAATGAATGAATGGTCGTCCCGGTTATTTAGATTTTGTCTACTTTTCGAACACGTTTTCGGTCGGTCGGTCGATCAATTGATTGATTACGCCGCACTCAAGATTATTTCACTTATATGGCGGCGTTGCCAGGTTCACTGGGAGAGAAAACCGGGCTCATTTGCTCAGAGGAAACACCCGACCTTCGGCGAGTACCTGGCAACTCTTCCACATACGGCGACCGAGGAGATGGCAAAAATCTCCGTCATTGTCCGGTCAGCGTTAGAACTGGCCTTAATGCTGCGAGATCGATGTACAATCAAGCGTCGTAACCCATAACCAACTGGTAGGATGACAACCGATTCCTTCGGGCCTTTTGGTATGCTGTTGGGGGCCGAGTTGCAGTTTGGAGGCTTCCTGGTACAGTTACAGCAATAAACATTATGCCAAATGTACCGTGTGGTGGTTAATCCGATGTCATATGGGGATGTTTTTTTTTGAGTGCAAGCTGGATTTGGTAGCTTTACAAGGCAATCCGACGGGGCTCACTACACCCTGGAAAAGCGGGATCCAGATTGCTTTGCACATTTTGACAATCCCGCATAAGCCACAATATAGAACCATGTATTGGGTTAGCAAGCTGCAATCATCATCAGGGAAATTACTGAATTAGTAAATTAACCGACACTGATTGACCCGGAAAAAATTCCGGGCCAGGGTGAGAATCGAACTCACGACTTAGGGTTACCGTCCCACCGCTCTACCTACTGATACCAACAGACAGTTGGTATCAGCTGATTCTCACCCTGGCCCGGAATTTTTTCCGGGTCAATCAGTGTCGGTTAATTTACTAATTCTGCATTGGGTTACAATTCTTTTTTTAGTTTTTACTGTGTTTTTTGCTTTAATGTGTTAAGAAGAAAAAATATTTTGGCCCCGCCCTAGTGTAACCTTAAGCCCTTAACCCAAAAAATAACTACAGTTGATATTCCATGAAAAATATCGATGTAGCTTCGCGAGCACGTTTAAAGCTCAAGTACATTTGCACTAACATATCATTTTTGCACAACAGATTTATGGTCGTGTCATGCGGCTAAAGCACGCGCCATTCTTATCCCAGTTACATAATACACCGGAGATCTTTTGAGGTTTTGTCTACGGGAGCCCAAACGTCATAAAACTACACAAAATGTTAAATGAAGTTAAAGGTGTTAAGGAACAATTTAAAATAACTAATCTGCTAATTAACAGATACAGATCTAATTGTGTTTTGTAGATATTACAAGGTGCCACCGCTCAACCCTCGGATGTGTTTGTAAGTTCAGGGGTCGATACGAGTCAATGCTTTTGGAGTTGAGCTCTTACAGGATGCAATTAATCAATTATAAACTTGAATTTAAAGAAGTTTGCTTTTTACGGATATCGATAGGATCGTAAACATTTATTATTCGATTTAAAAACTCCGTAGTGGCGTCGGTGGTTCGTTTGCCCGGGCAATAAGGAGGACGGACACGAACCCTCCATCCACGGGTCGCGGCTGGAACCCCACTCAATCCAAAGAAAAATATTAAACAAGGTGGTGTGAGTATGTGTTTGACTCAAGTGAGGAAGTGTTACCAGCTATAATTGTAAAGAGGTGGGGGGGTGAGGGGGATCACCTGACAATGAGTCCAATTTCCTCACTTACTAAGCTTGGCAATGCCGCAAGAAGAGCTCAAATTTTAATACAGTCAAAACACAATAAATCAACACATAGAGTTTTTAAATATCTGTAGTTCTAAAAAACATTTGGCCCAAAACTAGAAAAGTGTCCATCGCCAACATAACGTTGATAATGGGGATGCGTTTATGACGTCACGTCAAGACTAGCTACATTTGTGATAATAGTGACAATTGAGTCTATCATTGCTGTGATCGGTGATGACAAAAATGATGCTATAGTGATGGCGCCGATAATAATGCCTACTATTATGTGGACAATGGTGATGACCTAGCATCGACCCTGTGAGTTATAATCAAGACGGGGGCCCCCGTAGCTCAGTAGGTAGAGCGTTGGACGCTCAATCCCAACAGCCTTCGACCAATGAGTCGCGGGTTCGAATCCCACTCAGTCCAAAAAAATTCAACGAATGTAAACCAATGGGGAGCGGGAGTATCGTGATGATTCCACAAAGTTCCTGTCACCGGAGCTGCTGTTGCGCATGTGGGCAGCCATTTTTGTTCGAATGTGACGCTTATATCTGACCCTATAGAACAAAAAACGCCAATCGAACTGACGTCATCTGTCACCGGATATCGCGAAATCTCACTGTACACTCCCAGGCCCTATAGACGTAAAGCAAGATCATAGTACAGTTACAAGGAATTGTTGAAATTTGCATAGGTCTATTGGAAACAAAGATGACAGACAATTGAATAAAAGTGTAAATAACTAGTGTAATAGAACGTAAAATATGATCTACTTACCAAATTGTTGATTATATACCTTGTTCATGTTGTAGTCTATTTCTGCTTTATTGGACATCTCTAATTGTCTTAATAAAGTGATCAGCACTCTATAAAAACATGTAAATAGTCATTGTTGTTAAAAAAGGAGTAAGGCGCACCTAGAGTAGTGCCTCAGTGAGACTTTGTGCTCAACGCCCCTAAAGTGGTAGATGTATTCTGAAATCGTTACGCCTCTTACATGTTTCAATCGCCCAAATAAAATGTATTGAAGCTTTGAAATGAAATGCTCGGAATTTTTTTTATCTGTGTTGCGTTTTAATTGGTCAGATGTCCTTAACCTTGCCTGCTTTTGGAGAACTTTTTTGTTGAATATTTAATTTATGAAAACGCGACTTGAATTGATGTTAACACTTCGGGACAGCTGACAGAATAAAAACGACTTTTTATAAACAAAAGACATACATGACTCACACCCAAGCCTAATTAAATAACTAATTAAAGTGCGAAATGAAAAGCAGATATGCAAGAATGTTCTAGACTTATGGAAGACATGTCTTAAGGTGAGAAGAACTGCCTAATCGGGGTTAGCGATTGGAAAGCAATTAACAAGAACGTCGACATTTGCCCGGAGGGTAATCAAGAGATAGTCAGATATACTTTTTCGAGGGTTTGTGTAATCTCAGCTATTTAGAATTCCCCACACCCAAACGCCCTGGTACAAATATTCGGGAAGCAACTCAGTTGTTAAACTGGATCATCTTAGAGCTTGGTGTTCATTTGGTACGGTTGGTGTTCAGGAAGTCCCAGGTCAGTATCACATCCGCTTACGGTTTCATATATTTTGGTAAAAACGACGGCTTCAACGAAAACAATAACATCAATTCAACACGAAATCATATTAATATGCCTCATAATGATAATCTAAAAAAAAAAACAACAAAAAAAAACGTAAAAGTAAAAGTTCCTTAACTTTTAAAAATCAGCTACTTTTTTCTGAAATATATGTATCAAATTTATTGTAATTTGTTTAAAGGCAAATGTTTTTATTGGCATTATATTTTTATATCTAACAAGTTAAGATAAAATAGATCTAAATCAATATACTGCAATTATGTGTGACTAACTCCTTTTTTTTTCCTAATTTCAACTTTAATCCTCACTGAACTCAAGACTAATGCTTTTATTTTTATTTTTTTAAAGAAAATTTAAGTGCTTTAAAACCAGGATACATAAACTGATTTTATTTTAGATTCTGGCGCAATAAATTTGACAGTTAGGCCCCATGATATTGCAACTCTAAGCATATAGCAAGACATTCTGTGATTCTTAATCCGACTTATGGTGTGTTTAACCAGTTAACCAAAATGACAACAAAAGAAAATTCACAAAAAACTAAAATGATGAGAATACTAATAAGAAAAAATGCTCTACTCGCAACTAGGGTCCTCCGTGGCTCAGTAGGTAAAGCGTTGGACGCACAATCCGAATAGCCTTCCACCAATTGGTCGCGGGTTCAAATCCCACTAAGTCCGAAAAATATTGGATGATTTTCTGACTGGGTTTTCACTCGAACATCCTATGTGGGATGGTTGCCAGTTACCACCGGAAGGTCTTTGGTTTCCTCCTTCTTAAAAGACAGCTCCATGATACTCTTTTCAGTTAGCCATTTTGAAAACGGCTTACTCATATTTCAGTTTTTATTTGAGACAGTTTGCCATTTGGAAAAACGCCTTAATCATATTTCATCTTTCATTTGGAACATTAAATATCAATTGTCTATTTCTTCAAACCCTTAATTATATTTCTGTCTCCGTTTGAAGCATTAGATATCAGTTGGCCGAAACGCCTTTATCATATTTCAGTTTCCATTTGAAGCATTAGATATCATTTGGACATAACGCCTTAATCATATTTCACTTTATATTTGAAGCATTAGATATCAGTTGGCCATAACGCCTTAATCATATTTCAGTTTCTATTTGAATCATTATATATCATTTTGCAATAACGCCTTAATCCTATTTCAGTTTTCATTTGAAGCATTAGATATCAGTTGGCAATAACGTCTTAATCATTTTTCAGTTTCCGTTTGAAGCATTAGATATCAGTTGGCCATAACGTCTTAATCATATTTCAGTTTCCGTTTGAAGCATTATATATCAGTTGGCCATAACGTCTTAATCATATTTCAGTTTCCGTTTGAAGCATTATAGATCAGTTGGCCATAACGTCTTAATCATATTTCTGTCTTCGTTTGAAGCATTAGATATCATTTCGCCGTGACGCCTTAATCATATTTCAGTTTCTATTTGAAACATTAGATATCATTTCGCCATAACGCCTTCATCATATTTCAGTTTCCGTTTGAAGCATTAGATATCATTTCGCCATAACACCTTAATTATTTTTCTGTCTCAGTTTGAAGCATTAAATATCTGTTGGCCATAACGCCTTAATCATATTTCAGTTTCTATTTGAAGCATTAGATATCATTTGGCCCTAACGTCTTATTTCAGTTTCCGTTTGAAGCATTAGATATCAGTTGACCATAACGCATTAATCATATTTCAGTTTATATTTGAAGCATTAGATATAATTTGGCCCTAACGTCTTAATCATATTTCAGTTTCTATTTGAAGCATTATATATCATTTGGACATAACGCCTTAATCATATTTCACTTTCCATTTGAAGCATTAGATATCAGTTGGCTACAATATTAGATATCAGTTTGCCATTTTAATTAGGTATTGGTTGGTGGAACACATATTTTATCTTTTGGTTTTCTTTTTTCTTTAAGTAAAAAAAGTAGAATAAGTCCGTTATTCGAGACATTAAATTGTAGGATTGTGATTTTAAATTACTTGCGCCGAATAATCAAACATGTATTCATTACTTTGTTATTTGTTTAAAACCTCCAATAGTTGTTTGTGGTTGATTCTTTAGTTTTAAACGGTAAATTATGTCAGATAAGTTCAGCTTTCTTTCACCTCGTAAGCCAGTGTTCTGTGGGAGATCGCTGGATATAAATGCATGTCCTGCCTTGGAACAATTACAGATTTTATAAAGTGTCACATTTTACTGTCGCAGATATGACTTTCCTTCATCATTTAATGTTGAATTTATTACGATTTCCGAATTCCTTTGCAACCGATATGTTATCTAAGATCTTTAGCCAGAAGGGTTTTTTTAACAAAGGCTCCAGGGTGGACCGAGGAAGGCTTACAGCCTAACCGATCCTTTCGTCGTATTCTGTCTTTTGTGTATTTTTATCATAATTACATAATGTAGAAATAAACTAAAGAAGATCGACTCAGGTTTATAAATATTAGTAACGCTTTCACAACTCACTAGAGTAGGTCTCGGCTTTGTTGGGCCTTACATTCACCCCAGACCTTCCGTCTGACAATAAGCAAATGTACCACGGAATTCCCATTTAATTGTTAATTGTACATTTTCGATCTACCATTTTTCAACCAATGTCAATCCTGTATTTTATATTAAGCCGTAGTATTATGCAGTAGGTCATTTTAAAGTGCCATGAGCTGCGAAATATAAGAACAATTTCGTTGAAACAGTATGAGCTAATTGGTCATTTTTATCAAAAAGTTCCAAACAAGAGCTTTTCATTGATACCAATCTTAAAGTTCTACGTTATGGTAGTTTTGTAAGCAACAAAACCCCTAAGATGAACTCATACATCCCGGCTATTTAAATTTTGTTCGTTACGGGGTGCTGAATCTACCAATATTTTTATTTCGACGTCAAGCCTTTATTTTTTCCAGGTAAAGCATTCAATCACTGAGAATTTGTTTAAAAAATCTGAATTCTGTCAGATCATGCCACTTTAAGAGATATGCTGCAAGTTCATGGTTATTTATCGTGGCAAAAAATATGAGTATGTTGCAACGGCAACACATACCACTTTTCTATGTCCATATATCTGCAGTCCGTAGAAAGACCAAGGGGACAATCGGAGCAGCTCAACGGATCGCTTGTCGTTTCAACTTCACGGAAGTCCTCTAGTGCGCTGCAACCAATTACGTTCATTTGTCGTAAACGCGGTGTAACAGCCATTCGGTAAAGCAAAAGTGCGCTTATGGACGCTTATGTACATTTGAGTACATATAATACGCACGTCGAGGAAATAAGGTATTGTCATTAAAAACTACTCGAGGCGATAGGAGAGCAAACTCAAACTCAAAATTCATTTAGGTCTTATAGGTCACCCAATGGAAATTGATCTCGGTTATGCTAGAACTACTGTAGGAGAGGGCTTACTTAGCGATAGTTTTGTGTCTGGGTTATTTGAATATTGGATTGAAACTAAAATGCAGATCTACTGTAAATAATTTAAGTTTACAATCAATGCCTGATTAAAGATTTTTGTTGGTGTTTTTCTTTCTTTTTTTTAACCAATTTTGGTGCAGTTGTATTTGGACTAGATATTTAAAATATAAAATAGAGAATGGATTTAAAATGTTCACCACTTTTTCTGAAAATCAGGCTGTTGGAGACAAGGGCTAGGGTTGAGTACGTATAAGAGTCTGAATTTAGGGTGTAAAATACTTGCTTATGTCTCAATGGTGGTTCATTTATGTTATTGAGACTTTGGAATAGCATTTCACACCTTTGATATATTATATATGTTGGATTATTTCAAACTCATAAGCTCTTGATACCCCCCCCCCCCCCTTCCCAACTCCCTCCGTTTCCCGTGCGAGTCTGAATTGACGTTTTCTTTACAAAGGCAAACTGACATGAAACTGAATACTGTAACCTATGGCGATGAGACTCCTGCTTACTGGTCTGATTTTCAGTAACCTTTGATAACATTCCCAATTCTGGAGTAGAGTACAAAACATCACTACTTCGTTGAAATTTTGGCTCTAAACGATTTGTTCGTCACGTTTTCCAGAGTCCGCCATGTTGTTTACATTAACATCTTCTAGTATATTTTTTCTATATTCTGTCTCGATTGCCGTGTGTGGAAAAGCTGCCAGGTACTCGAAAATGGTCAGGGGTTTCATCAAGAGAATAAGCTCGACCCCACCCCCGCCCCCCCTCCCCACTAAACCTGGTAACGCCGCCACTAAAATGAAATATTCTTGTGTGCAGCGTGAAAGACAATCAATCAATCCATCTATTTTTTTTCTCAATTGCTGCACTCAAAAAAAGTAGAACTATTTCATTGCATTTAATCCTTTTTAAATGTTTTAATATATCCACTCCTTTATCATCTCATATTACAACCTCGATGCCCTTGATTAAATAGTTATTGTCGAGACGCATTCTACTTGCTCTTTTGACAAATACCGATCCCGAACGTCCGAGAAATTGCCAGATTTATTGAGGCGGAAACTGGGTTCTTTGGCCGGAGAAAACCCCCGCAGAACCATGGTACTGGCTCTCATCCCACGATGATGAAATCTTAGTACCGGTATAACCAGATTTAAGACCAAAAACTATCACACAATAAACTGCTTCATAACAAATTGCAATGATATTTTTATCGCTCCATGTGTTCTGAAATACATCTGTTTTGCTTTCGCTGTTCCAGGTTAAACTACAACGATGAATCTAGCAATTGTCTTTACCTTGGCTCTCCTAGCTTTGGTTGCCGCCCAAAACAATCGCCGTGAGTATAATCTTTACCTATTTATGTTGCATTCGCAAACTTACATGTACATTACAATTCCAGGGCCACTAGCCTACCTCTATGCATTAAAGGTGTATTACAAAATGGTGTTTGCTTATTTAAAAGCTGAAATGCATTTCGTTTGGTGGAATCAGCGAAAAAATGGAATTTGATTCATAAATCAAACTTGTTCTGGAAAAAGGGGTTTGAAAAAAGGCCCCCATACGAAGCAAAACCATTCAATGACTGGTTGTTGATTGACATCATGCTTTAGTTTATTTGATTGTAATATGGCGGCGTTACCAATTTTATTGGAGAAAGAAACCGAAATCTCGATTAAATTTGATTTTTAGATTTTTGGTAAACACCTACATCACCCCTTAAACAAAATGTTAGAAGTGTACTTATCTGGCCTATGGTCTGTACGGAAAGACAACAAATACAAATGATTGGGATGCATGCTAAATTCAGTTTTGTTGAGTTTTTCTTTATTTATTAATTAATACGTATTGAGATATTTTAGTATTAGCAATACAAATACAAAGGAGCGGGTAAAATACATCGACGTTATTGGCTAAATAGTTCCTGTTATCTCACGTACCTTGAATATTGATGTGTACGTTAGAGCTCCCTCTATTAACTTAAGGGCCAGAGCGAGTAATGAACAACACGTCGATGAAAGTCAACAATTTCCTCATTGTGATAAACTTCAGAAACAGTCAGAATTTGCACATAGGCGACAAGCCACTCGCCATTTGACAAAATCCCTATTTTAAACAAAATAATATTTATGCCCGTGTGGACTAGTGTTGCCAATAAGCCTCTTTCGAGTTTAGCTAAAACCCCGCGAGATCACGCGAGAAATGAGTTTAGGGGTATAACTTTCACTGACTAGCCGTTCATTTAACATTAGATCGGCGGTTATCGTGTGGTTTTGTCTTTGATTCTTTATTTCTAAATAATTTCTTTAATCCAGATTTTTTTTGTGAAACACACCAGAAGCTATCAGTGGCGTTTTTGCCAGTTGGCTGTCAATACAAATATTTATATCGCGTGGATACGCTTCGAAGTTGTCAAAAAACCAACGGTAAAAACACAACTACGACGTGTTATTTTTGTGTTAGAAGTAATATTATATTTTTGTCCGTCAAAAAGAAGTATCTAATGGCTTTGTATATATCTTGATATGTCTCACAAAAAGACTTTTGTAAAAAGTATAGATTGTAAGCTGGGAATCACAGATAAAACAACAGGGTTACAGCCGATCTCCATAAGCCCTAATGTTAATCAGACAGCCCGTCGGTGAAAGTTATACCCCTAAACACGGGTCTCGCGTGATCTCGTGGGCCAAACCCGAAAGGGGCTTATTGGAATGTTCTCCGGAATAACACATTTCACAGTTTTGCAACCAAGCTTATTGAAGCTTTAATGTTGCTGATTTTAGCCGAAGTATCCTATTTATTGAATGCATTAATGTGAGCTTCTAAATGTAATATTTTGGTCACAATGGAAAAAGAACACGTACCACATTGGCGAGGGAGCGTGTTAAGAATTTAGGCAACAGAGAAAAATAAAGTAGGTCACATTTCGGCCTTAATCTCCAGATTAGCCGACGGGCAACATCGCCCTATCAATAGGTTAATCAAGATATACTCAAAGTGCAATATTGTGAGATAAGGACTTTTATAGTTATCTTTTAATTAATTTCAGAATGTCCATACCCGGCGGATGTTATCATCCTTGTGGATACCTCCGATACAAATATCCCCCGAGACGACCGCCTGGGGGCAATGAAAAGGGGGATGCAAGATATAGTGGACATCTACGATATAGGAACCCGGCCTGAGCAATCCCGTATCGCTATTTGCGTATACGGGGACGATTCTCAACTTATCCTGGCGCTTGACGATGACGCCCGACAGAATCCCAGAAGCGTTAAAGACGCCATCGGCAACAGTGTTGACACGGGCTTCGAGCCACGAAGTGGTTTCAACTTGGTGAATTTGGGAGTAGATTGTGGACTTAATGCTGCCCGAGCTTCTAGACCCGGGCGCCAAAAGCTGATGGTGATGCTGGTGGTAGCTAACCCTCTCAGAAACGTTGCTTTGATGGAAGCGAGTGTAGAACGAGCCAAAGAATCTCTCTTTGTCTCTACAGTAGCCGTGGGAGAAAGATTCCTGGATTTGCCAATGGTCCGGCAATACGCATCAAGTGATTCGGCCTTCATCCGACTGACAAATTTCGCTGATCTTGAGCCAGATTCATCCAGATTTTCCCCACGAATGTTCTCCGCTTTCTGTCCTGGTAAAATCACATTTATTCTCTTCAATGTGAACCAAATGAAGCTATGCCATGTTCACCACATATATAAGGCTGATTGATTACTGAATTGGTCCTCCATTTTTTATTGATTGATTGACTGGCAATTTGGAGTTAATTATTCAATTAGCCCTTAAATATATCAATAAAATAGCAACCAAAATAATTCTGACAGTCAGTTGTTCTTCAATAAATCATTAAGAACTGTTTGAAACTCTTTAAACGTGGGTTCCATATTATTTAGAAATGATTAAGGCATTACCACGAAGTTAGTTGTTTGTAAACAACACGAGCTTTCGACACCTATATTTACACACTGTTTTATCGTGTTGTTCACTTCGTGGTGATGCCTTTATCAGTTTTCATTAATAAATCAATAATTCAACCAGTCAACAAAATGACCAATATGTTAATCAATCATACAGTTTTTCAAATAATTGATCAATCAACCATTAGATCAATAAATCTACAAGCGGCCACTCAAACATTGAACCAATCAGTTTTTCGTTGTAAATGTTTCCACCCTTGGAATCTATGCTAATTTTAAGTGTTCCCATTTTACATCCACCAGTCGATCTTACTACAACAACCACCACTACGACGACAACCACCACCACAACCATCCCGACGACAACGCCCGAGGGAGGTCCCTGTGACAATTGTAAGATGGTCAACGGAATTGGTTATGCTCCAACAGACGATTGTTTCTCTTTCTTCCAATGTATCCGTAATGAAGAGGGACGCTGGGTGGTGTTCCGACGAGATGTGGCCATTGGGGCTTACTGGAACAACAACCGAATCACTGGGGATATGCCCATGAGAGCAGCCTGCCCACAAGGTTTGTAACTAGATTAGTGCATCGATTAACAAATCCTTGTCTCTTGATAGACCAATGTCAGTTTGTCGGGCGTGTGTCTTCAACTGTTAAAGTCGCAATACTCTTCCTCTTCATTCATCCACTAATTATATGGTTTTTTCATACGTGAAAGTCGCGCTATTTCTGATGATTGAATGCCAGTTTACTATTCCCGACTACTCGCTTTACTGAGGGATATCCTTAACAGTTTAAAAAATCACTCAGTGGACATGTCTTCGGTTGCAGCATACGATCGATGCTGTAGATTAGAGCCGAAATCAGATTCTTCATTAGCTCGATTCAAAACAGGCAATTTCAAATTGCGCGAAGCAATCATTTTGAAGTTTGTATGAGAAGGTGGGATTCACCCCAAACGGCATTTATGGATATTTATTTACCACACGTTTTTATGCTATCACAAGTAACATTGTGTTACCGATGTTACTGCCAATGCTAAAAATTAATTAAATATCTTAACGTATAACAGGAATTCAAGGTAGTGAATGATCTGAACAAGACCTCGGTTTCTGATTCTGTACCATTTGGGTCTAAGATTATTTATTATACTACGAAAGTTTCAATTACAAAAATTACAATTTACAGATCCTTGTATCGGACAGACGAACGGAACAGTTCTTGGAGGATATAACAACTGCCGTGCCCGAATCATTTGTATGGGAGGTGCCTCTATGTTTATTGATTGTTGCCCCGAAGGTCAAGGTTTGGTTGGTGGACAGTGTGTAAACGATGCCACTTGTAACGATCCATGTGAGCCTGTACAAACTACACCAGGAAGTAAGCCATTTTGTTCTCTTGTTAGACGCATGCAATCTGTTTATATCATTTCACATATTTATTAACACTAAAACAAACGGGCATATTGAAAATCTATAACATATAGATAGCTTCACAAATGCGCCACAGTTTACTGATCACATTCATATGAATTCGTCCATTCTTGTCCCAAGAAAGAACCTAAGATTTGAGTATCTTCCTGTAGCACCCTCTCCCATCCCGATTCCTCGGGCCGTTTCAAGAAGCCGCCGCAAAGTATGGCGAATCGCAGTTGCCAAGACTCCGTATCTCTTCACTATGGTATCCAATGGTAACCAGGCTTCGTTTGATATGCGACTGCTTTGTGAATCGAACCCCTGCTCTGCAAAAACTAAGTCAACATATCCTGATGCGTTGACTTAACACTAACAAATAAGTAGGCATATTTACATATCTTCTCCGTCGTAATTTGTTTGAGTGGCATTTAGAAGCTGAAGAATACAATAAATCCATATAGCCTCCATTGTTGTATTCTACTCCATCGTAATTAAAACCTTCGATTCAACCATATTCCAAAAGTTATAAAGTGGTTTGATTCTTAAATAAGCGATCTTCCATGTATCGTTTGTCGAGTTTCGTAAAGTGAGGCAATACACAGGAACCAACTAAAGGCATGATAGCAGTTGAAAGGTTTCAAATTTAAAACGATACACAAAGAGCATTTACACTTTTCTGTAGACAAACGATATATCGATTCATGCAATAAAAAAAACGTTCCACACATATCAATTTTCATATGAAATAAAACTCGTATATTTGTCTAATGTGTTTAACAACGTTTAACGTTTACGCCTGGCTGTCTACTTATCTAACAGCAACTATATCTAATGGGACAGAAAATGTTTTTTCTATTGCTGGCCATATTCCGAAGTCCGATGACACAAACCCTAATCGCCCCCTTCCTTAGACTTATCTCCCGTGCTCTGGCTTTGTTGTCCACTTTCTATATAAGGAAGTCTTTCTCGTAGGTATCTGCATTTAAAGTGGCATGAGCTGCCAAAATACTGATATTTTGGCGTTAAAACAGAATGTTAAAATTATTGACTATTTTTCTCAAGACGTATAATTCAGAAGCTTTTTAGTGCTTCTAGTCTCGAAAATGTACGATAAAGTATTGTTTTGAACTAACTTTGACTTAGAATGAATGAATGGTCGTTCCGGTTATTTAAATTTTGTTTACTTTTCGAACACTATTCCGGTACGTATTGGTCACATACTGTATGGAATTTCCTCATTCCAAGTTTTTCGATGGCCTTCAAAGCCTCTTACTGTCGTGACGATCAGAAATTATGAAAAAAGCGCGAATTTTGGCAGCTCATGCCACTTTAACTGTCGATTATATAAAGAACGTTTTTCTTGTGTTCCTTTCCCAGCATGTTACCTATCTGCGGACCCCGATGGAGACGTCTCACGTTTTATGTCGACTGATGGGGAAATGTCTATGCGCATGCCTTGTGCAACGGGAACATTTTACAATCCTGCTATCTGTGGATGTGACCACTTGGACACACCTTTCCAACGAAGTGGTAAATATCCGATTTATGACAACCCCAATTTTTACTACAAAGAGGTAAACATCTGATTGATGAAAAAAAAACATTTTTCCAACAAAGAGGTAAAAATCTGATTTATGACAGGCCCCAATTTTTCCAACAAAGAGGTAAATATCTGATTTAGGACAAGCCCCAATTTTTACTACAAAGAGGTAAATATCTAATTGATGACATGCCCCAATTTTTACAACAAAGAGGTAAACATCTAATTTATGACAAGCCCCAATTTTTCCAACAAAGGGGTAAATATCTGATTGATGACAAGCCCTAATTTTTCAAATAAAGATGTAAATATCTAATTAATGACAAGCCCCAATTTTTTCAATAAAGAGGTAAACATCTGATTTATGGCAAGCCCCAATTTTTCAAACAAAGAGGTAAATATCTGATTTATGACAAGCCCCAATTTTTCAAACAAAAACGTAACTATCTGATTTATGACAAGCCCAAATTTTTCCAACAAAGAGGTAAATATCTGATTTATGACAAGCCCCAATTTTTCCAACAAAGAGGTAAATATCTGATTTATGACAAGTCCTAATTTTTCAAATAAAGAGGTAAATATCTGATTTATGATAAGCCCCAACCTTTCCAACCCGGAAATAAATATCTTCTTTATAACAACATCAGATGTTTATTGTCGAAAGTAAGAACACATTGAGACTGGGCTTTTCTATGTATGTGTGCAATTTGTGGACAGGCAATGTCATTTCCTTATGTACAGCAAGATTAGTATAAAGGTACCAAATGAACAATGGATCAAAGGGCTACATGGGAACTTGAAATAGTATAAAAATGTCGAATTTTTCATCTTTATTTTGTCTTGCAGTTTGTCGAGAGACTCCTGAAGTAAGATTGGAATTCGGTCCAAATGGTCAGGTTGTCGACATCAGCAGAAACCGCTATTACATAACAACAGAGAACTTCGTCACTGAGGAGACTTCGCCAGGATCCGGAGTATACGCTGGTCGATTTAACGGTGATTCTATCGTGAGAATACAGAACGCAAACTCCGACATTCACAGGCAGTTGACAATGAGGGTCGTGTACTCGACCTCCGTTAACGTTCAAAACGCTGCTGTAGTGGCAGATAATGAATGTCTGGGTTCCCAGAGAGCTGTATCAGTCATTGACGATAGCAATGTGGCTAGAGGATTCATCAGAACAGCGGCCAACCAAGACATCACTGTTGACACGGTTACCACGACGGTAAGAATATGGCTCTGAAAATAACACTGGTCAAATTTACTAAAGGGACGCTACTCTGAACATTTTGGATATCTAACCTCACTATTCATCATAAAGGCCTGGAGTGTTGTCCCCTGAAAATAATGTATTCTTCTTCCCAATGTTAAGCTGGCATCGATACTCAATTGTGGACATGTTTTGATTCACCACAGCACCCTAATATTGGGCACAATTTAACAACATCATCCAGGTAGCGATCTTAAACGAATGTCAAACTCAGCTGATGGGGGGTCACATAGTCCGCCTGTTGTAAACAGACTAAAGCACACCCATCTTTCAGATCTCCATCAACCAAAATTGGCCTCATTCGGCTTCCAAAAATAGGGTTTAGACAGAAACTCAACTGCTTTCATTTCATAAAAATACAAATGAAACACAAAAATAAAATTCAGGAGGGCAACGAAAAATAATAAAAACGGACTAAACAATTTGTCTTTCCCGACCAAAAAACGCAGATAAGGTAATTGTGACCCAAATTCGGTTAGATAAATATCCATTAAAGGAGGGGAAATCTCTAGAAATACATAGGGATTATCGTCGATAACAACCTTCAAAGTACTTAAAACATTTCACGTCAATTACCTCCAGTGACCCTCAAGCTAATAAAAACAGACAGAAGTATGTCCTTTCAGTGGCTTATCTGTGTAGCCATTTTTCCGTTTTAGGATGACGTGATGTTGGTATAGCTATTTTTAGATCAATTTTACCTCTCTCTAATGTACAAGGGTAGATTTAGGTCCAAAAAAAAACATGGCGACAAACTTGAAGTGGCAAGATGGCAGCAGGTCACAGTTTCATTTTCCTTCATTTCCCATTTGCGGTAATGTTAATGTCTGCTCTCACAGCACCTTCCCTAACTTTCGTTGAACCAAATCCTTCGGTGGGGGCCTTGAACAGTCCTTTGGCAGTATTTTAAGCACAATTTTTTCATAGGTTGAAGGTAGAAATTTTGAGATACGAGTAGAATCAGCTGATAGGGGTCTCTTTGCACATATTCCGCCGCATGTAAATAGACCAAAGCACCCCCCAACTACCAGATCTCCACCACCTGAACTGGTCCCATTCCACTTCTAAAATCATTTCCAGACAGTAACTCAACCCCTGTCCTTTCATAAAAACTACAAAAATGCCCAGAAAAAAAATGCAGGGGGCCAGGAAAAAATAATAAAAAAAACACACAAAAATAGCTGGAACTTTTTTCGTCCCTAGGAATTTCCGGAAGTGACAAACTGTGACCTGTATCCTAACAGAGGCACAAATTTCCTTCAATCTACTTCTAAATCTAACACATTGAGCTTAAAGGTATTTGGAATGATCTCTCAAGAGGAAAACTAAATGCAATGAAAACTAAGCCTTCTGTAGCCCTCCCATTTACACCACCCCCCATTAGAACATAGCAAGGACAATGACCGGTGAGCTAAAAAAGCTTAAAATTGTCATATCTCAGCTCTGGGAAAACATATTTGAACTCTGTAAACTAGTGTGACTTCTACTAAGAGTGTTCTACCATAAAATACTAACTTTATGAGGACACATATCTTTCTGTGGCTTCCTCAACTAAAATATACTGTGCATTTGTTACATTTTAAGATTTGTTGGATTACAAAATGGATAAATTCTACTCAAAGTCAGTCATACTGTGGCCAAATTTAAACAGCTTGAAAAAACAAGTGTTATTCTTGTATCCCAGGTTGATTTTAGGCTCAAAATTGTACTGGAAAGCTTAAAACCAGAGGAAGAAGTCACCTGCCACACGGCTTATTGTTGGGATCCCCCAACACAAAACTCTGTTCAAAACTGCCCACAAGTACCCTGGAACATAAACTTAATTATTAGCCTAGCCCAGAGAATAAAACTGCACCCCAAAAAGTCAAACAAGGGTCTAAAAGGATATTTCTGGGAAAATATGATTAGATTTAAGAAAAAATATGCAAAAAAAAGGGGGGTGGGGTAAATGTTAGGTTGGTTTATTTTTTAAAACAATTGATTCCAGCATTCTTGCAAGTGAAAATTGTGTAAGACACATGCAGGTACTGAATAAAATCAGGAAAGCCCAGGTCATTATATTCTGGGCGGTTTTATGCCAACTTTGAGTGCCATTAGGCATGCTATTTGAGGCGAATTTCTAATGTAATGAAGCAGTGAAGCCATGCCAATGGTAAAATTACCTCTGGAAAATGTAGAAAGACTCTCATTTCCATTCCTTTGATGTGTGAATCAGGAAAATATGCTCACAGGTGGATAAACAATTCCATTCATCTTATACAGGACCTGAAATTACCTGAAAGAGTACACAAAATATTCAGTTTGACATAAAACAACACTGAAAAAGTTGGTTTTTTTACAAGAAAAGGCATTTTGTAAGACTAAAAAGGAGATTATTATGTTTCTCACATGTTGACCATCAAATCAATGTAAGAACTATAGGTTTTTGTCAGAAAGCCAAATAAAATTTAATATGTACACAAAATCAAGTAATGCCCAAATTCTTTTCAATTTTTGGGGGGTAGGGTAGTGTTCTGTGTGTTTTGGCAAGGGTAATGAGAAAAGCAACCAGATTGTGTGGCATATCATTGCAGAAATAGGTGAACTACCATATTGAAAAGTATCATTTACTTACAGGAGAAATTCAACTCATAATCATGTACATTACTTTGCCCCCCAAAACTATCAAGAAATCAATTTTGTGCAAATATTTTGCTAGAAAAGACATGAAAGATACATTTTCAGCACATCTAGACAGTACTATAGGTCTTATAATGTGTTTCTGACAAGTTTTAAGTCACAAACACAGTGTTGTTGTTGTACAGTGATCTATTTCACAAAATATGTCTTCAACCCATACAGGCAGCAGGTCACAGTTTCATTTTCCTTCATTTCCCATTTGCGGTAATGTTAATGTCTGCTCTCACAGCACCTTCCCTAACTTTCGTTGAACCAAATCCTTCGGTGGGGGCCTTGAACAGTCCTTTGGCAGTATTTTAAGCACAATTTTTTCATAGGTTGAAGGTAGAAATTTTGAGATACGAGTAGAATCAGCTGATAGGGGTCTCTTTGCACATATTCCGCCGCATGTAAATAGACCAAAGCACCCCCCAACTACCAGATCTCCACCACCTGAACTGGTCCCATTCCACTTCTAAAATCATTTCCAGACAGTAACTCAACCCCTGTCCTTTCATAAAAACTACAAAAATGCCCAGAAAAAAAATGCAGGGGGCCAGGAAAAAATAATAAAAAAAACACACAAAAATAGCTGTATCCAGATTGTCTCCGAAAATATAGGTCAGTATGCAACCGCGCGCCATTACTTAGCCAGCCATTGGCTAAATTGCATCACATGACTACTCTATAACGCACTTAAATAACAATAATTGGATAAAACTAATGAAAAAATGGTGGCGGCCTTGTGAATGGCCTATGGAGCTTATTCTCTATTGTAACGCCACCTTCAAATTTAAATTTTTCACTTACGAGGGGATAAAACATACATTGGACAGTTGTTTTGGACTAAATGAACTCTACTCTTTCCATTTAAACTAGTCTAAAGCTTAGATTTTCTTTCCCTTTAAACTCACGTGAAAATTGTCACGTGCTTAGATTATTACTTTTCAAATTTAAATACTCCAAAACAATATGCTGGTTATAAACATCAACAGTGGTGATGTCAAACACGACTTTTGGCGGACTTGGGTTATTTTATAATGTGCGCCCTTTCAAGGGGTTTATTAAAACATCGATCAAAGGGAAACTACTGAAAAAAAATCCAGAAATTTTAGGAGAGGTTACTGTTAATGAGAATGCTTTGTAATACACTGACCTGTTTTATTTTCGAAGTTCCCATATTAGCCAAACAGATAAGCGCAAATGATGGATTTTAAACAATTCATTATGCTGTTGTTGTAATGATGTTGTTTTCATTATGTGTTGCAGGGAAGGAAAGAAGTTATAATGCAACTCACTGGAGAAGAGTTACTTGTTGTAAACAATGGGCGTGTGGCCAGTGCTCCGGCAGGAGGTAACATATTCCATCCCATGGGAGTGAAGTATCACCACAATTTGAACAAACACAAAGTCAATGGGACCACCCCCTCCCCCAGATCGTCCCAATCTTAAAGACATGATGTGTTAAAAAAAACACTGTTTCTAGGATTTAAAGAATGCAGGAAGTCAAATTCATCGTCCCATAATTTATTAACATGTAACGTTCAGGCTTATAGAAGGACAAATATAGAACAATTTCTCAATTTAGACTCTGGACTAAATGTGGTTTGGTTTCTGGTCCATCGCATCTTTCACAATTGGCAATAAGGTACACTAAATCAACTTAATAAATCTACTGTTATCTTGCGTCTGTTCAGGACATGCGTATATG
Source organism: Lepidochitona cinerea (assembly GCA_963971465.1). Lineage (NCBI taxonomy): Eukaryota > Metazoa > Mollusca > Polyplacophora > Chitonida > Tonicellidae > Lepidochitona > Lepidochitona cinerea. The sequence continues at coordinate 28,589,378 of OZ020561.1, forward strand.
CTAGCAGTCTAAGACAGCAAAAGTGATTACGTCATTGTTTCAGGCGATTACAACGCTTATTGTTAATTGGTGCACTTCAATAGGTTGTGAATATTCCCAAAAATGTCTTTCAAATGATATATACGACATTTACCCAGATCCCAAGTAATACGTACTGGAAGACTGAACCGAGCCATCTGGTGATGACGTCACACTTGGGATCTCTAATCTCTCGACACTCCCGTTCGTTATGGCCCGGTCTCACGGTGCGATTTGTCGTACCAACTTGCAGCATGCAATCAAAATGGATGTATTTGATTGGTTGGCAAATCGTGCCGACCAATTAAAAGCGTTTATTTTAATTGCATGATACAAGCCGGTACGACAAATCGCAACGTGTGAACGGGCCTTAAAAGTCACGCACAAATTTACGCTGCCCAAAAACGTGCGTATTTATAGAGTAAGTCTTAAAACAGATTATTGCTATTTAGTATTTGATATTTTTCTGTTTTGTAGAGGCTCTTGTGGACGCTTTTTGCGATGGTGTTAAACTGGGATCCTCGCGAGATCTCAATGGGTTTAACGGACTCATATACGAGGTAATCGATGCAATAAAAACTATGTGTAATTTATACATCTATGGATAGACTTAAAAGTATGTCTAACATTTGCTTATGATTTCTATTCTTGAACAATTCTGCTGGGGACCTTGTCGCTTCGGCTTAGCCATGTTTACTGACCTAGCAAGGAGGCGACAAATATTCCTAATATTATATAACCAATTATTAGATATGTAACATAAAATAATTTCAATGTTTTTCATTGGGTTCTAATATTTTTTTTATTTTTATATTTCAGTTTGAACTGTTCAAATGTGTATCAAACGGACCTCAAGATTTTCAAGAGGGTGCCCCTTAACGTACAAGCCCGTGTTACTCAGTCATTGTGAACAGATTCCCAAGTTACTTTCAACAATAGCCTACTAAATTATACAGGATGTTTAGACCTATGATACCACAAAAACGCTGTTACAGTTTAAATAATTAAATTTGAACAAAGTGAAGAACCAGTTGAGTAAATAACAGGATAGGGTTGTTTATACAAAGGAAGTGATACATAGGAACTGGTTTTGTAAAATAACGTACTATACAGGAGATGTTTTACCAATACAGTTGTAGTTGCTTCTACCAATAACATAGTATGTTAGCGGTATTTTTTTACCAATAAAATTGAAGCTTTCAATCGATTTTACGATAAAGAAAACACGTTTCTTACCAGTCGGAACACACTTCGGCTATCTTCGCTCACTACCGGTCGGCTTTGACACGCCTCTGACAATCTGCGCTTTTTGTCAGTCTGATAACTTCGGGGATTTACGTGCGTGAAATACCCTCTGATAGACTGCAGGTCAAAAAGGTAGCCGTGTAACGTACAATTTCCATATCCTCTTGAAGGCCCATCGAAAGTGTGATAATATAAGGGACGGAAATACTCTGTTTGTTAACTTTCAAGTTCGATAAGTTTTATGATTGAAGCTTTGGATGATTCCTGAAATGTACCGAAACTGCGTCTCTTCTTTGTGTTGCACAGCATGTGCTTTACCGGGCTAATATAACATACATATTTTTCTAGATGATTTCAACGTTTGATCAATTTACTACAATTTTTATTTTATTTTTCCGTCTGTAGTAAAGGAGTTTGATATATACTTTCGACGCCATTTGTATTCAGCCAAAAAATACGGTGATTTACCGTATTAAAAGCTCAGACTGTCGAGGCGTGTCAAAGCCGACCGGTAGCTAGCGAAGATAGACGAAAGGTGTTCCGACTGCGCTTTTATACAGTAAATCACCGTATTTTTAGGCTGAATACAAATGGCGTCGAAAGTATATAACGAACCGATGAAGAGTGCAAATGACTGTCAAAATAAAAAGAGCAGGGATGTATGAGTACATTTTAGTGATTTTTGTTGCTTATAAAACTACCTAATAGTACATCTGCAAGCTTGGCATCAACGGAATGCTCCTTTTTGATAAAAATAACAAATAAATCTGTTTCTACACGTTAAATATAATATCCTTTATAGTAATATTGTATATTTGGAATCATTATCTTTAAATGCTGCTCGAGACCCCGCAACGGTCGCGGAAGGCACCTGTCAAGTTATTTGGCTCCACGAAAACTTGGACAGGTGAAGTAAATCAAAACGTTGATATTAATGCAATTCTAAAATGAAATTGTATACTATCTCTGTATGTGATTTTACACAAAACGTAGCCATAAAACCCTTCTTCTGTTATCTTCAGATATAAGCCCCGAGGCCCACATTGTGATAAAATCGCCGCTATTCCTTTACCTTTTTTTTTTAAATAACTTAATTGATGTTTTAGGTACGTCTTTCTATGGCAACGTTTACATAAAGGGCTAGCAAATGAAAATCGAATAAGAACATATTTCTTGAATTGAACGATATTTGAACATTCGCAAAAGAAACGTCACCCTATTCAAATGTTGCTTAATGTATATATTATCACAATTATCAATATTTTTTCTCTTTGATATCCTTGCTAGACCTCGTTTGAAGCCAGTGGTCGGGAAAATTTGATTTCTGATCATGTTACTAATATGCATAACACGTCGTCAAACCAAAGTTACTAAAGTAATGATTCGGTGCTTTTTCGGTTTGTTTTGCCTAAAGGTCGCAATGCACGTGTGTTGCGAGGTGTCATCCCTATAAAAAGCCACCGAGCATGCACCGAATCATTCACAGTTTGACAGTAGTGACATGCCATGACTGTCACGAGACAGTCAGAGACCCCAAGCAGAGAGACCAATTAGCCTTGGGAAGACTTCATGCTGACCAGACTGCAAGACCTGTGACAGACCACTTCAATGTTTATGTCCGAACAATATACCGCCTGCAGCAACGGGGTCAAGCCACTGGAAGCACAGCAGACCGTCCTCGTAGTGGAGAACTGTGGAGAACTGTAGTTTTCTCCGATGAAAACCGGTATTGCATCTCGATAGTTGATGGGCGAATGAGAGTGTGGCGTAGACGAGGGGAGCGTTTTACAGATGAGTGGGTTCTGGAAAGAGACGCGTGGGGAGGTCCCAGCATTATGGTATGGGGCATCTTCTCAAGCCAAGCTAAAACATCTCCATGTTCCCATTCCGTGCTTTACCTTGGCGGACTACACCAATTAAACCCGTAAATCGAACAGCACCTTTTGATTGGATGCGAGCAAAACTTCTCGCAGCTAATCAAAACCTCAGGCACTTACACTCTTCCACCAGCTGAGAAATACAGCAATGGTGGCTGTATGCACATTGAGCTTTTGTTTAACGAGTGCTGATTGGCCAAGACTCTATAAGTAAAGGAAAGACAACTCTTACAGCCCCAAAAGGGGGCGCTGTGCGATTTACGGATTGGAGTGAAGTAATCCGCCAAGGTAAAATGCAGATTTTAACTTGGCTCGAGAGATCGGTATGGGGTGCTATAGCACTGAATCAAAAACTAGACCCATGGTGTTCCAGAATGTTGGTCCTGGTAGAGGAAATAGTGTAACAGCTGCCCGCTACATCAATCAAGCGCTGAGACCCTTCGTTGTGCCTCATTTAGCTCGTCATGGAAATCATGTCTTCCAGCAGGACAACGCTTGAGCCCAAACTGCCAGAGCAACGAGAGACTTACTCCGTCAAAACAACATACAGACTCTTCCACGGCCTGCTCTCAGTCCAGACTTAAATCCGATAGAACACTTGTTGGACGAGATTCAGAGGAGGCTCAATCTCGTGCGACCAAGGCCGACAACTGCAGCTGAACTCACTCAGGCGTATCACAGAGGTTGGGCCCAAGTTCCTATAATCTTTATCAACCGTCTCATTCACTCAATGTTTAGACGATGCAACGATGTAATCAATGCTCATGGTGGCCATACACATTATTGACTTCCAGATCGCATTGTGTCACTTTCACTGGAGATTTGTCCGCCAATGATGATGACCAATCATGCCAAATTTGGAATCATTCCGTTGATAAGTGTGTTGTTTACATCTATTTGAAATTCACTTATTATCCATATCCAAAAAGGAGTGACGTTTTTTTTTTTTTGCGGTTCAGTATACATAACATATGCACAAGATGCAATTTCCAGGACCAAGAAAGTTATAGTATAATGAATCATGTAAGTGTTTTGATTAACAAATAAACATTTCACTCAAAAATATATATGATGATTAGAAAATTTCTTGAAGCGCCAATAAACACCTTGAAGTAAAGCGACGCTTGCTGCTTGCCCCTATTGCTGGCTCACTGCTGGAAGTGTGAAAGTTAAAGCATGTAATATTTGTAACAGCTGGGCTGCAGTGCGGCTACGGCTCCGCTCAAAGCTCGTAGTGTGACCGGGGCGTTACAAGAGCGGACGGAGCAATCAAAATCAATCCTTTATATATATATATATATATATATAGTGACGTCACTAAGTCTATCATAAGAGGAAACCAGGTTGTATGCCTGAAGTAAACCTCAATATTTCGCTAATGTACCCAACAACTACCAAGATCCACGATATTTTTGGCGAAAGAGCGTGAATAACTCATTGGCGTAAGTTCGTCATTTAATAACATTGAATAGTATACGTTACAGTCGATTACATGCTGCAGTTCATCGTTCGTAAGTGTTATATGTTGACTCAGGTATCGTTAGTCGACAATGATAGTCAGACATGATGAGAAGTGGTCTAAACCTACGCAATTCAAAGTCTACACAGTGATGCAAAGACTAGTTGGGGACGATTCAGAGTTGACTTAAGTCAGTTCGAAATATTGATTAATTAATGTTTAAGCCGCACTTAATATTATTTCACCTATATGGCGGAGTTGCTAGGTTTAGTGGGAAAGTAACCGGGCGCATTGCCCGGAGGAAACCCCAAGCATACGGTGAGTACCTGGCAACGCTTCCACATACGTCGACCGAATGAAAAATCCACTTAGATTTTTTATTTGGTCGGAGTGTGATTCGAACCCGCCCCGCATCGATGGAAGGTCTGTGTGGGACTGAGGGACGATCACTCTAACCCACTGGAACACCGAGTCCCCCAAATTTTATCGAAGTTACATTGCATACAGATGAACGGACGGACGGACAAATGATCGAACGTAACTTATGATATATGACTTATCATTTGCGAGGAGCCCTATATCGGGGAACTAAAAAGAATACGAAAAGAGGAGTTTGGGGACCTCCACTGAGGTAAAAACTTTATTTCTAGAAGAAAATGAGTTTCCTCGATATAAACGATCACCGAAATGTATATATGCATTTCCAGCCCAATTTTAAACGAGACATATCTGAAGCAAGATAAATACGCGTGATTTCCCTTCACGTTGTATACAAAACGAAGATGGCGTATTATGGAGAAAAGGGCAGTTAAACAATACATCTAAGTTTTTAGAAACTTTTATACCAGAATTCAAAAATCGTTCAAAACTCGTCATTAAACGGTCTATTGTGAAGAGGGGGGGGGGGGGGGGCGCGGAGAGAAGTTTAGTGGTGGTCACGTCAACCCCCTCCCCATTATCTGTATGAAAGTAAAAGTAGAAATTTACCTCAGACAGACGTTGCCTTTTCAAGAAGGTCAGTGGTTACTTTGACGTTTTGCCCTTTATTCTATTTTGAAAAACTATCTGTAGTGTATTGTTTATAAATACACTAAGATTTACAGGAAACGATCAGTTCACATGTCGGAGAACAGTAGACCTTAAAGTGGCATGAGCTGCCAAAATTCACACTTTTTCATAATTTCTGATCATCACGACAGTAAGAGGCTTTGAAGGCCATCGAAAAACTAAATGATTGGTGTTGGAATGATGAAAATCCATACAGTATGTGGCCTGTACGAACCGAAAACGTGTTCGAAAAGTAAACAAAATTTAAATAACTGGGACGACCATTCATTCATTTTAAGCCAAATTTAGTTCAAAACAATACTTTATCGTACATTTTCGAGACTAGAAGCACTAAAAAGCTTCTGAATTATACGCCTTGATAAAAATAGCCAATAATTTCAACATTCTGTATCAAAATTTTGGCAGCTTATGTCACTTTAAAGTATCCAATTCGTATAACTTCGCCTCGCAGAAAAAAAAACAATACTAAAGGTTATTTTGTGTGTAATAGATTTCTCATCATCCGTCAAGAAAACACTAATCTTATTGTTTTACGTATACCGCAGTATATTTTAGTTAAAGATTTGGGTAAAAAATGTTCATTTCAAGCTAAGATTAAACAATGGTTTTTTTCCGCTTATACTGTACATGTATAATGTTGTCTCTAACATGATAATAATGTTCTTCTTTTCGGAGAAATACAAAAACACACGCCGCTTTAGCGATTGTCTTTGTATAGAAAAACGTGATGGTTCCAACTATATCTTGTAGAGAATCGCTCTCGTGTATTGTTTAACTGCGCAATTATTTAATCGTGTATAAATAAAAAAAGCATTACAATTATGGGTTATCTCCCCGAACTCACCGTCGGTAGAAAAGACTATTCAAATATGTTTCACGGCCTTGCTCCTAAGACTTTTACAAAGAGTTTGTGTTTGTGGCTATTTCATAACTGTATTAAAAGATGCGTCGGTTTTAGATGCCTTGATGACATATTCTAGGGTTATGTATTCCGAGAGACTAATGTTATTTTACCTCAGCGTAATTGATTGACGTTTCACGCAGCACTCAAGAATATGTCAATTGGCTATGTGGGATGGTTGCCAGTTACCCCCGGAAGGTCGTGGGTTTCCTCCGGATATAGAGCCCGGTTTCCTCCCACAATAAAATTGGCAAAGTAGCCATATAAGTGAAATAGCCTTTAGCGCGACGTAAAACACCAAACAATCAATCAATCAATTCCAGGTTTATGAATACACGTGACTACCCCCCCCCCCCCCACCCACCCACCCACCCAGTAATCCATCTTATCTCCCAGACATTAAATGCCAGAAATATCAGTTTACATTTGTGACCATAAAACTTGTGCTGTTGAATAACAAGATTAATTTATTGTTGCATTGAAATTTACTTCACCCAAATAATTACCCCACACTAAGCCAGCACCCCCGCCCCCTCCCCCACTCCCCCAACGGCGCGAATTGCCATGTTTATTGGGTGTAATATATGCGTGCTGTACAATCAGCAAATCTATGACCTTACGTTAGAACATGCATATCACTGGTTTAACAAAAAATAATGCTTGGCTTCATTTTTTAATATGCGAATGCAATCGAATATTTTTTTAATACGTTTCATTGGATAGTCAACTGTAAAATAGATTATACGGGGAAAAAAGTTATAAAATGTACATTGATTTCACGCTTTTGTGCATAAACTAGATTCATCTCATATTCTTACATTAGGAAATGTCTGTTGGCATAAGGGGGTGTTAAGGGAGCACTTTAGATAAAATAGATCATACTTAATTGAAGAGAAAATATTCCTCGGATTTGAAGAAAGCTTTTTTTCTGAAAGAGATTATGTTAATAATATGTTATCAAGGACGGGTATTTTGATGACGTTGAGCTGGTGCAAATACCATGCCGGTAATTAAGCAATAAATCCACACAATTGAATTTCAAAATAAGAGACCTGCTAAAATACAATAAAAATATCAAGTCACTAAGCTTCTAAAAGATATGGATGTTCAATCGGACGTCATAGTTTCGCCTGACCTTGTGAAGGAAAATGATAAAAATTCATCCAAAACAGGTAAAGATAGTTTTAAAAAATAGGCTTGATGTATTTTAGTTAACGTGTGGATTTGAAAGCATATTTTTCCACCGATTTAGTTCTTCTCGAATACCAATCATTAGTAGTGGGTGGGTAGGGAATTCATAGCCTACATCTGTTAAAACAACTAAACCTACTATGACAATGATACAGTTCACTGATATATTCATTCAAAACCATCTATCAGATAGAGGGTACATCTGAGAGCTAATATCTGTATATATACTTATAACATAACTAGCATATGTTTTTTTTAGAGATTCATACCTATATGTTTTGTTTCATACTTTTCACAATTAATATACATGAAGATTTATAATTACTTTTTTCTTAGCGGAAGACGAACACGATAAACAGTCACCTTGCTTTATAAATTGTTTTTGTACTTATAACTCCAGGTTGTATGCCTGGAGTAAACCTCAATATTTCGCTAATGTACCCAACAACTACCAAGATCCACGATATTTTTGGCGAAAGAGCGTGAACAACTCATTGGCGTAAGTTCGTCATTTAATAACATTGAATAGTATACGTTACAGTCGATTACATGCTGCAGTTCATCGTTCGTAAGTGTTATATGTTGACTCAGGTATCGTTAGTCGACAATGATAGTCAGACATGATGAGAAGTGGTCTAAACCTACGCAATTCAAAGTCTACACAGTGATGCAAAGACTAGTTGGGGACGATTCAGAGTTGACTTAAGTCAGTTCGAAATATTGATTAATTAATGTTTAAGCCGCACTTAATATTATTTCACCTATATGGCGGAGTTGCTAGGTTTAGTGGGAAAGTAACCGGGCGCATTGCCCGGAGGAAACCCCAAGCATACGGTGAGTACCTGGCAACGCTTCCACATACGTCGACCGAATGAAAAATCCACTTAGATTTTTTATTTGGTCGGAGTGTGATTCGAACCCGCCCCGCATCGATGGAAGGTCTGTGTGGGACTGAGGGACGATCACTCTAACCCACTGGAACACCGAGTCCCCCAAATTTTATCGAAGTTACATTGCATACAGATGAACGGACGGACGGACAAATGATCGAACGTAACTTATGATATATGACTTATCATTTGCGAGGAGCCCTATATCGGGGAACTAAAAAGAATACGAAAAGAGGAGTTTGGGGACCTCCACTGAGGTAAAAACTTTATTTCTAGAAGAAAATGAGTTTCCTCGATATAAACGATCACCGAAATGTATATATGCATTTCCAGCCCAATTTTAAACGAGACATATCTGAAGCAAGATAAATACGCGTGATTTCCCTTCACGTTGTATACAAAACGAAGATGGCGTATTATGGAGAAAAGGGCAGTTAAACAATACATCTAAGTTTTTAGAAACTTTTATACCAGAATTCAAAAATCGTTCAAAACTCGTCATTAAACGGTCTATTGTGAAGAGGGGGGGGGGGGGCGCGGAGAGAAGTTTAGTGGTGGTCACGTCAACCCCCTCCCCATTATCTGTATGAAAGTAAAAGTAGAAATTTACCTCAGACAGACGTTGCCTTTTCAAGAAGGTCAGTGGTTACTTTGACGTTTTGCCCTTTATTCTATTTTGAAAAACTATCTGTAGTGTATTGTTTATAAATACACTAAGATTTACAGGAAACGATCAGTTCACATGTCGGAGAACAGTAGACCTTAAAGTGGCATGAGCTGCCAAAATTCACACTTTTTCATAATTTCTGATCATCACGACAGTAAGAGGCTTTGAAGGCCATCGAAAAACTAAATGATTGGTGTTGGAATGATGAAAATCCATACAGTATGTGGCCTGTACGAACCGAAAACGTGTTCGAAAAGTAAACAAAATTTAAATAACTGGGACGACCATTCATTCATTTTAAGCCAAATTTAGTTCAAAACAATACTTTATCGTACATTTTCGAGACTAGAAGCACTAAAAAGCTTCTGAATTATACGCCTTGATAAAAATAGCCAATAATTTCAACATTCTGTATCAAAATTTTGGCAGCTTATGTCACTTTAAAGTATCCAATTCGTATAACTTCGCCTCGCAGAAAAAAAAACAATACTAAAGGTTATTTTGTGTGTAATAGATTTCTCATCATCCGTCAAGAAAACACTAATCTTATTGTTTTACGTATACCGCAGTATATTTTAGTTAAAGATTTGGGTAAAAAATGTTCATTTCAAGCTAAGATTAAACAATGGTTTTTTTCCGCTTATACTGTACATGTATAATGTTGTCTCTAACATGATAATAATGTTCTTCTTTTCGGAGAAATACAAAAACACACGCCGCTTTAGCGATTGTCTTTGTATAGAAAAACGTGATGGTTCCAACTATATCTTGTAGAGAATCGCTCTCGTGTATTGTTTAACTGCGCAATTATTTAATCGTGTATAAATAAAAAAAGCATTACAATTATGGGTTATCTCCCCGAACTCACCGTCGGTAGAAAAGACTATTCAAATATGTTTCACGGCCTTGCTCCTAAGACTTTTACAAAGAGTTTGTGTTTGTGGCTATTTCATAACTGTATTAAAAGATGCGTCGGTTTTAGAGGCCTTGATGACATATTCTAGGGTTATGTATTCCGAGAGACTAATGTTATTTTACCTCAGCGTAATTGATTGACGTTTCACGCAGCACTCAAGAATATGTCAATTGGCTATGTGGGATGGTTGCCAGTTACCCCCGGAAGGTCGTGGGTTTCCTCCGGATATAGAGCCCGGTTTCCTCCCACAATAAAATTGGCAAAGTAGCCATATAAGTGAAATAGCCTTTAGCGCGACGTAAAACACCAAACAATCAATCAATCAATTCCAGGTTTATGAATACACGTGACTACCCCCCCCCCCCCCACCCACCCACCCACCCAGTAATCCATCTTATCTCCCAGACATTAAATGCCAGAAATATCAGTTTACATTTGTGACCATAAAACTTGTGCTGTTGAATAACAAGATTAATTTATTGTTGCATTGAAATTTACTTCACCCAAATAATTACCCCACACTAAGCCAGCACCCCCGCCCCCTCCCCCACTCCCCCAACGGCGCGAATTGCCATGTTTATTGGGTGTAATATATGCGTGCTGTACAATCAGCAAATCTATGACCTTACGTTAGAACATGCATATCACTGGTTTAACAAAAAATAATGCTTGGCTTCATTTTTTAATATGCGAATGCAATCGAATATTTTTTTAATACGTTTCATTGGATAGTCAACTGTAAAATAGATTATACGGGGAAAAAAGTTATAAAATGTACATTGATTTCACGCTTTTGTGCATAAACTAGATTCATCTCATATTCTTACATTAGGAAATGTCTGTTGGCATAAGGGGGTGTTAAGGGAGCACTTTAGATAAAATAGATCATACTTAATTGAAGAGAAAATATTCCTCGGATTTGAAGAAAGCTTTTTTTCTGAAAGAGATTATGTTAATAATATGTTATCAAGGACGGGTATTTTGATGACGTTGAGCTGGTGCAAATACCATGCCGGTAATTAAGCAATAAATCCACACAATTGAATTTCAAAATAAGAGACCTGCTAAAATACAATAAAAATATCAAGTCACTAAGCTTCTAAAAGATATGGATGTTCAATCGGACGTCATAGTTTCGCCTGACCTTGTGAAGGAAAATGATAAAAATTCATCCAAAACAGGTAAAGATAGTTTTAAAAAATAGGCTTGATGTATTTTAGTTAACGTGTGGATTTGAAAGCATATTTTTCCACCGATTTAGTTCTTCTCGAATACCAATCATTAGTAGTGGGTGGGTAGGGAATTCATAGCCTACATCTGTTAAAACAACTAAACCTACTATGACAATGATACAGTTCACTGATATATTCATTCAAAACCATCTATCAGATAGAGGGTACATCTGAGAGCTAATATCTGTATATATACTTATAACATAACTAGCATATGTTTTTTTTAGAGATTCATACCTATATGTTTTGTTTCATACTTTTCACAATTAATATACATGAAGATTTATAATTACTTTTTTCTTAGCGGAAGACGAACACGATAAACAGTCACCTTGCTTTATAAATTGTTTTTGTACTTATAACTCCAGGTTGTATGCCTGGAGTAAACCTCAATATTTCGCTAATGTACCCAACAACTACCAAGATCCACGATATTTTTGGCGAAAGAGCGTGAACAACTCATTGGCGTAAGTTCGTCATTTAATAACATTGAATAGTATACGTTACAGTCGATTACATGCTGCAGTTCATCGTTCGTAAGTGTTATATGTTGACTCAGGTATCGTTAGTCGACAATGATAGTCAGACATGATGAGAAGTGGTCTAAACCTACGCAATTCAAAGTCTACACAGTGATGCAAAGACTAGTTGGGGACGATTCAGAGTTGACTTAAGTCAGTTCGAAATATTGATTAATTAATGTTTAAGCCGCACTTAATATTATTTCACCTATATGGCGGAGTTGCTAGGTTTAGTGGGAAAGTAACCGGGCGCATTGCCCGGAGGAAACCCCAAGCATACGGTGAGTACCTGGCAACGCTTCCACATACGTCGACCGAATGAAAAATCCACTTAGATTTTTTATTTGGTCGGAGTGTGATTCGAACCCGCCCCGCATCGATGGAAGGTCTGTGTGGGACTGAGGGACGATCACTCTAACCCACTGGAACACCGAGTCCCCCAAATTTTATCGAAGTTACATTGCATACAGATGAACGGACGGACGGACAAATGATCGAACGTAACTTATGATATATGACTTATCATTTGCGAGGAGCCCTATATCGGGGAACTAAAAAGAATACGAAAAGAGGAGTTTGGGGACCTCCACTGAGGTAAAAACTTTATTTCTAGAAGAAAATGAGTTTCCTCGATATAAACGATCACCGAAATGTATATATGCATTTCCAGCCCAATTTTAAACGAGACATATCTGAAGCAAGATAAATACGCGTGATTTCCCTTCACGTTGTATACAAAACGAAGATGGCGTATTATGGAGAAAAGGGCAGTTAAACAATACATCTAAGTTTTTAGAAACTTTTATACCAGAATTCAAAAATCGTTCAAAACTCGTCATTAAACGGTCTATTGTGAAGAGGGGGGGGGGGGGCGGAGAGAAGTTTAGTGGTGGTCACGTCAACCCCCTCCCCATTATCTGTATGAAAGTAAAAGTAGAAATTTACCTCAGACAGACGTTGCCTTTTCAAGAAGGTCAGTGGTTACTTTGACGTTTTGCCCTTTATTCTATTTTGAAAAACTATCTGTAGTGTATTGTTTATAAATACACTAAGATTTACAGGAAACGATCAGTTCACATGTCGGAGAACAGTAGACCTTAAAGTGGCATGAGCTGCCAAAATTCACACTTTTTCATAATTTCTGATCATCACGACAGTAAGAGGCTTTGAAGGCCATCGAAAAACTAAATGATTGGTGTTGGAATGATGAAAATCCATACAGTATGTGGCCTGTACGAACCGAAAACGTGTTCGAAAAGTAAACAAAATTTAAATAACTGGGACGACCATTCATTCATTTTAAGCCAAATTTAGTTCAAAACAATACTTTATCGTACATTTTCGAGACTAGAAGCACTAAAAAGCTTCTGAATTATACGCCTTGATAAAAATAGCCAATAATTTCAACATTCTGTATCAAAATTTTGGCAGCTTATGTCACTTTAAAGTATCCAATTCGTATAACTTCGCCTCGCAGAAAAAAAAACAATACTAAAGGTTATTTTGTGTGTAATAGATTTCTCATCATCCGTCAAGAAAACACTAATCTTATTGTTTTACGTATACCGCAGTATATTTTAGTTAAAGATTTGGGTAAAAAATGTTCATTTCAAGCTAAGATTAAACAATGGTTTTTTTCCGCTTATACTGTACATGTATAATGTTGTCTCTAACATGATAATAATGTTCTTCTTTTCGGAGAAATACAAAAACACACGCCGCTTTAGCGATTGTCTTTGTATAGAAAAACGTGATGGTTCCAACTATATCTTGTAGAGAATCGCTCTCGTGTATTGTTTAACTGCGCAATTATTTAATCGTGTATAAATAAAAAAAGCATTACAATTATGGGTTATCTCCCCGAACTCACCGTCGGTAGAAAAGACTATTCAAATATGTTTCACGGCCTTGCTCCTAAGACTTTTACAAAGAGTTTGTGTTTGTGGCTATTTCATAACTGTATTAAAAGATGCGTCGGTTTTAGAGGCCTTGATGACATATTCTAGGGTTATGTATTCCGAGAGACTAATGTTATTTTACCTCAGCGTAATTGATTGACGTTTCACGCAGCACTCAAGAATATGTCAATTGGCTATGTGGGATGGTTGCCAGTTACCCCCGGAAGGTCGTGGGTTTCCTCCGGATATAGAGCCCGGTTTCCTCCCACAATAAAATTGGCAAAGTAGCCATATAAGTGAAATAGCCTTTAGCGCGACGTAAAACACCAAACAATCAATCAATCAATTCCAGGTTTATGAATACACGTGACTACCCCCCCCCCCCCCCCCCACCCACCCACCCACCCAGTAATCCATCTTATCTCCCAGACATTAAATGCCAGAAATATCAGTTTACATTTGTGACCATAAAACTTGTGCTGTTGAATAACAAGATTAATTTATTGTTGCATTGAAATTTACTTCACCCAAATAATTACCCCACACTAAGCCAGCACCCCCGCCCCCTCCCCCACTCCCCCAACGGCGCGAATTGCCATGTTTATTGGGTGTAATATATGCGTGCTGTACAATCAGCAAATCTATGACCTTACGTTAGAACATGCATATCACTGGTTTAACAAAAAATAATGCTTGGCTTCATTTTTTAATATGCGAATGCAATCGAATATTTTTTTAATACGTTTCATTGGATAGTCAACTGTAAAATAGATTATACGGGGAAAAAAGTTATAAAATGTACATTGATTTCACGCTTTTGTGCATAAACTAGATTCATCTCATATTCTTACATTAGGAAATGTCTGTTGGCATAAGGGGGTGTTAAGGGAGCACTTTAGATAAAATAGATCATACTTAATTGAAGAGAAAATATTCCTCGGATTTGAAGAAAGCTTTTTTTCTGAAAGAGATTATGTTAATAATATGTTATCAAGGACGGGTATTTTGATGACGTTGAGCTGGTGCAAATACCATGCCGGTAATTAAGCAATAAATCCACACAATTGAATTTCAAAATAAGAGACCTGCTAAAATACAATAAAAATATCAAGTCACTAAGCTTCTAAAAGATATGGATGTTCAATCGGACGTCATAGTTTCGCCTGACCTTGTGAAGGAAAATGATAAAAATTCATCCAAAACAGGTAAAGATAGTTTTAAAAAATAGGCTTGATGTATTTTAGTTAACGTGTGGATTTGAAAGCATATTTTTCCACCGATTTAGTTCTTCTCGAATACCAATCATTAGTAGTGGGTGGGTAGGGAATTCATAGCCTACATCTGTTAAAACAACTAAACCTACTATGACAATGATACAGTTGACTGATATATTCATTCAAAACCATCTATCAGATAGAGGGTACATCTGAGAGCTAATATCTGTATATATACTTATAACATTACTAGCATATGTTTTTTTTAGAGATTCATACCTATATGTTTTGTTTCATACTTTTCACAATTAATATACATGAAGATTTATAATTACTTTTTTCTTAGCGGAAGACGAACACGATAAACAGTCACCTTGCTTTATAAATTGTTTTTGTACTTATAAATCTGATCGGATTCCAATCTTAAGTCAATAGAGTTGTTTCTATTGTTAACTCATATCGTCTGATTATCAACCCTAGTAATTATACAAAAAAGGGTTCAATCATATCATCCACGAGTTATCTCCCCGTAATACACAAAACGTTTAAATACAGATTAAATACTTGCTCGTTGGCGGCCTTAAGTTCTAAACAGTGTCGTGCGCTTGATGCTATTTCAGAGTTATATCTGATAGCACTTGTTTTTTTACACATCTTGAAGATATGTACTAAGGATATGTCACTAATAGAACGTATGTCCGGACACAACTAAAAAAAATCGTATTCGTATGCCGTAGGTTCGGATTTTGATCACATTCTGCGTAAACTTTGAGCAAGTTTTTTAATGTAACCAATTTTGACAATTTACATATGGACCGTTTCGTGTACAACGCAACATTTATTTCACTTATACTGTGGTGTTACTATCAGCTTAATCGTAATTAGAAAACGCTTGTAAAATGTCACCAGTCGGAACACCCTTCGGCTATCTTCGCTCGATACCGGTCGGCTTTAAATCCCCTAAGTTTGAGAGTGAAATGTCACTGGTAGAGTGCTCTCCCTTTACCTTTTTCGCGTAGAACAGACTACAATTTGGTGTGCCCAGAGAGTTTCAGTTGGTTGCAAGAAGAACCAGAAATAAATACACCGAATCGCAGAACATTTATTAACGAGTTACACGTGGCATCTATGTTGGTCAGCCTAATATCAATATATAATATTTGACCCACGGAGTTGGGAATTTCTATTTTAATCTGAAGTAAACCCCGACCTTCCGTAGCCCGAGACAACCCTCTCTTCAAAGAATCTCCCCGGAAAGTGTGACATGGTCTGAACATGAATGTCTGATATATAAGTGGGAAACAAATGATAAGGTCAAAAGTATTCATAAAGTGGTCGAATGGTAATATATGTCGAGCTGGCAATTGTTTCACTCATTAAGTCGAGTCATCCAATCCACGAGAAGAGGAAACACGAAGAGAAACCAAGACGTTTCGGTAAAGCCTATATATCATTTGATGTAAGTCACAGGAAATTAGAAAACGTCTTAACTCTCATTCAGTATCTTACATGTATTCTTCTCGTTTATATTGTGACTGACTCCAGCATGGGACATAGTTGAAGTGCGCATGCGCAAACATGTATTTTGAATGGAAATCTGTTTCTCTAAAGATTTACGCCAAAATGTGTCGAAATTCCACGAACTATCTTAGGGAACTTACTGACGCTATCTCAACTGATTCTAATTCAAAAATGTATAACTGGAGCCTGTTTCACAAAGCGACGTAGATGTATTTTTTGCGTAACTTTCATACTAACGTATCTCTACAGTATGGGTTGCTAAGGCCTATACGTAAAAACTTACGCTACGCTGCTTTGTGAAACAGGCTGCTGGAGTCGAGCAGAATGTCTCTAGTTCTATCCTAACTGTCACCCCTGACGTAATCACTTCGAGTAAAGGTATGTGTAACGCATAGTAACACATTCATACGAATGGACGCGCCAATAAGCTAAAACAGCCAACCGACGCACATTAACTGATACAAGTTTGAAATCTGTCATACATATATCTATGATCACTAAAACACACGGACACAGGGGAAATCTTCTTGTCTAAAATAACCATGGAGACAAGTTTCTAACAGTGTTAAAAATAGGTATATCATTTAAACCTTTATACCCCATAACTTTTTTGCAAGCTAAGATTAAACAATGGGTTTGTTCCGCTTATACTGTACATGTATAATATTGTCCCTAACATTATAATTATGTTCTTCTTTTCGTCGGAATGCACCCCTCCCCTCCACACCCCCACCCAGTACTCAACACAACGCTTTAATCTTTGTATAGAAAAAAGTGATGGTTCCAACTATATCTTGTACACAGGGGAAATCTTCTTGTCTAAAATAACCATGGAGACAAGTTTCTAACAGTGTTAAAAATAGGTATATCATTTAAACCTTTATACCCCATAACTTTTTTGCAAGCTAAGATTAAACAATGGGTTTGTTCCGCTTATACTGTACATGTATAATATTGTCCCTAACATTATAATTATGTTCTTCTTTTCGTCGGAATGCACCCCCCCCGCTCCCCTCCACACCCCCACCCAGTGCTCAACACAACGCTTTAATCTTTGTATAGAAAAAAGTGATGGTTCCAACTATATCTTGTACACAGGGGAAATCTTCTTGTCTAAAATAACCATGGAGACAAGTTTCTAACAGTGTTAAAAATAGGTATATCATTTAAACCTTTATACCCCATAACTTTTTGTAACAAACCAAACCCATGATATTTCATTAGGTTGACGACTGACGGGAGCTTAGCCTTAGTCTTATATATTTTTAACTATGTTCCATTGACCGAATTCAACCCACCCCAATACATTTGGACAGTTTCTCCCTATGTATTAATCATATCGACGGGTGGGACTGCAATCTAAAATAAGAAGCTACCCTATCCCTAACACCGACGACTAACCTAATTGGCCAAACGCAGCCAATGGAATCTTTTGGACTTTGATTGGTGAGCAATCTGATAACTTCGGGGATTTACGTGCGTGAAATACCCTCTGATAGACGGCAGGTCATTTTGAATGTGGCGACCAAAAAGGTAGCCGTGTAACGTACAATTTCCATATCCTCTTCAGGGCCCATCGAAAGTGTCCTCGTGATAATGTAAGGGACCGAAATACTCTGTTTGTTAACTTTCAGGCGCGATCAGTTTTATAATTGAAGTATTGGAGGATTCCTGGAATGTATCGAAACTGCGTCTCTTCTTTGCGTTACACAACATGTGCTTTACCGGGCTAAATATAATATATAAACAAATATTTTTCTAAATGATATTAGCATTTAATAAATTTACAATTATTTTTATTTTCTGTTTTCGTCTGTAGTAAAACATTTTGATATTTACTTTCGACGTCATTTTTATTCAGCCCAAAAATACGGCGATTTACCGTATTTAAAGCGCAGACTGTCCGAGGTCAGTCCCCGGAGGTCAGCTGGTTGTGTGACCTTTAATCATTCGACAAGACAACAACATCATGCAATTCAAGCTGGCGTTTGCTCGCATTTACCCGCTCTTTCATTCCTCACATACAGTTCACTAGGAATATCGTTAGTTACATCCAACATTCCAGATGCTATAGAAGCCATTGAAGGCGTCTCGAGGAGGTCATAACAATTGTGGGTTCAAGGTAAATCGAGGAGACATCTTGTCTGATTTCAAAACTTGAGTATTTCCGGAAATTTGAATCTCCGTTTTCGTTTTCCACGTACATATACACTTACTGTGTGATGCCATTCTGGTTACTTTATATAACTACATGGGGCAAAGCTTCATATACATATTAATATGCTGTTACTTACAGATGCCTTTTAGTGTCATTCGGAGAAATTGAGTACCTCCGATGGTTTCTGCTATCTTTGAAAAGTGTAGGTCTATTATTTCGCCCAAAATAAGCCAGTTAGCTATTCGATGAAATAATGGTCGCTCCCTTTCGAACAGCTAACAGCTAACAGCCAACAGCAGACTAACTTATTATACGTAAAAAAGGCATAACAATTATGGGTTATCTCCCCGAACTCACCGTCGGTAGAAAAGACTATTCAAATATGTTTCACGGCCTTGCTCCTAAGACTTTTACAAAGAGTTTGTGTTTGTGGCTATTTCATAACTGTATTAAAAGATGCGTCGGTTGCCTTGATGACATATTCTAGGGTTATGTATTCCGAGGCACTAATGGTATTTTGCCTCAGCGTAATTGATTGACGTTTCACCTGGGATGAATATGAAAATATTCATCCCAGGTTTCACGCAGCACTCAAGAATATTTCAATTAGCTATGTGGGATGGTTGCCAGTTACCCCCGGAAGGTCGTGGGTTTCCTCCGGATATAGAGCCCGGTTTCCTCCCACAATAAAATTGGCAAAGTAGCCATATAAGTGAAATAGCCTTTAGCGCGGCGTAAAACACCAAACAATCAATCAATCAATTCCAGGTTTATGAATACACGTGACTCCCATGTTTATTTGGTGTAATATATGCTGCAGGGGCGGCGGAACGTTTTTCATATTTGGGGGGGGCCAACTATCCCAGCACAATAGGCGAGGGTCCAGGGGCCGCGTAGGCCCCGGAAGCTCTGAAACAAGAGAAGGCCATACATGCGTTCTGGGCCATTTTCAGGGCCCAACAAGTGAAATTTGATGTAAAGATTTTTGCCTTGTAAGGTTTGAAATCTACTCACTTTGGAAGAAAAAAAATCTGTTATAGGCCATTGCGCTGGATATTTTAGGGATCTGTAACAACTGACGTAGTAGATAATGTACGCACCCAAAAAACTTTCAAGGCTTTCAGATAATAGGTATACTCTTACTCAGTATCGTAGCCAGGAATCTGCCGACAGGTGGGCCACTATGGCAGCACTATCACGCGAGAGTCCAGGGGCCTGCAGTCCCCGACAGCTCCAAAGTTCGAGATTGCCAGCGATGCGTTCCAGGCCATTTCTGGTTTGAGCTGTTGGGCGCAGTTGGGAAAAAAGTTTACGTGGGAGACAAAATCACGCGGAGGACCAGGGGCTGCCTAAGCCCGGAGAGCTCGAGGGTACTAAATCGCCGGCACCTGTCTAAGCCATTTCTGGCATGTAAGATATAGATTTTTCTCAAAAATTTTACTAAAACGGAGAGTAGCAAACATTGCGATCAGACGATGGTCTATCACAAAACAACCCAACATCAAGACAGATTGAGGGGTCGGGCGAGGTTTTGTTCTTTAAAACCCTCAGAAACTGTAAATATTTAGATTTGCGGCAAAGCCGCTAAAATATTATGTGTTTCTAAACCCCAGTTTTCAACTGTTTCTACCCTTTAATCACTTAACTGCCCTTAACTATCGTGTTTGAAAACTCCATACTTCTTTTAATAGGCCAATTATTGGGGGGGGGGGGCAAAGATAGGTCTGGCCCCCCTACTTTGATTATGGGGGGGGGGGGGGCATGCCCCCCCTGGCCCCCCCGGTTCCGCCGCCCCTGATGCGCGCTGTACAATCAGCAAATCTATGACCTTACGTTAGAACATGCATATCACTGGTTTAACAAAAAATAATGCTTGGCTTCATTTTTTAATATGCGAATGCAATCGAATATTTTTTTAATACGTTTCATTGGATAGTCAACTGTAAAATAGATTATACGGGGGAAAAAAGTTATAAAATGTACATTGATTTCACGCTTTTGTGCATAAACTAGATTCATCTCATATTCTTACATTAGGAAATGTCTGTTGGCATAAGGGGGTGTTAAGGGAGTAGATAAAATAGATCATACTTAATTGAAGAGAAAATATTCCTCGGATTTGAAGAAAGCTTTTTTTCTGAAAAAGTATTATGTTAATAATATGTTATCAAGGACGGGTATTTTGATGACGTTGAGCTGGTGCAAATACCATGCCGGTAATTAAGCAATTAATCCACACAATTGAATTTCCAAATAACAGATCTGCTAACATACAATAAAATATCAAGTCACTAAGCTTCTAAAAGATATGGATGTTCAATCAGACGTCATAGTTTCGCCTGACCGTAAGCATTAAATCAACTTAACCTTGTGAAGGAAAATGATAAAAATTAATCCAAAACAGGTAAAGATTGTTTTAAAAATAGGCTTGATGTATTTCAGTGAACGTGTGGATTTGAAAGCATATTTTCCCACCTGTTTAGTTCTTCTCAAATGCCAATCATTAGCAATGGGTGGGTAGTGAATGCATATCCTACATCTGTTAAAAACAACTAAACCTACTATGACAATGATTCAGTTGGCTGATATATTCATTCAAAATCATCTATCAGATAGAAGGTACAGATGAGAGTTAATGTATGTATATATACTTATAACATTACTAGTATATGTTTTTGTTTTTTTAAAGATTCATACCTATATGGTTTTTTTTTTCATACTTTTCACAATTAATGTACATGAAGATTTATAATTACTTTTTTCTTAGCGGAAGACGAAGACGATAAACAGTCACCTTGCTTTATAAATTGTTTTTGTACTTAAAATCTGATCGGATTCCGATCTTAAGTCAATAGAGTTGTTTCTATTGTTAACTCATATCGTCTGGTTATCATCCCTAGTAATTATAAAAAAAAAAGGTTCAATCATATCATCCACGAGTTATCTCCCCGTAATACACAAAACGTTTAAATACAGATTAAATACTTGCTCGTTGGCGGCCTTAAGTTCTAAACAGTGTCGTGCGCTTGATGCTATTTCAGAGTTATATCTGATAGCACTTGTTTTTTTACACATCTTGAAGATATGTACTAAGGATATGTCACTAATAGAACGTATGTCCGGACACAACTAAAAAAAATCGTATTCGTATGCCGTAGGTTCGGATTTTGATCACATTCTGCGTAAACTTTGAGCAAGTTTTTTAATGTAACCAATTTTGACAATTTACATATGGACCGTTTCGTGTACAACGCAACATTTATTTCACTTATACTGTTACTATCAGCTTAATCGTAATTAGAAAACGCTTGTAAAATGTCACCAGTCGGAACACCCTTCGGCTAACTTCGCTCGATACCGGTCGGCTTTAAATCCCCTAAGTTTGAGAGTGAAATGTCACTGGTAGAGTGCTCTCCCTTTACCTTTTTCGCGTAGAACAGACTACAATTTGGTGTGCCCAGAGAGTTTCAGTTGGTTGCAAGAAGAACCAGAAATAAATACACCGAATCGCAGAACATTTATTAACGAGTTACACGTGGCATCTATGTTGGTCAGCCTAATATCAATATATAATATTTGACCCACGGAGTTGGGAATTTCTATTTTAATCTGAAGTAAACCCCGACCTTCCGTAGCCCGAGACAATCCTCTCTTCAAAGAATCTCCCCGGAAAGTGTGACATGGTCTGAACATGAATGTCTGATATATAAGTGGGAAACAAATGATAAGGTCAAAAGTATTCATAAAGTGGTCGAATGGTAA
Organism: Lepidochitona cinerea; assembly: GCA_963971465.1. Lineage (NCBI taxonomy): Eukaryota > Metazoa > Mollusca > Polyplacophora > Chitonida > Tonicellidae > Lepidochitona > Lepidochitona cinerea. The sequence continues at coordinate 28,611,916 of OZ020561.1, forward strand.
TATATGTCGAGCTGGCAATTGTTTCACTCATTAAGTCGAGTCATCCAATCCACGAGAAGAGGAAACACGAAGAGAAACCAAGACGTTTCGGTAAAGCCTATATATCATTTGATGTAAGTCACAGGAAATTAGAAAACGTCTTAACTCTCATTCAGTATCTTACATGTATTCTTCTCGTTTATATTGTGACTGACTCCAGCATGGGACATAGTTGAAGTGCGCAGGCGCAAACATGTATTTTGATTGGAAATCTGTTTCTCTAAAGATTTACGCCAACATGTGTCGAATTCCACGAATTTTCTTAGGGACGCTAACTTAATGACGCTATCTCAACTGACTCTAATTCAAAAATGTATAACTCGAGTCTAGCAGAATGTCTCTAGTTCTATTCTAACCATTGTCACCCGTGACGTGTTTGTATATGGACCCTTCGAGTAAAGATACGTGTAACGAATATTAACACATTCATACGAATGGACGCGCCAATAAGCTAAAACAGCCAACCGACGCACGTTAACTGTTACAAGTTTGAAATCTGTCATATATATATATTTATGATCACTCACAGGGAAAATCTTCTTGTCTAAAATAACCATGGAGACAAGTTTCTAATTGTGTTAAAAAGAGGTATATCGCTTAGACCTTTATAACTAACCAAACCTATGGTATTTTATTAGGTTGACGACTGACGGGAGCTTAGCCTTATATACATATAACTATGAAGAATACAAACTACTTCAAAGTAAACTTGCTCGACCTCTGACCCAAAGGCCAGTCATTGCTTATAAAAAGAACAAGAGTTTGAAAGACATACTGGTCAGGGCTAAACTCCCCTGTCTGCCTTCTACCTAGGTTTTCTGGGAAAGGGTATTGGGGGGGGGGGGCATAATATATAGTCTGACGATATTCTTACTATAGCTTAAGATGCGTAAGCATTGTCAATGTAATACAAAGTGTTCCAGAAAATTCTACTGACTAAGGCCAAGCTCCTGTCAGTCGTCAACCTAATGAAATATCATAGGTTTACTTTATTACAACAATTTATGATGGGGTATAAAGGTCTAAATGATATACCTCTTTTTAACACAATTAGAAACTTGTCTCCGTGGTTATTTTAGACAAGAAGATTTTCCCTGTGCCCGTGTGTTTTAATGTCCATAAATACATATAAATATGTTCCATTGACCGAATCCCACCCACCCCAATATATTTGAACAGTTTCTCCCAATGGATTAATCATATCGACGGGTGGGACTGCAATCTAAAATAAGAAGCTACCCTATTACTAACGCCGACGACTAGCCTATAAGGCCAAAAGCAGCCAATTAAATCATTTGGACTTTGATTGGAGAGTTCACCCCAGAGGTCAACTGGTTGGGTGACCTTTAATCATTCGACAAGACAACAACATCATGAAATTCAACTTGGCGTTTGTTCGCATCTACCCGCTCTTTTATTGCTCACATATAGGCCTACTTCATTAGGAATATCATTAGTTACATCCAACATTTCAGATGCTATAGTAGCCATTGAAGACGTCTCGAGGAGGTTATAACAATTGTGGGTTCAAGGTAAATCGAGGGGACAACTTGTCTGATTTCGTCAAAACTTGAGTATTTCCAGAAATTGACTCTCCGTTTTCGTTACTTTTTAACGTTTTTTTTTAAATTCCACGTACATATACACTTATCGTGTGATGTCATTCTGGTTACCTAATGTAACTACATGGGCCAAAGCTGCATATACATATTGATATGCTGTTACTTACAGATGCCTTTTAGTGTCATTCGGAGAATTTGGTACCTCCGATGGTTTCTGCTATCTTTATCAGAATTTTACACCAACAGGATTTTGGCTTTAAAACAGCTTCCGTCAAATAAAATCCAGCATATATCACGAAGCATACGTTCAAGATAATAGATCTGCGAAAAAAATCGAGAACCGCTTGCTAAATCACATTTCTATAATGATCTCTAGAAATTGCATTCGGCAACCCCTCAATCACGAATACCCCACAGGAAAGTGTGACACGGTCTGGAGATAAACTGAAAATATGAGACATTGGTAGATGAAATGATAAGGCTAAAACTGCAATCAGTCAATAATTTCTTTTCTAATGACCGAATTCCACCCACCCAAATATGAGTGAAAACTTTCTCCCTTAGTGTTAATAACATCGACCTATAAAAACGGTTTGTTATCAGGTAACAATCCATGGCCGAGATTTCACCGAAATATCTGATACAAGAAATCAGAGATATGCCTCGATATTGTCTGCTGCTTCTGGCCCCTTTGTCACATATGTTTCCCTGCTTTACTTTACTTTTATTTTAGTTTTACGCCGCACTCAAGATGATTTCACTTTCATGTGGCCGTTTTCAAGAAAACTAAGTCAGTAAGTACCGGGCTACGTAAACTTACATATACGGTGATATGCTAAATCGCTTCTTTAGAGGATCCGAACTTTATGTATTATGTGTGTAATCCTAGTTTATCCCTTAGCGTCTGTATATCACCAAACTCCTTTAATCGCATTATAGTTATTCCTGTTTGCTGGACTCACACGACTTCATCATTCATTTCTTGGGGGCAATATATTTTTATTTGTCACCTTATTAGTCTTGTAGTAGACTTGAGTGGCCTCAAGTAAAGAAATGCCATCTACTGCTTAGAAACGATTACAACTGTAGAGATAAGGTTACTTCAGTACAATTAAATGCTAGGGGCATTTTGAAACATGTTTTGTACCACCAGAGGCAGACATTTTCAATCTCGAGTTGGTATGTTACATGGAGTACAGGTCTAAACGGGTTTTTAAACAACTATCCAAAATGTAACCGATCTTACACAGGAATTTTCGAGTTTCATTTCGCACTGTGCAGGTATTTGTGAATTTGTGTTTATGCAACAACAGCGTTAAATGACACGTCATCAAACAATCATTTCAACCAGGCTTAAATTGGTTTTAAAAAAAGATTATTTCACATATAAATGTGACGATACCTGGGTTATTCGGGGGGGGGGGGGGGGATCTGGGCGCGAATATAAAAATCCACTGATTTAGAAATTGCAGACGGACGGACATGGGGTTAAACAGTCGGACAGTCAGCGGTTCAGTAAGCCTAAGCGCACATGTTTCACTTTTATGGCGGAGTTGCCAGGTCTAGTTGGAGAGGAAACCAGGCCCATTGCCTGGAGGAACCAGTCGACCTTCGAGGAGTACCTGACAACTCTTCCACATACGGCGACCAAGGGAAAAATCCACTTACAAATTTATCAATTTTATTTGGTCTGAGTGTGATTCGAATTTGCGCCTAATAGATGAAAGATCGGTGTGGGACCGAGGGACGATCATTCTAACCCACTGGACCAACGAGGAAAACAATAGAAAATACTGTTCTAATGACGAAAACCAGCTTATTCAGTTTCAACGAAATTTTCCCTATATTTAGCAACTCATGCTACTTTAAGCTAAAATCAAGTGTTCATCTGAAATAAACTACAATGCTCAACAGATGAAGGATATATACCAGATACATGTATTCGATAGACAATCGACAAATGTTATACAATTTTGTATTCTAATGTGCTTTAAAAGTATATGATTTTGTCTATGTTGTTGTTATGTCCAGTCCGACATGTTACCCCAACGAGTGATGTTGTCTTACAAGTGTCTTGACTCCATGTCTCTTTTTTATTTTTAAAATAGTCTTTTTTTTTTCCATCTCTAATGGATTACTGAATCAATCTATATAAATTCCCAATTTCCAAGTGCACATTAAAATAAACGAAAACATCCCGATATAGGGATGGACAGTCGATCAGATTGTACGATGTGGAACTTGATAACTGAGTCCTTGGGCTGATCGATATCACCAGCTCTGTATATCTGCAAGACAGCAGTAATCGCGTCAGAAATAGGTGCAAACATATCTAGATACACGGATATAGGCTTATCTGTCTAGATTTTTTAATAAAGACAATTTTGTAAATTGTTTTTTGTAAAATAGTTTATTTAATCTTTTCATTATCAAGTCGTTTAGATAAAAACTGCGGTTGACGTTAGCTCCTGGGTTCATGATATTTTTTGTTGTTGTAAATTTGGATTGTCGATTAAGTTTCATCAACTGATATCAACTGATAAACCTCTTCAACTAATTTAGTCGTATTGAAACAACACAGATCAGTTAGTCAATAGATCAATCATAACGTGCAATCCCAAAGATTGGCAAGCGTTTGAAAAGGAAGGTATATGGGGACACAGAGCTGACCAAAGATAAATAACATTTGCCTAGGGATAAGTTGCATAACATCCACATGTAAGTCCATGATCGCCAACAATCATCACTTATAGGGTTAATAGGAAATTACCACAAATATTCTAAATTCTATACAAAGCTATAATGCTATTCATGGAAGTTTAGTATTTTGTGTGTCTTACGTCTTGGGTTTTCGCGTTTTATGCCAGTAGGAATTTGCTTTCAAGGGCGGCGGAACGTTTTTCATATTGAGGGGGGGGGGGGGGGGGGGGGGGGGCAACTATCCCAGCCCAACAGGTCCCCAGACCCCAGGAGCTCTGAAACAGGAGAATGCCATACATGTGTTCTGGACCATTTTCAAGGTCCAACAGGTGAAATTTGATGTAAATATTTTTGGCTTGTAAACTTGGAAATCTACTCACTTTGGAAGAAAAAATCTGTTAAAGGCCTATTGCGCGTTTCAGACCATTTCTGGAATTGAAAAGTTGACAATTCAAAAAGAAATTGTCAAATTTACAGTCGCAAATATTGTGATACGTCTATCGACTATCAACATAATCTTACACCAAGACAGTTTGGGTTGTTGGGCGTTGTTGAGAAAATTACGTGGGAGACAAAATCACAGCACAATTACGGGAAGGATCAGGGACTCGTAAACCCCAGTTTTCAACTGTTTCTGCCCTTTGATCACTTAACTGCACTTGAAAGCTCTAATAGGCCAATTATTGGGAAGGGTGAAGTGTGTGTGGGGGGGGGGGGGGGGGGGGGGTGCAAAAATAGGTCTGGCCCCCAACTTTGATTATTGAGGAGACCAAAATACCAAAATTTGCACGTTGGGCCCTAATTATAATTTCACCGCGGAGAAAATGTCATTATGTGAATTAGCAAATGTCAGGCGATTCACGGAATGGATATGGAGATTTTATCTTTATTCTAGTAGATGGGTCAGAACGTTGATGGTATTTGCTAGTACGATCATTTAGTCTTGTAGTAGACTTCTGTAGGGCGCATAATGCCGAAATCGTTTCGCACAAAGCAACTGCATTAATCACTACAATTGACAACGATCCTGTGCACCAAGGTACGTTATGCTAATAAATGTTGCATGCTATAAGATCGTGAGATGGATCAATTTTACCCACAAAAGCGTGATATCACTGTTCATTTTATAACTTTTTTTCCACACAATCTACTTTACAGCTGGTTATGCAATGATTGTTTCCCTGCAGTCTATGAATAAATATATTCTAATTATCTCGCGTCTGAAAAAATAGACCAGTCTTAATTATTTTTGAACCAGCGAGAACATGATTTGGATCTGGTTAGAAGAAATCCCCCCCCCCCCACCACCACTAATTTGTTAAACTGCATTTTGATTGTTACGTCACTTCCACGATTATTTTTGTTATATTGCTGTTCTGTCAGGTTTACTATACTTTCGGGAAAAATCTCGACCATTTCAGAAAAGCAAAAACTTTTTCCAGTTTGGTAGGACGATATATTGGGTTCTGTACCTCATTGAACCTGGCAATGCGGCCAAAAAAGCGAAATAATATTGATTGCTGTGTAAAACATCAATCTATGAGCTACTGACTTCATCGATATTTTGTACATCTCAATAACTTCATTTTACACGGTCCTTCAAACACATAACTTCTATTGAGAATCAGAATGTTTTAGAGCAAAAAATCTGAATTTTGGCAGCCCAATCTTTCTTTAAAAAAAACTAATGATACCTAGCTACGGCTTTTAAATAAATTATTTGGAAGGACTTCGGCTTTCAGATTTAAACCTCGTTTTAAATATCTATTAATCCTACCTGCCTTTTAGATTTTACCTTCAACAAACATTTGAAGCTTTGCTCTTTTCATTTTACTCATTAATTTGTTCGGGTTTCATTGAAAATCTACCAAATCCCTCTTCATAAGAAGACAACTTTAAGATTGGCCTGGCAGATTTCAAACTCTCCTCGTACAACAACCTGTCCCATGGTCCGCAGTTTGTACGAGAATTTCCCCAATAGCTGGACAATTTGATGACAACGAAACTCTGGCATCACATGACTGCGGGGTTTTGAAAAGTTTGTTAATAGAGAATAGTTATCTCACCCTTTTAATGGTGGTTTAATGTGTGGCTCTTCCTGACCGGCAAGTAAGTAACACAGGAAAGACACACAAGAGTGCGGCTAAATGATGCCATGAGTGTGACAAAAATAAGGAATAATAACATGCCATTAACTGTTTTTCCTATTTTTGATGTTGCACATTCGTGAAAAATGTTACAGATTCTAGATTTAAAACTTTGGCTATAAAATCCATACGCTGCGTTATTCCGGGTGCTCCAGGGCACTGACCTATTTGTTTCGTCTTAACTTACCCCCGATCCATATCTTGTCAATCTTAGTCTATTTTTATGCAAAACCAAGGGTCAGTTAAACCGCTCTTGAAGACCGTGACATTGTTACAAATAAGTCACTGGATGTTTAAATTAGCGAGTGTGGTCAAAATTAAATCGGATATTAATTATCAAAATCAACCAAGTCGAATTTTAATGGAATTTAGTCATAAATGCCCCTCTGAACGTACCGCGGTATGCAGGGTATCTTTAAAGGGATGTTAATTAATAGGATATATCAACAATTTTTTTTCACACCTTTTAAGTTTATGTACCCTCGGAGCCCAGGATTAATATCAATATAAGCTCGTAAATATAAGTTTTAATCGCGGGGATCGACGATGCGGTTTATGTTGATCCCACTAAGTTTGACAGGGAATAAAACATTGATTGTGGCGAGTGGTATGACATAATCAACCATACAATGCAATAGTGTCGACTTCTACAGCCACGGTCAGTCTCCACGCGATCTGATCAAATCGGAACATGTTTCAATAAAACTAGTTTCAATCAATTGGCATAAAGCTTAATGACGTCAGCCAAAAACATTATGGGATGGAGGAGGTAAGCCTTTTGTATCGACGCGCATGACTACACACCTACAAATACCAGTGCAGATTATTACTTTTGCGCCACTTTATCCCTCCTATGACGTCATTAAGCAACCAGTCTACGTTACGGTTGGTGTGACCACAAATATTCACCGAAACAAGTGTCCACGGTCCTCAAGCATCCCCATGTTCTCGAGGCCCGAATAAAAACATCCCAAGCCATTACGATATGTAAAGATCAATTAGATGACGGTAATGAATTGTGCGAGATCATTATGCGATTACATTAATTAGATATACAATCGATAATACCCTTACCAAGACAATTGAAAGTGAAACATCGTATCTAGTATACGAGAGAAAATTGGTTATTTGTTACAACTTAATATTATAAAAGTTCAAAAAGTTCCAATACGTTGAAGTGGTATCAAACAAGTGGCAGCTTCTCAACACCGTCGTAGCTTTGCACCTGGTCGTCTCGTAATGTTTGAAGGTATATGTAGGCCTTGCATTGGACTTACGCCGGTCGTAAATATGTTGAGAAAGAGCCCCCAGATTTCAATATATAATATATACGTCGCAGAACCTTTATACTTGTGGACTTACTAATTGATTCATTTATATATACGTCGATCGATCGATCGACCGATCGATCGACCGATCGATTGATTGATCGATTAATCGATTGATTGATTGATTGATTGATCGATCGATCGATTGATTGATTGATTGATTGATTGATTGGTCGATTGATCGATTGATCGACTGGTCGATTGATTGATTGATTGATTGATTGGATGATTGGATGATTTAGTGATTAATTAGCTTATAACTCTGTCGATTGGAGGATCAATTGGTTGCTTTATTTGTCCTTTCAAGATATTTTTCACTGGATCGTACGTGTATTTTTCTGTACACAGAAGATAACAGCCAAGTCCTAAGCGCTCACAGCATTTTTTTGAATTAGCGAGATAGGAATCCGCGGACCATTGACGGATGCTTTTTTTTTAATTATCCGATATACTCTATATGCCATTCGCGAAGCTCCGTAATAATCAAGAAAAACATTGATGGAGAAACAATACCACAATCGTTCTTTGGAAGAAAATGAGAATCTTTATCGTTGGAAAATGAAGCAATGTAGGCCTATACATATAAGAATATAGTCAATAACCTCAAATCCCGGTAGTTAATTCACATTTAGTTACTACTAGCCTAGTTACGGGCTTTCGGCCAGTGAATGAATTTGTTACTATTTTTGTTTCCGAAACCGAAAAAATAGCAACAGTTGATGTTAACCTTGTGGGAGGAAAAAGCATCCACACACAAAAGATTAAATCTTCCAATTAATAATCGATTTGCTTGATCAGGATTCAAGATGGATTTAATCTTAAAATCCAATCTTAATGAACTGTCGTCTTTTTCAGGATTGTACCATCGTGGTGGCGCCTCAGTGGCTAGGTCTGCAGAGCGATTTTCTCGTACGCTAAAAATGTTCTTTAAATCGATGGCTTCGTTTTCAAATCCCACTCAGTCCAAAGAAAACTGGCTAGAGTTTGAATGGACCCGGTGTGGAAGAGTTATCACCCTTTCTCTTTTTCTCTCTAAACGCAAAAAACATACAAAAAACTCTATTACACACATTTTGACATAAATCCACATAAACGTATACGCCCTTTGTGATTCTTGATTATAAAAAATGAAAACATAGATTCTGATAAGAAAGCACTTTTCCTCAAGTGAGTAAACAGGCTAAATTCAGTTCATATAAAATTACATTCATCTGGGGAATTGAAAGCTACATTATTATTTACGTTTGAATAAATACGCTGAGTGAAATACAGAAAAGAGCGTATCAAGATGCTATTAATGGTGTCTCATAAGTTTTTGCCTTTAGGAAATCAACGAGTTTAATTAGCATGGCAAATAAACACAGATATTTTCAACGAGCCGTTTATAGTCTGTATTTCTCGGGGCTATTTTCGGTTACTCCGTATAGCAGTTTTATTTATAAAAATACCCCCCATACGTACGGGATGTATACTATAGTTATCCGTATCACATCGGCAATCTGACGATAAGATCAATGGCCGATCAGTATACGTTGGCGAAACAGTTTCTATGATCACATGACCAAAATGGGGGCTAAATAAAACTGGGCTGCCCCATTGTCTTTACAGCCATTCACTGTGATATTGTCGCTTGGGCATCTGTTTTCAAAGGGATTTTAACAAGTTGGATATTCTATCTTGTCATATAGGTAAGAATATTTATCAAAGTTTACGATCGAATTTTATGAAACTGCCATTCCTTGTGAGCACAGCTCTACAGTTATACGTCTGAGGGGAACCATTTCGCTAGAGACGATGGGTTTGTTTTATTAACACGTTGACTTTGTTCAACTGACTTGGCCGACTGAAATTAAACTAACAAGAAAAGATATCCACTTTGTCTACTTAAGATGTTTAAGGAAGTCACCCCTTTTGCTCGCGGGACTATCATATTCAAAGCGTAAACCCATATGAGGAAGCTGATCGTTTTTTTTTTATATAACTTATAATTAATGAAAACCTACTCCAACACGTTTAAAAAGACACCGTTCTGAGTTAATACTAGTATTCGCCATTTAACGTAATGAGGACAAAATTCTATTTATACTCTCTGTCTATTTATTTATCTAGCTTTAGAAGCAAGTTCGTTTTGTTTTAGATATAAATTACATTGTGTAACACTATAATATTAGGATGGGCTGTTTTTTTCTTAACATTACTTTCGTCTTTTCTATTTCATTTTTGTTAAACCTTTAAATGGCTTTCTGGCATTTTATGGGATCATTAGAATGGACAATTTCTACTTATTGCAAATCGTGTTAACCAAGGAGGTTGTTAAAGGCAATTCGAAGGCAGTGATGTTAGAACCCGTATAGAACATTCTTTCTGTAATGGATGTTAAAGTGGCATGAGCTGCCAAAATGTTGATATTTTGACAAACCAGAATGTTGAAATTATTGGCTATTTTTCTCAAGTCGTATAATTCGGAAGCTTTTTAGTGCTTCTAGTCTCGAAAATGTACGAAAAAGTATTGTTTTGAACTAACTTCAGCTTAGAATGAACGAATGGTCGTCCCGGTTATTTAAATTTTGTTTACATTTCGAACACGTTTTCGGTTCGTACAGGCCACATACTGTATGGATTTTCCTCATTCCAACGCCAATCATTTAGTTTTTCCGATGGCTGTCGGGACGATCAGAAATTATGAAAAAAAATTGAAATTTGGCTGCTCATGCCACTTTAAGGCAATGTCGTTTCATTGTCCATTTCTATTCTTTTAAAAAGGGGCTTGGGCGTGACCCTGCACCTTAACTATAAATTAATGTGCGCACAATCGTTCAATCAACATACGCCAGGATATGTCAGCTTGTTACTGAATGGAAGAATGGGGGTATCCTGCATGGGCAAAATTCCGGTTCCAGGCCCTAGCGTAATTGAGGAGTAATCTGAAAATCGTCTAAAAAACAAAACAAGTACTTCTCTGAAGAAAATGCAATCTCATTTACACTCCTGCTTAACCCTTTTCTTAATTAACGCCGGTTTCCTGGAAATTCACCGAAATAAATAACAGTTAAATGATGCTAAATGCGCTACAAGCACACAAGGAAACTAGGAAAGCTTGTTTTGATTTCATTAAATTTCGTCCAGTACAGTAGACGAGCCCGAAAAATATATTTAAAAAATGGGGGGGATACTAAAATAATCATAAGCATTTATTATCACAAACCCCTTGGGCATGAATTTTGACATTGTATATATTTAAATGAACACTCTCTAAATCAGTTTCATTGGTATTCAATCTTGTATTTAATCTTTAGTCTGTTTATATGGTCTCCATATATCAATATACGACCAAGGCAAGGTGAAGTTGTTATATTATCTGATCTGTGACGTTTATCTTGTTTTGTGTTAATATGTCATAGCTTATAATTACTAATCATTGTATTTAATCAATTATCATGTTCTGTTTGATTACACATTCCATTTATAATTTCACCATGGGAGGCCTCTGTTCAAAATGTCATTAAGTTAAAGCACCAGGGCGATTTATGTTGAAAGGTACTTAAGTAAAATGGGAGGAATGGCAAAACGTCATCGGCAAAGATCCACAAAAATTATGTTCAAAGAAGTACTTTTAACTCATTTATATCGGTAATATGATTGTCCATCAGATAGAGCTCAACTTTAAACAGATACACGATTTGGTCGTGAACCTCTTATCAAAGACAACATTGAAACATGCCTAGCCGAGAAATCTGGGCTCTGCCGAATTTTTTTTTCTCTCCGTGTTCGGCGACAAGACACATTAGCAGCCATATAATACCAGTCGCCGTAAGATCGATATTTCGGGCTAACACATGCCTTGAATTTACACTCGATTACTTCATGTAGGACATTTGTCAGGTACTGGCCGAATGATAAAAGAGGTTAACCTGTGTATGTTGTCATATAAGTGAAACGATCTTGCGAGGGGCGTGAAACATCAATCAATCAAACTATTTGTCAATACACTACCCATTGTGTTTTCATTAAGTAAATGAGAAAATTTATTCAAATGAAATATCATTTATGTTAATTACCGCTTTCATAAGTAATGATGAGTAACATTATCAAGGAAGTAAATTAGAAGAACATATTTATTCGTTACATGGACATCGTTTGTTTCCTTGTCGTTAGATGAAAAAAGTTGTTTTGGCTTTAAAGCGATGATTCAAAAGTTAAGTAAAGAAACCTCAACGAGTCTTGAAAAGAGACCATTGCCGTCATTTTGTTCTCCTCCCTTTCAAGCGCATGCCCTGTGACACGGTGCCGACTTCAAACTAATCAATTAATAAATCCTATTTAAAATAATTTACAAACGGTTATCGTGTAGACAGCAATGTTTGATTTATAATTACATGTGCATTGCAGTAATCCAATTAACATTTACCCACAAGCCTTTGACAAATGTTGCAGACTTTTTTTCAAAACGGGTATGCAGTTATATCTGTATTAAAGCATTTATGTAAATCTAGCGAAAAGAACAGGGCATACAAAGGGCTCTCCTCTCTTTTAAACGTGTACAAAATCTAGTCTGAAGCCGTGAGCACAGCTCCTAATCATCTCTTAATTAATTACCGACTTTTTTTCGTCGCGCTCTAATTTGTTTCTGACTTTTTTTTTGTCTGAGTAAGTTCAGCCGCATACCACGACTACCGGTATTACCTTGTCATTACATCTGCCAGAAGCTTTGCTTTTAAAGGCGAGGTGCTAAGTTTTAGATGCTAGCCGAGGCAGCTTTCTCACAGTCAAGGTGCGAGGTCTTCTGAAGTCGTGGACAGGTCTTTAAATTATTAGCCGATACTTCACAACCGATGGACGGTCATTCATGTAAGCTAAAGCGGTAGAGAGCGGTGATGTGTTGAGTGGTTCCCTATGACATCTCTAGAAGCAACTATAATCCATAACTGAAGTCCACAATACATATGGAAAACAGAGGTACAATTTCGGTCACATCCTGCCACCAGAGTTATTTGTTTTATTTCAACGTATTTCTGTTATTTTCTTTTCTTCTAATCATCGGTTTCTTTGTCGACTGAAATTTGCGAGAAAGTTTAGAATCTTTTTCAACTTGTGTTTTACTTGTGTTTTTGTTTCTGATCCTCGGTTTCTTTATCTATCATAATTCGCGAGATGAGTTCAAATCTTGCCCAAATATGTTTAACGACCGTGGATCTCATATAGTCAGTTTGAGTTATTGTTAATTAGGCCCTATTTTGGATTATGGCCACACGAAAAGGTTGTCCGCATTATGTAATTTGTCCTGTTTAATATAATACGTCCGGTGAAGTTAGCTTCATATTTGTATCAAGTATCGTTTTTTTTTTGATTATGTCTATTATTGATGAACACACATTTTATTTATGACAACCTCGATTGAATGAGCGATAATTACACAAAGAAGGCACATATCTATTAGTTTCACTGATAACCTTAACGTAAAACACAAGCAGTGTACTTAAAAACGACAGTTCTATGTGGACTCGGCATGTATCGGCATTTAGTTATACCATCATCAGGAGTGAATAGATTGGAGGGGGGATTTGCTCCAATTCAATGTAAGAAGGTAGGAAGGATACGTGTATTTTCAGATCGATGTAGGGTTTTGCTATTTAAAGTGGCATGAGCTGCCAAAATTAACATTTTTTGTCATAATTTCTGATCGTCACGACAGTAAGAGGCTTTGAAGGCCATCGACAAACTAAATGATTGGCGTTGGAATGAAGAGAATCCATACAGTATGTGGCCTGTACGAACCGAAAACGTATTCGAAAAGTAAACAAAATTTAAATAACCGGGACGACCATTCATTCATTCTAAGCAAAAGTTAGTTCAAAACAATACTTTATCGTACATTTTCAAGACTAGAAGCACTTCTGAATTATACGTCTTGAGAAGAATAGCCAATAAGTTCAACGTTCTGTTTAAACGTCAAAATATCAACATTTTGGCAGCTCATGCCACTCTAAGTATACAAAGAAGAATTTAGTGGCACACTCATCGCTAAAATCCAGACTACGTTTGCATTGAAAACAGCAATAGCAAATTTGCGTACATTCGCTTTCTTCATAAATGCTGCGAGTGTGGCGATGCGATACTACCTGCAATGATCAACAGCGATTAGAAATTTTCGCATGCTTTTTGGACCTTCTAACAAATGTGTAGTCTGTTTTTTTTAGCGGACATTGAATCTAATGCTTTCTCTCACATTTCTTGTCATGTAGAATATTTTGTGTTGCGGTGCTCCTATGTGAAACCAGTTGCAATTGCTATATTGTTTAAATCTTATGGCGTTTTCCAAACAAAATAGGTCTGATTCTAAAACGATTTTATAAACACTAAAACACACGGGCACATGATTTATATTGTGGTACAAAAGGGTCGTTCATGCAATCATAGCTAAACAAATAGTTCACGGGTGTGCTTGTATTTAAAGTGATTTGTCAAACATGTATTTTATAAGCTGTATTAGGACCACGTTATTATACGCTTCAACATACCAGATTGTCAAAGGTATTTCGTCTGTGGTTAATTTAGATTGTGTGATAAACCTCGTCCCTATCTTCACAGTTTATTTACCATCAGCTTAATAAATTGACAGATATGTTTAATCTGGTTTGAGATTTAACCTTTCAAAGCATTAGTTCCCTTGGGAAGATTATCGTCTGATTTACTTTTAATTAAAAAAATCAAAAAGACATTTCAGTGACTAAATTTTTATCCTTCTGGTTCTAACAGCTCTTAGAATTACGTCGTATGAATTGGATGGTTCAAAAGTTTTTACTATAAGTGTCACGAATCATGCTCAGTAGGATATATTGAAATGCTAAGTAAAATGATCAGTAGAGAAATCTTGAAATACTCGGTTAAAAATCTTGAAATGCTCATGAGAACCATTTATCTTCCAGCATTACAATGAGTTTATGATTTATAAAATATTGAATTACAGTCGTGTGGTGACAAGGATTTGAGCATGGCCCTGATGACATGTTTCAATGACCGTGTTTGTGGATCTACATTTTTATTTTATATTATATTTATATTATATTATATATAAGTGTCGTGGTTGTCTAATGAAGCCATACCAACTCGCTAAAGACGGATGTATGGAAAGAAATACAAGGTTATTTGGAGATCTTATGTCACGTTGACCCTAATCGATGTCTTACATAGATAACACTTACTCATTTGTATGATAAACGCGCCTCCTATAACATTATAAAATATACTCTTTACTTTATTACTGTATATACACGTGCTTATACGTATTTTGCTAATCAATTCGCATTGAACAATGTTAACGATCAATTAGATTGCTATTCAAGGGTCAATTATGTTTGATAACATTATGCTTTCCGGCTATACTATGTATTTGTAGTCATCGGATGACTGGGTGTGATATATTTTTTTCGCAGGTATTATTTTTTTTGTGGTCCGACTACAAGTTGTTTTTTTGGTATATTTATGTCCTTACGATGAACACTGAATGATCGATTTAGTCTCAGTTTACACTTTTTTAAGTACATGCATTAAAATGCTGATCAGTTTGATAGGGCCTACCTTTTGAATGGAAGAATGTGTTTGATAATGCGTATGCTATTTTTTCAATAGCTTTAAGTGTGTTGGCGTAATAAAACATTTTGAATACTTGTATTTGCGATACTATTAACTATCTTTATCCACCTTACCAGAACAGATAGGACCTGAAATAAAGAGTTCATCAATAATGTTTTATAGCCAGACGATATGATTTTTAAGCCTATTTACATCTGGTGGGTAGAAAAAATAGTCCCTTTTTTCATCACGAATAATCCCCTCCCACTCAACCTAAAAATAAAAAAGCACCACATTTTATCAAAGCAAAATTTTGCAGCAGCAAGTTTTGTTCGACTGGCAAAATTTTCAGTTATATTTTCTGATAAACTGAGAAACAACAGAATCAAGGAAAAATCCAGTAGAATTACGATGTAAGCCAGACAGAAAATTAAGATAATTAAATAAAATGGTCGCTTGGCCTCAAACGTCAAAATAAGCCCCATTCATATCTGATTAACTCATTAATCTGTTAGAAAAACCTTTATTCAACATAGGTTTTGTTAAGCTTTGCCTCATCAACGCCTTATAACCGAAATAAGAATAGGGGAAACAGTGTCGAAAACGAGTTTAACTCGGATACTCAACACACAGTAAAATTAAGATCGATCGAAAACTCTAAAAATTGCATGGCTCAATTTAAGCTTTTGTCACATTTGCAAAATAGAGGAAGATGTGTTTCTTAAAGTATCAAGGCCCATTTGGCCAACATTTTGTGTAAACAAGTGACAATATAAGAAAGTCTATATGTCTTGCATTGTTCTTCCGCATTTATTTATTTTTTCTCGCTGGTCTTGTGTCAAAGAAAAAATACTTGATGTTCAACCATTTGATCAAATAAATTTTTGATGACATACGCCGAATTGTATTTAAATGCAACGTTTAGTTTAAGATATGTTAGTAAGAAAGCATTTTCTTTTTTTGTCCATCCAGTATAGCGAAAGTGATTGGCGTATGTCGCTTTAATCCCAGTTTGTATTTTTTCATGTATAAATATTAAAAGTGATTTCGGAAAACAGAGTGATAATTTCATCACGGTTGCATATCTGCTACAATGCAAGTAGGCGGATTGTATCTTTATCGCCAATATCATTTTTAAAACGCCCTCGCTAAGTGCAATTTTTCATTCAAGCATAACGCGTAAAAAAATAACACAAATCAGGAAATCAAAAGCGGATAAGATGACCCTGAGAGAAGACAAAAGTAACCAAATACAGTTTAATTGTGCGTTTTTTTAAAACAAAACTTAACGACCATCAGGGGGGTATTTCATAAACAGGGGGGTATTTCATAAACACGTTTAGAAGGCTAAACTGACCGACTTGAATAGCACTGCTTTAACATTACTGCTAAGTCGACTATATGTGGTTTATGAAATACCCCCCAGGTGTAGAAGGCTAAACTGACCTAGCCGACAAGAATAGCACTGCTTTAACATTAGTGCTTAGTCGACTATCTGGCCGTAGTCGGCTATATGTGGTTTATGAAATACCCCCGTGAGGTTCCAATCATTATTTTATTTCAGGCATACCAATGTCAAGAATGTGCGTTAAAGTAGGGTTAAGGGTCCTTTAAAGATCTAAAATGAACATGTGTTCTCCCCTTTCTCTACATTTTACTTCCGTTCATATATTGGATACCTTTGTTCCAATGCCGATTATTGACTTTCCCAATCGAAATTTAAGAAAAAAAGCATAAATACTGACAGGGCATACCCTTTCAGCAAGATACAATTCTTTACAAAAATATGGCTCTCTGGTAACTTTGGCAGGGTGGGAAAACAATTATATTTATGGAGGCAATGTGTATTTTTGTTAATGGCTAATCGACTGTTAGTTCAGTTTGATACTCGCTACTGCCGGGAATCTTTTGGTGTACCATACCCGCCAAATGTTGGGCAAATTGCGTTGAAAGAGAATTGTTTCATTTTATGTTTGCTCATTTTTATAAAGACGACCAAAATAAGAGTTTTTCCACTTATACCAATCTTCGATTTGTACGTATAGGTAATTTCACAAGCTACAGAATACCCAAACATGCTGGCTATTTGGATTGTCTTCGTTATCAGCCCATCTTCGATTCGTAACTTGCTTCACCATTTTTTTTTTACTCTAATGTTATTCAACGTAGTTCAGACGCTCCAATTCTCTTGACAATCGGAATTTATTAAAAAATGTCCGAGTACGAGCAGCTCATGTCACTATATCGTAAAATTAATACTGTAGCTCATCAAATATTTTTATTTGTGTAGTTTTGAGCATGAAATTTGTCTATGACGTTTCATTCCTATGATGATTGAGATATGTTTTAGATCAATTTCCTAAAAGGTTCGAACAATTATAGCGTATTTCCAAGTGCAAAGAGGATGTGATTTTCTTTGACACAAGGGAACTCAGTGGTCCATTGGGTGGCCAGTGGTCAGTCCCCCATCAATCAATTAATCAATCTTTGATACAGCCCGCGTTTTCTTACTTTTTACTTTACTTTACTTTATTTGGTTTACACCCAGACCACACACGATGGTAAATGGGGAAGAACATGTTTCAAAGATATGGGTAATCATGGTGACAACAGTATATATAAGAACATAGTTACACAGAAATTATAAACTGAACGTACATGGTTTCAAATTCTGACAGTTTAGACAATTGCTTATGTCTACCTAATAGCTTAATCTATTTGTACACGTGTGGTTAACTCAGCCAGAGATACAGCCCGCGTTTTCGAGGAAATCAAAACAGTCGATGTCGCTTTACAATCGTTATTCATGAAAACGTAAAGATCCTCCTACTCTAGCTCTAAACACCTTGCAAGAACAGGTGTGGACAGTCTGTGGTTAATGATGCCAAAATATAGGTGAACGGCCTGAAGATTGTACTATTTATAGGCTTCTTTGACTGATCCGTCGTCACATTGACCTTCCCTTTACTAGTCAGGACAATGGTAACCCATGTCAATAAATGTACAACAACATTTAACTTTACCTTATTTTTTTATATTTAGGTTGGAATCAAACTAAGCAATGAGAGGGATTTTATTTGTGATACTAGCTCTTGTGTCCCAAGCGGCAGGCCAATTCAAAGAACGTAAGTATTTTTATTTGAAATTCTTTTTGAATTTTTTGAAATGATGCCTTTTATTTTCATTCATTCATTTGTTTCTTCCCTTAAACTCTCTCTTAAACAGTTCATGAAATATGTGGTTTGTTATTGAAGGCTTGCTTGAAACTCAACAACTAAGTAACTATGTATAAAATCAATATATTACCATTGTCACTTTTACCCTCAGTAACACGTGTACCATAAATGCTAATTTATTGTTATAGGCTGCACATATGCTGCTGACGTCATACTTGTGCTGGATACGTCAGATACAAACATAGCGCGTGACGATAGGTTGGGGGCTTCGAAGAGAGCAGTTCGGGAACTCGTAGACATCCATGATATTGGAACTCGCCCAGATCAATCTCGATTCGCTATATGCACTTATGGCAGTACTGCAAGTCTCGTACTGTCTTTGGATGACGACGCCAGACAGAATGCTGAAGCAATCAAGGCAATTGTCGGCAACTCGGTTGACACGGGATTTACGGCTGTAGGCGGATTTGATCGTCAGCATGTTGGAATTGACTGTGCTTTGGAGGCGTCTAGAACCTCACTTCCTGGGCGCCAACAGATAATGGTATTAATCTTGGTGGCCAATGACCTGTTTTCCTCTGACTTATCAACACAAAGAGCAGCCGTGGCTCGCCAGACCCTGTATACATCTGTGATCACCATTGGTACAAGTTTCACAAACCTACCCTTGGTGCAGAGTTATGCATCAAGCCCCACTGCTGTCACCACTTTCAACTCCTTCAATCGATTTTTAGAGGATTCTTTCAGATTTTTCCCCGCTAGCTACAACTCTTTCTGTCCAAGTGAGTAGCAAATAATCTACTTAAGTGTTAAACAAAGATCGAAATTTTCAACTGTTGGATATCTGGTGGCTTGTCCAAAGGCTTGCAAATATAGTTCTCGTTGGTTTAAAACATAGTTAACCTCAAATGAAAGAACACTGAGTAGCACACAAAGCAAACTAGAATAATTAAAGTAACATTTTTTTTTACCTTGAATTGCTCTTTTATCTCAATTTTTTACATTTTTAAAAGACAAATTAACCCACGCTCGTCTGTTCCACCAAAAGTTAAGCAAAATATTTAACCACCAAAGCAGCTCTAGGTACGAAAACGTTTATGGATGATTATTTATGGATTGACCTGGAGTAGATAGATACAGACATCCCTGGTTTACGACAGCTGCTCTATTTTGGAATGTTTATTAAAACACCGGTTCTGAATCAAATTCGCGTATTTATAATTTTACTCTGTTTTTCTTAGTTGACTTGACAACAACAACGACTACCACTACTACAACAACAACAACAACAACGCCACCACCAGTGATTGGTACTCCATGTGACTCTTGTCTCATCGTGAACGGTGTAGGATACGCCCAGGCAGAAGATTGTTTTCATTATTACCAATGCATTCCTCAAGAGGACAATACATGGCTTCAGTTCAGGAGACAGGTATCCGTTGGTGCATATTGGGACCAATCTAAAATTACTGGAAATGACCCAGTAAGGGCAAGATGTCCTTTTGGTAAGTAAGATTCCCTTACCTTCTGCCTTCTGAATTAGTTTGTATAGAATCTGATCAACTTGTGTTTCATTTGAATGAGGTGTTGCCGGGATATAATTTACTCTCAATATAAGAATTATACAACCAGATATATACGATGTTAACGTTTGCTTTGGATACATACCGAAGAAGTCAGTACCAGCATGTTCTTGAATAAAGAAGCAGTTATAGTCAAACTCGCATTGTTTTCAATAAAATCTATGTTATTTGGTACTATTAGAACCATATTTTCCATAGTTCAGTGCGATTGCAGCGACATATCATAATATATTAAAGTAAAGTTAATTTTGGTATGTAAGCATACTTTAGCCTTCTATTGTATGGTATAACCCGGCGCATTCCCGTTTCCGCGAGGAATTCTATAATGCAATCGCTGATAAAATATTATCAAAATGATTTCTCGTTCTATTTTTGTAAGATCCTTGCAACGGTCGCATTAACGGAACCGTTGTTGGTGGATATGACAACTGCAGAGCACGTATTGTTTGTCAGGGTGGAGTTTCATCTTTCATCGAATGTTGTCCGGAAGGGACAGGTCTTGGTATCAATGGAGAATGTGTTATAGACGCCACCTGTAACGACGAATGTGATCCCATGGCTACAACTGTCAATAGTAAGTCCATTTTTTCCCAGTAACAGGCCGTTTTATTATAACTGCGTCATATGGTTTGTGATGGGAAGTTTCTGAGCAAAAATGAAACTGTGCTGTTACAGATTGATTAGGACCTTTGCAAAACTTAGGCTTGTTTCACAAAGCGGTGTAACGTAGGTTTTTACGTAACTGTCGTAGCAACCCACACTAAAGCGATGCGTTACTATGACAGTTATGTGTAAATTTACGTATCTGCCCTATTGTAAAGCATGCTTCAGGGCCGTTAAAATTTACTGAATAAGTATTTAACGTTTCACGACACAATCCAGTTAATTCATCTACCACCATAGTTTGTTTAGTAGCCAAGAGGGAAGCCACGACCTAGCAACTCAAGGGAGTGTTGCGCTAAACATCAATCTATCTGGCATCGATGGATTGGAGGCCCATTTATTAAACTATTACATTATAAGGCATTAGCATAATATAATTTTGAAATGTATAATTAAAATTCCAGCATGCTACTTGTCCGTTGACACCCTCGGTGACCCTACAAGATACATGGTCAATGATGGGGACTCCTCGATCAGGATGAACTGTCCAATTGGTACAGTCTACAGCGACGTCATATGTGGCTGCGTTCATTCAAATGTTCCATTCACAGCTATTGGTAAATATATTTCCTTCTAAAGAAGATAATCAAATGTTGACAATTAAGTTAGTGTCTGTGTTATAAGTATTACAATTCTAAAACCTATAGTAAAAGCGAATCAAGGTTTATCAGTGTACTTTGAAAACCTTGTAATTGAAAGAAAGTTTTGGAATCTCAAGAACTTTCAATACGTCTGACATATTGCAAACTTATATTTCCTTACAACATACAAGTTTGGGTAATACAATAGAGCTAAAAAAGTATTCAATGTGGACTCTCATTTGGTTTAGAATACAGAGTGTGTTTAACACTTGAATTTCGTTTTTACGAATTTACTATTGCAATGTACTTAGTCTATGTTGATTTTCCTTTGGATTTCAGAATGTCGGGAACATCCTGAACTTCGCTTAGCTTTTGGACCAAACGGCGAAGTCAGGGATATTTCCCGTAACCAATACTACCTGACAAGCTTTAATCTGGAGACCGTGGAAACGTTCCCTGGATCTGGTGTTTACTTAGGAATCTTTAACGGAACTACTGGGATTCGAGTCCCCAATGCTAACTCTGATTTTAAACGGGAGCTGACTTTACGTGTGGTCTACAGGGCTGGCGGGAACGTACAGAACGCCGCCGTTGTTTCCGACGCCGAATGCCCAGGGAGCTTCAGAACTATCTCTATCATTGACGATAACAAACGGTCCCAGGGATTTGTCCGAACATTCCCCAACGATACAGCCATAGTTAACAGTGACTTTAATGATGTGAGTATAAAAACAACACATATTTCTTTCGAAGAAGCGCATTTTGTTTTGATAGACCAAAAACATTTTTGGTATGCTTTTTTTTTGTAAATCACGCAAAAGAAAACTATCGGGTGCTTATAAGCCAATGTCTCTTCAAATACTTATTTAATTTCCGTGCGCTATATAGCTTAAAGACATCCACGTCGGTTGTTTAACCAATAGATAAGCTGTTTTGTATAAAGGATGGGAAATCTCTAGAAAAACATATTGTTTAACTTCGATAACAACCATCAAAGCATGTAAGACACCCCATGTCCTTTCAATTGCCATTTTCTGAGCTTTAAGATGACGTAATGTAGCAGCAGCTATTTAAGATAAAAAATGAGCTATTTTTACCGCTCTCTTGTGTATGATGCTAGATTTAGCCCCCAAAACATGGCGACAAACTTGAATTAGGAAGACTGATTCGGAATATGCAACCGCATGCCATTCCTTATTCCATGGGCTAAGTTGTAGCACATGTCTACTCTATAACGCATCTCCATTTTATTAGCGACTGATTGAATAAAACAAATGGAAAAATGATAGTGATCTTGTGAATGGTCATTAGAGCTCGCTCTCTATTATAATGACACATTCAAATTTCAGTTATTCCCGTACAATGGGATTAGACATACGTGGGACAATTGTTTTAGACTACATGGACTCTACTCTTTCCACCTAAACTAGTCTAATGTTAAAATGCCATTGCCCTTTAACGAAAGAAATGGATAGTTTTTAGGGAAAACTTACTTAAACCTAACGTAATTATTTTTACAGAGGGAAAAGGAGATTGTGATGCAGTACACAGGTGTAGATTTAGTTTTTGATGATAGCGGCGTCATGCGAAGGGCATCAGCCGGGCGTAAGTACTTTTCTACTAGAACACAGTAGTATTTGTTTATACATGTATTTATTAAGTAACTAATCTATACAAAATAGTTTATTTTATTATAAACATCTTTTCGGGAAAAAAAAACTTGTGTGGCAATTTGGTTGGTAGTATCTGGTTGATTTATTGATTATGGTCTCCTCACAAACTACCCGCATTGTATGCCTTGACAGCCTCTTCACATTGAGCGGATTGAGTGAAAGGTTGCAGTTCTTAATACGTATATAGTAATTTAACTCAGAGCTGTAGTTCTTCTACTAAGTTTATAGCCTAATTACACAATGTTTCTATCTGTTTATAGCTCTTTTACCATCTTTTGGTTTCTGCGATGGACTTAAAGTGGGATTTTCTACTGATTTGAACAACTTTGTGGGAGAGATTTTAGAGGTAAGCCTTATTTAAAATCACCCAACCCCACATAGATTACTCCTAATCTAATCTAAGAACGGTCATATGGCATATTCATCGACAATTTCTTGATACGAGAAAAAGGGGCAACACAAAACAACGTTAACTTAAATTTAGTCTTGGAAGCTGATTAAAAAGTTGTCATAACACAATGCAATCAAACAAATCGATTTTACACATCGATAATCAAGTTGATATTCGCAAACAAATCAGATGGGCAGACTTAGTGAGTCTTGCAGGTCATGGTTTACCAGACCAACACTTACGGGAATATTGTTCAGGTGACACCGAAGGATAAGTTATTATGCTAATTGAAGTAATTTGATTGGTTATTTTATAAATTGACCCCCAATGAATATCTTCCTGGACATTTTATAAACATGGAGGAGTTTCGACAATCAATCTGTCAATCTACCTCGTATACAATACCTGATTGAACCTGGAATCATAGTAAAATATCTCAGTATTTCTTGAGGGTTTTTTTTTTTTGCATATGATAAGGAAAGAAAAAATAGTTTGCATTATAAAGTCACGAATCAGTTCATATTATCGCGTTCTATATATTTACCTCGAGAAAATAAAGTTATGTTTTCTTTTTTGTCTTCTTTTCAGTTGGAACTGTTTAAATGCATCTCGAGTGGACCTCAGGATTTCATGACCCGTTTTAAATAACTTGCTATATAAAAATGCTATAAAACAGACAAAGTTCGATTGTTCAAAGTACTGGTATTGATTCCATACTTGTACTCTATGCTACAGCTAATGTGATTATGGATAGAGACTTTATTTTTATACACATCTGAATTCATCGCTGTATATC
Source organism: Lepidochitona cinerea (assembly GCA_963971465.1). Classification (NCBI taxonomy): domain Eukaryota; kingdom Metazoa; phylum Mollusca; class Polyplacophora; order Chitonida; family Tonicellidae; genus Lepidochitona; species Lepidochitona cinerea. The sequence continues at coordinate 28,636,127 of OZ020561.1, forward strand.
ATGCTATCGTTGTGGTTGTCAAGGTCATATTGATTGACATATGTTTACGCCGCACCCACCATCATTTCACATATAATGCAGATCAACGAGGTTTGTTTGGCAAGGAAATTCCTCAAACATGTCTTGTCAAAGAATCATTTCAACTTCCGAAATATATCTTTTTTTATTTATTTGTGATTTATCGTCGATTCCCGTCAATCGTATCATAATCGGCTTAGCATTTAATTTTGCACATTTTTCATCTGCGGTTATATACATGAATATATGGTTAATGAATTGTAACTTTTTAGTTATTGCATTAGGTTCAATTTACGTGTAGGTCCTATAATACCTGGGCCTTGTCGGTACAAGTTAGGTCGAACTGTGTTAAAACTATTGAATCTTACATCTTGGTCGAAATAGTAAGGAAACTCCGTAAATAATCAGTGTGCATATCTTTTTAATGCACATTGTCCTTTGATGTACTCATGATTCTCCTGACGATGACTTAATTAAAGTTGAAATATTGAGATTACACCATGGATATTTACGCAGTTTCCTCGCCACTTATGCATGCCTTGAAGGTCATCGAAAAGCTTAATGATTGGCTTTGGAATGGGGAAAATCCATACAGTATGTGGCCTATGCAAACCGAAATAGTGTTCGAAAAGTAAATAAAATTTAGATAACCGGGACGAACATTCATTCATTCGAAGCCTAAGTTAGTTGAAAACAGTGCTTTATCGTACATTATAGAGACTAGAAGCAGTCAAAATTATTTAGGAACAATAAAACACGCAGGCACAGGAAAAACCTTCTTGTCCAAAATAACCACGGAGACATGTTTCTAATTGTGTTTTAAAGGGGTATATCATTTAGACCTTTATACCCAATAATTAGTTGTTGTTGTTTTAGATGTCCTCATCGTGTAAAAGGTTGTCTATTGCTAATTAACTATTAAAAATCGTATCTTATGACATTATCAATATTTAAAGAAAATCAGGGTAATTCCCCATTTTATACGTAACAAAAATGTGTTATTATATATATATAGCAGCAGTTACCTCAAAATGTGCAAATTCATGAAATAAAGGTACAAAACATTGTAGCCAAGTGTTGGTGTCTTGTTTCGTTTTGATTTGTTATTGCACGTGTTGTTCTAAAATAGAACACAAAACTACATGAACATCATTGAATTCTCATTATTTTGGGAAAACACTTTCTTGAAAATATGGTAGAAATTCCTCTACCGATTTTTGGGTGACGCCCGAAACGGGAATCGAACCCAGGTCCCAGAGTAAGGCACCTATAGCGAGCACTAAATGCCGGCTGTCTTATCCATTCAGCCAACAGGTAGACGAATTTCTACCATATTTTCAAGAAAGTGTAATCCCAAAATAACGAGAATACTGTTATACCCACTTTCTAAAAGACACTAATTAACTAAACTCATGAACATCATTATTTGTTTAAAATTTTACTCTAAAAAGATATGTTCGTTAAAATCAAATTGTGAGACTTTGGATTCAACCTGTCCAACTGTGTAGCAATATTTACAAAGAACTGTGTATATATATGTAAATGTTTCGTTTTTTACGCCATACTCGAGATTATTTAACCTACATGACAAAGGAGCCAGATTTTAATTTAAGAAACCGGTATGCTAAGAGGAAACATTTGACCTTCCAACGATTGTTTGATGTGTGTTTTACGCTGCACTCAAGATTATTTCGCTTATATGGTGGCACTGCCAGGTCTAAAAGGGAGATGTCCGATGCAAATCTCCGGCGTTCAGCGAATGCTTGGCAACTCTTCCAGAGTAGAAACCCCACTGAGAAATCGCTCTATTCTATGTGGTCTAGGTGGAATTCGAACCCAGTCTCCTCGCTGGAAGGTCTGTGTCCAATCAAACGCATGTCAACCGTTGCAGCTCAATACTCAAGTAATCAAAGACATGCCATTGTGACGACAATTAAGTCATTTTATTGAATATTTCATTAATTTGAGCGTGATTGATTTGAGGTGGAGCTTTAAATTGAATAATTTACTATTTCTTCTACCGTATACCAATTTGAAAACTGTAAGTTGACAATATTATTAAATGCGCTGTGCAACCCTCGTTCTTAAGTTCCATAGAGTTTTATTCGAAGTTTTATTAAATAATAAAGCCCACCCTTGATTCAGAACCACCCTATTTTAAGTCGTGCGTTACCACTGGAAGAGAAACCCCTCGTGAATATTTTAATTTATGGAATGAACGTATTTTGAACAGAAAGCCTTTATGTAAAACAAGACTAAAGATTACATCGTTTGCTTTAACGATTTGTTCCGTGATATGGGTTACGTAGATTTTTTAAAAGATGCCGTTAAAATTACTATTTGTTTGTATAACATCTGGCATTCAAAAGTTATCGGCTAGGTTTTGATAAGACACCTGCTAGTTCAAACCAAGTCGCCCATGATACGAATCTACTTGGTTTTATAATGAATCGTACTACTGACATATAAGGCCCTGGGACATCGCCAATTAATTCCGAAGTAAAAGGTGTAATACGATGCTAGTTTTAGCCGTAGGTCGCAAATTTCTAAGATTCTAATCTCCAATAGTGGATTTCTGACTTGAAAACAGTCAAAGGTCTGTTAATTGAAATTAATTTTATTGTCACCTACCCGCCCTCTAATCTCTATAATCTAGTCTCCTAGAGGGACTTACATATTTTTTTATAAACTTTGACTATCAGTTTTGACGCCTGGGCCGAAGCACTAAAGGCGTTTTATGTTTATCAAAAATGAGAAATAGTCGAGTTATTATAGAAATATCAACTAAACGTTTTGGCAACAAACTTTTTTAATATATGTTTATAAATAAAAAATGTTGTAAATTTAATATTCTGAAAATTAAATTGATAGCGATAAATTCCTCTATCTAGTTCATCGGATGTGACCTCTAAAACACCTTGGCATCTGACATAGCTTGATCAGTACTGTCGTTTGCCCCTGCCTAATCCTTGCTGTCCGGTCTTTTCTCACTTTAAATTTATAGTCAGAAATAAAATGTTAGGTTACTGTCACAATTTTTTAATATGTCTTAGTCCGTGGGATTTATATTGTTGTGTTATCACATTATCGCCTACTCCAAGGTTATTCATCAACGGGAGTTTCACACTGCTCCAAAGTGAATGTTTTAATAAAAATATCGTCTGTCAAAACGGATATCAAGATAACATATTTGTAATCATATCAATTCAAGATATTATTGAAATTGTCACGAATATTAATAAGCGAGGCTAAATTTTCATTACATCTATAGATGTGGTTTTGTCGTAAAGATTCTAATAGATATCAATGCAATGTGAACCTCTGATCATAAGATTTATGGAGGAGCTCGATAGTGAATGCCATACATTAACATTCTCTTCGCATTGGTATACATGTACTTGTGTATTACGTCACAATTGGTATATGTGGCGGCGTTTCTAGGATTTGTCGACTAGAAATCGAACTCTTTTAACGCCCCGAGGAAACCCAATCTAAACTTAGAAGTTACCCTAATCCTTAACTCCAGATTTAACCTCTAAGGCCTATAGTTGTCATTTTATCGGAAAAATCCATAGGAATGGGGTTGGAGGTCAACTTATCATGTGACTTTTAATGGGACACTTGCCGCCGTTGCCTGTTGAAAATTTGTTAAGAAAACCAATTTGCATGAGTGTCGGTTAACTTAGTGGTTGGATTACCCTCATTTCAGTCCTTTTTATCTGTGGTTTACACTCAAAAATTATCTGCAGGCTTTTCGAGTCACTCTTACCCGATCGTCAGTCTGTATTTCTCAGATAAAGTACGTAAAATTACACTGTGCCGTTAGATCACTCACACGACTCAAACATTAGTGCGCTTGTGCGCAAGTTCAGTTTCGGGGTTTGTTTAAATTACGGGTACTTGGTTAATCTAATTTTCAATTTCAAACTAAAATAACTAAATGATGCCAATTTTTTTTTATATTTTTGGTAGAAATAGAAAGTTCTTAACTTGGTATGTCTGTGAAAAATACAGAAAACCGCCCACTGTTTTTTTTTATGTAAACGGTATTCTGGATTTTCGCGGCAAGTGTGCCTTTAAGCCTTCGACAAAACAACAGCATCGTGGAATTCCACCTAGCGGTTGCTCGCATTTAGCCGCTTTTCTATTGCTCTCTTACACTCGGCTAGAGATATCTTAAGGTACATCAAACAGTTCAAACACTAGTGGAGCCTCGTGGAGCGTATGACAGTGGCTAGATCAAGGTAAATCGGGTCGGCAGGAACGTCGCCATCTTGTCTGTTTTCGTCAAAATGAGACTATTTCAGGAATTTGACTCTACGCTTTTTTTTACTGGTTTAACGTTTTCTTTAATTCAACGTATATATTCACACAAAGTCTGATGTCAGGGTTCTTATATTTTTATAGCTTTTAACAATTTTAGATGACACGCGAAAATCCCTGTGCTATGTCCAGTAGAGGAAACCTTCTACAGATAGGCTTTCTGGCAAGCATCACTGCTATAGGGCGATGGAGTTAAATTCTACCCCTCCTGCGTGTGCGTGCCGTGTGCAAATATACATGTTAAGTAGAGATGACTTTTCAAACAACATCGAGTCTGTAGTGCAATATCGGCTGGTAGGTTTACCTCCCCCGGAAGAAGTGATATTTTGCTTGTTATCATACAAAATGAGGGATTTAACCTGATAATGTTGTGAGTGTGGTTATATTCTGTCCTTTTATATTGAAAACTGGGCTGTCATGAACGTATATAGTCATCAAAGGGTTGATTTCACAACATTTCCCCCAATAGCGTCGTCAGCAACCCAGCCTGTCAAAGCGGTAGCCATGGTGACATTATGTCATTCTGCTTCAAAATATCTGGGTCAACCGTTGCACGTGACCAAAGCTTATCGTTGATTGGTTAAAAGTTCCCACTCTGTACCGAGGGAGGGAAAAGGAACGGCAATCAACAACAGGTCACTTTTTCCTCATTTTTCTCAATTATCGGGGTAGAATCGACTTTAATACCTTCGTCTTGGTGTTTATTGCATAACCCGATACCGCTGAACGTTGGTTCGCACCTCGTCAAACCCCTCGAATGCTGCGCATTTTGACTCGGTACGAACCAACGTTCAGCGGTATCGGGTTACGCAACAAACACCGCTACGGCGGTATTAAACCCTTAAACATATCCCTCAATTTGACCATCGACGAAGGGCCCGTGTTCATGGGGCTATTTGTCGTACTGACTTATAGTATGCGATAAAAATGGATGCATTTCATTGGTTGACAAATCGTATCGATCAATTAAAAGTATCCATTTTAACAGCATGCTACAAGTCGGTACCCCAGAACCGATCCGTGATAAAATTCAGCTTAACAGTTTGTATAAATGATATAAAAGGGAAATATATATATTTATCAACACGAAAACACACGGGCACAGGGAAAATTTTCTTGTCCAAAATAACCATGGAGACAATTTCTAATTGTGTTTAAGAGAGGTATATCATTTAGACCTTTATACCCTATCATACATTGTTGTAATTGGCTAAACCTATGGTATTCCATTAGGTTGACGACTGAGAGGAGCTTGGCCTTAGTCAGTAGAATTTTCTTGAACACTTTGTAATTCGTGTACAACGACAGCAATTTCGTTAGGTAACTAATAGTTTCTTGGAGAATATTTATCGATTTTTCGCATTTTACGCCGCTCTTGGAATTACTCAGTTCTATTCTGGGCTCCGGGGGGAGTAACAGGAAGAGGAAATCGGATTCTACGCCAAGACTAAACTCCAGATTTTCTGCTGGTGTTTGCCAACGTCCTTTCAACGTCAATAACACTACGATCGGATATTTTGTTTACTGGATCGGGTTTAAACCTTGGACGTGGTGGTAAAATGTCAAAATGAACGCTGTGGAGGTCTTTTAAGGCACACAGATAGATGAACTTAACGATGTTATAACCAACTTTACCCTGATATGCTCACGTAAAGCCCACTTGGAGATAAACATCTGATGGATTATCGCCAACAAACCAGCAAATGATGCAGTCTCTATAGAGAGATCAAAAGCGATATACGCAGGCTCATTTCACACAACCCTTGATCATCATTTATAATTATTTCTGGAGAAAGATTTTTATGTATGCATGCACTTTAAACTTTATCATAAAAAAGCAAAAGCATTTTTCTTGTTAGAATTGTAAACAAAGAAGTAGTCTTCTCAACCATGTAAAAATAAAAATTATAAGAAGAAATTATGTTTAAAGTGGCATGAGCTGGCAAAATTCACACTTTGAAGGCCATCGAAAACCTAAATGGTTGGCGTTGGAATGAGGAAAATCGATACAGTATGTGGCCTTTACGAACCGGAATAGCCATTATAGTGTTCGAAAAGTAAACAAAATTTAAATAACCGAAACGACCATTCATTCATTCTAGGCCATAGTTAGCTCAAAACAATACTTTATCGTACGTTCTCGAGACTAGAAGAACTAAAAAGCTTCTGAAATATACCACCAGATCACGTGACATATGAAAAAAGTGTGAATTTTGGCAGCTCATGCCACTTTAAAAGCATGAATTTTATAAAATCAATTTGTTATCCTCATTGCTTTCATTTGGTACTTATAGAACACCGTGTTATCACAATGCGTTAAATTTCTGTAAAGGAATTGTTACCCTTCAATTAAAAGACGTTTTTATAGAAGTTCTAAATCTGACGATAAAATGCTACAAAAAGTGAATCCTTTATGTTATGCAATCGCCATATAGTCTCATTTTAATAGCCTTACTTGTCATATTATATTTCTTCACATGTTATTATTTTGTTATTATGTTGGTGTGGAAGTTCCCAGTACAGTGGATATAACAAACGAGATGAGTTTATATTATATTACATAAGGTAAAAGCAGCTTCTGAATGCAATTTTGAAATAATCTTAAAATCACTAATGTATGCTTGTGTACAAGTACTACAAAGAGGGGATCGAATGTACTGACCAGCCATCCATCCTCGGGATTTAGTGGCAACCACTTTATGGAAACCAGTGGTTTGATTTGATGAAAGGTTCTCAGTATAAAAAGTAGGAAGCATTTTTATTGTAGCGTTGGGTCTTTTTGAAAGGAGAATGAAAGATGTGGAATTTGTTATCAATGCAGTTCTTCAAGAACCATTTTGGTCATTTTGTTCGCGCCTGCCTTTACAATTGTGACGTCAACGTCTCACTTATTAATCAATACTCCTTGCGGCTCTGGCCAAGCTTACATAACCACCTGACGTCGCTTACAGTCAGATTTTGACCACAGCCGCACAAACAATATAAATTGATTGATTTATTTCATTTATATGGCGACGTTGCGAGGTTTAGTCGTGAGGAAACCGGGCCCATTGGACGCAGTTAACCCCCGACTTTCGGCGAGTACCTTGCAACTCTTCCACAGACGGCGACCGAGTGAAAAATCCACTTAGAAATTTTTAAATTTTGATTTGGTCCAAGGCTGATTCAAACCCACGTCGCATCCATGGAAGGTCTGTGTGGGACTGATGGGCTTTCAATCTAACCCACTGGACCACCGAGGCTCATACAGACAACTTAGCGTGAATGGTTATTTTTCACACACCATTAAAACAAGATCAGGCCGGCTTTCACCATGCGGGTTTATTACCCAGAATGCAAAGTTGTGATATCAGTGCAAGTGATCTATAGGTTTGAATTGTTATGCAATGCGGTCACTCCGACATGTCGCAAAAAGCCTTAAATAAACGTTGGTTTTTTTACTTCTAATTCTGGCGATAAAAAGTCACGAACATACTTTCTGACTAGATCGATATCTTTGTGTTATGTAATCACCTTACATTGTTCTGTTCAATAGCCTTACTTTTCATATTATATGATCTTCACAGACTATTTATGTGGAAGTTCCTGGTCGATTAAATAAAACAACCGAGATTAGTTTCTATGACATTATACAATCTTTACACAGCTTCTCAGTGACCTTTTTAGGCCTCGCTTGTCAAATTCTAATTTTCGTTTTCAAAGAAAGTCTGGGCGTATACCGTCGTAATCCTCTAGTTTTGATTTAACGCTTCACTACTCTATTGTTATAGTAGACTTCACGTGTCTGATGACTAACATTTATACGGACAGTGAACCTTACTAATTAATCCAATTATAATTTGCCTTAGATTATTTTCTCACATTGTTACAGATAAAAAAGGTGTGCGCGTGGGTGTGTGTGTGTTAGGTAACCGCGTCATCACAATGTATGAATTTTACTTGACGTCACTTCCAGTCCAGTCTGCAATGTTGACGGTCAGCTTACCATAACCGCATAAACAACAACAGCAACAATGTGTCAATACCGCGCACCTAACCACAACAAAGCGGACTAAGGAATTCCTAAATAAAACTGCATATCCAGCGGTCAATGGGGGCTAGGAAAGTTACCAATGGCTATCTGGAAACCTCATGTTTACATAAATGACAGTCGAATAGCATATATTTTAACGTTCTACGTGTCGCTGGTTCCGATCAGCGTTAGTTTGTAAGTAGGGATGCTCACCCTTGGTGGATCTGCCAGCTAATAGTTGATACTAAGTTGAATGGGAAATTGTGAAATCCAAAAAGAGGCTTCCATGGTCACATGGGTTCATTTGCAAACAAAAATAGCCTTTAACTGAAATCATTTTCTTGATAATATGGCAACTGTTAGGATTTGTTAACAGTCATTGTACGAATGAAATCTAACAACCACAACTGCATAAACATTCAGTATTTGGATCTGAAATACAATGTCTAGACAAAGCAAGAACATTTATTTTCAAAGTCAAAGTGTCGATCCAAACAAAGTACAAAACTGATACCACAATAACAAACAACACATCAAATGGCTGGTTTAACTTGCGACTTTTACCTGTGTCTTTCTATAGTTATGGCATTTTGAAGCAAGAGTATCCATTCTGGCTCAGGAGAGGGTCCAAATGTGGGGACAACTTTGGATTGTGATATGACTTTCCTGAACAGTAGGCCTAAATGTGTCCCTTCATTTTTACCCTCACACTTCCTTTGGAGCTTTAGGCCAATGAAATTGGGCTCTCCTACATGTAGTTTTTTGTCCAAGAATATTGTACGGAGAACTGAATTATGGGCATATTTGGAACTCTTGTGTGTTCAACCAGTTCTACATTAGCAAGCTAAGACTTAAGTGGGACACTTTGTTGATCTTTCCTTGAGTTTGTCTGTCAAGTTTTGGTATAAATCATTAATTAAATGGTCAATTGTAAGGTATTTTGGTATCTGTTTGCTCATTTCCATACATTATTTAATACAAAAAGTGTATTTAGATTTTATGCTGCACTTTCCCTATGGTAAGGTTAGTATACACACAGCATAAACAAGCTGTGCGTGCATGTGCTTTATATTTCTTCCTCGAAACCAAACCAACTGGAGATGGTATGACGTAAGGTTACTATGCACACAGCATAAACAAGCTGTGCGTGCATGTGCTTTATATTTCTTCCTCGAAACCAAACCAACTGGAGATGGTATGACGTAAGGTTAGTATGCACACTGCATAAACAAGCTGTGCGTGCATGTGCTTTATATTTCTTCCTCGAAACCAAACCAACTGGAGATGGTATGACGTAAGGTTAGTATGCACACAGCATAAACAAGCTGTGCGTGCATGTGCTTTATATTTCTTCCTCGAAACCAAACCAACTGGAGATGGTATGACGTAAGGTTAGTATGCACACAGCATAAACAAGCTGTGCGTGCATGTGCTTTATATTTCTTCCTCGAAACCAAACCAACTGGAGATGGTATGACGTAAGGTTACTATGCACACAGCATAAACAAGCTGTGCGTGCATGTGCTTTATATTTCTTCCTCGAAACCAAACCAACTGGAGATGGTATGACGTAAGGTTACTATGCACACAGCATAAACAAGCTGTGCGTGCATGTGCTTTATATTTCTTCCTCGAAACCAAACCAACTGTAGATGGTATGACGTAAGGTTACTATGCACACAGCATAAACAAGCTGTGCGTGCATGTGCTTTATATTTCTTCCTCGAAACCAAACCAACTGGAGATGGTATGACGTCTCCGTCGAAAACAAAACAATATTTGCATTGAGGAGATCAAAGGGGCGAGCACATACGTATTTTGCATCAAGAGAGTATTTTCGCCATCTTGGTCTACCAATAGGCTCCATCCACAGCTTAAAGTGGCATGAGCTGTCAAAATTAACATATTTTTCATAATTTCTGATTGTCACGACAGTAAGAGGCTTTGAAGCCAATAATTTCAAAATTCTGTTTTAACGTCAAAATGTCAACATTTTGGCAGCTCATGCCACTTTAAATCAATTGTGAACTGACCGGTTACCCCAGCCAATGTACACTCTTCGCATAAAGTGGCATGAGCTGCCAAAATTGGGACTCTTTTCCGAAAGCCCCATTGCCATGACAAGATGAGCAGCCACCATGAAAAACTAAAGAACCTGCGTTGAAATAAAAACTACCATGGAAGCCAGTAGGGTTCCAATGACACCAAACGATAAAATCGAATTTACCCAAAGGGATTATTTTGTTAACACTGATATGGCCTGTGGAAACCACAACGACGTCATCAGTAATGATTTGGAGATACTTTGCCCGATTAAATTCCCATTTTCGGGTATGTCAAGGTTTCGAATCATCTCTGTATCTCTTAAAGTGGCACGAGCTGCCAAAATTAGGATATTTTCATGAATTCAGATTGTCTAGATAAAAAAGAAATTTGCAGCTCATGGAAAAACTAAACCAGCCACACAAAATCTAAAATTATTCAAGAAATCGATACTTTGTATTAACTTTGTATACAACTGTATATATGGAGATCGCGCCCCCCCCCCCCCTGATTTTTAATGCCAAACTCGGCCGGGATACATGAGTTTGTTTTTGTGTCTTTGATATTTATTGAGAAATATTTAACGCGCAATTATGAGGCTGATATTAACGAAAAGCTCTTTATTTGTACTGTTTGGGAAAAATAGCCATTAATTTTGAAATTCTGTTTTAACGGAAAAATATCAAAATTTTGGCAGCCCATGCCACTTTAAAAGATAGGAAATCTCTAGAAATAGATACGGTTTTACTTCGATAATAACTATCAAGTACTTAAAACATCCCATGTTAATTACCGCCAGGGACCCCCAAGCTAATAAAAAATACTGGAATATGTCCTTTCAGTGGCTTATCTGTATCGCCATTTTTCCGTTTTAAGATGACGTGATGTTGCATCAGCTATTTAAGAACAATGGTGACGTATATTTACCGCTCTCTAATGAATGGCGGTAGATCTAGGTCCAAAAACATGGCGACAAACTTGGTTCGGAATATGTAGGTCAGTGCTGCAACCGCACGTCATTTCTTAACCAGGCTATTAGCTAACTTGCATCACATGACTACTTTATAAAGCATTTCAATTTTATTCCCCATCGATTGAAAATATGTCAGCGGCCTTGTGAACGGCCCATATAGCTTATTTTTTTATAAAACGACACATTTAATTTCAATTTGTCGCTTAAGTGGGATAAAACATACATTGGACAGCACTGTTTTAAACTACACGAACTCTACTCTTTCCATCTATATTAGTCTAACGTTAAAATGCCCATTTCCCTTTAACTTCGTTGAGCCAAATCAGCAACTCTTGATTGCAGTTTGTCAAAGTCTGGTTACAATCACTAACATGTGTCAGGAAACACAATACGGATAATTTAGCCCTCCAAACTTTACATCTCCATGCGCCACACTTGTTTCATTCCAACCCAAAATTATTTTCATTCTTAAATTTAACAAATTTTCTTTCAAATAAGTGTAAAATGCTCAGGCAATAAATTGCAAGGGCCGGGGGAAATTTGACATATACGCCCCAAAAACCGTATACACTTCTTTCAGAAGTTGGATTGGATACTCATCCCTTTCTGTATTTCATATTTTAAACAGAAATTTGCTTTATCAGCATATACATGATACATGAGTTCTTCGTATACATACTTCAATGGCAGTTCAATGAGTGTTAACAGTATTCTGTGTAACTTGCTTGCCTCTAACAATATCTTATTTGTACCAAACAATAAATCAGTCCGTGGGGCGATATGTATCTGAACACCACAAAAAAAATGTACCAGAAAACTTTCAATTTGCGCATAAAGCGTAATACGCTCGTGATATCCATGTTTAAAGGCAAAAGTTTCAACCACGGCTAGAAAAAAGGATGAAATATGTGAATTCTCCGCACGAGTGATTGATCAGATATAGAGAGTGGAAAGGTTTTCGTAGAAATATCTGCCATGTGTTGAATAAGCCATTGGTAGTTTTTGGGGGGGGAAATGAGCGAACTGGATTTGATGCCGGGCCATAGAAGGTTTTTGATGAACTGTTATATATACTCGTCGCTGACCAGCTCGAATGAGCATTGTTTTCTACAATAGTATCAGGCTACTGTTCAGCAAGTAACCTACTCAGATGAATAGCGCTCGGGAGTTGTCTCCCTTGAATTTGCTTTACGCATCACATTTCAACTATGGCATTACACTTGGAGATTCAACAATCACTGCATGCATAAAACATGTGTACTCAATTCATGGAAGTATTTCTAAAAGTCGTGTTGTGTTTGTCGTTTTTAGACGTACGTAAAGCCTTTGCTAGATTTGGGGCTAAAGGGTTTCACTTTAAATTTGAGTTATTGGCCCAAAGACTACTTAACAGATAGAGACGTTAAATTTACCATAGACAACGGAGCCCAGGAAGCCTTTTCGGACGGCTGAGGTCTGCCAAGGCTCTGTTTTGGCTACCCTATTGTTTTTAATCTAAAATGGTGTAATAATATAAAGTGTAATGTTAATATATATGCTGCTGCCGTATCGTTGATGAAGCCCATATACGTTACATAGATACATCACAGAATAGTATTAACCAAGATCTAAATTCCTTATCTCGTTGGTCTACCCAATAGCGTGTAACTTTCAATGAAAACAGTATATTTGCTTGTTTCTTAAAAAAAAATGGCATACAAATGAAGCGTTCTCGGTCCGATAAGCATGTATGTATCTAAATATTGAGCGAAGCAGACAAATGGCACAACGACATTCGGGGAATTTCTACAAAAGCAAATGAGCGGTTGTCACATGTCACCAAAAAAACTTACTTGTTCGAAAATGTTTCCAAAAGCTAAAAAAGTAAAACTCGACATAAGTATACTTTAGTGAGGCCAATTCTTCAATATGGCAGCGTTATATTTGACAATTGCGCTATTAACTTTTTCTAAAAAAATCGAAACAGTAAAACAAATGACAATGACAACTCAATTTTTAAATTAGATATATAGATCTAACAGGTATAACTTTATTTATATTATTTAAATATCTCACACAAAATTTAATAAATAATCACAAAACACGGACGCAATTCACAAAGAAGAAATAATGAACAATACAAATAGATTTGAGATTTTTATTCAAGTTATTCTTGTCAAGACAATCAGAAAGTTAAAGTTGACGTACAACTTAATGATTGACGTTTAAAAAAGAAAAAAAATTACAGCCAATGGCATGTACAAAACCAAATCATATACGAAAAAACAAAATTTAAATATCTGGGACGAACCTTCATTCATTTTAGGCCTAAGTTATTTCAAAACACTAAAACAATTACTAATGCTAATATCCAGACAAATATGGAAATGATACTAATAAATCATATTAACATATAAATGTCAACATTTCGACCGCGAACATGATATTTTAAATGAGAGACATATGTTATATTTGAAATAAGTTGACGTTGAAAAAAAAACATGCCGTCATTATAGATATACGTCGCAACCGCCGAGGTTGATTAAAGGCCCACTTGCCGCGGTAGCCTGTTTAACATTTGTTAAGAAAACAGAAAAATCTGTTTTTCAATTTTAAATTATAAATACTAAATGATGCCAAAACTTTGAATTTCTGGTAAAAACAGAACGCTCTTAACTTCTTCTGTCTGGCAAAATACAGAAAACCGTCAACTGTTTTTAATGTAAATCGTATTCTGGATTTTCGCGGCGCGTGTGCCTTTACATAAGAGTCTATTTAGAGAAGATTATTTCTTGAGAGCGATTCGATCCAAGGTAAAGTTGGCAGGATTTACGCTATACTTCAATGGGCTGACTTTGATACTGTGAAAGCTATATTTACCCTAGTTACGGCTTTTAAATTATGTCATGGACTTTGCGTTTCAGATTTCAACCCCGTTTTAAATATCTAGTAATCCAACCTGTCTTTTAGATTTTATCTCCTACACACATTTTTTTTCATTTTGATTTGTTCGAATTTTGTACATCTGCTAAATCCCTCTTTCTAAAACAGTGTAAAATTTGGCGTGACGAATTTCAATATTTAGCTCATCCTTATTATGGCGGATTAATTTGTTGTTCTTCTAACCAGAAAGTAAGTAAAGCACGATAAGATACATGAGCGCGGATGTATTCATCCGGGGTGTGTAAGTAGCAAATATTCAATACACTGTTCTGTATGTCCCACTGAATGACACAAACATACTAGGCGAATCTCGATAGAAGCGAAACAGTCTTCCATTACTTTTGCCGTTTTCTGACAGTCACGTGATCTGTGAGGGGTGTTACACCTCTTTCAATGTCATATATTTCACACTTCTGTATAGCTGTTCCACTGTGTTATAACGTCCCGTATTATGCTTCAAACACACGTACACCTAGAACCCATGTTGTTGTAATAATATTTAATATCCCAAAGGTTGACTGCTCTTGAGATCGAAGTCACAATTCCGAACTCCCTTGATCTTTTATTGCTATTGCTGTATTCGGTGGAGTTACGGTATGCTGAACTATTACTACAGAATTGGAATGACGCCTTAACAAATACAGGATCGGTATTACTGTAACTAACATGACGGCAAAGATAGCCAGTAATATCAAAGTAACAATCAACGGAGTTCCTATTCCTGTCTGGCACAGAATGCCATTTCGTGGAATTTCGTTGATTGGAACACCGCGGACATTTTCCGGTGACCAACAGGGCATTGTCCTTAGGTAGTTATATTTGTACCCACCCGGCCATTTGAATGAGTTTTCCTTCTTGATTCGAAGAAATAGAGCCTCGTTTTGATGACAACCACAGGCTAAAGGGTTATGTTTTAAATCTACAAAAGCTGATTTTAAATGTTGAAAAGTTTCCATAGTTGACTCGGATATCTCAGTAATGTTGTTGTACGTTAAGTCAATTATCCCGGTTGACTCGAAGGTTGGACTGTAATCTATAAAGGAAAAGGAAGAAATGTGATTTCGAGATAAATCCAAATATTTCATATTTGGAAATTTGAATCTCCAGTGTTCCATTTCATCAGGAATGGAATGCAGCCCGAGATTTGACAAATTATAAAATCGCATTTTTGGAAAGACGGCTTTGAACTGTTGCTGGAAAAAATGTTTCCTTCCAATGAAGCGATTAGCACTCTCGTCCATGTATTGTAATTGGTCATAGCGACAAAGAGTTTGGACCTGTTGTATATCAGAGTAATATCTGGACGCGTTGGACAGCAATAATGAAGACAACGCGGACAAGTCCGATTTGTTTGACCGATCCAATGCATACGTGATATTCCTAAAGACGTATTTCTGTATGGTGAGATGGCCACAATGAGCATCGGGGGAAATCGCCGCACTATTCGTCACAATGTTTTTTACGTCTTCAACGCGAAAATATACAACACATTCCACAATATTAAGTACTAATAGACTATCAGGAATGCCGAGCAAGTGTGCGTTGAAATATTCCTCGTAAAATGATTTCAATGCACAGCTTTTAACAGATAGATAAATAAGGTTGTTGGCTTTCATGGGCCAAGGAAGTCGAACTGTTCCCTTGCCGCGAGCAGGACACTTTATCTCTAAAGCGACGGGGCCTTCCGACGAATCATTTGCCCAGACACGAAATTCTTTCCAGTCCAACAACACATTTTCAGACAGATCACATGTGATTCGCTTGGTGTCTTTCGGCCACTTGAAGGTAAAAAATCCATCATCTGATGTGGGGATAGAACCCACCGGGGAACAGACATATCTCCAGCCCACAGGAAGAGGGAAAGGGGACCGGATTTTGGCCCCAACCTTTACAGGAGATAAAACGCTGACCAATAAAGCAACTGTAAACAAAAATAGAACCATAGTGTTCCTCTGAATGTACCCAGTGTATTATGTACACTGTATGAGGTGCTATAACTTATCCCGCACTTGCTCAATTAAATTAAAATTGCCTATAAAACAAGTGGGTCTGCAAGTTGCTCTATTCAAACTATTTTAGTTTCCGGGCCAGTCTGATTGGTGTAAACCGTCTGACATAATCAAATAACTGATACGTGTCCTGGGGCGATACACGTACAAGATACTTCAGTCTTCAACTCAGGTAAAGTTGATTTACGTTCATGCTATTCATGCAAGTATGTCCGTGTCTCGTGACCCATTTATTTCTTTCCCGTCATTGTTTTATAGATTTATCATCGTAGTTTGAACAATAGGTTTTCTTTAGGAGAGGAAATGCCTTCCGGGTAAAGTAATTGTCGTTGTTGATGAGACTTACGCTAAACAAGAAATGTTATAATTAATGCTCATCAACAATGTTTATTTTTTTTTATTTCTAAAATCGTGTTTATTTTTTTTATTTCTAAAATCGAAACAGAGAACTAAAACAGAAAACAATACTTTTCCACCCGAAACCCAACGTTAGCCCAAGGTTTTCAATAATAGTTTGGGTTTAATTCAGATTCAGGGTTTAATTCAGATTCAAATTCTTCAATCATTTAAGATACTCGGACCCATGAAACTATGGACTTGTTAAATGAAAAGGAAATACAATTGTTTAAAGTCATCGTTGCCTAAATTTATTCAATGCTTACATTTCCTAAATTTTATTCAGAAGTTAATTAAATTTGACTTCCTTTTCCAGTTAAACGGACATTATCCGCCAAATATATATTTATGAACACTTAAACACACGGGCACAGGGAAAGTTTTCTTGTCTAAATTAACCACGGAGACAAGTTTCTAATTGTGTTAATAATATATACGTGTAGACTGAAATTAAAAAAAGAAAGTATAGCCTCATCTCTTCGTTTATGCCATCCTTAGGTTGAAATTCCAAACAAATATATGGACGCTCAATCCAAACTGCCTTCCACCAATGGGTCGCGGTTTCGAATCCCACTCAGTCCAAAAAAATGTTAAAATTTTCTGACTGGGTTTTCACTCGAACGACCTATGTGGGATGGTTGCCAGTTACCACCGGACGGTCGTGGGTTTCCTCCGGGCATTGAGCCCAGTTTCCTCCCACAATAAAACTAGTAACGCCGCCATATAACTGAAATAATCAGAGCGCGGCGTAAAACACCAAACAATCAAACCAAACAAATACCCATAAAAATATTCAAATGATACTAATGTATTGAGCATTTTTTTTTACGTTAGAATGATCATTAAGGGATAAATGCTAAGTTGTTTCTGAACACATACCGGTCGTTTGTAGCCGTAAATTGACTAAATGTGCGTTCAAAACATAACATTGAAACAAAACGAGCTTCATCTAAGGTCACAGGCTTTTGAAAATATGCCTATCTTCCGTCGCCAATCGGAAAAATCTTTTACGTCACACTTGACTTGAACACTGTCGTCGTCATTTCAACCAATCACTTTACTCATCGTCGGTCGTGTATGACGTCACAACGATGGTAATGTACATATCAAATGTCAACTATTACGTCAAGGAACTTTAGCTTATTCATTTCCGTATAGAGGTCGTGGAGAAAAAAAGAATGCCTTGAACTTGTAGATTCTTTGCCAGAAATCTCATTTCCTTTTTGGCCAGATTAAAGCTAATTGATTACAAAATAGGATGTATTGTCATAAACTTGTCATTTATCCGTTAATGTTGTTAAAAGGCCGTATTTGAAGTTGCGTTTGAAAAAACATATCAATTTACTTTGTATATAGCAATTAACCGCGCTTTCTTTCAGGATGCAAATGTATTGACATATCATATATAAACCGGCTTGATTTAAAAAGAAAAGTTTAGATTGGATACAGTGTATTTCATTTAAATAGCAATTAACAAATATTTAAATCCGTCAAATTTCGGACGTCGTACACATGCTACTATTGGCGTCTTCGTACAATATGGGACTGAGAGCTCGTAAATAGTCTATGTTGTAGAATACTCCAAGAGCGCTTCGTTGAAAGAGGCCCAAGAGTTTCTATTATCAAACATGTATTTATGACAGACACAAACAGTGTGAGTCTCCGGGAAGTTATAGCAATTAAAACAAACGTCATCGGAACAATTGATGTCTATTTCTATTATTGCTGTCTTTAACTCGTTTCCATAGTTCATTTCGCCCAATAGATGTTCGGTGGGAAAAGTCGTTTAAAAATTTAATAAGGAAATAGGTATTAGTGCATTTGTAACACTTGCTTGACCATTGCATGAAATCCCAATATCAGGATCTATAAGAAAAACTTCACACAGAGTTACGGAACTTTGCTGATATCCATTGAATATGCTACACGACTAAGTTTCCTTATCACCAGCCAGAGAAATTTCATGACATTTGATTGGTCGAAATGCCTAGAATGTGAGACTGTATCCGAGTGCTTTCCATGTAGATTCTGTATCACCCCGGCCTCGCGTGCTGATATTAACATGGAATGAGGGATTCTTCAGTCTAGAATAAACTTAATCGTGATCGGCTTCTTTGAAAAATATTACTGTCAGACACCAAATATCTACCCGTATACCCACGGACGGGCATCAAACAACTAATATTATATGAGTTTTGGTGTGCGAATTCTTCCTTGATGTACAATTATATAGTGTTCCATTCAAATGTGCCGGAATGAAGTGTCCTATGTAACATAGGACTATGTACACAAAGCAGTTGCCCCTGGATACCATAGTGAAGAGATACGACGTCATGGCATCAGCGATTGGTCGCATTTTGCGACGGCTTCGTGAAACGGCCCCCAGAGTTTCCTCCTTTTTTCTCCCTTCTTAACCTACCAAAACCATTATAAAAGTTGAAACTGAAATAAACTTAAAGTCATGAGCTGCCAAAATTTAACTTTTAGTCAGAAAGATACTTTGAAGGCCATCGAATAACTAAATGATTGGCGTTGGAATGAGGAAAATCCACACAGTACGTGGCCTATACGAACCGAAATAGTGTTCGAAAAGAAAATGAAATTTAAATAACCGGGACGACCAATCATTCATTCTAAGCCAAAGTAGGTTCAAATAATAATTTATCGTTTATTATCGAGACTAGAAGCACTAAAAAGCTTATGAATTATATGTCTTGAGGAAAATAGCCGATAATTTCAGCATTCTGTTTTAATGCCAAAAAAATGTTTTGGCAGCTTATGCCACTTTAGGGGCGGTGTAAAACATAAACGAATGAAATCCATCAAGGCATAATGAAAGGACTATTTTATAAAAAAGAAAAGAGACCCTTTATACATTGCCTCAAAGCAAGAGCAACCATCATTAAGGCAAAACAAGGCAAATACATTATCTACTTTCTGTTCTAGTCATTTATTAGTAAATTGAGTGGAATTGAGTAATGATCTAACGAAAGTGCTGAGCCTTCATCCACTGCAGCATCGATTCCAGCTTGTTAATAAATCTTGCAAATACTCATGTGGGAAATCATTAGGAAAACTACTAATATATCTGTCAGTGTCTAGGCTATAAACACTGTTTATCTTAATGTATCCGTTCTAGAATCAAAGACATTTAGTGTGTTCAAAAGACATTTGATATTTGAATATAGATCATTCGGGGCTTGTTTCTTAAAGCGATAAGTTTTAGGGCTAGCGAAATAGCTGAGCAACTGCTTCTTTTCCAGTTTTGTGGAACCGAGAAACACTCCTTGATTTGGGTTTAGAAAATCTACGTTGTCCGCTCGTAGATGTATTTAAGTTATACATATTATTTTTCAACGTCAAGTACTTTTCATGTAATTCAAATCGGACCAAGAGAGCTTTATCTGGTATTGCGATTCAAAAATTATACAAATTGGCAGAAGTAGTGAATCGCTTCTGTAGGCATAACGTTTTACTGGAATCTTGACATTTCTGCTACCTTTGAAGTAAACTTTGAATTTTTAAGTTCAAGTTTTATTTCATTTTTGAGCTCAAACTCAACTTTAGGACATGTTTTTCTTGAAGTTTTGTTTGCTTTCGTTATCGATGTTACCAAGAAGATTGGCAGTGGAACATGTTCTGGGATACTTAACTAAGGGAACTCGGATTGGCATCGGGTTTTATACCAATGGCGCCGCTCCTTTTATGGCCCTGGACAGAGTAAAGAAATATGGCTTACTTCCCGATAACCAAACGCTTAGGTAAGTTTGTCATGTACATGTTAAAGATTCACGGAATGTTAAAATTCAAACTTATTTAATAACAAATGTTTGAAACTCTCTTTAAACGTGGGTTCCATACTAATAATAAAAAATTTCAGACATCACCACGTAGTAAGTTGCTTTTTTGAACAACAAGAGCTTTCGACACCTATATTTTTCGATACCTATGTTTCCTACACCGTTATTTAATAACGTTCGCTTTTAACAAAAAAAGACAAACAATAAAAACGAAGATCTAAAGCTTTTGTGAAGTTAATGTGTATGTTAAGAATTATGAATAACATGTAAATAACCGGGATGTATTGCTACTTAAAATCGCTATACAATACTTCATTTAATGACAATTTTACCTGGTTACTAAACGGGTTTAGATTTTTTCCTTTAGTGATTTTTTTATAGTAATTATCCTTTCTAACAATACATCTACATACTTGGCTAGCATATCACGAGTCACGAAACGCAGCATGATGTATATTTTTAAATACCTGAAATGACTCTATATATGTGCATTGGTGGTACATACCTTAAAGCTGGGCGATGTCAATATTCAGTGGACCTACTCATCGATTGTCTTCGAATTTTGGATTAGGCTGTTAAAATTCGAACTTATTTGATAAAATTCGATTTTTACAAAAAAGACAAAAACAAACAGCTTAGGACTTTGTGAATGAAACGTTCTTTATAAGATATAAGCAAAAAAATTAATTTAATAACTTCAGAAATGCCAAGTTTTTGTGAACATGTCCTTGAATCCTACATTGGTCTGAAATATGTTTGCCTAATCTCACGCATTTACAAAGTGGCGATATAAGGGCACAGTATAATACACATGCCTGGGTTGGCATCTGCTGAAATCGTCGCCTCTGTCATTTTAGTTGGCGTCAATAAGGTAGCAGCATTGAGTTTAGCAAACATTATGTTATGGCAGCAACGTCGAACTTCGAACAGTCATTATTTCCAAAAAAGGGCGTCAGAAATCGTTGTCCATCTTGATATTTATAACTGCCGGAGCAAGAAAGTGATTGTCTCGTTTCCCTGCATATTTGTAAATCCTCATGAACTTAAAACCTGACTTATTGTTATATTAAACGTTTCTTAAAGTGACATGAGCTGCCAACATTCACACTTTTTTCATAATTTCTGATCGTCACGACTGCAATAGGCTTTGAAGGTCATCGAAAAATTAAATGATTGACGTTGGAATGAGGAAAATCCATACAATATGTGGCCTGTACGAACCGAAAACGTGTTCTTAAAGGGAAAGAAAATCTAAGCTTGAGACTAGTTTAGATGGAAAGAGTAGAGTTCATTTAGTCCAAAACAACTGTCTAATGTATGTTTTATCCCCTCGTAAGTGAATAATTGAAATTTGAAGGTGGCGTTACAATAGAGAATAAGCTCCCTAGGCCATTCACAAGGCCGCCACCATTTTTTAATTAGTTTTATCCAATTATTGTTGAATAAAAATTTAAGTGCGTTATAGAGTAGTCATGTGATGCAATTTAGCCAATGGCTGGCTAAGTAATGGCGCGCGGTTGCATACTGACCTATATATTCGGAGACAATCTTCCCACTTCAAGTTTGTCGCCATGTTTTTTTGGACCTAAATCTACCTTTAGACATTAGAGAGCGGTAAAAATACGTCATTATTGATCTAAAAATAGCTATACCAACATCACGTCATCCTAAACGGAAAAATGGCTACACAGATAAGCCACTGAAAGGACATACTTCTGTCGGTTTTTGTTAGCTTGAGGGTCACTGGAGGTAATTGACGTGAAATGTTTTAAGTACTTTGAAGGTTGTTATCGACGATAATCCCTATGTATTTCTAGAGATTTCCCCTCCTTTAAAGTAAACAAAATTTAAATAACCGGGACGACCATTCATTCATTCTAAGCCAAAGTTAGTTCAGAATAATACTTTATCGTACATTTTCGAGACTAGAAGCACTAAAAAGCTTCTGAATTGTACGTCTTGAGAAAAATTTGCCAATAATTTCAACATTCTTTTTTAACGTCAAAATATCAACATTCTGCCAGCTCATGCCACTTTAACGTCTCTACATACCTCCTATTCTCTAACAGGTATTCTATTTTATGTCCTAATTTAAACGCCAGGAGCTGCTTCTCAACACACACTTACGCCGGACTGAAGTCCAATGCAAGGCCTAACTGTCATGACAACATTTACCTTCAATATTACGTTACGACCAGACGCAGAGCTACGTCGGTGTTGAGAAACAGCCCTCAGTTTACTAATGCTTGAATGTCCCCAAGAGTTTGTTAATGTGTTCTGTTTTTGTTGGACGCTTAATTTACATCCCTTCGGGAAATATACTTAATATATTGTTCATATAAATAATCGCTTTTAGCGTTGAGGGTGAGAATATTTCCATGGTCAAAATTCTTTGTATTTCACCTGTAAGGTACTTCTAACCACCATTGCACACTGGACAGTTTAGTATGTTACACTTTATTTAATGATGAGTTCATTTTTTTGGTGACTTTCTTAGAAATAATTAGCAACACTTCTTCTCAATGGTCAATTGAGTTGATGACACGGATATGTTTATCAATCGGAGATAGCCGTTATACATGCACACGATCGACTTAAAAATAAACATTTACTCCGGTGAGCAAATCATATGTCACGACATGCTATCTTCATTAAAATTCTTTTGTATAACAGAATTATGTACGTTTTCAAAGACAGAAATACTTTTGTAGAACAGAATTTTGTATATTTTCAAAGACAGAAATACTTTTGTAGAACAGAATTATGTATATTTTCAAAGACAGAAATACTTTTGTAGAGCAGAATTTTGTATATTTTCAAAGACAGAAATACTTTTGTATAACAGAATTTTGTATATTTCCAAAGACAGAAATAATTTTGTAGAACAGAATTATGTATATTTTCAAAGACAGAAATTTCTTTGTATAACAGAATTAAGTACGTTTTCAAAGACAGAAATACTTTTGTAGAACAGAATTATGTACATTTTCAAAGACAGAAATACTTTTGTATAACAGAATTTTGTATATTTCCAAAGACAGAAATACTTTTGTAGAACAGAAATATGTATATTTTCAAAGACAGAAATTTATTTGTATAACAGAATTATGTAAGTTTTCAAAGACAGAAATACTTTTGTAGAACAGAATTATGTATATTTCCAAAGACAGAAATACTTTTGTAGAACAGAATTATGTATATTTTCAAAGACAGAAATTTCTTTGTATAACAGAATTATGTACGTTTTCAAAGACAGAAATACTTTTGTAGAACAGAATTATGTATATTTTCAAATGACAGAAATACTTTTGTAGAACAGAATTTTGTATATTTTCAAAGACAGAAATACTTTTGTATAACAGAATTATGTATATTTTCAAAGACAATAAATGACGCTATGTCCAAATGGTGGTACATACATGTACCTTGTCATCAATCCGGTCTACCCATCAGTTTTAGTTGTAACCTTTTGAATTTTCATAGTCATTTTCTATAGTGGGATCTTTCCGAATATACTTCAAGAAAAAACATGTAATTCGCGAGCTCTCTGATCATAGCTATACAAGTTGTCCATAGAGTGAATATGCCTTCTTAAGGGAATGCTGTTAAAAGGTAGTATATAAAAAACACCCAACTACATGTCGTGCTAATTAAAGGCTCTCAAGGGTAAATAAGATGCAAAAGAGAAGAAAGAAAGAGTAATCATGCATAGCCTTTCCAAAACTTATGCTTCCGCTGTCAAAACAATTACCATATGGGGAAGGCTTTTGATCACTCGTCAGCCATATTTTGTTATTAAGGTTAGAGAAAGATCGTCTAGAACCACGAGAAATCCACGACAGCCAATCTGCTTTGACCAGGAAACGTTTCTCATAGATCGTGTAAAGATTAAACTGTGACTAGAAAGACTGAAATCACTTATTTTAACAACATTTTATTAAAACCAATACATGTCACTGTGTGAGATCAACATGTAATGGTCGATTTCTTTTTTTTAGAAAAAAATGGATATATCGACCAAATGACAGCATAGTTGTTAGAAGTGGTTCTACAGTTCTCATGTAGTCATTGCTTTAACGATTTACATTGGATTGTCGGTAGGACAAACAGATTTCTTTTTAAATGAGAATTGCTTTTTTCAGTATAGGGGAAATTAACGGACGATTCGTTGCGTCGTGATCTCTGGTCTTGTTTGGTACATTGGAAGGAGCTTTCGTAGAATGAAATGCAAGAGTTACTGTGTGATTTAAAGCAGATAAGTCTTTCCGAGGTCTTTCGTGTGGAGTGTTTTACTTTCAAGACAAAGTGTGTCTGTAATGTGTTCTGTATCTTTCATAAAAGTAAAATTATGCTGGCAAAGGTATAGGGATATCAGAAAGAGTGACAATTCGTTCGTTAAAGAGTTTCTGAGTAATGATAACAAGGTATACTGACGGAACGTTTGCTTTTGATGTAGCCAAGCTCGTTGATGAAGATGTATTTTCTTAAGATCGTGTTATGTTTCTGCTGTCTGATGGAGAAAGGGGATGGTTTTGAGATGACCCTTGTCTATTTAGTAGGGCGGACGGCCAGCATACTCGGGTTTTACAGAAATGCTGCCGCTCCTTTTATGGCAATCCGGACGGCTTCGAAGGACCAAGTGTTATCGGCCAACAATATTCTCAAGTAGGTCACAATGTTTTGATCTTGAAGGGTTTGATTCTTTCTTCATTTTATTCATAGACTTTTTTGTTATACTGACTCACTGAAGAGGGAAAGTATATGCATAAATTTGAAGAGATATAAAGACAATTTTAAACCATAGAATATAAATCCCTTCAAAAAGCATAAAGCTGAATCATAGAGATTACACATTACATAGATTACGTTAATCCTTTCCCATTTCTGCTGCCTAAACGTCAAGAAAATTTATCAAATTAATATGTAATACATGAGCGGTGACACTAGAACTAGTCGATAACGTCACATTGGTGCAAGTCGACAACGTAATATTGGTGCAAGTCGACAACGTAATATTGGTGCAAGTCAATAACGTCACGTTGGTGCAACTCGATAATATCACATTGGTGCAAGTGGACAACGTCACATTGGTGCATGTCGATAACGATACATTGGTGCATGTCGATAACGTCACATTGGTGCAAGTCGATAACGTCACATTGGTGCAAGTGATAATGTCACATTGGTGCAGGTCACGTTGGTGCATGTCGATAACGTCACTTTGGTACAAGTCGATAACGTCACATTGGTGCAAGTGATATTGTCACATTGGTGCATGTCGATAACGCCACGTTGGTGAAAGTCACGTTGGTGCAAGTCGATAACGTCACATCGGTGCAGGTCACGTTGGTGCAAGTCAATAACGTCACATTGGTAAATGTCGATAACGTCACATTGGTGCAAGTCAATAACGTCACATTGGTGCAAGTTGATAATATCACATTGGTGCAAGTAGATAACGTCACATTGGTGCAAGTCGATAATATCACATTGGTGAAAGTCGGTAACGTCACATTGGTGCAAGTCGATAATATCACATTGGTGCAACTCGATAATATCACATTGATGCAAGTGGACAACGTCTCATTGGTGCAAGTCGATAACGTCACATTGGTGCAAGTCGATAACGTCACATTGGTGCAAGTCGATAACGTCACATTGGTGCATGTCGATTACGTCACATTGGTGCAAGTCAATAACGTCACATTGGTGCCAGTCGATAACGTCACATTGGTGCAAGTCGATAATATCACATTGGTGCAGGTGACGTTGATGCATGTCGATAACGACACATTGGTGCAAGTCGATAACGTCACATTGGTGCAAGTCGATAACGTCACATTGGTGCAAGTCGATAACGTCACATTGGTGCAAGTCGATAACGTCACATTGGTGCAAGTCCATAACGTCACATTGGTGCAAGTCGATAATGTCACATTGGTGCAAGTCGATAACGTCACATTGGTGCAAGTCGATAACGCCACATTGGTGCAAGTCGATAACGTCACATTGGTTCAAGTCGATAACGTCACATTGGTGCAAGTCGATAACGTCACATTGGTAAATGTCGATAACGTCACTTTGGTGCAAGTCAATAACGTCACATTGGTGCAAGTCGATAATATCACATTGGTGCAAGTAGATAACGTCACATTGGTGCAAGTCGATAATATCACATTAGTGCAAGTCGATAATGTCACATTGGTGCAAGTCGATACCGAAACACTGGTGAAAGTCGATAACGTCACATTGGTGCAAGTCGATAATATCACATTGGTGCAACTCGATAATATCACATTGATGCAAGTGGACAACGTCTCATTGGTGCAAGTCGATAACGTCACATTGGTGCAAGTCGATAACGTCACATTGGTGCAAGTCGATAATGTCACATTGGTGCAAGTCGACAACGTCACATTGGTGCAAGTCGATAACTCCACATTGGTGCAAGTCGATAATGTCACATTGGTGCAAGTCGATAACGTCACATTGGTGCAAGTCGATAACGTCACATTGGTAAATGTCGATAACGTCACATTGGTGCAAGTCAATAACGTCACATTGGTGCAAGTTGATAATATCACATTGGTGCAAGTCGATAACGTCACATTGGTGCAAGTCGATACCGAAACACTGGTGAAAGTCGATAACGTCACATTGGTGCAAGCCATTTAATGACAATTTTTACCTGGTTTCTAAACTGGTTTAGATTTTTTTCCTTTAGTGATTTTTTGATAGTAATTATCCTTTCTAACAATACATCTACATACTTGGCGAGCATCTCACGAGTCACGAAACGCAGCATGATGAATATTTTTAAATACCTGAAATGACTCCACGTGGTACATACCTTAAAGCTGGGCGATGTCAATATTCAATAGACCTACTCATCGATTTTCTTCGAATTTTGGAATGTGCTGTTAAAATTCGAACTTATTTGATAAAATTCGATTTTTATAAAAAAGACAATAACAAACAGCTTAGGGCTTTGTGAATTAAACGTTTCGTTTTTTATAAAAATGTAAGCAAAAATTAAAATTTAATAACTTTAGAAATGCCAAGTTTTTGTGAACATGTCTTTGAATCCTACATTGGTCTGAAAGATGTTTGTCTAATCTCAGGCATTTTCAGAGCGACGATATTAGGGCACAGTATAATACACTGGGTTGACATCTGCTGAAATCGTAGCCTATGTCATTTTAGTTGGCGTTTTATGCTAGCAGCATTGAGTTTAGCAGACATTTTTTTTGGCAGCAACGTCGAACTTAGCAGTCATTATTTCCAAAAAAGAGCGTCAGAAATCGTTGTCCATCTTGATATTTATAACTGTCGGAGCAAAAAAAGGATTGTCTCATTTCCCTCTCTTTGCCTGCATATTTGTAAATCCTCATAAACTTAAAACCTGACTTTTTGTTATATTAAACGTTTCTTAACGTCTCTACATATCTCATATTCTCTAACAGCTATGCTATTTTATGTCTTAATTTAAACGCCAGGGGCTGCTTATCAACACACACTTAATTACGCCAGACTGAAGTCATATGCAAGGCCTAACTGTCATGACAACATTTACCTTCAAGATTACGTTACGACCAGACGTAAAGCTACGTCGGTGTTGAGAAACAGCCCTCAGTTTACTAATGCTTGAATGTCCCCAAGAGTTTGTCAATGTGTTCTGTTTTTGTTGGAGGTCTAATTTACGTCACTTCGGGAAATATACTTAATATATTGTTCTTATAAATAATCGGTTTTAGCTTTGAGGGTGAGAATATTTCCATGGTCAAAATTCTTTGTATTTCACCTGTAAGGTACTTCTAACCACCATTGCACACTGAACAGTTTAGTATGTTTCACTTTATTTAATGACTAGTTCATTTTTTTGGTGACTTTCTTGAAAATAATTAGCAACACTTCTTCTCAATGGTCAATTGAGTTGATGGTAAGGATATGTTTATCAATCCGAGATAGCCCTTATACATGTACAGATCGACTTAAAAATAAACATTTACTCGGGTGAACAAATCATATGTCACGACATTATATCTTCAATAAAATTCTTTAGTATAACAGAATTATGTGCGTTTCCAAAGACAGAAATACTTCTGTATATTTTCAAAAACAGAAATACTTTTGTAGAACAGAATTCTGTATATTTTCAAAAACAGAAATACTTTTGTAGAACAGAATTCTGTATATTTTCAAAAACAGAAATACTTTTGTAGAACAGAATTCTGTATATTTTCAAAGACAAAAATACTTTTGTAGAACAGAATTATGTATATTTTCAAAGACAGAAATACTTTTGTAGAACAAAATTATGGATATTTTCAAAGACAGAAATACTTTTGTAGAACAGAATTATGTATATTTTCAAAGACAGAAATACTTTTGTAGAACAGAATTATGTATATTTTCAAAGACAATAAATGACGCTATGTCCAATGGTGGTACATACCTTGTCCTTAATCAGGTCTACCCATCAATTTTTTTTTTTTGTAACCTTTTGAATTTTCATAGTAATTTTCTATATTGGGATCTTTCCGAATGTACTTTAAGAAAATGCATGTAATTCGCTAGCTCTCTGATCATGGCTATACAAGTTGTTCATAGAGCGAATATGCCTTCTTAAGGGAATGCTGTTAAAAGGTAGCATATAAAAAACACCCATCTACATGTCGTGCTAATTAAAGGCTCTCAAGGGTAAATAAGATGCAAAAGAGAAGAAAGAAAGAGTAACCATGCATAGCCTTTCCAAGACATGCTTCCGCTGTCAAAACAATTACCATATGGGGAAGGCTTTTGATCACTGGTCAGCCATATTTTGTTATTAAGGTTAGAGAAAGATCTTCTTGAACCCCGAGAAATCCACGACAGCCAATCTGCTTTGACCAGGAAACGTTTCTCATAGATCGTGTAAAGATTAAACTGTGACTAGAAAGACTGAAATCACTTATTTTAACAACATTTTATTAAAACCAATACATGTCACTGTGTGAAATCAACATGTAATGGTCGATTTCTTTTTTTAGAAAAAAATGGATATATCGACCAAATGACAGCATAGTCGTTAGAAGTGGTTCTACAGTTCTCGTGTAGTCATTGCTTTAACGATTTACATTGGATTGTCGGTAGGACAAACAGATTTCTTTTTAAATGAGAATTGCTTTTTTCAGTATAGGCGAAATTAACGGACGGTTCGTGGCCTCGTGATCTCTGGTCTTGTTTGGTACATTAGGAAGGAGCTTTCGTAGAATGAAATGCAAGAGTTACTGTGTGATTTAAAGCAGATAAGTCTTTCCGAAGTCTTTCGTGTGGAGTGTTTTACTTTCAAGACGTAGTGTGTCTGTAATGTGCTGTGTATGATTCTTAAAAGTAAAATTATGCTGGCACAGGTATAGGGATATTAGAAACAGTGACAATTCGTTTGTTAAAGAGTTGTTGAGCTCTGAGTAGGAATACCAAGGTATACAGATGGACAATTTGCCAAGCTTGTTGATGAAGATGCATTTTCTTAACATCGCGTTATGTTTCTGCTGTCTAATGGAGAAAGGGGGCGGTTTTGAGATGACCCTTGTCTATTTGGTAGGGCGGACTACTCACACACTCGGGTTTTACAGAAATGCCGCCGCACCCTTTATGGCAATCCGGAAGGCTTCGAAGGACCAAGTGTTATCGGCCAACAATAATCTCAAGTAGGTCTCAATGTTTTGATCTCGTAGGGTTTGATTCTTTCTTCATTTTATTCATAGACTTTTTTGTTATACTGGTTCACCGAAGAGGGAAAGTATATGCATAAATTTGAAGAGATATAAAGAAAATTTTAAACCATAGAATATAAATCCCTTCAAATAGCATAAAGCTGAATCATTTGTAAGGTTTGACCACAGAGATTACGTTAATCCTTCCTCATTTCTGCTGCCTAAACATCAAGAAAACCCAACAATCCTTTTTTTTTTCAATTTTATCAAATTAATATGTAATACATGAGCATTGGTGCAACTCGATAATATCATATTGGTGCAAGTGGACAACGTCTCATTGGTGCAAGTCGATAACGTCACATTGGTGCAACTCGATAGTATCACATTGGTGCAAGGGGACAACGTCTCATTGGTGCAAGTCGATAACGTCACATTGGTGCAAGTCGATAACGTCACATTGGTGCAAGTCACATTGGTGCAAACCGATAACGTAACGTTGGTGCAAGTCACGCTGGTGCAAGTCGATAACGTCACTTTGGTGCAAGTGATAATATCACATTGGTGCAAGTTGATAACGTCGCATTGGTGCAACTCGATAATATCACATTGGTGCAAGTGGACAACGTCACATTGGTGCTAGTCGATAACGTCACTTTGGTGCAAGTGATAACCTCACCTGGGTGCATGTCGATAACGACACATCGGTGCAAGTCGATAACGACACATTGGTGCAAGTCGATAACGTCACATTGGTGAAAGTCGATAACGTCACATTGGTGAAAGTCGATAACGTCACATTGGTGCAAGTCGATAACGACACATTGGTGCAAGTCGATAACGTCACATTGGTGAAAGTCGATAACGTCACATTGGTGAAAGTCGATAACGTCACATTTGTGAAAGTCGATAACGTCAAATTGGTGCAAGTCGATAGCGTCACATTGGTGAAAGTCGATAACGTCACATTGGTGCTAGTCGATAACGTCACTTTGGTGCAAGTGATAACCTCACCTGGGTGCATGTCGATAACGTCGCATTGGTGCAACTCGATAATATCACATTGGTGCAAGTGGACAACGTCACATTGGTACAAGTCGATAACGTCACATTGGTGCAAGTCACGTTGGTGCAAGTCGATAACGACACATTGGTGCAAGTCGATAACGTCACATTGGTGCAAGTCGATGTGTCAATGTGACGATAACGTCACATCGTCACATTGACAAAAACAAACGATTTATCAACGTTTATTGAAGCTGCAAGACTCGATGGTGAAATTTGCCGTTAATGAATGGTTTGTATTCTGGAACACCTCACAGTATGTTTAATTTAGCAGGGATCGTACAGTAGCAAAATAAGGCTTTGATTAAGGACCTATCGCAGATTGCCTACTTAATGTATCTATGGATGAATCAATGAGATTGAGCATCGCCAAATCAATAATCCACTTGCTTTGTTCAACTGTGAGATCGCACTTTGACGTTAGTTTCGCTACATGTAGGTTATGGCGTTTTTACATGACTGACACTCACTCCCCACGGATACATTTTTGTCCAGTTAATTGCCAATAATCCAAAAACCTATTTTATGAAGAGGCAAAATCTGGGCAGACCATACTTTTCTAGGTTATTCACATGTATGCTTTCGACTTAAATTTAAAGTGGCTTTTTTAAAACTTGTCACTTGTTTAAAGTGACATGAACTTACAAAATTCGAACTTTTGTGCGTTTGAAGTAACTAATAAAACTCAATGATTGACATCAAAAAAAAATTGTTTAATCCAGTAACCCATACGAGCCGAAAAATGTATGTTTTTAACAGACAATTCAAATATGATTTTTGTTGCTTATAAAAACTACCTAAACGCACATGCCCAAAATTGGTAACCGCGAAGAGCTCTTATTTTTTGCTTTCGAGGTATAAATGATGAACAGTTAACTAATTTAACTAATGGCATGACCGTTCACCATGATGAAAATTCCCCCAAAATCCAATGTACAAATCATTGTGCGATTTGTCGTACCGACGTGCACCATGCGATTCGAATGGATGCATTTGATTGGTTGACAAATCGTATCGATCAATAAAAAGCACAGATTTTAATTGCATCCTTCAAGTCGGTACGACGAATCGCACAGTGAGAACTGGCCTTTAATTTACCATATAAACCAGATGTCCTTTATGTTGTAACCACGTCGCTGTCCTATTTTTCCCAGCCAATGAAAATGGTCTGCTCAGGAATTGGGTCATATACATATTGGTCCTTTTCATAGCTTGTTTCGCAAGGCTTTAACATTGATCTCCTAAAATAAGAGACCAACAATTTTGTTTTTACTTTTTGTGCTCAACATTTCGTGCTTTATGCATAATACTTTGTAAACACGACAACTGATAATTTGAATTATTAATAAACAATTCAGAATATTTCTTTTATCATCGTTCTAGAAGAAAACAGTTAATTATTAAACTGTCGCGATTGGTAAATTACGTCCTCATCCAGGCCTACTTGCAGCTAAATTAAACGCCATTGTTTACGCCAGTGGCTGGAAAGATAACAATGATTTGAAATGGACATATTCGCATGTAAGATGAAATTCCGTGTGTGAGTTTTTTTCTGCCAACATTGTATAGTGACATCTGAAGGAGGTTTCATTATGCTGTACCTTTGCTGAAAGAGTTGATATAAAAGGACGAACATACAATGGTTCTTATGAAAAGTTCCATTAGCAGCTTATAAAGCCTGTACTTTGGAAAGTAGATCCATCTGGATAGACTATACACTGATTATAAATACTGTCTCAGAACAATGCCGTGTTGATGTTTAACGTGATGCCAGTCAAGGTCTTAAGGTATCTGGTTGAGGTAAATGTACAACGTACACCAGATGGTTAGGGCCTCAGATCATAATGTTCCAGGAGTTTCCGCAATTTCTAGGTTTGAAGTTTTCCAAGCATATCCATGCTTTTCGTAGAAAATAATGAACCTATTGATACAAAAATCCAACATGTGAAACCCTCTTTTTTTATTGTATCCCATATCTTAATGTGTAATTTCATAGAGGAATTTTGACCAAATTTAATGTTGAGGTTTGACATTAGCAAATAGACATCCTTTATCAAACGTGTGAATCGGATGTATTGGAGTATATAATACATCACACATAATATATCTGGATCATGTTTTGTGTTGGAATCGTTAGAGTATTATTTTTGGTTTGTTTAATACTCCGCACGGGTTTTCCGTTAGAAGTTAAACTGCTATATATAACAGGTCAGAGCATACCAAATTTCCGATTCGAGAGGAATCAAGCCGCCCCAGCATTAGCCATCAAGAAGGCCAAGATTGACGGGGTTATAGGAGATAATGACATCACGTGAGTAAATTAACATAAATTTAAACTCATTTGATTTATGAAATTTATATGTTATCGAAATTGATATTTCGGAATTCAGTAGTCACTCTCATTCCTCCGATTTTCTTCCATTATTCACATATAGCTGTTTGCATACCTGCATACCAATGAAATAAGCTGCATGGATATAGGTATATCGTCATCTATTAAAAAGGCCGTACATGTGGCTTTATTTTGTGGCATACACAATACCTAGATCTACGGTCAACTACTGAACATTTATAATGTCTGAGAACCATCCTCGGTCCCATGTTTATATTTATGATCCCTCAAACATACGGGCACAGGGAAAATCATCTTGTCTAAAATAACCATGGAGACAAGTTTCTATTTGTGTTAAAAAGAGGTATATCATTTAGACCTTTATACCCCATAAATTGTTGTAACAAACCAAACCTATGATATTTCATTAGGTTGACGACTGACAGGAGCTTAGCCTTGGTCAGTAGAAGTAGAATTTTCTGGTCCCATGTTTATATGTGGCAGTGTTAAAGGTTATCCCAAATGCTATAATAAAGATAATTGCAGAAAGTAGAACTACCAATGTGATTCAATTGCTTGGGAAGTTTATTTGCATGCTGCACTTAACAATGCAGATATAGCAGTCTGAATCCCATCTCTCCCTCCCCACACCTGAAAGAAATCTTCCGGTATTGAAGTTATTGGTGGAAAGCATCTGAATGCAGAAACTTTTTCCGTGTGATTCTTTGTTATTTGGCTTCTATTTATTTAGGCGTTTATGCGCATTTTATTGTCATACTTTTTATTCAGCATTATTTTTGCGAATCTGTGATTCAAGCAATCAGGACTTACAAGAAGTTGTAAACACGGCGCAACTGTTCGTATCATGGATAATCGACCAATAAATTTTTAATCATTTTATTTATACGATTCTATCCAATTCGAACATTTAAAAAAACAGTCAAGCAAATTTTACTGTCCAATGTACATCTGCTAGGTTACACAATCAGACTAAAATACGTTTTTTACCAGCGTGTCGACCTTGACATGGTCACATGATGTTGAGAGCAGCCTAAAACAGCAACTGCTCGCCAATGATTTTTGCTCCAAAAGATTCTATCAGATAATGCAAACATTGCAATAAAACATGTATACATAGCAATTCTACTTGAACAATCCCTCACCGACCATCTTTTCTCCTGCCAGATATATTTTCATAGATAAAAGACATCGCCGATGGCGACCATTTTGTCTTTATACTATTATTGAGATTTCTAAAGAAAAAATGTTTTCATAAATAAAAGACATGGCCGATGGCGACCATTTTGTCCTCTTACTATTATTTCAATTTCTAAAGAAAAAACATATTGGACGAATTATCGAAATAGTTTGAATACTGATTAAATTCCTTTGAAAATTACTTTGGTTGATGCAGAAGAAATATGCTACTGTCCTTGAGTGACCTCTTTCTCATATTTATCTTTACATTCAGAAGTCCTTGTAAACAAAATGGCCCTCAAAGTGCCTACAGTTTTAAAGCTATTATTTAATTAACCAGCTTCCGGCAAGATGAAAGGAAAACATCATCGATAAACATTTGTGACCTAAAAAAGAATCCTCATGGTAGTTCATGACGAAAACATTACACATAGGAATTATCTCAGTTTTTTTCAAGAAATTATATGCCATATTGTTTTATGTTAATCTAAAGAAGTTACTAAGGGATCTAAAGTAATACGTTTTCGAGGTTCATTTTGGTAGGCTATGGTAATATGCCACTTCAGACGCGATGTAACTTACTGATCAGCCATCTCAGACGCGATGTAGCTTACTGATCAGCCACCTCAGACGCGATGTAGCTTACTGATCAGCCACCTCAGACGCGATGTAGCTTACTGATCAGCCACCTCAGACGCGATGTAGCTTATTGATCAGCCACCTCAGACGCGATGTAGCTTATTGATCAGCCACCTCAGACGCGATGTAGCTTACTGATCAGCCACCTCAAACGCGATGTAGCTTATTGATCAGCCACCTCAGACGCGATGTAGCTTATTGATCAGCCACCTCAGACGCGATGTAGCTTACTGATCAGCCACCTCAGACGCGATGTAGCTTACTGATCAGCCACCTCAATGTGTGCTTGACGTTTTAGGGGGGGGGATAAAGGATTTGAATAATGTTAATTGTTTTTGGAAAGTTAAAGTCTTATTGTTGACCATTTGTGAGCTGATAGATAGAATGTCTGGAATATCAGAGGACAAACATTTTCCAATTTAAAGTGGCATAAGCTGCCAAAATTCACACTTTTTTCATTATTTCTGATCGTCAGGACAGTAAGAGACTTTGAAGGCCATCGAAAAACTAAATGGTTGGCGTTGGAATAAGAAAAATCCATATAGTATGTGGCCTGTGCGAACCCAAAACGTGTTCGAAAAATAAAAAGAATTTAAATAACCGGACGACCATTCATTCATTTTAAGCCAAAGTTAGTTAAAAACAATACTTTATCATACATTTTCGAGACTAGAAGCACTAAAAATCTTTTGAATTATACGTCTTGAGAAAAATAGCCATTCTGTTTTAACATCAAAATATCAACATTTTGGCAGCTCATGCCTCTTTAAGATTCATCCTTAATCAGGCAAGTCCAACACTAGCCCTGGGGAAGATCAGACCTACCGAGATATTAGCACAAGTCAAAATCCCTCTCCTTGAATTAAGTTCCATTATTTTACTGATTTTGATTGATTTGGTCATCAATAATATATTGAAAGGAATTTACGAATTTCCTCCAATGAGATAAATGTTATAAGACTAACAAATGGTTTAAAGTTTCGGAAATTTTGCATTAATATTTCTTTTCAAGTATGGTGCAAGAGGAGATGGTCTCAAAAGGGAGAGGTTTCGGATTTGCTACTAAAATGGATTAATCTTAGCAACCCATGGAATAGTTTAATTTTTTAAAGTCACATGGACACCATTTTGTGGATCGACGAAGAGTTGTGTTTAATGATAGCCAATAAGTACATTTACCAGATAATCACAAAGTTTGGATATCATTTGTTTCACTTTCATACGAGCATCCCGCAAATCTCCCAAGTATCCCTTAAATCATGGACAACGGGATTCTCGTGACCTCAAAATCGGGAATAGGGATAATAGGGATAATTTCAGATTAACATGTAGGGACATGCATATGTTAAAATGGGCCACGTGCCATGATACACCTTTATATTTTAAGAGTGTTGTAAATGGGAAAAGTTGCATACGAAATTCTGGACACCTCAAACAACATGATAGACTCCATTAAGATAACATAGCGAGCAAGTTTATTCGAGTAAAAATCTCAACAAAAGATGACGTGTGTAGTTTTGTACTTAGAATGGTTTCACTTTCTTTTTTATTTCTCTTGGTTTTCTCATCCAAAACATTAAAATATTCAAAAGATAAACTTTCAGGTATAAATACGTTATAACTACATATACAAGACAGAACAATGTATAAAAACAATGAAAATATAATATTTAAAAATACTACTTGAGCATAAGTTAATGAATTATAGTAATCTTGAGTATAAAAAAACTTGTAAGTTTTAATTCTGTGGAAATCTGCACTTTAATGATGTACTTACATAGACACGTTATATTTGTAAGCTAGATATAACATTGTTGACTTCTCTGAAAAACAATTGGTGAATTTTGAACTCCAAAAGGCATACCAAATGGCATGGACTTGTATAACAAAGAGCTCTGTCGTGTGACGGGGAATTTACTTTCACAATCTGGAAATTTTGTCAATCGTCAATAATTTTCACTTTTTTTCACCAAATTTGCAATGCACACGGGGAATACCCCCTCCATAAAGTTATAAAGAACTTGTCCTATCTCTGGGTAAAGATTTTTGATAAATGATAATTGTATTTTGTCAACTTGATGTGGAATGAAATAACACTCAATATGTTATTTGTATATTTACAGAATCTTGTACCGAGACGACCAGTTTAACAATGCTAAATCGATGGGGTATGCCATAGAGCTTTACCAAAAAGAAAAAATAAATGGCTTTATTGGGCTTGGGTCATCTAATGGTAAGTCGAACAAGAGTTTGTAATATTTGCGAATAGTTCAATCCAGGTAGTCGTCTCTTACTGAAATCACAAAATTTATTTTGTTATTTTCAGTGCTGAAAAACACTGGTTTACTTATGGCGCATTGGAACTTACCGGCGTTTACTCAGGCGGGGACGGATCCGGTTCTACAAGATAAGACACGGTATAAAACTCTGATGAGATTGGTTCCACCTTCAAACAAAGTTGGAAACGTGGTTCGTGAGCTTGTGTTGTATTTCGGTTGGAATCGAGTGCTTTTGATTGGCAGGTATTGTATTTTTTGTATTGTATTGTTTATTCACCATAAGAAAATAATAACAAAGTATAACATATTTATTGAATAGAAAATTGCGGGACTAAAATCCGGATGGACTTGTTCTATCCCTCAAGGTATACGGGTCTTTGTGAATATTCTGCCCGGGCTATATTCAGCGAGTTGACACATCTGGGTGTAATAATACCATCATGGGTGAAATATGACCCAGGTCTTGATGAAGAAGATTTGGATTCTATTGTGAATATAATAAGAAGTACTGCTAGAGGTAAGCCAGATTTTGACTTAAAGATAATCCGAACGAATGCTGGGACCTATTGTCTGTTTCATTGTATTAGTCGCAAGTTTGGACGTCGTTTGCAATTTGTGCTTAGGCTAGATGTAAATATATTTTCCAATAATCAATCCATTTGACATATGGTTCAAAACTCCAATCCGACAATTCAAAAGCCTATTGTCGTGGAAAATTAACGATTGACTATATTGGCAGACAAGCTTTGACTTGTAATTGTAGGATTGTATCCCTCGTGATCACACTTAATCTCCAGGATTAAATGGTAACTTCAACAAATGTATTGTCCTTGTTGGCAGAAAACAACTTGTGGCAACAAACTTGGATGATGAATGGGCTCTAACAAATTGTACATGTTGTTATCAACTCGAAATTCTAACCCTACGGCAAATTTACTTGTCTGCACTGTATGGATGGGCCGAATAGACATTTCGTTTTAAAACAAATTTTTCAAATTTATTATATTCAAATCTTGAAACTTATCATATGAAATAATAAAATTGGTTTGTTTGTATTGTTAGCAGAGGATTCCAGGAACAAAAATAGATAGATGTACTAAACTAAAAAGTTCATTCCTTCTGGTATATTCAAAATCAATTAAAATCCGATTAATGATCGCATACATGTATATTCACATACAAATTCCAAATTTGTGGCATTTGGTCATCATTATTGACAGACAGAATCTAATATTGAAGAATTTTCGGAGAAAAATATCTGACCCCGTAGGTATTAGAGTCAGGTAAAAGTCGAAGGCTATAGCCCTGACTTCGGTCAATATTCTGAAAAAGACATTTAGAAGCTTAGCTGAGTAAATGCTTTCTTTGCACGTCACCTCTGAAAGCGTTAGATTTACGTTTGGATGGAGGACTTCCCATTGAAGAATTATGTATTACTAATACTCTGTTGGAAGGGATGGTTTCCATAAAGCCAAGCTTTTCATTGACGGGTATATTTCCACAATTCTGCAGAACAACTGCAAAATGCTGCCCTTGTCTATACCACAGGCTCATTGAATCAGTAGATGCAATAATGGCTCTTATATGAGAGGCTACAGAGCCCAGCACCCGGGGACGTCAAGGCCCATGCTGTTGTTCAGATTGTTCTGCCTCAAACAACAGCGCTATCTTTGGTCGCTGATAGCTCTCTGAGGGCTACTGATCGATGTCCATCGAGGGTTTGAAGGTGGTGACCGACGATCTGGTCTCAACGTTGAGAAAATGGGTTTCCTTTACTGGTACGGTCTGCTGTGGTCCCGTTGACTAAGGCTCTTTTTAACAAGAAGATCGAATACTTTTCAATCTGGTCTCAACGTTGAGAAAATGGGTTTCCTTTACTGGTACGGTCTGCTGTGGTCCCGTTGACTAAGGCTCTTTTCAACAAGAAGATAGAATACTTTTCTAAGTCATTTCACCCAAAGTTTGGTACCAGTTGTAACTTGTCGCTACCATTGAATCTTGTGTGTTCCTGTGTGTTTTATAAAGGATGATTTCCCACAATAAACGTGCATCGTGATCATCGGATCGGGAAACATTACGATAGTAACCGCCTTTTCATAACCTGTTTTTTCATATCAGACAAACAACAAATGTTCCTAGTCCACTTAATGCAACCCGGGGGAAAAAGGGTATAAAAGACAAAAAAGTAGGAAATTCAGATAGAACCTACGTAGGGAAGTTTTATATAACGTCGCTTTTAGTGTTTAGTAGTCATAATTTGATTGGTCATTTTTCTTGGACATCCTTGTATTCACCATTTTAGTCGTGTTTTTCTGTGGGAACCAGAACGAGAAGACCAAGTTTCTAATAAGGGTTCAAAGAGAAAACTTAACAACCCCTGAGTACGTGTACATAATGCCTCCGTATCGCCCCCTGGATCAAGTATTTGAACCATGGGCAGATAACTCTAACCCGGATCAAGACGACTTGCTTAAAGCCAGCCGAGCTGTGATTCAGGTCAGTTACATATGTGGAATTAGACCATTAATGCAATTTCATTTTGTGGTAATACAATCTTCACATCACCCAGAAACAAATGTCCGAACAATTTGAAAAGGCACAACTGTTGGAGGCGGATGGCTTCCTCCAAAAATATAGTCAGACTTACGAACACATCCATCTTGGAGTGTTCCATTGTCCGCGACTTAATCTGATACATAATTTTTCTGAATCGCCGGCTGGATCAAGTATATTTGATCCATGGGAAGATAACTCTAACCTTGATGTCGAATGAATAGGTAGAACGCGAAACCAAACAATTGACCCCAATATAAATTTGTCTTTGTCTTTGTTCGAATTTCAGATTTCTTTGTTTGATTTTGACGAGGAAGCAGTGGAAAAGTTTCTCCAAGATCACGTGGACAAGATGGTTGAAATTTGGAATTACAATATTACTGCCGAGAAAACGGTTAAACGGATGTTTGTTCGATTGTACTTGTTAATCTGTGTTTTCTGTAATTAACGAAATCATGCAAATTAACTACGGGTTGAACAGTGTTTTATTACATTTTAGCATCTTGTTGAAAGCACAATGACCCACGGAATATTCTCTGGATTGCATTCCATGTGTAACGTGTAAAATAAAACAACTCATAAAAAGTTAGCGTAAACTTTGTACGAAACCATATTCTGTGATAAAATACACTTCAGTCCCATTTATTCTCATGTTGTGTCTGTTTGCTCTTGTAGACGACGTCCATCTACGCCTTGTTCCTCCATGATGCAACCTACTTGTATGCTCTTGCTCTTAACAAAACGCTAGAGGCAGGCGAAGATCCCCAAAATGGAACGAAACTCGTGGAAATAGCTCGAGGACTAACATTTACAGGTAAATAAAGTAATTGCTTCAAAAAAATATGACTTTGTTATCGGCTAAATATGACGAAAATGGTATACTGTTAAAACAAAGATTATGTCATTATAATGAAAGGGGTTATGAACAGTTCGTATACTCAAAGGGTCTGTATAAGGTTTTTTTGTCTGAGCACTGAAAGGGGACTTGTAAATTAAGTGGAATTAATATGTATTTAACAACAGTATGTTGAAACAAAAAGGCGCCTTGTAAGGTACCTGTTCGTGAGGGAATATGCTATTGAAGATATGCTTATTTTTCGTCCCCATTGGGAAATATCTTCGTATCTTGGACGCTGTCGGCGTCGTGAATATACGAATCGTGAATATGCAACGTCTCCTATAAAACCGTTTATTGCACCACAAACTATGAGAATATACACATCAAGTAGCTACCATGACGACGTGGCATATACCTTATTCATTTCTGTATCACGATTGGAACGCTTCTCTTTGATTAGGGACATTCAACAACCCCAAAAAGCATCACCGAATTTGGGTATTCTACAGTTTTGTGTCACTTTTTGGTGGCACATCTCTAGACAGATGATGTACATTTCGAATATGTGCAAGGACGACTAAAGCTGTTCCTAGCAACAGAAAGACCAAGACAGCCACTGGCCATTTGTTTAAACTCTGTCATTCAACCGACCTCTTTAGTGAGTTCTTCGGTCAACACAAAATTGTTCAGAGGTAAACAGATCACAATAATCTAAATGACCACGTCAGCCTTTTGTACTATGACAAAAGCACGTTATTTATTGACTCCGTCGATTATGAAAGACGCTTCGAGAGAAGGAACTCGTCCATCCT
Source organism: Lepidochitona cinerea (assembly GCA_963971465.1). Classification (NCBI taxonomy): domain Eukaryota; kingdom Metazoa; phylum Mollusca; class Polyplacophora; order Chitonida; family Tonicellidae; genus Lepidochitona; species Lepidochitona cinerea. Next base: position 28,678,036 of record OZ020561.1, read on the forward strand.
CCCGATATACCTTTTATATTTTTGGGAAACCATGCAACAGCTGTGGCGTATTTGTTCCTATAGACATAATCTAACTGCTGGTTAATGTCTGTTTTTGGTTGTCATGTTTTGTAATACTTTAGGCGGGAAGTTAAACCGATGTCCTCGTGTACAAGGGGCTCGTGAAAACTCTAATTTTGTAAGTGATTGGTTTTCTCGTGATTTTAGGAGCCTCTGGACATGTTGCTTTCGATGACAATGGAGATCGTGAACCGACTTGTACTTTGTTCTTTGTCCGACCTGGAGAAAACAAGAGTCGAATTTTGGCACGAGCGATCCTTAGCAACCCTGAGGGACAAGTACGCCTACTTCAACACATAACTATTAAAGATCTGATATTTTAACTTTCAACTTATTTGCTAGTAACTTTCAATGATAGTAAAAAAAATACAGAAACATTGCAAAATAACATCTATCAGATCTGATAAACATAAATAAACTTCTTTTAACATGTTTCGGAGCAAAATGTTAATTTCAACCAACACAGCTGGAAAATAAAGATAATATAATTTTTGCTAATTTACTTATTACCTAGCCGAAGTTTAATTTTACTCTTCTGTATATCATTGATAGCGAATGAAGATAGCTGAAGAGGATATCTGGAGAACACCTGATGGCTCTATACCCCTTGACGAACCGATTTGTGGCTTCTTAGGAGACAAATGTAATCCTCGCCAAGGTAAGAAAACAGGAAATTAAGTTTTGCCGTTTACCTAATACATAAAATGACATGAAATGTAATTTTTTGAAGATATAGTTTTCCGTTTAAACAGGATTTTATAATCAATGGTTATTTTTCCTAAGCAGGGCAAATAAAGAGCATTTCGTTGTTATCCCCCTCGAAATTACAGGTTAAGTAATTGTTTAGAAACAATAAGCGCACAAAATAAACTTAACAAAATGATTCGCCTTCTTTCATTTACATAACAAAGAATTAGTTTTCGATTTTATGTAACTACTAGTGCTTTAAAGAATGCAAATTCTATCTTTCTTTTGAAAAACTGAAAATATCTCAATTTTGGCAGCTTATGTCCTTTAAACATTATGTCACTTATATGGCAACGTTGACGATAGTTTTAGTGAATAGGCTCTGTGTTTTTGTCGGGTCCCTTGTTGGCTCAGACGGCCTCAATCCGACACAGGCTTTTCATATATTCGACGCCGGTTCGAATTCCAATCTGATCAAATCAAATGGGAAAATTTATGAGTGGATTTTTCACTGGGTGACCAGTAACTTGCCAACCGTCGGTGGTTTCCTTTTACAGTCCAGTTTCCTTCTCCACTAAAACCTGGTAACGCCGCCATGTAGATGAAATAATCTTGAGTGCGACGTAAAATATAAATCAATCAATCCATTTTTATATATGGTTTAATGTATCAAAATATCTTCTGTATTTTCAGACCAGACTTTACCTATTGTTATCGGTTCTATAGCGAGTGTTGTGGTATTAGCTGTTGGGGTGGTCGTCATATTAATCATCATCAGGTCTGCTTAGCCAATCAAATTCCATTACATTTCTGTATTAGCATATGAATTCAAAAGTATTTAAAAGTATTTGTAAGACTTCGTGTTGTCTATAAGCCATCGAACTTAGCTTAATGAAGTTAATACGTTTGACTTGTTGAATGTATGGGAAATTTCATTAAAACTGGATTAACTAATTTTTCAGCATTTGTATCAAGAAGTACAATATAAGCGCTTTACGCTTTAAACAATCTTTGAATTGTACATTTAAGTAGATTTTATAAGCAACTAAAAATCAAAATACCCTTCTTAAGTGACAATTTCCTATTTTATATAGACAGCGGTCGATTAAACAGAAATTAAATGAGCTCCGTTGGAAAATCGACTATAACCACATTACGTTTATTGATAGGAGAAAAGTTCATCATAGCTTGGTAAGTAGGAATAAACATTTTGGTAGATTAACCATCGAGTGAAAAATATATAATCGTCTTTTTAAAAGTACGCTTTGAATTTCGATAATGGGAAAAGCAAGAAAGAACTTCTTGAAAATAAAAACCTTTACATGTTCAGCGTATACTAACTGTTGAAAAACAGGTTACATTTAATATCGAGAGTCAACATGAAGTCGAAAAAATATCAAATGTTTTTTAACCTCAAATCGCAACCTCGGCTTTCTTGCTGGGATCACGATGAAAGCAAATCGCGAGACACCCTATAGTCTCGGATATGGCCTCAGTCGAAAATTTAAAAAAATGCTTGCTTCCTAAAGACCCTAGCAACATTATGTAAGTCTCTTCCCTCTTTCACAATGGCGTGATGGGCGAATGATTCCTAGATTGGTGGCAAAATTCATCGGACTAGAAAAAGTCACAATTATCTGTGTTACAGACAAGCCTTGGTATAGCCGTAGAGGAAGGTTGTAGTGGGTTAATTTCTGTAGGACGTTCTTCTCTCCGAGATTCCCACTCCGAGTTTTCTAACATCGAGTCTATAGACGGCGGTCAACTCTTTACCAAGGTCGCTAACTATAAAGGACACCTGGTTTCTGTGAAGTTTGTACAGTCAATTAAATTTGGAGAGGGCACTGTGGAGGAACTGTGCATGGTAACATACTTTAAAATACGGTTAAAATGCAACTATAAATCAAACGGAATAAAAAGGAGTACATTTTTCTTTTCTGAATACTACATTGTAAGTCAAAACACACACCTGAAATTGTAGAGCTTTATTTGTTTCGAAATGAAAAAAACATGGATCGTTCTTCTCTTTTCTTTTAGATGCTAGAATTAAAACACAGCAACCTCAGTGCTTTGATAGGTGTATGCGTTCACCCTGATAAGATATGTATTCTGACTGAATATTGCCGTAAAGGAAGTTTACAGGTAATCTAAGTTTGTTTGTTTTCTTCCCCCTTTATCATCCCGGTTTGGTTTATTTCCGACCGGGTCATATTTTTTAAAGAGGACATATACAGCTACGCAATTCCAACGGGCCATTATTTATTCTATAATGAACGTTCGCTAACTATCACATTATCTTATGTTTTAGGACGTATTGGAGAACGATAACATTCAACTAGATAACATATTTAAAGAATCACTGATATTCGACATTGTCAACGTAAGTATTAGATACTCCCGATGCCTTGAGCATTTTGATTTTCAACACAGTGATAAAAATAAGCCTTAACGGTTCTATGAACAACTTTGGGAAATATTTGTCAATTTACGTTAAAGGTGTTGTAGAACATGTATTTTACATGTCTGGCCAATAAGAAAATTAAATTTCGGGCATCAACTTACACACAGTTTTAGTTCACAAACAAACACAAACCAGCTCAAAGCCCTGTTAATAAATCCTTTAAATGTGATGAAATTTGAATGGTTCGAGACATAAATCAATGTCTACAAATAACTGAAAACAAAACAAAAAAATGTTTTATAATAATTCTGTACATACTGATTTCCGACTCCGCTGTTTGTTGTTCATAAAGGTGAACGAAAATTTCCATTTATTTCACCTCACACTTAATAGTTCCTTCCCATTGGTTCAAATCAGTCACTTGAAGACGCTACATATTCCATATGACGTCAACGTACTGATCCATACAAGGTGACGTCATGGCTATACACATGTCTACATGTACTCGTGTTTGCTCGAGAAGGGTACGGAAATAAATGTCCCGCCCAACATTCCCTATACCCCATATATTTCCATACTCCTCCTCCGTCGGCCAAATCCTATAACTAACAATACGGTCATCTGGTAGCCGAGAAATCTTGGTTCTGCCTATGGAAGTGATCTTGGCTCTGACGAACACGGAAAAAAAAATTCGGCAGAGCCAAGATTTCTCGGCCAGGTCATCTGATAACAGTTTTACTCATTCATCATTGTATATTTCCATTGGTTTTTAATTCCAGGGCATGGCTTATCTCCATACTTCACCACTAATGTCCCACGGAAACCTCAAAAGCTCTAATTGTGTCATTGACAGCCGATGGGTTTTAAAGATTACCGACTTTCATCCTAAATGTGTGATTAAGAAATCCAACCCGAATAGAGGAGAATACGAGAAATATTGGGGTAGGTTATATTTATCCAAACAAATTCCTGTTAAAAATTTAGAATTGGAAATTTGTGATGCGCTTGCTCAATGTTGGGTAGATGTACATGGTATAAGGTGAAATCATCACGTGATAATTTCAATCATTTTGTATGTTCAATTTAGTAGTAAACTTATACTATTTTAATTTTAAACCAAACTTCTTAGTTTTCTGCTTTGATTTGCAGATAAGCTGTGGACTGCCCCGGAACTACTGAGAACATCCGTGAGAACATGTCGTGGAACACGTCCTGGTGATGTGTTTTCCTTCGCCATTATCTTACAGGAGATACTTTACCGGGCCTTGCCATATTTCGGAGATATTTCACCTAAAGGTAAAGAAGTGGGTTGTTTTACAATGAAAATGCTGAATCTATAGAAGAAGACCAGGATGGTTTATTATTTAAAATTTAAACAGACAGAGGCAACGAGGCTATGCTCCTCGGGAACCCGTCTATGTGGTTTGACAATGTAAAACGTTATTGCCCAGTCACAATGTCGGCAATCTGTCGGGGATTAGTTTTGGCCGGGGGTCGTCGTAGAAAATAAAGAATCCATGAATAATCCTATCAATAATCCTAATAAAAGTGGAGCAGTCACTTTGTCTGAGATTTTTTCAAGGATTTTGACCCGGTTTTTTTTTCTCGAAAAATCGTGGGATTAGCCTCCGATCGGAGACGATATCTGCGAGGGTCTTTTCTTTTAATTTCCCCCCACCCTGGGTATATGTGGGGGAAAAGGAGGGTTTTCTGACCTCGCATCTGTATTTTTCCTGTACACTGTAGCGTAGTATCCCTCATCTGGTTGTACGTAGATTAGATTAATCGGAGGGCATCGTAGATCATCGGAGATTGTGTCTGGGATGGCCAAAATGGGTGATAAATCTTGCGAGCAATCTTAAAATTTTGAGTTCAAAGTTGGGGACCGCGACGGTTGTGGCGATGCCTAAAAAATCTGCGACAAGCCGCAGGCGTCCGGAGAGCGCCTCCGACGGGTGCAAAATCGTGAGATCTGTCTCAAGAATTTGTTAAAATTTCCCGGGTTTTACCCATCGCCGACGCATCGCAACTGATTTGTGACTGGCCCATAACTCCTTGAGATGCAATAAAGTTGTATTGAAGTTGGTCCTCTCGAAACAGGCAAATGTGATTGACAGGATTTTAGAAATGGTGTAAGACCATTCTACTATTTTGTTATGAATACGTGTTAGAACCTGGGATTTTCGAATCAGTCTATTTCTCAGACCATTGCATGCTATATATTACTTTCTCTCTAGATATCATAGACAAAGTGATGTGTGAAGAAGGCACACCCTTCCGACCAAAATGTCCAAGCTCATCAAGTGTTAAGGAATGCTTTGTGACACTCATGACGGACTGTTGGACGGAGACACCGATCCAAAGACCAAGCTTTGTGAATATCAGGAAAACCTTAGGGAAAATCAGCGAAAGAGGGTAAGAATTTCGGTGTATCACTGTTTCCCCTGATTTCCTGTCGAAATAAACGCGTCATTGTGCGTCGGTGAATGAGTGTTTTTGGAAAGCGTGAAGGGTACTCGTTTATTCGAGCCAATTATTCAATGTAACTAGCGCCCCGAGATCTTTACCCATTCAAAAATCACCAAGTTTGCTTAACTTAACGTTCGATCTCACAGACCATTAAATGTCAGGGAGCATTATGCATTTGGCACACAAAATGTCCCCCACTAGGCAGGCTTGCAAACACATTTATTTCCAAGCGATTATATCCCCAAGTATATAGCTTGCTTCTAGCAGTGAGATGTTTTATAAAAGGGGCAGTATAAATGCTTATTTAATCCTATTTTTAGGGAAGGGAACATAATGGACCGTATCATACAGAAACTGGAGTCTTATTCGAGCAACTTGGAGGATATTGTAAGGGAGAGAACCGTGGCTCTGAGTGAAGAGAAAATGAAGACTGATTCTTTACTGTATCAGATGTTACCGACGTAAGTATAAATGAGCTTCAATATATTTTGAGTATAAGGCATTTTACCGAGTGATGTGGCAATGACAAACAAAATAACAGGTTGGTTGTGGCGAGTACATTCGAATAAATGAGCAATGACGAAAACCTGTTACTGACGTAAGTACATATAAGCTTTGATGTCTTTTTGGTATCAGGCATTTAAGCAAGTGATCCTGCAGAAGGCAATGAACCAAAAGAAGATAAACAAGTACATATTATGGTCGGTTGTCCGTCCGCATGAATAAACAATTACGCAAACATCACAGATATTGACACAATATATCAAATATCTTTGTAACGAGAATATATCTCCCTTCAGAAATATTACATAAACTAGACTAATGTATGCATAAATCAACGCGATTGATTTTATGAAATGGTTTTACCGGAATATCTATCTTCTTGATCGTATACTTGCTTCTCTTAATCTTACCTTATACTATGAATCAAAATTGTGCATATATATATTACATCTGCTGCAGATACCAAGCACAAACGTTTGGAACGGGACAATTTTTGGATTCAAACATTACAAAATATTTATCCTTTGGGTTTGAACTTGGACCCGCGAAGATGTCGTGAAAAACTATGATACCATTTGCGTTTCAGTATAACAAAGCGAGCATCGCTGTGGCCAAGATTATAGTAGAAGAATACAAACTACTTCAAAGTAAAATTGCTTGACCTCTGACCCAAAGGCCAGTCATTGCTTATAAAAAGTGTTTGAAACACATACTGGTCTGGGCTAAACTTCCCTGTCTGTCTTCTACCTAGGTTTTTCTGGGAAAGGGGTGGGGAGACCAAAATTTTAACTGTCTTTCCCCATGACCCTATGGGGTTCAATCTCAGTCTGACGATACGCTTGTCATAGTTTAAGATGCGTAAGCATTATTATTGTATAACATTGTTCCAGAAAACTCTACTGACTAAAGCCAAGTTTCTGTCAGTCGTCAACCTAATGAAAAATCATAGGTTTAGTTTATTACAACAATTTATGATGGGGTATAAAGGTCTAAATGATATACCTCTTTTTAACACAATTAGAAACTTGTCTCCGTGGTTATTTTAGACAAGAAGATTTTCCCTGTGCCCGTGTGTTTTAGTGTTCATATTACATTGGTTGATGAAAAAGGGGAAATAACTTTAGTTTGAGCACAGGCGCCATTTTATGTCTGCGTACTTATGAATATTTGAGTAGGTTTTGGGATGGGATCTTTACAGCTGATGATTGGGGGTTGTCTATCTGAGCTGGGTGTTCTGTGGGGGTCATGCATGTCCCAAATAATTTTTGGAACAGCTCTTAGGCTCAGCTTCCTGGTTACGTAAAGACTTTAGGGCTTCGGCCAAGGCACTTTTTGCGACTTTGATAAATTGGGCTATATTGACTTCCTTTAATTTTGGACAACCTCGAAATGCTGAGCTGTGACATTTTTGGCAGTTAACGCAGTTAGATGAGTCTTTATTTGGACAATCTTTATATTCATGATTATCCACACAACAAGGGCACCAAATTGATTATGACACCCTAAATCTATGTGATTAAATCGCTGGCATCGAAAACAGCGTGCCACTGAAGGTATATAAGGCTTTATCATGAATATTTCAAATTTCAACGTCACTTCATCAGGTATTTTCTTAAAATCAAAATATAAATGCATGCACGCAGTAGGTCTTTTAATCTCTCCACTCTGACACACTTGATTCTCTTAAAATCGTATTAAATGTCCTGTTCTATAACTTTTTCTTTGCCACTCTTTTGAGTTACCGTTTGACTTTGGTTTTTCCACTGTTCCATTTCCCCCGTCACTATCTGTGATAGTTCCATACTGTCTTCACCCCCATCATCCATAATTAACCAATACTGCACGCTTAAAAAAATAATGGTGAGACTCAAAGGCCTCCTTATTTTCCCTCAAATAGTGGGAAAAGGTGATTTCGTAATGAGGATAAATCTCCCTCTTACAGAAAATATTATATAATTTAGGATAAAGCACGCATAATTTGACACGATTGCTTGTTGTAACAGGATACAAAATGTGTCTTCGGCGATATCCTGTTTTACCTGAATATCTATCTTGGTGTTCATATGCTTACTTCACAAAAATGCTATACAGTTAAACACAATTATTCCTACCTTATACTAAATTATAATGACAGACTTGATACATACTTTGGCCAAAGGTGAAATCGTTAGTACCTGAGTACGGATATATTTGTGTTTGTTTAATGTTACTTGTTTGGGAAACAGAACTAGACGGCCGCAAATACAATATACATCCTTAATTATAAGACGAAAAACTGAAAGGTACATTGTGTTTGGTCTTAGCTCAACACAGTTTTGTAATTTTAACTGTTCTTTACAGTGTTATTGCTGACAAATTAAAACAGGGACAGTATGTATCCCCACAACTCTTTGGAGAAGCCACCGTCTACTTCTCGGACATTCTCGGGTTTGTGGAAATGGCGGCGGAGAGTTCCCCACTAGAGGTCGTTACACTTCTTAACGACTTGTATGAAATGTTGGACAGCCTGATCAGAGGCTATGATGTCTACAAGGTGAGAAATGAACTCAAATTTTAGATAAAGCAAGTGTCTGTGTACATATCACGCTCAAAGAATACCACGTTGGCTAAACTACTCAATGTCTCTCAGTGTATCTATTTTAAAGGTTTTATAGTATATTTCGAGCGCAGCACATACAAAATTCAATGCTACATTTACCGCCCTACTATGGTCGCAAAAGTCCTGCACCTCTGCTGGGTAGGTACCCTCAGAATAATGACGTAATACACGATCCCTGCTACGTCAGTGCCACTCCATGACAGTTGGTACGCATCAAAGGTCACTTTTGCCGAGTAGTTACCAAAAATACGAAATATGCATATTTCTTCTTCACTCCCTTTTTGACTTCAAAGGAAATAACGAAAAGATTGTTTCGTTTCAATTATGTTTTTCAATATTCCTTATTCAGTTCATAAACCCTTAGATATTTCGACTAAAGCAAAAACACAAACAAGATATCTTTTTAGACGTGGCTACACGACATGCTTGGAATTAACTCAAACGTCAAAAAAACTGAAAACTGGCCATTGCTCCAAATATTCCTATGTTGTTTAAATCAAGCGGGTCAATGCGAACAAACGCCAGGGATGAACTTTTCAGCCCAAGCCAAGATGATCTAAATGGCTGGTTCAAGCGTTGAAAGTCACTTATCGACTTAATTTTCCAGGTTAAATGCCAGGTTACAATACGTTATCATTTTTCTTGAGAAATTTGGTACATCAAGTTCTCCAATGCCGTCGGGCTGGAGCATTGGGACTTTGGTTTAGCTATGTGAGCTGACCCGGCAAGGAGGATATATATAAAGTATGCTAAATACATTACCCTTCCGGACTGTCTAAATTTAGATGTGGGTAGGTAGATGAATAGGAGGAGAAGGGTGATCTTTTGATCGGTTGGGTCTTTTGCTGCTATATAACCTTAGCAATTAAGGGGGACGTTGAGCCCCCAATTGATCAATCAACCAATGCGGTATGTCTACAATGAGAAATCATACTTCATACACGTTGTAAATTTGAGAAAAATACTTGAAATTACTTACTTGAGATAAATTCTTCTGCGCAACAGTGACTTGAAAAACACGTGAGGATTGTGTCTGATGACTTATTTCTTTCGATTAGGTTGAAACAATAGGGGATTCCTACATGGTTGTCAGCGGAATCCCAGTAGCCAATGATCATCGACATGTTGTAGAAATTGCCGAAATGTCTCTACACGTTCTCCAATCAGCACAAACCTTTCACATTCGTCACAGACCAGAGGAAAAGATCCAACTTCGTGTCGGCTTTCATACAGGACCATGTTGCGCTGGTATGGCCTTTTTTTCCTTTCCGTTACAAGAAAGTATCTTGTACGATCGGTCTCCTATGGTTTTCTTGTATTATTACACAATATAGATTATATACATAGAGTATTTAACTATCAACATGTCATTAACCCATTACGATTTGTTTTCTGTTACGAAATTTCGTTGATATACGATGAATTTTCAGTTATTTTCCTGTCGTTTAGGTGTAGTGGGCTTAGCTATGCCGCGATATTGTCTGTTTGGGGATACAGTTAACACAGCCTCTAGAATGGAATCAAACGGAAAAGGTCTGTCTTTTTACATTTGTTTTCTTTTAAAAACATATCTTTAAAATTTACCCCCTTTTTAATGATTATTGTATTTTCTTAATTTCCTTTGATCTCCTCTTTTTCCTTCAGCATTGAAAATTCATATAAGCAGAGAAAGCAAGGAGGCTTTGTCCGAATTCGGTGACCATGATATTGTCGAGAGGGGAGAAGTCTTTGTCAAGGTATATACACTTGTTGTTGCATGGACTGTTAAAACGTTGATATTTGAACCAGAAGTAAAAAGTCAAAGTATCTTTAGTTGAATGGTTGATGATACAAATTTACCAGCAAAAATCAATTTGGTTAAAATAATCAGGTCAATATAAAAAACATCTGTTTCCCTGTATAAAAGTAATTTTGACATTTTATTTCCTGTGCGATATTTACCTCTTCAAAATAAAGTGATATTCTGTAAATGTGTTTCAGGGTAAAGGAATGATGACCACCTATTGGTTGGAGGGCCGTGATAGGAGGAGATAACATGACGAGTGTCTGAAAGCAGCGGAAAATTCCATCCTTTTTGAATGCGGAATGCTTTTTCGTCGTTGTTTTGTGTTTGTTGATTAGCTCGTGTATTATGACGTTAAAATTAATCCACGAGAGTTTGTATGATTCTCCCAGTTTGCTTTTGCTTATGTGGATTTCATAACTTAGGGAGACATGGTACCTCAGTCCGTCTTGATATTCGTTGAACAAAACCCATGAATAAAAAAATTTTGGATTATATCGTTGATTTTTTTTTTGGTGGACGTGCGGTTGCTTGAATGACATGGGCTTCGAAAATTAGGAATTTGTTTCCATCAATCCCTATTGTCAAAAGTTCAAGAATTTTTAATCTATTCAGAAAAGTATCAATAAATCAAGTCAGCTGAAACTCGTGCTGATCAAAGAAACAGCCGGGATGTACGAGTACATTTGGGAAGGTTTTTGTTACTTATGATACTACCTAACCGTTTATCTCCAAGATTTGTATCCACGGAATAAACTCTTTATTTTGTACTTCTTGGTAAAATCATCTTCCAATGATATAACTTTTTTTTCGCCTGTATTCGTCATCCAATGCCAGTGTAATATATCAACGGAATTTCAACTAGATTCTGACTTTCAAAAATATAATCCACGAGAGCCAAAATTATGACTTTGATATGACTTTCTCTGTTTGCCATCGCCTTTGTGGAATACCGTATCTTTAACTTAAACAAACACAATTTTGGAATGTGGAAATTATTGGATAATTTTATCAAGACTTCCGATTCAGAGGTTTTAAAATTGTACGTTAAAGTAATGTTTTGAACTAACATAGTCTTAGAATGAATGAACGTTCGTCCCGGTTATTGTTTACTTTTTACTGACACTATTTCGGCTCGTACTGCACACAGTCTTTATGGATTCTCTTAATTCCAATGTCAATCATTTAGTTTTTTTCGAGGACGTTCATCTATTACGTGTATTGAGATTCATTGTTTGTAATTTTTATTTTTATTTTTTTTTTTTTTTTTTTTTTTTCCCACATTTTGGTATTTCTACAGTTGTACACATTTTGCTTTTGCACAGCCGCTACATAAGTATATATAAACAAACATGTAAGACCTTATGCACTCACAAAGAACAAAACAAAAAACAGCATATTTTACATTAACATTACATCTTAACAAGTTCTTAACAAGTTATCAAAATTTGACCAGTTTTTTTCAAAAACAGAAAGCTTTTCATTTTTTATTGCAATGCATTTTTCTTGCTTTGTGAAGTCAGTGACTGTAAACTTGAGTTCAGTGATTGAGGGTATTTTTTCCTGACACCTCATTTTATAAATGTAATACCTAACAATTAACAGAATTCCATTTATAGCACAAAAGTATTTTGACCCATTTGCCTGACCCAGGATTAACTCCAGCCTATTTGGATTAAATACTGTCCCTGTTGATTGATAAATCCATGTATTTAGTTGACCCAACACGGCGGCGGTAACCCTGCAGTCAGCAAATAGATGTTCAATGGTTTCATTTGCTGTGCCGCAAAAAGTACATTTAGCTTCAGTCTTGATATTTATTTTGACCAAATATTCATTTGTTGCCAGGATTCGATGGTTTATCCTATATTGGAACCATTGAAGTTTTGTATTTTTGCAACATTTAAAAGGTATTTGGTAGATGTAAGGCCAGTTTTCTGGTGGCATAATAATATCTGTCCATTTTCTTTGACTTGTCGGGTTTTGTTCTTGGATATTGGTTAGATATATGGCCTTACATCCTTTTTTTTCTTTTAGAATTATTTTTAATTTCAAGGGTAGATTAAGATCTGTTTTTACAACCTTCGTTTTTAAAATCCGTAAAGAAGCCATGTAAGTTTTCACAGCACGGCATACTTTATGATATTCAAAATAGTTTGTATTTACATTATAGAGTTCTAAAAACTGTTGATAATCCAAAAAAATTCCAAAACAATCCAATATATCCCCAATACAATAGACTTGTTTATCATACCATGAATTATACATAATTGGTTTTCTATCAATGAGAATGTCATTATTTTCCCAAATACTAATACTATATAAATCAGCACTAGAGAAAGGTTGAATTCTAGCATTGGTTTTCAGCCATGCTAATAAAACATCATTCCAGAAACCATTTGAACGTGTATGACAAAGTTTTGATAAATGATTGTCTCCCTTGTTTATAAGATCGACTATGGTACAGTAATAACTCTCAAATAATGGTTTGTATTGTGATGTGCTAGTAGTTAGTTTCCTAATCCAAGTAGTTTTTAACGCTGGTATGTAGTCCCACAGACTAGTCATTTTTAGACCCCCATGTCTGTAAGGTTGCACAATCACAGTTCTCTTTACTTTATCAGGTTTTTTGCTCCATATAAACTGAAAAAATAGTTGCTCCAAACGCTTAATAACATTTTCGGATGGAGACGGTAAACATAAAAATAAATTATTTAATTTACTAATCATCAAGGATTTTAGTATTGTTATACGTCCTAATGGTGTTAACAAGCGTTTCGACCATTGTGATAATTCCCTTTCTATCTCTTGTATTCGTTTTTCAAAGTTAGATTCAACCATAGTATTCAAATTCACAGAGAATAATATACCTAGATACATAAAATCAGACTGATCCCAATCTAATTTATACCTATGGTTAAACGTTTCACCCCCAAACTTTTTACAGCCAATCCAGATACATTTTGTTTTGTTATTATTGACCTTTAGACCCGAGAGCAAATAAAATTTATTTAAAATTTGCAGTGACTCTTTCAAGGATTGTTCCGATCCATCTAACAGAAGAGTTGTGTCATCTGCAAACTGAGTCAATTTAAATTCACAGTCACCTACTTTAATCCCTTTAATTTTTTTATTCTGTTTCATTAATATAGATAAAATCTCTACACATAGCAAGAATAAATACGGTGAGACCGGATCCCCCTGTCTACAGCCTCGTGTGACTCTAAAAAAACTTGATAGCCAACCGTTTTGTGTCACACATGCTTTAATGTCAGTGCAAAACAAATTAATCCATTTTTTAATAGAATCCCCGAAGTTGAAAATATCTAAAACTTGAGATAAGTATTTCCAAGAGACTGAATCGAACGCCTTTTCAAAATCTATAAATATTAGAAGACCTGGTAAATCCCTTGTATTTGTATAGCTTATGAGGTCGTAAATAAGTCTAATATTATCCCCTATAAATCGACCGGGAAGAAAACCTGATTGACTGTGTGATATAAGATCGCTAATAACAGATTTAATACGGGCAGCTATACATCCTGAGGCTATTTTGTAAACAACATTTAATAATGAAATAGGCCGCCAATTTGTTAAGTATTGTTTTGGCTTATCTCCCTTAGGAATGCAGTTAATTATCGCCTCGCGTTGTGTCTCCGATAAACACTCCCTTTCATACCCTCTATTTAATGATTTTAAAACAAATGACCCTATATCTTTATAGAAAAATTTGAAAAATTCCACAGAGAAGCCGTCTGAGCCTGGAGATTTTTCATTTTTCATTTTCTGCAAACAACTAAGCAATTCACTTGATGTTAATTTTCCTTCCAAATTTGTTTTTTGTTCCGATGTTAGACGTGATACCTCCAAGTTGTTTATTTGCTCCTTTAAATCCATTATTCCCACTTTTTCTTTTTCACTAAATAGATTTTCGTAATAGCTTTTAACCTTTTCTAAAATGTCGAATTGATTTACTATCATTTCCCCTGAATCCGTTTGAATTTTTGGTATAGTTTTATTTACAAAGTTCCTTTTTTCTAAAGAACAAAAATATCTAGTGGGTTTCTCACCTAGTTCTATCCATTTCGTTCTACTTCTGATTTCATATCCTTTCATTTTTTCTTTTCTTAAAATTTCTAGTTCTAGCTTTTTTCTATTTAAAAATTCAAAATCAATTGGTTGTTTTTGTTCGTTTAAGAGAATTACTCTTTCTAGTTCTAGTTCCCTTTTATTACATGCTTTTTTCTTAAATGAAGCATAAGAGATTGTTTTTCCTCGAATATTCATTAAGAGAGTTTCCAGAAAAAGTTGATCATCGATCATAAATTGAATCTCATCATCCAGAATTTTATCAAAATTCTCAAAGTTATAAATGGGAATCGCATATGATTCCTTTGTCTCTCGGATGCATGTTTTGATTTGCTTGACATATTCTATATCATACAGTAAGCTGTTGTTAAATTTCCAAAGACCCTTTCCACGAGTAAACTCATTTAGTTTAACACTTAAAACAACTGCAGAATGATCCGAACGATAACTTGATTCAATCTCAATTTTTGTGATACTAGGGAAAAAACTTGCATTTATCAGGAAGAAATCTAAGCGAGCTTGTTTTAGAGGGTTTCGACGCCGCCATGTATACCTCTGAAGGTGGCTATGAGTAGCCCTAAAGGGATCGATCAAACCGTAAGTGTCCATCGTATCTAGGACAACTAGACGTGCTAGGGGATTGTTTATATGTAGATAGTGTTTACTGTCTAGCTCTGGGGACAAAACAAGATTGAAATCTCCACATATTAAAACATAATTGTCTACATTAATATATTCCTGTAAATTCGTGAAGAAATCAGGCGTATCATTGTTTGGGCCGTACAGATTTATAATGGAAATTAAATGATCTTCAATTTTGAGGTCAACTTTCAAAATGTTCCCACCTATCTTTGATTCTTTTGAAAGAATCTTCATGTCGAAATTTTTACTGAAAAGTATGCAAACACCTTTTGAAGATGAGGTATGCGAATTAAATACGACCTCCCCACCCCACTCCGCCTTTATCTGGTCTTCAATATCTATTGTGAAATGAGTTTCCTGAAGACATATAATATTATAGTTTTTCGATTTTAAATACTGAAAAACATCCTTACGTTTTTCTACCTTGTTAAGACCTCTACAGTTAAAGGTTACAAATTGTATACAGTTATCCCATGCCATGGCTATATTTATAGGGTAGATTTTCTACGTTTAGTTTTATACCCATGTAGTAGCTGGGAGCGAATGTAAAATGGTTAAAATAGCAAATACAAGTCTGTGGAAATGTTATAAAAGGTAATAATAAAAAGTGTGTTAAGAAACTTACAGGTTGGATCTTCCATCCTGTTTTGCCATTTAGATTGACTCCACTTGACACCAAGAAATGTTTGGTACAAACGAACATGCAGTTCAGTTGCCTGCCAAACTGGCTGAACCAGTTCTCATCATCATTGTGTGACATAGAGATCGTGCATTTTATTTGGAAACAGTCTGCATGTTTTTTTGTAGGGCAAAAAGATTTTGGTGACTGAAAAACTAGCTTGGCTGACAAAAGTGGGTCAATCCGTGTGTGGCATATAAAAACAATAATGTTCTTCATGTCAAATAACATATGATTCGAGTTGACGTGGGTAATTAAAGACAAGGCATCCACGTGTACAATTAGTTTGGCCGACCAGTGGATTTTGATTTTTGATCGGTATTTAAAAAAAAATATAATGGCAATAATGCTCCCACACTTTGTTTCTACTGAATTATTTACAACACAATCAATTAATAAAAAATATAATAAAAAAAATGACAAGAAAACATGAAAAAAAAAACATGATCACACATAAAAGCCAAAAACAAAATTGAAAAAAAAAAAAAACAAATTCAGGAGAAATTCAAAAAACAAAAAACAAAGACCGCTAACACTTTACAGATTTAGTAAAGATAGTTAAGCGTTTTCGGTCATCAGAAATGTTTTTTATTAAGGCTATGACGGCAAAAGTGGGTCATAACTGTCGAACTGCCAGTTTATTTCCCTAACATTTGGTCACTATTGTTCACAATTGTTCTCATTGTTCGTTTTTAAAGAAGAGTTTTACCGGGAAAATTGTTCGCCTATCTCCTTGTTATCTACAAACAGCCTTCCCCGCACAAAACGCACTTTTCTTCCCTCGCGGTAGAACTTGTCCATTAGTTCCCTTAATTGGTTTTTTCTAGCACGGTCCTCTGGAATCAAATCTTCAGTTACAAACTTATTGCTATTTTTAAAGGCCGTTTTCGAAGCAATGTTTGTAATTTTTTGTATTTCTTGTAAATGTCTACAGCTTGAAGGCTATTGTTTGTTTTTATACCGCTCCCCTCGACAATTCAGTTAAATTTACCCACATTTGCCCGTTATCAATGTTTATCGACGTTTCTTGATCGTTCGAAGTAAACATGTCGAGTCTCTAAAGCTATTCAAATTTATTTAAATACGCGACAGTCTTGTTGTTCTGGAATTTCAGAGAGTCTTTTCAAAGACGCGTTGTTTGTATATCGGTAGTCAGTTTCCAACTCCTCAGTGTGCTTAATTATTATGCTATCTGGATGCGACTTGGAATGTTAATATTCGGCTTGCTATAACTTGGCAGTGACATATTCATTTTTTGAATTTGTGACTTCTATCTGTGCAAAGAGCTTGCCAGTTTTTTACAAGATTTTAATATTTAGTGATCTTCAGATCTATACTGCTATCCCAGTTAACTTTGTAAAATCTCAGATTACAGTTTTCTATCTTGTAACAGTCAGTTCTTAGTTTTTCATTTTCATTTTCAAAAGTAAGTCATTTTGATATATGTTTTCTTTTCACTGTCTGTATAATATTGACTTGTAAATAAGTTTGTATGTTATGGGGGCTTGTCCGGGAGTATTTCGTAATTCGTTGAGCGAGATTGCGCTCGGAAGAAATCTAAATTCTAAACTTTAAACTAAATTCAACTAAAAATTTAATCTTTGATCTTTCTTACAACAACAGACTTTATATATTTGATTCGAGGGAAAAAAATTCTCTTTTTTTTGCGAATATTAAGAGCTAACCTAAAAAACCTTCTCGCAAAGAAATATTACAAAGTGAAATTGCTCAAAATTTAGTTTAGATCGAAGAGTTTGACGAAAGTGCTTTTAGTGAAATCAGAACCTGTACAGAAAAATTCAAAATCGATTAAGAAATAGAAATGCATAAATTACTAAATAAAAGAAAAAAAGAACGAGAGAAATTACAATTTGAAATAAAAATGAGGGGAAAAGAACTTGAAACGTTGTTTGGTCTGTAATTTGTTAGTCATTTTGGTATATGCTTTCTTTAGACTGTTTGTATAACATTTGCTTGTAAATACATATCTCTATAAAATCTACTGGTCTTCATGTCACTTCTCCTGTAATTGTTTTGTCTCGTAACACCTCTTACTGCCCTGACAATCAGACCTTAGGAAAAAGTTTGAAGATTGAAGATTAATCCTGCGCATTCAAGGCTCAGGATGAGAAATGTTGAAGAAATAAGGATAAAAATCTCTTACAAAATGCCCCGAAAGATGATTGAGTGGTGGATTAATGTTATTATTTCATTTACATGTATATGGTGCCGTCGCCAGGTTTAACTGGTGAGGAAATCGGGGCATTTGCCTTGAGGAAACCCTCTACCTTCGGCAAGTACCTTGTAACTCCTCCACATACAGTCAACATTCAGGGCATCTTCTCAAGCCAAGCTAAAATATCTCCATGTCCCCATTCCGTATTTTACCTTGGCGGACTACTCCACTCAAACCCGTAAATCGAACAGCGCCTTTTGATTGGATGCGATTAAAACTTCTCACTGCTAATCATAACCTCGGGTGCTTACGCTCTTCCGCCAGCTGAGAAATAACGTATTGGCCGCTGTATACACGTTGAGCTTTTGTTTAACTGGTGCTTGATTGGCCAAGACTCTGTAAGGAAGGAAAGATAACTGTTACATTCCCAACAGGGGGCGCTGTTCGATTTACGGGTTGGAGTGGAGTAGTCCGCCAAGGTAAAACACGGAATGGGACCATCCAGATTATAACTTGGCTCGAGAAGATGCATTCGGTGTTTTAATCTGCTGCTGGGAATGATACCCAAGAAGCCTTTGAGGTCACATGGTCTAAGACTGGATCATTGATTGGCCTCTTAGTAAGAAGATAACGCATATCATTATTTTCCCAAGCATTTCATGAGGAAGGCAAGGCTATTGACGTATTGATCATCCTTCTAGTACAAAAGGATGTATTGTTGTTTGAACTACATAGTAACTCTGAAGTACGTCCTTTTACCGATACGCCTTTGATCTCTTATAGTAGCCTAAAAGATGAAATGTTGAGGCATGAGATCTTTCGTAAAAGGTAAATACGAATTTTACTAGCCACTTTTAACATTAGCATCTGAAGAAGAATACTTAACTTCCAGTGGACGAGTACGAATAAACGGATAACGGCACAGAGAATGTGGTTTTATATAGAAATTCCATTAGCAGTTTATAAAGTCTGTGCTTAGACAAGCGGATTCTTCAGGATAGAGTATAGAGACTAAAGTACAAAGACAGTAGCAAGATGTTCTCATTTAGCTGAAAAATACAACGTACGCATTCAGTGTTATTGATGGGGCTATTACAAGTACTAGTCATAAGATGTTTAATTGATTCAAGTTCTAAGTAACGTCCGGTCATCTACAAACATTAACGTTCAATACGTACAGAATACGTCAGCATGGGTCTCTTACTGTTTTCCTAACAATGCGAACGGAACATTTACACGGTTATTACATTGCATAATCATATAAAAAGAATATATGCATTTATTGCTTCGCTTATCTGTAACTGGAAGTCATCTATAACAAGTTTCATTCAATTGACTGGACCATGTTTTCTGTTCGACTCATTCGAACTTTTAGTGTGCTTTGTGTATTATTTCACACGGCAGTTCCTCGTGAATTTAAACTGCTTTATATAACAGGGCAGTCAATAGGAAGTTTCCAATTCAAGAGGAATCAAGCCGCCCCAACATTAGCCATCGAAAACGCGAAGTTTGACGGGATTATGCGAGATTATAATATCACGTGAGTAATTGAACAAAAATTAGAGTTTATCTCGTGAGTAAATTATAAAAATTGTATTTTTAAATTTATTCTAATAAGGTTTAGTGTGTCTTATTCAAAAGATTATATTTAATAGAGCTTGAAATTTTCTTCCCTTCGTGACTTTTCACTTTTTGTGTTTGATCAGAAAGTGATTGTGATTTTGTTCAACGACCACATTATATTTTATATTGGATTATTTCATGATGTATTTATTTAAATAATACTCTTTGTATCCTGCATTTCGTTCAAAATGCCGATAGGTTTATAAATTATTAATGATGATCTACTTTTATATACCGGTTGCTTATTCATATCGCTACGCCATCGCGCATCCGTATCGATGGACGGTGCAGCCAGCTTTCTGCAATTTCCGCTGATATGTCTGATCAACACTTTAATAACTTATTCATTACTTAATTATAATTTAGTTTTACGAAAAAAATATTAGATTAATTGATTGATGTTTTACGCCGCGCTCTATATTATTTCACTGATATGGCTGTTGTGGGTGAGGAAATCGGGTTCTTTGCCCGGAGGAAACCTGATACCTGATAACTCTTCCAAATACGTCGATCGAGAGAAAAATACACTCAGCAATTCTTTCAATTTTTATTTGGTTTGAGGTGGGATTCGAACCCGCGCCGCATCGATGTAAGGCATCTGTTGGACATAGGGACTATCACTCTATTATCAACTGAGCAGCCGAGGTTCCATAGAAAATATTAGAAGGACTACTGGAAAATGTGTGTGTTGATTTTGTGTGTGATTTCATAGCGACACATTTGCTAAGCAATTAGAGCCTTTGTACTTTAAATACAACTACAAGGACAATGGCTCTATGTCGGCAATTATATTCAATATTTTAAGCTGCCACTTTTCTATTCATATGACTTGATTCGAATGGAACATTTATTTTCTCATTTAAGATGCCAAAGTTGATCAACGTTGCCATTTATCTTAATATGCGGAGCATTTATCGCGCGTATTATTTGTCTATATAGCTGGCATTAATAGATAAAACATCAACCTGGTGGCATAAATTGGCCGGATTAAAATATATTAGATTGTCGACAATCGATATGATTGTTATTTCTCGAAGGTCGTATGTCTCTCACGTCAAATGGTTTATGTAGTTCTAGAAAAAACTACTTAGTCTAAAAGCTTATTATTGATAAAACCTTTATTGTATCAAAGTGCGGAAGGACCCTGGTTCTTCCTGTCTGAATATGGCCATTAACATGCAATCGGGTCAAGTACATATGTCTATGGTTAAATTGTCTGGTTGTGTTACGAAGTTTCCATAGGGGAGATAAACGCTCATTTTAGTATGGAAACGGTTAGATACGCCTCTGTCATGAAATAAACATATCCTTGCTATTCATGGGTCATTGCAAACATTTGTTAATGTTTCAACTTGAAGATTACTGAAGGAGATGTAAATAACGTTAATCTGACAGTATTATTGTTGACCTTTTATTCGATGTCAATTCCTGAGATAGATTCTTCATAACTTAAACTGGTATATATCACATGACAAACAATTTTTGGTTCCAGAGGTAGTCTCTCATGGATGAAAAATCGGTTATATAACAGGAAAAGCAATCGCCAATTCACGATTCAGTAGATCCCATACTGGCTATGAAGAATATCAAATCTAACAGAGTGTAATATATATAACGAAGCTGCAAGGACAGAAACAAGAAACGTGTTACTGGGCTTAGTTGATAAAGTAAATCAACCATGTTTTATCGATGAATGCTTTCAGTTGTCTTTTGAAATCCGGCATTGGCGTATTCACAATAAAACGATTTTGGGTTTAATTGCTGCGACGTGACATTGATAAGCAACATGTTAAGATAAATAACTTTGTATTGGTAAGACTTGTACTCAACTTGGCCTTACTGATCCCTTTGAAGTTTCCTCTCGTGACTCACTGGACGCGAACTAAATATTACATAGCTTCTGGAAGGTAGCTGGGGAGTTTCTCATGCGAAAAGGCAAGTCATTCTCTAATCCTTTCGGCAAATCGAACCTGGATACAATATGTGCTCCAATGAACGTGCTGTATCACCTGTCAGTGTAATAACGCCGCTTAGTGGCTTGCTGGTGCTGCTATGTCGAGCGTTCACTTTCACGAAGGTTCGTTCACATATTCGAAGGTTCACTGGCCCTGAAAGCGGGGCCGGTTGGAAAATACAACAAAGAGATATTGCTGAATGTAGGTAATGAATCCAAATCCTAAGATCAGTTGAAGAATATATCTGATTGACTGTTAGATTGATCGATGTGTATGACGACCAGTGTGTGCGTGTGGGGGCGGGAGTATGGGATCTTCACCATACATTCGGTGGGTATCCTGTTATCGATGTGAGAGGGCGTTTGGATGAAAACTCAACTTTTGGGCTCATTGTGAGTCGAAATGACTTTTCTGCTCCTCCCAAACGGTAGACATTCGTCAGAGCCTTCTACCCTTTACACACACCCATTCCGACGGTACCCATATAGATCGATCGGATGAAAGCCGATGAGCTTTTTTTCAACAGATTGGGATTTGAACCGGCAACAATCAGAAGAAGACTGCCCGGAGTGACCCAGCACTCTACTTACTGGACCACAGACGGGATCTTCAGTACGCGGAAATTTGCTATTAAACCAATTACATAGATGTTAGAAATAGCAACGCCGATCATACAGGATTTTTTGCAACTTTAATATGTCTGTTTTTCTATAAGATATCTGTATCTTTACATATTAGAAGGTTTCATTTTATATCGTTTTATTACGTGAAATGTAACTCATCATGTATTTTGATGTCTACAGAATCTTGTACCGAGACGACGAGTTTAACAACGTTAAATCGATGGGATACGTCATGGAACTGTGTGAGAAAGAACAAATAAATGGATTCATAGGGCTTGGGTCATCTAATGGTAAGTGAAAAATTAGTTTGATATATTTCTAAACAAAGATTTTCAGCAAGTCAACGCGTCTTTGAAAAGAATAATAGTTATGCTGTATGTTGTTGTTGTTTTTGCAGTACTGAAAAACACTGGTTTACTTATGGCGCATTGGAACTTACCGGCTTTCAGTCAGTCGGCGACGGATCCGGTTCTACAGGATAAAACACGGTATAAAACTCTGATGAGATTGCTTCCACCTTCTAACAAAGTTGGATTCGTGGTTCGTGAGCTTGTGTTGCATTTCGGCTGGAATCGAGTTCTCGTTATTGGAAGATATTCGCGTCTATGTGAATATTCTGCCCGTGCTACATTCAACGATCTGACACAACTCGGCGTTATCATCCCATCATGGGTGAAATACGATGAAGGCCTTGGGGAAGAAGATTTAAACTCTATCGTAGAGATAATCCGGACAAGTGCGAGGGGTTAGTAAGATTTAGACTCTGTTGTAGTTTGTATACAATGGTCACTGTACAAGTTCAATAGGCTATAAAAGTACTGTCTCAAATAACAATTCTAGAAAACACAAAGTGAAATGAGAGACAAGTAAGAGGTTAATATTTAAGTAATACTTCTAATCAAATGCCATTCTCAACCAAAGTTTAGTAACACAAGCATAGATGACAATAGCTCCGGTATGTAGCGTTATTGACTATTGTGACGCCCGAAGGGCGGAACGCTTCGGGAGGAAGCCATTTTTAAATTTGCGAAAATTAACCATGATTCCACAGGCAATATGGCCGCCTTGTTCGCGGGAAAATGTTCCAACCCACTTTCGATATCGATGGAATGCAACAACCCAAGCCTATAGTTCGACAAAAGGGGAATGGATACTAAGCCAGAAAAGGTTGGTCATTCATTTTAAGGCATTTATTGCATCGGTAAACAATTTTTTCGTAGGAAAATTCAAAATAGGGGCCGGAGCTCCAGTATCACCCGGCCTGTAACTACGACAACATAGCGTCCCTTCTACAATGGTGACCGCTCCCAGCTGGTTAGACCATTGTTTTCTACAATTAAGATGACAAACGTGGTTGATTTTTCTAAATTTAGGTAACCTTTGGTTCATTTTGGGTAGTTAGTAGATAAAAGCTCGTAGTAAGGATAATGGTAACGTTAAGGCTAAGGCTTTGTCTGCAAGTGCAAGGAAATAACAACGTGTAGCTAATGAAAAACAATCAATGTGTTACAAAAATAATCTTGAAAATAATAGAAAAAGATGTTACAAAAACATAAATTGTCTGTGCATTTAACGTCTATAAAGTAGTAAGGGGTTAACGCCTTATAACTACAACATTGCGTTTCTCTGTATGTAATATAGAAATATATATATATATATAACGAATATTCAGTGTATCGACAAATCAAAATACCAATACCATTTTTGTAAACAACAAATGCTTCATCAAGGATTTGGAATCGTCTCGCTGCCTGGTTCAATGGATATATAAAAACGTACCTCCAAAACAAAAGAACTTGTCGCCAGTAGGCAACAGTGATTATCTCCCCTTGACCAAATGAAACCGCTGGCTAAAACATAAGTGGTGTATTGCCATAACATTGCTCTTTTCCTTATGTGTGTGTTAGCTGATTGTTTGTTGTAGCATGTGTAAAGTTTTGTTAGGTTTGTTTTCTTGATTTATCCGTATTCGTGGCCACACCTTTAATTTTAGAAATAAAATACGAAGCGAATATTTGTCAAATATTGTAAAACAAAACTTTGTGGATCTTTCCAGTCGTATTTTTCTGCGGGAATGTAAATGAGAAAACAAAGTTTCTAATAAGGATCCAAAGAGAAAACTTAACAACCTCTGAATACGTGTACATAATGCCTCCGTACCGCCACCTGGATGAAGTATTTGAACCATGGGCAGATAACTCTAACCCATACCATGAGGATTTACTGAAAGCCAGCAGAGCTGTTATACAGGTATGTATCATATCTTATTCATTAAATTAGTTATCAAAACAAAGAATTTAAGTACAACTCTTAATTTAGTCCTGAGGCTTTGTCACACCCACACTAGGAATAAGAAGAGTCATTACTTGTTTTCGAGAAAAAGGCTTCACGGCTGCAGCCTGGTTCGTTTAAGGATATGTGACTAGTACTGTTAAACAAGTAAAAGTGGCTTGTAAATGTACACTGAGTAAACATGTAAAAAAAACTCCCTGTGTGGTTAAAAAAGGCATATTTTCCGTCAGCTTTCGGGCATATCGTCGTATTTGACTTCATACTAGTTTTTTTGAACGAGTTCACATAGATTTACGCAAAGTTTTTTGGGTAGACTATGTAACTCAGTTCGACATTTTGTTTACCTTGTACTTCACTTTTTTGGAAAACATTGGTCACTTAACGTGTTTTTATCTACACATTTTTCTGGTAACTTTGCGCCTTTAACGTCTTCTTTTCCATACAGTATTATTTCTTCCGCCATTTTGCAACATTATGTGAACGTCCCTCAATCTCCCCAAATGCTTTGCGCCTAAATATAAAGTGACGTCATCAAACATTCGGTCAATTTTGCAGGTTTTGCGCAAGAAATATCATGGTCTGTTTAATCAGTTCGCACGAAATCTTCAACACGAGACATGGCTCGAGAGCCGTTGTCCTTCATTTTTGCGCATAGTGAACTGTAAGAAACCTACTGAGAATTTAAAATGTGTATGATATTTATTTTTCTGTATCATACTGTTCCCAAACCTGAAACCCTACAGTAATAACCTGTATTGCAAGACCGTTGGGTGGAAAACTCGTTAAAAATCAAAAATATAACAGGCACTACATCAGCTCATAAATTCATTCTAAAACGAAATGGCAGCGCCCATGGATGTCAAGACAAAATATGATATAGATGAAGGAATACGTTTCCAGGTATTTTATATGTATTCCGAGAGTAGTATTCAATATAACAAAACAGATTATCGGCAGATTAAACGTTACCTACCAGAATTATATCGGATATCATCTCTCTACATAACCGAACAGGTTTCATGGTGTAACTGTCAGTGTCTGCCGAAAGTAGCTCTGTTTAAGGACGTCGACAGCAGTGACCTCCCTTCATGTCCAAGCAATATGGAACTTATTGGCTTTAGAGGTTGATATCTGAACGGATGGCAGTAAGATCAATCCCTATTTTAGATTGTTCGCGCTGTACACGTTCTTAAACAAATGAATTAAAATGGGAGGTTTTAAACTAGTCACATATATTTTAAGCCAACGCCATGGATAGCCTTAAAGGGTTTTCTTGATTAGATATACAACGGAGTTAATAAGATTAAATCACAAACTCGCGATTAATGGTAATATGAACAGATACTGCCCAGTTACCTTGTTCATATTTCATATTTCAGATTTCCTTGTTTGATTTTGACGAAAACAAAGTGGAAACATTTTTTAAGGACCACGAGGCCAAGATGGTTGAAATTTGGAATTACAATCTAACTGCCGAAAAACAGGTACAATTTCAGTATCATTACATGTCACAGTATATCGGTTGTTAGATACATATCGAATTCAAATTGTATACCATGAATCACGGCTTGGATTCTTATTCAGTACCCCCAAATTGTTCGAAAAGGTAATATTCGATGGACGTATATGAGATGGCAGTTAGATCAATGAACTATATGCGTGGAATGGACACGTCTCATTGGCTGGTTTGTATCTGACTTTGTAAAATGTGCCGCCATTGATAGTTGAAGAGCACGTGGATAACTGATCTGGATAACTATTGCATCATCTCATATTAATGGCGCCATTCGATGCATATCAAATACCACGTGACCTCCATTCCACGCATATAGTCCATTGAGTCAGATGCTAGGTAAAGATCATTGGTTTCCTCCTTTGTTGAACTTGGAAACGACACAATCTAAGCAAAATAATCCACAACAGTCAACCCAATGCTGATCTGTGTTTGATATTTGGTCGTGTTGTATTTTGTATGATGTAGACTAAAGTTTTGTCTATATTCTTAAATCTTTGGGGAAAACCTGAAATTTATCCTTAAAAGGGCACTTTATGTGCTACTCTGTAGAACAAGTTTACACGAAAGCATCTTAAATGGTGAAACTAATTTCTACCAGAATCCATTTTTGTCTCAGACTGAAGCTATTTCTGTTGCAGACAACTTCTACGTACGCCCTGTTACTTCATGATGCCACTTATTTGTATGCTCTTGCTCTTAACAAAACACTAGAGGCAGGCGAAGATCCTCAAAATGGAACGAAACTCGTAGAAATAGCTCGAGGTCTAACATTTGAAGGTGAGAAAACAAATCAGCTGAATTGTGACTTTAAATAATGACTCACAATCAAAGAAATACTACGTGTATGTTCTTGTACAAGTTTCCATTTACTCATTCCAATCCCTTTCTCAAATTTGCGCCATCTTGAAATAACCATCCTGCATCTAAGTACCTCTTGTTATGGTTCTCGGAGTATTAATATCTATGAACGAGTGGCCATTTTTCAGAGGATTTCTAATCCGGTACTTCGGGATGGGAATATCGGTGTGCAGTGTGACGAAAACATGTTTTCTTATTTCGTGTGATAAGTTGTACCGTACATGTTTTAGGAGCCCCTCGGTGTATTTTAGACGTGACGTGATTTAGGAACCTGTGCATTAGCTACTTTTTGAAGTGATGTTTTTATTCTGTATTTTTAGGAGCCTCTGGACATGTTGCTTTTGACAAGAATGGAGATCGTGAACCGACTTGTACTTTGTACTTTGTCAGACCTGGAGAAAACAAGAGTCGAGTATTGGCCCGAGTTATTCTTAGCAACCCTGACGGACAAGTAGGCATAATTAAATACATTGGTGCATAGAGTTTGAAAATATACACCGCTTCTAAGTTATTTGTTTGGTGTTTTACATTTGATGGTCAAATAAAAATGACCCAAGCATGACAAATGAACAAGTAGCGAACGGATTTTCTCATTGATTTTAATGGCCTTTTACTTGTTTCCAATAACATAACTTGAAGAATTGTTAATGGATAACAACCACGAAATTAATGAGAAATGATTAAGGCATCGCCACGAAGTAAGTTGTTTTTAAACAAGAGCTTTCGACACCTATGCCTGTGTCTTTATAAAGTTGGGGTACTATAAAGAGTAACTGTTTCCGATATAGGTGTCGAAAGCTCGTGTTGTTAAAAAACAACTTACTTCGTGGTGATGCCTTAATCATTTCTCATTAGTATGGAACCCACGTTTAAAGACAGTGTCAAACAGTTCTTAAACCAAGCAGTAATTATTCATAAATAATTGAAACCATTCAACTACTAAATTTCATTGGAAGATCCAATAACATAGTTGACAAAAATTAAAGGATGTATACATTTATGAACACTAAAATACACGAGCACAAGGCAAATCGTCTTGACTAAATCATTGATTAATGTTGTACGCCACACCCAAGATTATTTCACTTATATGGTGGCTTCGCGAGATTTAGTGCAGGAGGAAACCAGGCTTTTTGGCCGGAGGAAACCCCGACCTTCGATGAGTACCTGGCAACTCTTCCACATACGTCAACCGAGTGAAAAATCCAATTTATATTTAGTCTGGGTGGGATTCGAACCCGCGCCGCATCGACGGAAGATCTTTGTGTGACTGAGGAACGATGACTCGAACCCACTGGACCACTGATGCCCCCTTAACCAAAATAAAGTATTTGTATAATAGGGTAAAATATGATTATATATTTATGTATATCCTTGATAGCGAATGAAGATAATTGAAGACGATATCTGGAGAACTCCCAATGGTGCCATACCACGTGATGAACCTATTTGTGGTTTTCTGGGAGACAAGTGTAATTCTTCGCATGGTAAGAAAACTATTGTGGTTATTTTGGGGATACCACTTTCTTGAAAAAAACAAATAATTACTTATGGATAGCAACTTCTTGTTTTACTGGGAGGACAAAGGGTTGATGTAGTTCTTACGTGGTAATCAAATGGCAACGGCAAACAACAAAAATAATTCCTTAATATACACAGAGAAAAAAGCACCCCCCTGGAAAGCACCCCCCTGGAAAGTCTGCACCGACCGATAAAATATTTGGTGTAGGGAGATTGTTGGCAAACTGATGTTTCAGAAACAATTGTGATCACAAAGGGCAAACTTCTGGCGATAAGAAATCACCAGTAATGGCAGTAAGCTATACAATTTATTCAGGTTATCGTTAGCCAAATCAAAAGTGTATTGTAACAAAACAAAAAAATGCTTGTAAGTATGAATGTTCAGAGTCTATCTGGCTTCACAGGGAGAACATATTGAAGCAAAAATGTCACTTTGAGTGTGTAGAACACATCCCTAGAGCAGAAGGTCAATAGCGCCTATAGCCGCCATTAGCTTCCAACCTGCGTCTCACCCCTCCAGTGAGACGTCGGATCTGTTGAAGGGGTAACTGCGCGGATTTGAATCCTTTAGAGCACATTTGGGATAGGATGGGGAGAAAAATTGAAGCCCTAGAGCCTCCTGTACAAAATCTGCAGGAATTGGAAGCCGCATTACATCTGTATTATTTTCTGTGATATGGTTTAATGTATCAAAATATCTTCTGTATTTTCAGACCAGACTTTACCGATTGTTATCGGTTCTATAGCGAGTGTTGTGGTATTAGCTGTCGGGATTATCGTCATATTAATCATCATCAGGTCTGCTTAACCAACCAAATTCCATTATATTTCTTAATTGATTTATTTATTAAAGTAACATATACTTGATATTTTTCCGTTGCCCCCCCCCCCCCCCCCCACCCAATAATCAAAGTAGGGGGGGGGGACAGACTTATCTTTATGGAGTTTTCAAACAAAAAAGAACAAAACCTCGCCCTACCACCCAATCTGTCTTGATGTTAGGTGTTTTGTGATAGTCCATCGTCTGATCACAATGTTTGCTATTCTCCGTTTCAGTAAAATTTCTGAGAGAAATCTATATCTTTTTAAGCCAGAAATGGCTGACAGATGTCGGCGATTTTACCCGCGAGCTCTCCGGGATTAGGCAGCCCCTGGTCCTTTGCGTGATTGTGCTGTGATTTTGTCTCCCATGTAATCAAACTTTTTTCCCAACTACGCCCAACAACTCAAACTGTCTTGCTGTCAGATTATTTTGTTAGTCGATCGCCTCATCGCAATATTTGCTACTGTAAGTTTGACAATTTATTTTTAAAATGTCAATTTTACAATGCCAGAATTGACCTGGCTGGAACGTATCGCCGGCAATCTCGAACCTTGGAGTTAACGGGGCCTACAGGGCCCTGGACCTGGCTACGATGCTGAGAGAGAGTACACCTATTATCTGAAAGCCTTGAAGGTTTTTTGGGTGGGTACTTTATCTACAACGTCAGTTGTTACAGATCCCTAAGATATCCAGCGCAATGGCCTTTGACAGATTTTTTTTCTTCCAAAGTGAGTAGATTTCCGAGATTACAAGTAAAAAATATTAACATCAAATTTCACCTGTTAGGCCTTGAAAATGGCCCAGAACGCATGTATGTCATTCTCCTGTTTCAGAGCTTCCGCCGCCCCTGTGGTGCGAACGTATTCTCGGTGCGCCCTCTAGGTTAGGAACGGGTTTGGCAGACGAAGCTGCTCGGAAAAGATCAGCCGCAACTTACAATGCAAAGCTGCTACTTGCAAAACAAACCGCCTTTCGGTTCTAAAACCAACAGCGATACATTTATTTGAGAAAATACAAATTATAGAGTCTTGACTATTTTTTATTCTGTGTGACTGGTTTAGTTTTCGAGGTACAAAGTCCCTCTTTCTCTTAACAATCTGAATTCATGAAAATATCTTTGGCAGGCCATGCTCTATACCAAAACAAACCCGTTTATGCTATGAGCCAATTCCGATTACGGTTTCTTCTAATAACCTATGATTATTTGTACAAACCAAAAGCATAGCTATCAAACAAATCTATAGCAAAAAAGATTGGGACCAATACGATGTCAAGGTATAACAAACACATGTTCATCTAAACCTCTATGGCCTTCCACTTGAGCTAGTCAAGCTTCATTTTCAAGACAACTATTCAATTCAACCTTGTAAAAATTCAAAGCCAACAGGCTGCCGATTCTCGCCTGTTCAGACAAAGGTTGTAATTCCACACATCAAAACACCAGTAACAAAACAAAACAACAGATCATATATTAAACTCGATTTCTTAAATTCCTGTTACAGACAAAGGACTGTCAAACAGAAACTAAGCGAACTCCGTTGGAAAATTGACTACAACCATATCATGTTTGTGGATGAAAAGAAAATTCACCGTAGTGCGGTAATGGTTTTATTTATAGCAATGATAGGGGTTATATGCCAAAATCGTTGGGATTTAAAATCCAAGGAAACTTGATCCATCTCACTGATAATTCAAATCAATAAGAAATTCTCGCAATTTGTGGATGAGGATTTGCCAAAGACACGAGTAGGAGTATTTTCACGCTAACCCTTGCATCAGGGGCATACATAGACAATTTGATTCGGTGGGCGATTTTTTCTAACAACCATTTCCATGTCCCGTTCTCCGCATGCGTGGAGTTGTCCTGACCTATATAGAAATTAATAGGTCATCGCTACTCGATCTGAATGAATGTTTACAGTATTCTACATTGTTTTGACCGCAGTGGAAACGTGCTAATTCTGAAAAAAAAAATGTGTAGCCTATAGCCTCACGAGCCAATTCAACATATCTCAACTTCTGAAACTGAGTTCATCTAAGCAAAACCAGGAAATTACCATTCTTATCCTCTTGATCTAGGCCTACTACTTGTGGAGTACTATTAGTAATATAAATACTACGGCGTGTACTTCGATCTCAAGTAGAGAATCGCAAATTGACCTTATTTGTTCTTGAAGCAATGAAGTGTTGAGAGGTAACTAACTAGCCCTAGAATCTATATTAGCCTACTCCCGGTACCCATGTGTCCCGGTACCTATGTACATGTATCCCGGTACCTATGTACATGTATCCCGGCACCTATGTACATGTGTCCCGGTACATATGTACATGTATCCCGGTACCTATGTACATGTATCCCGGCACATATGTGCATGTATCCTGGTACATATGTACATGTATCCTGGTACCTATGTACATGTATCCTGGTACCTATGTACATGTGTCCCGGTACCTATACTTGTACATGTATCCCGGTACCTATGTACATGTATCCCGGTACCTATGTACATGTATCCCGGCACATATGTGCATGTATCCTGGTACATATGTACATGTATCCCGGTACCTATACTTGTACATGTATCCCGGTACCTATGTACATGTATCCCGGTACCTATGTACATGTGTCCCGGTACCTATGTATATCGTCATGATCATAATAGGTATAATAAATATATCGCCGTACCCATGTATCTCGATATTTATGTGTCCCGGTACCTATGTATCCTGGTACCTATATGTAAAGGTCTAAATGATATACCTCTTTTTGACACAATTAGAAACTTTTCTCCGTGGATCCCGGTGCCTTATTTTAGACAAGAGGATTTTTCCTGTGCCCGTGTCTTTCAGTGTTCATAAATATATATATCCTGGTACCTATGTTTCACTATACCAATGTGCCCAGGTACATGCACCTATGTTTTTCTATACCTATGTGTCCAGATACCTATGTTTGTCTATACCTAGGTGTCCATGTACCTAGGTTACTCGATACTTATGTACCTTGGTATTTATGCTTCTCGGTACTTATGTTTCCCCTTGCCTATGTATCCTGGTACTTTTGTTTCTCGATACTATGTATCTCGGTACCTATGTTTTTGATACCTATGTATCTAGGTACCTATGTTTCTTGATACCTATGTGTCTTGATGCCTATATTTCTCGATACCTATGTTTCATGGTACCTACATGTATTTTTCTCGATACCTATTGTTCTTGGCGCATATGCTTCTCTGGATTAGGGCGTGTGGTTCCAATTTTTAATGGTCCCAGAACTTGTGTCTGGACATACCTGGAAAACAGACTAGGTACCAGGAAACATAAGTAGGTTAAGTTTTGATTGATTAATGTTTATCGCCGCTTGCAAAATTAATTTCACTTATATGGTGGCGTTGCCAGGTTTAGTGGGCGAGGAAACCATGCACTGAGGGACTATCACTCTGCCAACTTAACCACCAAATACATATATCCCGGTAACTTATTACGGTGAAACATGTATTTATGAACAC
Source organism: Lepidochitona cinerea (assembly GCA_963971465.1). Taxonomy (NCBI): domain Eukaryota; kingdom Metazoa; phylum Mollusca; class Polyplacophora; order Chitonida; family Tonicellidae; genus Lepidochitona; species Lepidochitona cinerea. The sequence continues at coordinate 28,710,845 of OZ020561.1, forward strand.
TAAAACACAAGGGCACAGGGGAAATCTTGTCCAAAATAACCATGGGGACAAGTTTCTAATCGTGTTTAAAGTGGGTATACTAGTCCTAAGAAGCACAGCAATGGGGATAGGTCTATGCTTCATCATAAAGCTTATGCATGCCACTAATTATGACCTAGACCTGGCCAATTAACTTGCAGTGAGTGAATGACTGACTAACTCTGTTAACTTTTAGTTTTAATACGGTAACTGCCTATTTTAAATAATACGTTGACAACAAGTACAATAGTTATCTGGTTATACCGTAGCATATTAAATAGCTTAAACTTTGACCATACTCAATAGTATGGTCAAAGTTTTGGCTACATATTAAATAGACTAATTAGTAAGTCCGTATGTAGTATACCGGGCCTACCATATGTTGTATACAGTTATAATCTTATAGTTATATATATATTTATGAACACCAAAACACACGGGTACAGTGAAAATCTTTCCAAGGAGACAAGTTTCTTAGTATCTTAGTAGGCCTATTTTAAGCCTACGGCTACATGTAAATTGTAATCTGATAATACTATTAGTAATACTGGATTTAACTTATAAAAAGAAAAAAAATGCTTCCTTTATTCACCATCAGACAATTAACATCAATTCATCGAACATAACCTACAAGCAAATTGTATCCAAATGGAAATAAATTGGCACCGAAAGAAAGACCGTAAATAATATGTGTGTTATGCAATTCGCCACTGTCTGTTTACTTCCTACTGGTTTAACGCGTGCGCAGAATGGAACATGGAAATGGTTGTTAGAAAAAATCGTCCACCATTTGATTCTTTGGTGGCTCCATTTTGTTGAATGATGTCCGCCATCTTTGAATCAGCGACAACAGGATTCTCATGACCTCGATGTCTTGGTATTGGGCTGTTAATACCCCTGTATTAAATTCAAACTACTATGTGAGGAATATATGCAAAGCATTATCAAATCTCATAAAACGTTTCAATTTTTCCCAGGTATATAAACAGCAAAAAATAACAAATGTTAAACCACATGATGGACTTTGTGTGACGAATATGGCGAGCATGTCGTTTACACATGTATTTTTATCTACATTTAATGTTAGGTTACAAAGAGCCAGTTTCACGAAAGGGCATAGTGTAATTTCTTTTTTTCTTTTTTTTTTTTGGCGTAACTGCCGTAGCAACGTATATCTACAGTATGGGTTGTCATGACAGTTACGTAAAAACTTACGCTACGCCGCTTTGTGAAACAGGCTCAGTATCCAACACTAAATAAATAACAAGAGACCCGGAATTAGTAATCAGTGTTTTGTGTGCTTCCATTGGTCAAAGAGGAGAACTGCACAAGTTCAACCAATGGAATGACGCAATGCTTGCTTCCTGCGTCCCGGTCTTAGGACTAAGCAATTGGTGGAAATGGACAAGAAACTAAAGAAAACGATTAACCTCGTAGATGTATTATAAAACCTCTACATTAACCTTGTTTCTTACAAAAATTAATTCCGGTTCAAAAGTCAGACTAGTTTGGTTTTTTACTGTTTCAGGCAAGCCTCGGTATTGCCGTAGAGGAAGGTTGTAGTGGGTTAATTTCTGTTGGGCGTTCTTCTCTCCGAGACTCTCACTCCGGGTTTTCTAACCTCGAGTCTATAGACGGTGGTCAACTCTTTACCAAGGTCGCTAACTATAAAGGACACCTGGTTTCTGTGAAGTTTGTACACTCTATTAAATTTGGAGAGGACACTGTGGAGGAACTTTCTATGGTAATATGGAACCTACTATAGATTAGAATAAAAAAGGAATAAAACAACAAAAGATCATTCAAAGGAAAAGAAATGACTTTGCCTTAAATCGCTTCATATTTTCTTAAAGTGGCATAAGCTGCCAAAAAGCGCCCTTTTCACATAAATTATAATTGTCAAAACCATTGATGTGAAGCTTGAAGCTACAACGAAACCCAAAAAGCATTTGGCATATTTAAGCCGAACCTGTAACCAATGAACTATATACGTGGAATGAACACGTCTCATTGGCTGGTTTGGGTCTGTAAAAAGCGCAGCCATTGTTGAGTGATGGGCGCGTGCATTACCGATCTGGATCGAAATTGTACCATCTCCTTGTAATGGGGGCGTTCGATGGAAATCAAATACCACGTGACCTCCAGTCCACGTATATAGTTCATTAATCCGAACGTAAACTTCTGCCATAAACTACTTTACCGAGAATCTCGAGAGAGGTTTTCTTTTCCCAAAAAGTGAAAATATGCTGAATTTTCAGAATTTGATTTCAACGAAAAGTATCCACATTTTAGAAGCTCAAGCCACTTGAAGACTTATGCAAGTTACATAAATAAACCCTTAAATTCGAGTTAACCCCCAAGAAACGACAATCGAGCTTTTTAGTTTAATGGGCTATCAACAGGAATGGTGTCACCTGCCTATTCCCACTATTTTAATTCTATTCGAATTCTTACTTTCCAGTGAAAATCATACTACAAAGCTCAAATTTTGCCAGAATAACTGAATTAGTAAATTAACCGACACTAATTGACCCGGCAAAAATTCCGGGCCAGGATGAGAATCGAACCCACGACTTAGGGTTACCGTCCCACAGCTCTACCAACTGAGCTACCCGGCCCTGCTGGGAACGGTTCGCTTGTTAGATTCTCTTATACAAACATAGCTTAAATCAAGCCCATTAGAATATGTATATTTCAATTGTCATACGTGATGAAGTCAGTGTTTCGAAAGCAAGTTGCAATCATCATCAGGGAAATTACTGAATTAGTCAATCAACCCCAGAATAACATGCGTATGTTAGTCAAGTCATATTAAGATCAGATGAACAGAAAATTGCAGAATCCCAGCTCTGGTCCAAAAAACAATGAGGCTTCACAAAACGTATTGGGCAAGATGCGTTATTTATTCTTGTAAAGAACCATAAACGTTTTTGCATAATTTGTCAATTCGAACTATGTTCTACCAAAGGCAGTGACAGATCGGGAAATAAAAAGATCAACCGTCTGTTGTGTTTCTCTGTTTGATCAGATGCGAGAGCTAAAACACGGGAATCTTGGTGCTTTTATAGGTCTATGCGTTCACCCTGATCAAATGTGTATACTGACGGAATATTGTCTTAAAGGAAGCTTACAGGTAATTTTTGTTTCTTCTCCCTTTTTCATTCCACTGTTTGTTTTTTAACTACCAGCTTATAGAGTTCAACGATAGCTTGTTGGCAAAAGTAAAACTTAAAGGCATACTTGCCGCGAAAATCCAGAAGACTGTTTACATTAAAAACAGTGGACGGTTTTCTGTATTTTTCCCAGACAGAAAAAAGTTAGGAACTTTCTATTTTTACCAGAAATTGAAAGTTTTGTTATCATTTACTATTTTTAATTTGAAATTGAAAAACAGATTTTTGAGGTACCCGTAATGTCAACAAACTTCGAACCTGAGCGTGTGCAAAAGTGCCGTAAGGGTTTGAGTCGTGTGGGCAATCTAACGACACAGTATAATTTCACGAACTTTATCGAAGAATATACATACATACATTTAGAAGAAATACATACTAACGATCGAGTAAGAGGGACTATAAATGCCTGCCGAGTGCAAACCACATACATAAAGGTTGAATGAGGGTAATCCAACACTTAAGTTAAGCAACACTGATCGGTGTTGTTGCTGTAATCGAGCTTCGATTCTTCGTTTGTTTTTCCCCGTCATTTATACATTCTAAACCTAATTGGCAAGCGTTATGTGTGCTATGTTTAATTTTAGTGGTTTTAGCTGTAGTAAGCTCGTGCAAATTGGGTTTCTTAATAAATGCCAAACAGGCTACGGCGGCAAGTGGGCCTTTAATACGATAGCAAATGTTGTAAACGCTTGTGCCATTTTTAAGTTCGTGTATATCGCTTTTTTCTAAATTGTGACCAGTTCATTGGCCTCTTCACCAGCACCAGGTGTTTAGGTTAGACAAAACCAGATTGCTTACTTTTGTGATGTTGTATATACATATACCATGACGTCAAGAAGCTACTTCGTGTCTAACCTTTTCGGAAGTTTTGACTGCACACGTAAAGGTCGATTAGGAAAATAACCCGGGACACTTGTATGCCCTAAGTAGTAGACCGGGCAAAGGATCCGTTTGTTTTTAAATTTAAACTTTCGGTATTTTACAACAGATATAATAAATGAAAACCTATATTGGACAGATTATATCCGAAACGATCTAAAAATGCAAAAAAATCGTGAACGAAAACGGTTTTTGACAGAATATGGCAAAAGTCAAGATGACTGGTGGGGTTGTCCGGTGAAGGATTGATGCTGCGATGTCATTTCATTGTTGCGCACAAAAGTGGCAAATGGCCCATCACTGTATATAGATAACTTCTTGTACATCTGTCTGCGAGAGAACCTCGAGCTTTATTCTTACCGGTTCGTGTAACTTTGTTATGCTCAAAGACAATTTGACTAGTGAAAAGTGAAAGTCCAAAATACCTTGACAATATAAATATAAATTAAAAGTAACTTAACTATCTCCATTTCTTGTTTTAGGACATTTTGGAGAATGACAACATTCAGTTAGATAACATATTTAAAGAATCCCTGATATTTGATATTGTTAATGTAAGTTTCCATTATTTCAATCCCATATAATGTTCACTGACAGGAGGCTTTCATCTGTTAATAAGCAAGCAAAATCTCTACAAACTATATCTGCGAAATACATTTATACAAATATATTTGGGCTTTTGGTCAGACCATGGGGGCTGGTAAGGAGGGAAAAGACATTTTATTAAAAGCTTTAGAGTAATATCTTTACTGCATTTAGTTAGATTTTTTTTGTCAGTCCAAACAAAAATGAAAAATATCTGAGTGCGTTTTCCACTCGACCATCTTATGGGAAAGAGGTGCAAGGTACTCGGTTATTTCCCCCTGCCAAAGAGCCAGCCACTAAACCTGGAACCGCAACCATATCAGCAAATAATCTTGAGTACGACGTAATCAATCAATTTCACTGACCTTATATTTAAATCTTTCATCAAGGGTTATTCAGTTTTTCAAAATGATTTTTTTTTAAATTGTGTTAATTTAAAATTGTATATATTCAGCATTTTTATCGTCTTCCTTTTATCGTATTATTTCAGGGTATGGACTATCTTCATTCATCCCCACTCAAGTCCCACGGAAACCTCAAAAGCTCTAATTGTGTCATTGACAGCCGATGGGTTTTAAAGATAACAGACTTTCAACCTAAATGTGTGATTAAGAAATCTAACCCGAATAGAGGAGAATACGAGAAATATTGGGGTAGATAACATTTCTAAAAACAAATTCCTGTTTAAATATGAAATCTATGATAATTTTGATATGTAGATATTCAATATTTAGAATTGGGTGAGGTTAAATCAGAACCTCTCCATTCATTTTGTATTTTCGTCCGAGTTTATATTTACTTCTGTTGAAAACACTTCTAGATTGTATTTGATAGCTTTCCATTTGATTTTTGGTTGTCAAAATCAAGGTTCCCGTTTTTTAACTCTCGTTTCTGGTCAAATAGAGAACAGGCCATGCGATTGATTTGGATTGTAAAACACATCTGACACTGTCACTGGAACGAGCCTGAGTTATATAGACTACTGTGACAGAAATGTTTGGGACCGTTACATATACATTTTAAAAAATCTAAAATATCTTAGTATTTCAGATGAGCTGGCTTTATCTGTAAAAAAAAATCAAGAAACATCGTCAATATTTCAACGTTCTCATTTTAATTGATTCACTCTCGGTGTTTGCCGAGTTCCCTTGCACATAGTTATTGGTCCAGACAAAGATCCAGAAACTCAGCCATATTAACTGATTCTCTCAGCCATATTAACTGATTCTCTCAGCCATATTAACTGATTCTCTCAGCCATATTAACTGATTCTCTCAGCCATATTAACTGATTCTCTCAGCCATATTAACTGATTCTCTCAGCCATATTAACTGATTCTCTGAAAAGGAATTCAAAGTGACGGCTAACCGACATTTGTATATACCTACCCCAGCCTCTCTCAGCCCTTGAGATAATTAGCTTGTTATTTTTGTAGACAAACCCTTTTAGTTAAAACTTTATTGGGGGGGGGGGGGGGGGGAGAGAAAGCTCGTGATTTTGCTGCTTTGATTTGCAGATAAGCTGTGGACTGCCCCGGAACTACTGAGAACATCGGGGAGAACATGTCGTGGAACACGTCCTGGTGATGTGTTTTCCTTCGCCATTATCTTACAGGAGATACTTTACCGGGCCTTGCCATATTTCGGAGATATCTCACCAAAAGGTAATGAGTGGATTACTTTGGAAGCAAACAAACGCTATATTGATCCATTTCTTTGCGTAAAAGAAAGAACCATTCTATTTTTCTTCTTTCAAAAGGGATTAAAGAGTGTTGCTCTTAGTAAACAAGAAAAGATAGGTTACAACTATTCATTGCCAAGCAGAAAAAAACAGGCTCTAACTATTCCTTGTAAAGCAGACACATATAGGTTACAAATATTCCTTGTGAAGCAGACAAAGATAGGTTACAACTATTCCTTGTGAAGCAGACAAAGATATGTTACAACCATTCCCTGTGAAGCAGACAAAGATAGTTTACAACTATTCCTTGTGAAGCAGACAAAGATAGGTTACAGCTATTCCTTGTGAAGCAGACAAAGATAGGTTACAACTATTCCTTGTGAAGCAGACAAAGATAGGTTACAACTATTCCTTGTGAAGCAGACAAAGATAGGTTACACCTATCACTTGTGAAGCAGACACATATAGGTTACAACTATTCCTTGTGAAGCAGACAAAGATAGGTTACAACTATTCCTTGTGAAGCAGACAAAGATAGGTTACAACTATTCCATGTGAAGCAGACAAAGATATGTTACAACCATTCCCTGTGAAGCAGACAAAGATAGGTTACAACTATTCTTTGTGAAGCAGACAAAGATAGGTTACAACTATTCCTTGTGAAGCAGACAAAGATAGGTTACAACTATTCCTTGTGAAGCAGACACATATAGGTTACAACTATTCCCTGTGAACACACAAAGATAGGTTACAACCTTTCCTTGTGAAGCAGACAAAGATAGGTTACAACTATTCCTTGTGAAGCAGACACATATAGGTTACAACTATTCCCTGTGAAGCAGACAAAGATAGGTTACAACTATTCCCTGTGAAGCAGACAAAGATAGGTTACAACTATTCCCTGTGAAGCAGACAAAGATAGGTTACAAGTATTCCTTGTGAAGCAGACACATATAGGTTACAACTATTCCCTGTGAAGCAGACAAAGATAGGTTACAACTATTCCCTGTGAAGCAGACAAAGATAGGTTACAAGTATTCCTTGTGAAGCAGACAAAGATAGGTTACAACTATTCCTTGTGAAGCAGACAAAGATAGATTACAACTAGCCCTTGTGAAGCAGACAAAGATAGGTTACAACTATTCCTTGTGAAGCAGACAAAGATATGTTACAACCATTCCCTGTGAAGCAGACAAAGATAGGTTACAACTATTGTTTGTGAAGCAGACAAAGATAGGTTACAACTATTCCTTGTGAAGCCGACAAAGATAGGTTACAACTATTCCTTGTGAAGCAGACACAGATATGTTACAACTATTCTTTGTGAAGCAGACAAAGATAGGTTACAACTATTCTTTGTGAAGCAGACAAAGATAGGTTACAACTATTCTTTGTGAAGCAGACAAAGATAGGTTACAACTATTCTTTGTGAAGCAGACAAAGATAGGTTACAACTATTCTTTGTGAAGCAGACAGAGATAAGTTACAATTATTCCTTGTGAAGCAGACAAAGATAGGTTACAACTATTCTTTGTGAAGCAGACAAAGATAGGTTACAACTATTCTTTGTGAAGCAGACAAAGATAGGTTACAACTATTCTTTGTGAAGCAGACAAAGATAGGTTACAACTATTCTTTGTGAAGCAGACAAAGATAGGTTACAACTATTCTTTGTGAAGCAGACAAAGATAGGTTACAACTATTCTTTGTGAAGCAGACAAAGATATGTTACAACTATTCCTTGTGAAGCAGACAAAGATAGAATACAACTATTCTTTGTGAAGCAGACAAAGATAGGTTACAACTATTCTTTGTGAAGCAGACAAAGATAGGTTACAACTATTCCTTGTGATGCAGACAAAGTTAGGTTACAACTATTCCCTGTGAAGCAGACAAAGATAGGTTACAACTATTCTTTGTGAAGCAGACAAAGATAGGTTACAACTATTCTTTGTGAAGCAGACAAAGATAGGTTACAACTATTCCTTGTGTTTTTCGTTTTAGATATCATAGATAATGTGATATGTGAAGAGGGCACACCCTTCCGACCGAAATGTCCGAGCTCGTCAGGTGTTAAGGAATGCTTTGTGGCACTCATGACGGACTGTTGGGCGGAGACATCAGAAAAAAGACCAAGGGCTTTGGACATCAGGAAATCATTAGGGGAAATTAGCGAAAGAGGGTAAGCAGGCTGTTAGAAAAAGATACCTAGGACTGTTCATTTTATTACGCATTGCAGGATTTTGTTAAAATACACTTTTGATTTGGCTAACGACATCCTGAGTAAATTGTATAGCTTATTGCCATTAATGGGGATTTCTTATCGCCAGAATGTTGCCCTTTATGATCACAATCGTTTCTGCAACATCAGTTTGCCATCAATCTCGCTACACCACTGATTTTATCGGTCGGTGCAGATTTTCCAGGGGGTGCTTAACTTTTTTCTTTGTGTATTTTAAAGTATTGAAGTTAAAGGCTAAAATGAGGAAAAAATGAGAATCGTTGTTTTTTAGGCTAAAAACATGAACTACTAAAAAAAGGTTTTAAAATATATACAACATCAAAGACGTTCCTAGGGTCTTCCATCGTCCCGTGAATAAATTGCAGCTTATTACAAACATGCTCAAGCAAACGTTCCAACCTATCTTTATTTACAGGGAAGTGAACATAATGGACCGTATCATACAGAAACTGGAATCCTATTCGAGTAACTTGGAGGATATTGTAAGGGAGAGAACCGTGGCTCTGAGTGAAGAGAAAATGAAGACTGATTCTTTACTGTATCAGATGTTACCGACGTAAGTACAAATGAGCTTCAATATTTTTAACACTATAACACACGGGCACAGGGAAAATCTTCTTGTCTAAATAAGTAACTTTTCCATACATGAGTCTAGCATACATGAATTCCCTGCAGAATTTTCACTACAACATTGATATTTGTCTGGGTCAGCCATTGTCTGCTATTTGCTAGTCGAGTCACCAAAATTGAATTTTTTGGTTTGCCACAGCTCTTGTCGTCTGGCCAGCATGAAGTCTTCCCAAGGCTTGGTCTCTCTGCTTTTGTGACAGTCGTGGCATGTCACTACTGTCAAACTGTGAATGATTCGGCACATGCTTGGTGACTTTTTATAGGGATGACAACTGGCAACACACGTGCATTGTGACCTTCATACAATACAATATATTGTTTCAGATCAATCCACGTCATTAATGCATTGTTGAATTTTTAATTATCGAAATCTTCGTAGGGAGTGTAGGTCATTCTAAAAGATACCACTCAACTACATATTATATTCTTTACGGATGTTTGGCTCTTAAATACTTGGCCGCCATATTCCTCAAGAAGTCCTTTGTATTTTTGTTTTCCTTCGTTGCAATTCTTCCTTTCTTAAATATACTGAACCGCAAAAAAACGTCACTCCATTTTGGACATCAGTGTATTTCAAATAGATGTAAACAACACACTTATCAACGGAATGATTCCAAATCTGACATGATCAATCATCATCATTGGCAGACAAATATTAGAGAATTTCAAGTGAAAGTGGTGACAGGTGGCGCCACGGTGCGATCCGGGAGTCAATAATGTGTATGGTCTGAACATTGAGGGGATGGGACGGTTGATAAAGATGATAGGAACTTGGGCCGTCAGCATGATGTCTTGCCAAGGCTTGGTCTCTCTGCTTTTGTGACAGTCGTGGCATGTCACTACTGTCAAACTGTGACTGATTCGGCGCATGCTTGGTGGCTTTTTATAGGGATGACACCTCGAAACACACGTGCATTTTGACCTTCATGCAAAACGAACCGAAAAAACTCCCCATCATTACTTTAGTAGCTGTGCTTTGACGTGTTTTGTATATTTGTAACATGATCAGAAACCAAACTTTCCTGACTTCAAACCCGGTCTAGCAAGGATATAAAAAGAGAAAAATTATTGAAAATTATGATAATATATGCATTTAGCAACATTTGAATAGGGTGACGTTTCTTTGCGGTTCAGTATATATATCCCCACATATTATTCTAAAATACAATATGTTGAAATCGGGGTCGCGAGAATTTAACGTGAAGATGCTTTAAACCCCGATCCCTAAAGTGCAAAACGGTAAATTTCCGAGATAACTTACAAAATCATTTGGTGGCTCGACTTGTAAGCTTTTCCACAGGGTTGTTGCAGACAAATTAAAACAGGGGCAGTATGTATCACCACAACTATTCGAAGAGGCCACCGTCTACTTCTCGGATATTCTCGGGTTTGTGGAAATGGCGGCGGAGAGTTCTCCGCTAGAGGTCGTGACACTTCTTACCGACTTGTATGAAATGTTGGATAATCTAATCCGAGATTATGATGTCTACAAGGTGAGAAATCTGCTTTCATCAAAAGTCCCGTAATACGTTCCTTTGTTGTGTTCAATGAGTCCTTAAAATTCCTTTTCTACTTTATGAGCTCAAAGTTATGATCTGCAACTGGCAACGCTTGATTTTCCGTGAAAGCCCGTCTACATTAAAGTGGCATGAGCTGCCAAAATTCACCCTTTTTCATAATTTCGGATCGTCACGACAATAAAAGGCTTTGAAGGCCATCGAAAAACTAAATGATTGACGTTGGAATGAGGAAAATCCATACAGTATGTGACCTGTACGAACCGAAAACGTGTTCGAAAAGTAAACAAAATTTAAATAACCGGGACGACCATTCATTCATTCTAAGCCAGAGTTAGTTCAAAACAATATTTTATCGTACATATATGAAACTAAAAGCACAAAAAAATACGTCTTGAGAAACATAGCCAGTAATTTCAACATTCTGTTTTAACGTCAAAATATCAACATTTTGGCAGCTAATGCCACTTTAAAAGATGGTCATGGAAGGCTTATGGGCTTGTATCTTCTTGCTTTCCAAGTTCGTGTTAGTATCATTGGTGCACAAAGAACACTCAATTACGAGCCTCGTCAGACTAAGTGACAAGAAACCATGATAATCTTCTACTATGAAAAAAACAAGAAAGGACCAAAAACATTTTTAAAGCAACTCATCCAATTGTACCCAGCGATGTCAATAAGATCAACCATTTTACCTGTGCATCCTGTAGGGTAAGTCGACGATTAGCAAGATTATTGCAAACCGGAAATACTTTGTGGATTAAGTGGATTTCACAAGGCTTCGTCAGATGTTATTTCATTTCTTCCCGTCGTGGTCGTGTTCGATTATGAATTCGGCGTACGCGGAAGACGGGAAACTGTAAATCGAACGACTTTCTTCGGCGGGGAATTTGTGTATCACGTGGCCGATTTATCCGCGCCACGTAATCCCCAAGTGGCCAGGGTGCAGTCGGATTTCAAGATGGCGCCTATGTTATTAATATGCAGATAAACAAGTAGTTATGGCAACCATGACGTTTCTTACTTCCGTTAGTGCCTGCACGTTCGATTTTAACACTGAAGACCAAACTGATTTTGCTTACGTCAGATATTACCCTTTGCGTACGCCGAACACATAATCGAACTCGACCTAGTGTTGAGAAAACAAAAATCTCAAAAATTGAAATTAGTGCCATGAACAGGGAGAGGTTCAACATTTGCTATGTTTTTGAAAATAGGTGGAAACAATAGGGGATTCCTACATGGTTGTGAGCGGAATCCCAGTAGCCAATGATCATCGACATGTTGTAGAAATTGCCGAAATGTCTCTACACGTCCTCCAATCAGCACAGACATTCCATATTCGTCACAAACCGGGGGATAAAATTCAACTTCGTGTCGGATTTCATACAGGGCCATGTTGTGCGGGTAAATTTTGCATTATAATTCGTAAGAAAACTTAAAATTCTTACGGTGCTGTCAGCAGATTATTATCTATATTTGTCTGCATCCGCTTTTACGTTGAAGATGAAATGTAATGCGGTTAAAACTGGGTTTACTTTTAATAAGTGATATGGTATAACATCAATCAATGAATATCTCCCCTTGCCAAAACTACCATTTAATAAGCGCTTCATGAAGACCATCATGTTTTAACCGTTTCACACAGACTCAAGATATTTGTGTTATATTTTGATTTTATCGTTTTTACTTATAGGGGTTGTGGGTTTGACCATGCCACGATATTGTCTGTTTGGGGATACAGTTAACACAGCGTCCAGGATGGAATCAAACGGAAAAGGTTTGCGAACTATTTTTCTGTTCCATTTATTTTCTTATAAGACTTCTGGTATGTGGACGAGTTGCCAGGTATGGCGAACGTCGGGAGTTTGCTCCGGGCAATAAGCCTGGCAACGCCGCCATATAAGTGAAATAATCTTGAATGCGGCGTAAAACATCAATCAATCACTCATATAAGACTTCTGTCGCTTTTAACTCTTTGATACGACCAGGGTCTAGGAATGCTAAAGGATCATTTTTTTATTTTTTACATTCAGCCTTGAAAATTCATATAAGCAAAGAAAGCCAGGAGGCTTTGTCGGACATTGGTGGCTATGATATTGTCGAGAGAGGTGAAGTATTTATCAAGGTATACATTTAAAGATTTTTTTCTTACAATTTTTTTGCAACAAATGGTAAAATACGCAAAATTTAAATGATTCTCCATAAAGTGGCCTCAGGTGGTCTCAAATACAGAGAAAATTGGGTTCAAACAGAATTATCTGTGTTTGTGATTTTTATCAAGAAGAAGAAAATCAGAGCTTTCCACTGATACTAATCTTGAAGTGCGTTAAGGTCATAAGCAACCAAAACACATACTTGAAAAAATATCTGTGAATTTAAGGAGATGTATAAATTGACTCCCATCACCGAGGAATCCCTTTCAGGAAACAAACTGGATAAAGATTACGCCCAAGAAAAAAATGCATTAAATTGTACAAATTCTGATACAAGATTAAAACAATTTTGATATTTCTAACATTTTTAACAATTGTATGGCTTCATTGCAATTTTTCTCTTTAAACAAAAAGGGTGTTTTTCTTTGTTTTGTTTTTAGGGCAAGGGAATGCTGAACACGTATTGGCTAGAGGGAAATAAAACGAAGATTTAGCAGATGAAACTTTCAGATATTTTTTTTTTTAATTTTTCTATCTGGTGTTTGTTTGTCAAGGGGTCTAACTTTAAACAAAATCAGAACCAAAATATATCCTGCATCTTGTCAATGCTTTGGCCCCTCCTTTCTAATGAAAGTGGCATGTGCTACCAACTATAGGGAACATTTATTTGAACCGGAATTAGCTGATTGTTGTAATTAAGACCTGAGATTGTTATAAGTAAGAATCTACTTAATTGTACTTCTACATCCTGGATATTTGGATTGTCTCTGTTATTAGCGGACGGATAACTGGCTTTTATTTGGTTTCCATAATGTATTTTAGCACGTTTATTGCTTGATAACAATGAAAGATTTGAATCCAAACTTAGGGTTTAATATACAGACGTTTTTTAATCCATTAAAATTGTTATTTTTTCCTGTATGTTTCATTTGTTTGTTTTTTTCGAATTGTGAAAAAATTGAGAAACTTTTCAGGACACGACGGAACTGTTAATTTGAACCCCGGAAAAATATGTCTCAATCAAAAGCATCAAAACTTCTCGGAAGAGAAGTCTCTGAATCAAAACTGATTATTGTCGGTTTCTTTTTTTGCAATTTAACAAATCGCCGATAACGTAAATGACAGGAACACATGCATTCTACATCAGAATCAAGATTTTAATTGGCCCTTCAATAACACCCCAGGTTTAGAAGATACAACTTTGCCCGGACTATCATTTAGACCACTGGGTAAAGAGCTTCTCGCCTTTAGGATTTGGTGTAAATTTCATCTAAGGGAATGATTTTCGATGAAGTTACAATGTTCAAATCACCAATATACGTTCATATGTTGTCGCTTATTCACCTGCTATTATTCAGATCGAGTCTTATGTTATGTGATGTAGTTTGAGTTTCTTTTCCCAACTTTGATTGATTGTTTTACGTCACACTCAAGATTATTTCACTTATACGTAGAGGTTGCCAGGTTTAGTGGGAAAGGAAACTCCGGATTTTCCGCGAGTACCTGCCAACTCTCTCACATACGGCGATCGAGTGAAAAAAATCCACTTATAATTTTTGAATTTTTATGGTCTGAGATTCGAACCGGCGTGCCTGTGTTGGAGTGAGGGACTGCGTGCTTGATAGGACGCTTAGCCATACTACTGTCAGTTCACTACACCATAGCCAAAGCAATCCGCAGCTAAATTGCCAAGACATTAGTTTAAAAAGGCAAAGCGCGACAAAAATGACATCCAACTAACACTTTTAACCTTAACAGAATTGTAAGACCACAATTTACACTTTGTTTGGAGTGATTGATTTGGGCTTCACATCGCATTCGAGAGATACGGTCACATGACGATCCGCAGCGTACACAAGTGAGGGGATGGGTCAACCTATTGTAATTTAAGGAGTTTTGTTTATAAATATAATCCAAACTAAACAGGCAATGAGCAGAAGCAAAGCATTTAATGTTTTTTTCCGCATGTGTAAATTAGAAAGGAAAACAATGTCTTATAAAAAAATTATATCATAAATGTGATATTCATCTCAGATAAATGTACAACATTCGATGAAAAAATATGGTAATTTACATAAAATTTGTCATGGATATATAGCCATACTGACTGGAACTTATATTTAAAACACAGGGTTTCAAAAACTGTCCAATTACAATGAATAAGAAAAATATAAAAAAGAAATTTAAAATAAATCAATTTCAAGTTGAAATATACAGCACTTAAAGGCACACTTGCCGTCGTAGTCTGTTTAAATTTGCTAAGAAAACCAATTTACATGAGCTTACTACGACTAATACCACTAAACTTAAACATAGGACACATAAAACATGTCTAGTTAGCTTTAGACTGTAAAAATGGGGTGAAAAACAAACGGAGTATCGAAGCCTGATTACAACAACAACGATCAGTGTCGGTCAACTTTCGTGTTGGATTACCCGCCTTTCAGGCTTTTGTATCTGTGGTTTACACTCAAACAATTACCAGCAGGCTTTTCCAGTCGCTGTTAACCGATCGTCAGTCTGTATTTCTCAGATAAATAGGCCTACGTAAAATTACACTGTGCCGTAAGTTCACTCACTCGACTGAAACATAAAATCGCCAATAGGGGGCAGATCGGTTTGTTTACGTTCCGGGTACGTAACAATTCAAATTTTCAAATTCAAATTAAAAATACAAAGTGACGTCCAAACTTTTAAATTTTGGTAAAAATAGAAAGTTCCTAACTTATATTGTCTGGGAAAAATACAGAATACGGTCTTTCTTTTTTAATGTAAACAATATTCCTGATTTTCGCGGCAAGTGTGCCTTTAAGACTAATTCAATTCTGAGGCGAAATTTCATCAGATCTTCAAAAATTAATAAAATAGCTTTAAATATTGAGACTGTCCCAACTTATTATTGTACGAGCTCCGACATGACCCTGAAGGGCCGAAAGCTACGGGAAGTAACCATTAGTAAAACAGGAAAATTCCTGCATGATTGAGAATACAAAACATGGCCACCGTGACCGCGGCAAAATGCTCCAACCAGCTCTAGATAATGCAATAACTCTGGCCTAAAATTCGACAAAAGGGGAATGAATATGAGGACAGAAAAGATTATCCATTCATTTTAAGGCATTTATTGCATCAGTGAATGCATTTTTTTTCGGAAGAAAAAATGGACCGGCGTGGCGGCTGTATAGGCCTATGTCAATGGTAGACTTGCGTGTTTAAAATGACGACCGTTCTACAATCCTCGAGCTTCTAGCTCATTAGAGGCTTGTTTACCACAATTAATTATTTTACCATCACACTAAAATAACTGGAAATAAAACTATTAGTTTTCAATTAGCTTTTTACATGTAAAATCTCATAATGATAAACCTGCCCAAAACATACAGAAATATGTACAATATACAAAAATTTAAAGGCCTCATATACAAATGTCCATAAAAATATTTATATAATTCTGGTTCCATGGCCCAATTTTATACAACCAGCTTCAATTTGTGTAACTTGAGGGCCCAAAACATGGATTTTTGCTCACTGTTCAAAATACATTCTTCTACATTGTAAAATATACGTTATTATTTACAAGGCGGCGTTTTAATTCACAATGTTACTAAACTTAGGTTATATCAGATGTAATACATGGTTATTTTAAACAAGAAAATTCTCCCTGTGCCCATGTGTTGAACTGTGAGAAAAGCGTCAAAACAGGGCATGTAACAAGTGAGAGAAATCTACAAATTCCAGATATTACATTAGTCATTACATTTTGGGGCTGGTATTTTTGTCTTTCAAAGGGAATTTCATCTCTGATATAGTGTATAACAAAATAATGAATGGCATGACAAACTGAAAGTCGTAGTGGTGATTGACTGATTGATTTATGTTTTACACCGCCCTCAAGATTATTTCACTTATATGGCGACGTTGAGTGGCTCTTTGCCCGCAGGAAACCTCCAACCTTTGATGAGTACCTGACAACCCTTGCACATACGGCGATCAAGTGGAAAATCCACTCAGTAATTGTTCGATACCTTGTCGCATCCTTTAGATTGAGTGATAAATAGCTTGATTGATTGATTGATTGTTTGGTGTTTTACGCCGCGCTCAAGCTTATTTCACTTGAGTGATAAATAGCATGGGCTCTATCCTAGGTAAAGTCACTTAAGTGGTTAAGACGATGGCCTTAATGATATACCTCTTTTTAACACTATTAGAAACTTGTCTCCATGGTTATTTTAGACAAGGAGATTTTCCCTGTGCCCATGTGTTTTAGTGATTATAAATATATATATCCACCTTTTTAGGATATTTTCACATGTACATGTAGTATTGCTATTGTTTGATTTATTTTCCAGAACTTCTAGTTCTCTAACATTTACCGTAATGTTAATCTTTACTATAGTCTTGAGCAGCCAATCACCAGCTGTGTGTGGAAGAGGCTAAAAAATCTGACCATTTGATTGGACGAGCCCTTCTGTGACGTAAAGCTGAAGACCAGAATAGGTCACTGATACTTGGATATCAAAATCTCTCTTGATATCATACAGTCCCTAACTCAATCCTACTCAGTCTTAACTCAGTTACTTACTTCCTGATCGGCAAGTAAGTAACACAGGAAAGAGACACATGCGTGTGGCCATCCTACTCATTGCTAAAAAAAATACTTTTTTCAAGGTCAATGTCATAGCTTTTTTTGTTTATAAAAATAAATGTAATCACTTTAATATTATTCTTTAGTTTGCTTATTGAAGGCACCAATATATATATACAGAGCTAATTAAAAGGAAGCAAAGATCTACTAATAATTGCAAGCAAAGCCGATTCCATGGCCTGGGATTTTGATGGAGTTTGACAGGCCCCAATAGAGGAATTAAATTTCTGTTTTAAGTATGCTGGTTCCCTGGCCCATTGTTTGCCGGGTAACCTGGCTGTTGTGTAACTGGTGGAGCTGAAATAAAAATAAATGCAAACAATTAACAAAATTGAAAATGAAATGAAATGAAACATGCTCTATTCTTTTTGATCGATTGATTTATGTTTTATCCTGCATTTAAGATTATTTCACTTACATGGCAGCATTGCCAGGTTTTAGTGGGAGAGGACACTGGGCCCTTTGCCTAGAGGAAGCCCCCGGGCTTCGCCGAATACCTGATAACTCTTCCACATAAAGAAATCGAGTACAAGATCCAAGAATTTTTTCAATTCCATTTAGTCTTCTACTCTTTATTGTATTGTGAGTTAGGAACTCTAGTATGGATTGATTGATGTTTTACACCACAATCAGGGTTATTTCACTTATATGGAGGGCTTAGAGCGTTTATCTTTCAGTCCAACACAGGCCTTCCATTGATGGGTCACAGGTTCAAATCCTACGCTTTTGTAAAGTTCAGGGGGCCTGTTTCAACAAAGCGGCGTAGCATAAGTATTTATGTAACTGCCATAGCAACCCATACTGTAAAGATATGTGAAAGTTTAGCCAAAAAATACATCTACGCCGTTTTGTGAAACAGGCTCCAGAATGGGTTAAAATGAAAGGCTTGACCAACGTCTAAGGGTTTCCTCCGGTTCTCGTAAATAACTTGGTTTCCTCCCTCACTAAACCTGACAATGCCGCAATATAGGAGAAATTATCGTGAGCCCCATGTACAACATTAATCAATCAGTGAGCATCCAAGCTGCAGAACATTGGTGGATATTGGTGACGAATGTTTTGTTTGATTGATTGATTGATGTTTTATGTGGCAATCAAAATGGTTTCATTTTTAACGCAGAAAGGAAGGAAATCAAGAGCTATCTGGTCAGCAGAAAGAGCCAACAATAACATCTTACCATGGAAAGTATACGGTGGTGGAGCATATGGTGGCGGCGGTGGGAGGGCAACTGATGATTGAGAATTGTTTGGCGGAGGATGAACACCTTGATGGAGCCTGGGCTGTTGCTGCGGTGGAGGAGGAAGCTGTACTAGAGGCTGCTGGTGAGGTGGCAAATGTACGCCCGCAGGATACTGCTGCTGTTGGCCGGGTGCTGGGGCATCATCTATGTGTTGTTGTTGACTTGAGCGATTTATGACCACCTGTCGCTGTTGTTGCACATGGGCACCATTACCTGAAGAAAAAACATAAAAACCATAAGAAAAATGTAAAAAAATCCTGATAATATTGTACACTAAAAGACATTTCCTTGTCTATCACTGACTAACCAGTAACCCCCTCCCCCCCCCCCTAACCCACCCACCTCCAACCACTAAATAAAGCAAATATATACCCTATCCCTCTGGGTATACATGTACAAGCAGGGTCAAAAACGGGGAGTGGAATTATGATCAACTAGGCAAGCCACTGAATTTTAGACTTTAGAAGTGTTATGCATTTCAGGGCGATTTTTCGGGATTTTCGCTACCAATTCTGAAAAAAGCTAAGATACATGTAGTAGCGATGTCATAATTGGAAGACATAAGATTTTTTGGTAAAATCACCACACTACACTCATTTCCATAGTTATTTTAGCCCAGAAAACATTCGCAATGCCCATGTATTACAACCTTGAAATTCTAATTGAAATAATCTTGAGTGTAGGTTGGTTGGTTGATTGGTGTTTTACGCCGCGCTCAAGATTATTTCACTTATATAGCGGCCTTGCCAGTTTTAGTGTGGGAGGAAACCGGGCTCTGTGCCCGGAAGAAACCCACGACCTTCCGTTGGTAACTGGCAACCATCCCACATAGGTCGTTCCAGTGAAAACCCGGTCAGAAAATTTTCCAATTTTTTTTTTTGACTGAGTGGGATTTGAACCCGCGACCCATTGGTGCTTGAGTGTAGGGATAATCATTAAACTACTAATCATAACAGGTTATATTTAATGGAAATTTAAAAAATTGTTTTTTTCTCTTTCAAACAAATTTACTCGCCGAAGTTCAGGAGTTTCCTATGGGAAATGAGCACGGTTTCTTCCCCCACTAAACCTGGCAACACAGCCATATAAGTGAAATAATCTTGAGTGTGGTGTAAGCAATCTTTCAAACAAAAACTAATTTTTCAAAAACATAAATGACTTCCCCAGACCTGGTATCAGTTCCATGACATGGTTCCGAGCCAAAGGAGTCCTCATTATGATCGGTGCCCGGAAAACATGCTGTTTGTCAACCACAGTACAACAACGGTGAATCTAAAACAAAAAACAAACTCTTACTTAGTCTTACATAAAATATGCCAGAAATGCAACTGTAACATGACTGATAAAATCTTTATAAAAATCTTGTTCTAATAGATATAACTCTATGTGATCATATATTAAAATAGGTCATTTAATTTAACAAATTGTTTATGTAAATAAAGAGTATTTTTCCTTTGAATTATCAGTCCCGCAGACTTTTCCATAGATAACAGGAATGCGGTCCATTTAACTAAGGGGTGAAGTCACATAAGAAAAAACACTTTCTGGCCTTACAATCACATTATTAGCAGAAACCAATGGACACCAGTTAGCTTTTATTTACATCTGGCAGGTCCCATTTTCAAGGGGCTTTGATTGATTGACTGATTGATTGTTTGGTGTTTTACGCCGCGCTCAAGATTATTTCACTTATATGGCGGCGTTGCCAGTTTTATTGTGGGAGGAAACCGGGCTCTATGCCCGGAGGAAACCCACGACCTTCCGTTGGTAACTGGCAACCAACCCACATAGGCAAGGGGCTTTGATGGCTCAGGCGGTTAGAGTGATAGTTCCTTGGTCCTAAAAAAGTCTTCCATCGATGAGGATTGAATTCCACTCAGACCAAATCAAAACTTTCTAGGTGGATTTTTTTTATTGATTGCTGTGTGTGAAAGAGTTCCCAGGTACTCTCACAGAGGATCTGGGGTTTCCTCCGAAGACAGAGCCCGGTTTCCTCTCCAAAAATGCTGCATGGCAAAGCCAATTATTTGATTGATTGATTGATTGGTGTTTTACGCCGCGCTCAAGAGTATTTCACTTATATGGCGGCGTTGCCAGTTTTAGTGTGGGAGGAAACCGGGCTCTATGCCCGGAGGAAACCCACGACCTTCCGTTGGTAACTGGCAACCATCCCACATAGGTCGTTCGAGTGAAAACCCAGTCAGAAAATCCAATTATTTGAAAATGTCCCTCAAATGCAGCTTTGTTTACATGACCGAAGAATATGTCTAACATTTGCAAGCCTTAGACCTGAAATACTTAATGAAGGTAGCAGGTTTCCTATTAGACCTCGGTTTCCCCCCAGTAAACCTAACAACGCTGTGATAATTTGATTGGTTTTTTACTTTGCACTCAAGATCATTTGGAGGGAGGTTTCCTATTAGCAAAGACCCCATTTTTTCCCCCACACTAAACCTGGCAACGTTGCCATATAAGTTATAGATTGATTGGTGTTTTGCGATGCACTCAAGATAATTTGGAATGAGGAAAACTGGACTCTTTGTTTGGAAGGTCATATAAGTGAAATGATCTTGAGTAGTGTGTAAAACACCGACCAATCAATGAAATGTCTCATAAGGTTTGCCTACCAAGTATGGTGGAGCTGAGAGAAGCCAGCATGGAAGGCCCAACAAACACCAGAGAGCATTACAATCAAAACAATGCTGGTAGGCAGAGCTATTCGTGATGGAGAATCGGGTGTAAGTGCTACGAGTACTTGAATAACAGCCGCTCTCACCCTCCAACATGTCCGCATACCAAGCTTCCATTGAAGGACCCAAGTCAAACTGGAAGAAAAAGAAAAACATATAAAGTAAAATCTATGTCAAGTGAGATCTTGATAAATTGATTGATTGTTTGATGTTTTACGCCGCGCTGAAGATTATTTCACTTATATGGCGGCGTTGCCAGTTTTATTGTGGGAGGAAACCGGGCTCTATGCCCGGAGGAAACCCACGACCTTCCGGCTCTACCTACTGAGCCACAAAGGCCCATCTTGATAAAAAAAAACCCAAGTGTGTATTTTCATTAACACGGGCCTGTAACAAAGCTTTGCCTTTTTATTCTGTAATTTTCTGTGTGACCTCACTAGGCAGGTTTATATAAGGTATTGAGCTGACCCATGGGTGTATTAAAACTGTCTCCATAATTAATATAGATGAAGTTAAATACTTTATATTATACGGTTATTATATGAGTTTACATCCAATATAAATATTTTTTGTTTAGCGTCTCGGGTCGCCCGATATGTGCTTTCAACCCAACGATGATGAGTACAACCAATAGGAATATAGGAATGAAATTCATAAAATGGCCATGTACGTTGTTGTTGCCCCGATAACACTCCAATATGACCGGGAATGCAATAGTGATTTCAGCTCTGATATGGACGGATATGTGGTTGACATGTGGTACAATCGCAAGCTTTCCATTGGTTGATCCACTTTCGTTGTATGATAAAAACAAAGTAGATATATTTATGAACACTAAAACAAAAGAAATGAGGGAAATCTTCTTGACTAAAATTACCATGGAGACAAGTTTCTAATTGTGTTAAAAAGGGAGGTATGTCATTTGGACCTTTATACCCTATCATAAGACTTAAGTTGTTCTAATAAACAAAAACAAATAAATATAGGGAATTTTCAACATTTGATCATAAAATACTGTAATTTACCATGTAAAAAGTACAGAATTTTTGAGGCATGTCAAAAACGAGTGGACACACCCACAGATTGATCTGATTGGTCAGTGTAAAACAATAACCTCAGTTTATGTCATATATCCATGAATCTTATATCTCGGTTTTCTCACCTCAAGGCAGAACTTTTTATCTTGACCAATCAAATCCAATCCTTCTTGAAACAGCTCTTCCATTGGTTGGCGAATTGTAGGATGAAGGGGGTTTATTAGAACAGCAAAATGGCCTGAAATATACAGAGATAATTATTAAACAGAAAACCAAATACTGAGTCTTCATCGAAGTTTGTTAAAGCTGCCAAAATTAGGAATATTCTTAGAAATTAAAGTGGCATGAGCTGCCAAAATGTTGATATTTTGACGTTAAAACAGAATGATAAAATTATTGGCTATTTTTCTCAAGACGTATAATTCAGAAGCTTTTTAGTGCTTCTAGTCTTGATAATGTACGATAAAGCATTGTTTTGAACTAACTTTGGCTTACAATGAATGAATGGTCGTCCCAGTTATTTAAATTTTCGGTTTGTACAGGCCACATACAGTTACTGTATGGATTTTCCTCATTCCAAGGTCAATCATTTAGTTTTTCGATAGCCTTCCAAGCCTAATAATGTCGTGACGATCAGCAACTATGAAAAAAGTGTGAATTTTGGCAGCTCATGCCACTTTAAGATCGAGAGAATGATTGATTGGTGTTTCACATTGCATTCAAGATTATTTCACTAATATGACATTGCAAGGTTTAGTGGTGGGGGGAATCGGGTTCTTTAACTCCAGGTAACCACAGATCTTCAGTGAGTATCTGGGTACTGTGAGCATTTCAAGTTCATCGAAAAAACTATATGAATAACAATGATATAAAAGATATTGAATCGACTTGAGAACTATTCCAGCTGAGAATGTGTGTGAACCGTAAACAAATTTGTGTAGCAGATGGATATTGATCGATTTATTTATTTTACGCACAACAGTTGACTGATTGATTGATATTTTATGCAATACTCAAGATTATTTCACATAAAAGGCGACATTGCCAGGTTTAGAGGAGAAGGAAACCCGTGACCTTCGACGAGTACCTGGAAACTCTTCCACGTAAAAGCGATAGAGTGAAAAATCCACCCATAGATTTTTCAATTATATTTGGTCTAAGTGGGCTTTGCATTAGATCAAGGCTGTTTAAAAACATAGTGGCTTTGATTCAATGATTGAAATTAATATAGCTGGGATAAATTGAAGTCAAGTGAAAATATTAAGTGTTATTAAATTAGTTGTTCTACAAATGCTTTTAATAAAGATTTTTGGATTTCAGCCTCTATTGTGGAAAAATGAAAAAAAAAAATGAAAAATCCTCCTACCTACCTATTATTCTCAGAAAAGGTTTGCAACAGCAAATAAATACTTTTTTATCTTTGGCCCAATCAGAGATAGCCTGGACTCACCTCTCCAATGTGTTGTGACACGAACGATGACATAGTTTTCTGTTTTTCTATGTGATAGTGTAACATCCAGTAGTATCGGTTTTGACATGAGTTCTTCTTTTACCCTCATTAGCTCATCAACAGTGTTCACTTTTATCGTCCTAAAAACAAACATAATACTATTAAGTTTTATAAATATTCTTGACACATGGGCACGGGGGAAAATCTTCTTAAGTTATATAAATAATAACAACTGCAGTTGTTGACCGTACCGCCACAATTAGAGGGTATAAAGGTCTAAATGATATACCCCTTTTAACACAATTAGAAACCTGTCTAAACAAGAAGATTTTCCCTGTGCCCTGTGTTTTAGTATTCATAAATATATATATATTATATTTTATAGAATTCCCTTTTCTCATAAATCATCGTCTCAGACCAAATTGAAAAATTTCTGAGTGGATTTTTCACTCGGTCGCCTTACGTGGAAGAGTTGCCAGGTACTCGCCAAAGGTCGGGTTTTCCTTCGGGCAATGAGTCCGGTTTCCTCCTCCACTAAACCTGGCAACGCCGCCATATAAGTGAAATAATCGTGAGTGTGGCATAAAACATCAATCAATCAATCATAAATCATCGTCAAGGATAAACGCAAGTGACCAACAATATTGCACAATAAAGCACTATATCTAATATCATGCTCCAGGAATCACACACAATCAATATCAAATTATTGGTTATATGGTTAGTGTTAGAATAAAGGATTTTTGAACAGGGCTTAAAGCTGGTCTGTGTTTATGAACTATTAATGTATTTGAAAAACATACGGAGAAAGAAATAAACATCCATGTAAGTTCCCTGGTAGCTAAAAAGGAGTGAGTAGAAAATATGCATATTTTTTGTAACAACTCGGAAAAACTCGTCAAATGTAATGTCATTTTTGATAATGATGGGTAGGCCTACAAACTGCCATGATTTGATGAAGACATTTTGACACAGCAGAGATTGTGTATTACGTCCCCACTGTGAGGGTACCTACATAGACTGATCCAGAGACATTTTGATACCTGTATACAGGTATGGGCGCCCAAACTCACAGCAAAAAATCCGCCCAAATTCTTAAAACCAACAGATTTTTATGTCAAAATAGCATTTATTGTTGAATTTTGGGCCAGAGATGTTTTTGTCTTGTTGTTGGAACATTTTGAACCGAAATGGTATGCCCAAATTTTCCCTGGATCAGTCCCTGACCTACACAACTGAATGCGTGTTTGACTTCAAATGTCAGTAAGATAATTAACTTTCGAAATCAGCATATGTAGCAATAAATTGTGTATATTCTGAACCAAAAATTTAATTTTCTTTTTGGTCAGACTTGTAAAGTACATATTCTACATCACACTTAAAGGATAAATGTCTGAACTTCTAAAAATCTAGCAGTGACTTTATCTGTTTATAATATAACCCCCCCCCCCCCCCCTCCCCCCATTGCAATCTAGCTACTGGTTTTGCAAAATAATGTGTTTGGTGTTGTGGGACTGCGTATAATTTTCATACATTATTCATTCATCGGGAAGCATGGAACTAGAAACTTCTCACACTAAACTGAAAGTTAGAATAGAAACTGAAAGGAAGTACGGTAAGAAACTAAGATAAACAAACCAACCACGTACCTTTTATTTTCCCCAGACATCACGTTAACTCGATGGGGATCAAAGATAAAATTTCCATTGCTCGGATTTCTTTGAAACAAATTATACATAAGAGACGGATCAGCTATGAATTCGCTCCACGACACGACTGTTATCGGACCTGGTCCGGCCATATTTACAGAAAAGTTGGTCACTTTGAGCCACACGTGAAATCAATTTTTGTAACGATTGCGACAGTTCAGGTTGTGTTTTGGATGGCTACATCCGGGTTGATAGTGCCGTCTAGCGGTAGGATCCTGTACGTCAACAAATCAACGAGATTCTCACACGAACGGAATCTCGTCTGATTTTGTACCTATATTACACCTAGATTATTGCCCCATGTTTGCGGACTTGTTTAAAGCGATTTGGCACACGAGCGTTTTAGGCCTACTCAAGAGAGAAATCCAAACTATCAGGGCATCTGAAAAAAAAAGATTTTTCAAGTATATATTTCAGACTCGATTTGCACAGTAGGCCCTACATAGGGTCTGGCATTAGGCCTAAAGTTGTATGAGTTGCCAAAATTAAGATATTTTCATGAATTCAGATTCAAAGGAAAAGGGAATTCGCAGATCGTTGAAAAAGTAAACCCACAAACACACAATCAAAAATTATTCAAGGAATAGGGCCTATTACGGTAACTCGAAGAAATTTACGCTGTTTATTTTGAATCTGAAGTAGGCCTAGGCGCGCCATTCTACTTCGTAAGTACTAGATGATGTGTGGCGATCTTTCCCCAAGCAGATTTGCCATCCGGTTAATATCTTGAACCATTTTCCAAGTTATTTTTTACTTATTCTATAGCCTTGTTTTGGGTCACATGACTGGACTTGCTCAGTAGACCAACGGAGTGATAGTCTTTCAGTCCGACACATCGATGGTGGAGGTGCGGGTCCGAACCCCATGCAGTCAGTGTAAATAAAAATCGAAATATTTTAAAATAGACCTTTCTCTCCATCCCCTAATGTGGAAGAGTTGCCAGGTACTCGCTGAAGGTTCCGAGTTTCCTCTGGGCAAATAGCCTGAACTTCCTTTCCATTAGGCCTAGCACCACCTTGCAAAATATAGCAATTATTCGAGGTATCTTTGTATTCTCGCCATCTCAGAATCCTTGCTTCCGCTCTTGCATCGTTGATCCATAGTAGTTAAGAGCCTGTTTCACAAAACGGCGTATAGGCCTAATGTTTTGTATAACGCATATATCATTTGTCGTCCTATTTCTAAATTCAAATAGCAAACAAAGTGATTTGAACTTATTGCAATGTGTTTCTTTCAATTCCATCATATTTATAATTGCAGGAAACAGTTCCATTGATTTCATTTTGTGTGTGTTTTTAAGCCTATTAATTGTACAACACTGTCCAGGAGCCTGTTTTACAAAGCGGCATAGTGTAAGTTTTTACGTAGCTGCCATACCAACCCATAACTATTGAGATACGTTAGAATAAAAGTTACACCAAAAATACATATACGCCGTTTTGAGAAACAGGTTTTTTCCTTCTTATCTAACTAGCAACAAAAATAATGTCCCTCGGTGAGTTATTTGGGGAACCCATCAACAGCTGGATTCAATAACGCTTTTTCACGAAGTATATAATTTTCTAGGAGGCCTAGACCGTATAGTAACTTGTTGATTCACAGAATCGATAAGCATAATGCAATAGCTAAGTAACAAATTCAACAAACGCATATTGACAATTTCAATATTTCAACAAAGGTATATTTGTTACCTTCAGGAAATGTGGGTCATGACACATATCTTAGGCAGTAGAGTGAGTAGACTACATAACACAATACTTACCTTAAACCTAATTTTTCATATGCTATTCTTAACGTGCAGTGTATACATTATTAATCTGTAAGCTTTGCATTCAGTAAAAAAAAACCAAGAAAAAACTGCCTTTAATTGCGTTAAGAAAAAACAAGAAAAATACAATCTAACTTTATTTTACTGTAGGCTATATATTAAGACATACTGCCTTATACAACTCGAACATGAATTAGACAAGAAGATTTTCCCTGTGCCCGTGTGTTTTAGTGTTCATAAAAATTAAACACCGGATCAGCTCAAGACGAAGCTTTAAAAAGCCGATTTCAAACAGGATGGGTCCCAGATTGGGGTACCTGTTATCGCTTAAACTTTCAACTACCGTTTTGTTCTTTTCTTTCAAAATAATTAAATTGTTTGAGGCTCGTTTTTTTAAAGTTCTGTTTTGGTTTATTTTTCTTCTTTTTCTTTTCTTCTTCTTACTTTTGCAATTTTTCCGAAAATTTTCTTACATTTCTTCGATTTATATTCTCGGCAAGTCGTCTCGGTGAGGCAGCACCTAAAAGAGCGGTGGAAATCCGCCCTGCAACAAGGAGAGAACGTCTTCATATAGCTACAATACTGTTGAGCAGGACGTAAAACCCAAATCACTCACTCGATTTATGTTCAACATTCTTTTCAATATGTTTGTTCATGGTAAGTGTGTCCAAAAAATCACTACGAAATTACTCTGTTTGTTGGCGTGCACTTCACACAGCGTTCCTTTATGGATTATTTATTATATCAGAGAGCAGAAATTAATCTGAGAAAGTTTTGTCTCCTAAGTTGAACTTTTTACGAAAGCTGCAATCGACATTGTTTACAAAGAAATGATGGACAACATGCAGTATTAACAAGATTAAATTCTCCGCTGTTCTCGAACACCCGACTTGTGCTATCTCTTCCCACGGTGTCCTAACAGCCAGTAGGTTGTCAGTATTCCTTTGCCCTGAAACAGATATGCCGAGTATGTTTTAATTTTCAACAAGAAAATTCTTCAAAGAAAACAAAATCATAACATTATTAAAATATCAAAAATTATATTCGTTTAAAGGAAATATCGCCAAGTCATCACCCCGTAACCAGGCTAAATGTCAAACACATATTTGACACATCCAACGAAACGAATTTGTGGGACTTTTGCGAAGGTTTGACCTTGTCACGTGACATCGGAGGAGAGGTCAATTGAAGCCAAATTGCCTCTAGAAAGGTCGCCATTTTGAAACGGTAGTATATACGACCCTCTCGTACATCAGTCCCGCTTTTCTTTCGAAAAAAAACATTCACCGATACAATAAATGCCTTAAAATGAATGAACAACAGAGTTATTGCATTAGATCCATATTTAGAGCTGGTTGGAACAATTTTCCGCGCTCACGGCGGCCATGTTTAATATTCTCGGGAACTGCTCACTAGTCAGAAGGTTCACCGGTCCGAAGGTCCACTACTCCGAAGGTTCACCGGTCCGAAGGTCCACTAGTCCGAAGGTTCAATGGTCCGAAGGTTCAATGGTCCGAAGGTTCACTAGTCCGAAGGTTCACTCGCCCGAAGGTCCACTGGTCCGAAGGTCCACTATTCCGAACATCCCTTAGGCCTTATATTCTCTGCTACTGACTTGCAGCGTAGATTAACATTGAGGCACATTGTAGCAAAATCAAGGTGAGCAGCTCAGGTATAGCGAGTTGCATTTGTGAGAAAAAAAATACAAGGAATTCATCGCAAAATCAAGACGAAAAACTTCTGTTTGTGCCTCGCACCCATCTCACATGTCTTTTCTAACTGACATTCCACTATTTCCAATATCCTAAACCCAGTCTAACCACGAATAGCTTATTAGCCCGGGGCCTTGAGAAGGTTGGATTTTCTCTGCATACATATCCGGTCGCCTTTCTAATTTTCGGGAAAAGTAGTTGATGGGGAGGGTAGAATAGTCCCGGGAACGCGTTAAAGGTCGTTGTTTTCTTCTAGACAAAAAGAGCGGTAAACTATGTCTTATTGTCGTTTGGAGGAGGATATCGGTACCGCTCTTCGGACTAGGGAACCATAACTATGTCTTATTGTCGTTTGGATGAGGATATCGGTACCGCTCTTCGGACTAGGGAACCATAACTATGTCTTATTGTCGTTTGGATGAGGATATCGGTACCGCTCTTCGGACTAGGGAACCATAACTATGTCTTATTGTCGTTTGGAGGAGGATATCGGTACCGCTCTTCGGACTAGTGAACCTTCAGACTAGGGAACCTTTGAACCAGTGAACCCTCTCATTCGGACTAGTGAGCCTTCTGACTAGTGGACCTTCGGACTAGTGAACCTTCTTACGAGTGAACCCGTTTTTCGGACTAGTGAACCTTCGGAGTAGTGAACCTTCGGACGTGAACCCTTCTCATATTCTCAGCCATTCAGGAATCTTCCTATTTTAAACACGGCTACCCTCCGTAGAGTTCGGCCCTTCCACCCTCACATGATCGCTACATGTCGGTGCTAGTGGGTTGGCAGTTCAGGTTTCAATAAGTGGATTTACCTTGATGAATACTTCGCCTCTCTCAACAATATCATAGCCACCAAATGCGGATAAAGCCTCCTTACTTTCTCTGCTAATGTGAATTTTCAACGCTGAAGAGAAAAGTAAAGATTTGGTTAAATAAGACCACGTCAATATTCAAAATCGAGAGGTACAGTTCTAGAAAATAAAAAATTAATAAATAAATTCAAAATGGCCCACCTTTTCCGTTTGATTCCATTCTGGACGCTGTGTTAACTGTATCCCCAAACAGACAATATCGCGGCATAGCTAAGCCAACAACGCCTGCAGAAGTGGAAAATGCCTAAATAATTATCTATATACCAAAAGAGACCCTCACTCTGAGTAAAGTAACATTCGCCTTGGACGGTTACCAGGACCCAAAGCAAGGCCCCAGATCAGATCATCTATCAACCCTTGTTGATCTTTTCGGATGCAATGCATGTATGTTTAGTATATTTTTTATTCAGAAATACTGGCAGATGAATCAAATTGGTGGTGAAAAAGATCTGTTTACGTTGAGTATCAATCTGACTTAAGTCGAGATGCTCATTGTTTTCAATGAGCATCTCGACTTTAGTCAGATTGGTTAAGTATAAGGTTGCGTTTGAATATAAAATGCTGTATTTATATAAGGCCTACCCGCACAACATGGTCCTGTATGAAAGCCGACACGAAGTTGGATCTTTTCCCCTGGTCTGTGACGAATGTGAAAGGTTTGTGCTGATTGGAGAACGTGTAGAGACATTTCGGCAATTTCTACAACATGTCGATGATCATTGGCTACTGGGATTCCGCTGACAACCATGTAGGAATCCCCTATTGTTTCAACCTAATCGAAAATATATCAAAACGAACAGAACAATAGTTCAATAACTCTCATAGGAGAGGATACCATTATATTGTTAATTCAATGATGCCTAGAAGAACTAAGAAAGTGAACAAACATATCTTTGTCAAAAGCATTTTTTTTTTCAGACACTGTTTTCAATCAAGTACCTTTGTCAAATTTGCAACGCTTGGTGCTTCGGACATTTTTCATTATAGACAGACGACATTGAAATCTCTCCAGAAAATAGATGACTCAGACTTTGTCTATAAACTGATGCTGAGTTATATTTAAACTCATGTCGAGTTGTCAAACTCTATTGCGTCGTCACATTTGAATTCTGGTCGAGTAAAGCCAGTAGATCTGGTTTAGCTCATCCGTTAGAACGGTGGAATTCAATCATTCCGAAAACTCGTTGAACCAAAAGCCAACGAGGCTATATTAACTCCAAATGGATTTCTCACCTTGTAGACGTCATAGTCTCTGATCAGACTGTCCAACATTTCATACAAGTCGTTAAGAAGTGTAACGACCTCTAGCGGGGAACTCTCCGCCGCCATTTCCACAAACCCTAGAATGTCCGAGAAATAGACGGTGGCCTCTTGAAACAGTTGTGGCGATACATACTGCCCCTGTTTTAATTTGTCTGCAACAACGCTGTAAAGAACAGTTAAAGATTATATAACCAAAGAGAGTAGATTGACAAGAGTGGTCACTTCGTCCAATCAGCATTGCCGACATGTTCTTCTGGCCCCCTAGCGGAAGGGTGTTCCACTGTACACGATTCGACTTTTGGGCGCCCCCTATAGAAAGGAGGTTCCTCAAAATCGAATCGTGCCAGTCCAAATTCAACATGGCGCGGACGACGAAGTGACCACTCTTGCCAATCTACTCTCTTTGATATAACAACTAAGGGTGAACACCAAACCCAATCGACATCCCGTGCCATTCTACGAGATCTTCTACAAGACGTGATATCTCAACGACTGGCAGTAGGGTCAATCTCTATGTTAGATTGCACAAAGCATAATATTTCAATGGGTCGTTTATATAGAAATTTCAAAATGCAGAAGGATATAGGGTTCTGTTACTGTTACCTTCTTCCAAAAATTGGTAGAGACAAAAGCAGTTTTTATGAAAGGACATGTTTTGAAAATGATTGTAGAAGTAGAATGAGGCGAGTTTAGGTGTTACCTACATGGCAAAAATTGGTATCAGTAGTCAGCTCTTACTTTGTACTTTTTGATTTAAAAAAATGGCAAACATTTTCAACCAATTTGCTCCTACGTTTGGCAGTTGATGTGAAAGACCCAGAAAACAATTTAACAATGGATGAGAATCAAACCGCCTAGCGGAAGGGTGTTCCGACTGTACACGATTTGACTGAAGGCGCCCCCTATAGAAAGGAGGTTCCTAATAATCAAATCGTGTCAGTTCAAATTCAACATGGCGCGGACGAAGTGACCACTCTTGTCAATCTCCTCTCTTTGATCAAACGCACGACTCTAGCATAATCTTCCTGTCCCTCTACCTAATATATTATACACGGCATTTGGCCGCCTCACTTCCTCGAGGTATTAGCATATCATACAAGGTTACAGGGGTTCGGCTCCTAATAGCCCGATCATTTGCTGGACTCTCCTCCGCCCATAAAACCTTATTAAAGTCCATCTGTACTTACGTCGGTAACATCTGATACAGTAAAGAATCAGTCTTCATTTTCTCTTCACTCAGAGCCACGGTTCTCTCCCTTACAATATCCTCCAAGTTACTCGAATAGGACTCCAGTTTCTGTATGATACGGTCCATTATGTTCACTTCCCTGTAAATAAAGATAGGTTGAAACGTTTGCTTGAGCATGTTTGTAATAAGCTACAATTTGTTCCCGGGATGATGGAATTCCAGTTTCTGTTTGATACGGTCTATTATGTAGGATTAAATAATTCATTTATATTGTTTTAATTGTTTGTTTTGAGGACATCTCACAGTCAAAAGAACAAAGTTTGGTTAAGGATATTGTATCATGGCTGCGGCGTTTTCCTTTTGATGAGCAGTCTTAGTATGGCTCTCTTGACTGAGTATCAGAGAGTAAACACATGCTAGTTGATTGACAACGTCAATCACTAAACCATGATACAAGCACGCTTTTGAATTGCTCCCTCGAGTATGGAAGAAATTCTGAGAGGTGTGGCCTCGTGCGTTCGCACTTGGCCACACCTCTCAGAATATCTTCCATACCCTCGGGAAGCCACTCAATAACTCTAACTTGTCATGAAAATGTTTGTCGTTCTTGCAAGGGGGTCATTAAGTGAAAAAATATCCCTCGCGTTAAATGGTCTGCGAAACCAAATGTGAATATTAAGGATGGTTTGGGAGGTTGGTACTTTGTCTTGATCTAACCTAGGCAAGAAGTGTCTACTGACTTTCAGACACACGGCCACATAAATGAAATACTCTTGAGTTCGGAGTAAAACATCAATCAATCAATCAACCAAATAAGTCGTAGCTTGAAAGCCTTTCCATTAATTGCAACTATCATTCAACTGTAAATACAAATCTATATACACGTGTATGGAGTTCTGTGCTATTCGCAGCTTGATCAATTAAGGTATTCCTGTACAACCAAATTCTCTCTGGATATTACCATACGTCCATAATAAGCCGTATCATTAGGTGGAATTTCCAAACCATTTATGTATTTTTGCTTCTCCCATATGTTCCTATTTCGCCTAATCGCGTCTTACCCTCTTTCGCTGATTTTCCCTAAAGTTTTCCTGACATCCAAAAAGCTTGGTCTTTGGGTGGGTGTCTCCGCCCAACAGTCCGTCATGAGTGTCACAAAGCATTCCTTAACACTTGACGAGCTCGGACATTTTGGTCGGAAGGGTGTGCCCTCTCCACACGTCACATTGTCTATGATATCTGAACAGAGAGTAATGTACAACGCACAAATATATGAAAACAGTGCTTGTTCCAAAAAAATATGATTACAATATGATTACAAAATAGGAGATTCTGAACTATCCATAAATCCTTAAAATCAGATGCTTGTTTCGAGAGGAACAATCGTCACTCATATTTGTTTATTTCGAGATGATGTACGGCAACGCAACTGCTAGGCCTACATGTTTTAAAGTGTCTAACATTAGATGACGTTGATGTTATTCAGGAGACAACACATTAAATGTGTAAAACAATCTACAACTACCTTTTGGTGAGATATCTCCGAAATATGGCAAGGCCCGGTAAAGTATCTCCTGTAAGATAATGGCAAAGGAAAACACATCACCAGGACGTGTTCCACGACATGTTCTCACGGATGTTCTCAGTAGTTCCGGGGCAGTCCACAGCTTATCTGCAAATCAAAGCAGCAAACTAAAGAAGCTTGTTTTTAATTTACAAAATAATAAAACTTTACTATTAAATTCAACATACAAAATGATTAAAATGATAAGTGATAATTTTACCTTATACAATAAACATATACCCAACATCGCTTATGCGCATTATGGATTCTAAATTTTTAACAGGAATTTGTTTGGATAAATATACTCTCCCAAAAAAGAAACGCAACATCCAATTTTTTTTCAAACATGAATTTTTCCAAAAATGTGTGTGATTGACACATGACAACAAGATCATGTTATAATGTAAATGTCCGATAATTGAATTTAAGCCCCTTATAGTGGCTGTTGATCACACGTGACTTTCGGATCAGCCTTTGTGTAACGCTACACGAGGAAGGCGTAGGGCAGTTGCACGTCGTTAAATTGTTTCACGAAGTTGCTACAATATGCCAAGACTAGACGCAGCTACCCGGAACGTCGTCATTGGTCGTCTCCTGGCCGGCGAATCACAGAATGTAGTCGCTAGACTTTATAATGTTCACCGGAGCACGATTTCCAGACTGTTGCAACGGCACCAGCAATCCGGTTCAACAGCTGATCGTCAACGTTCTGGTCGACCTAGGACCACATCAGCAGCCCAAGATCGCTACATCCGGTTACTTTACCTGCGAAACCGGACCAAAGCAGCAACAGAAACAGCATCAAATACCCCAGGTCTCCGTCGAATATCGGCACAGACAGTCAGAAACCGTCTCCGTCATAACGGCTTGCGCGCCAGACGTCCTTACTTTGGCGTAGCACTGAGACGCCAGCATCGACTTGCAAGGGTCCGATGGTGCAACAGGTTTAGGGACTGGAATCTGCGAAACTGGAGGCGAGTCTGATTCAGCGATGAATCAAGATTCCAGCTGCAGAGAAGAGATGGTCGTACACGAGTTTACAGACGCCGGAATGAGAGGTTCGCAAGGAACTGCGTCCTTGAGGTCGACAATTTCGGCGGAGGAAGTGTGATGTTGTGGGGTGCCATATCCTGTGCCCGAAAACCTCAACTGGTGCACATTCCCGACAACCTTAACGCCGTTCGATGAGGTTTTGACACCACATATGCTGCCCGTAATGGACCTGCGTAGGTAAATTTCTAGCCAACCAGAACGTAACTGTGCTCCCCTGACCGTCCAAATCACCAGATTTGAACCCAATGGAACATTTGTGGGACGATTTGGAAAGACGCGTGCGCAGTCGTCATCCAGCGCCGCAAACTCTGCAAGAACTGCAGCAGGCTCTTGAGCAAGAATGGAGGAGAATTCCGCAAAACCGTATTCGTCGATTGTTTGTGTCTATGCCGAGACGGGTCCATGCTGTGGTGGGCACAACAGATATTGACGTTGCAGTGACGTCATCTGAGCGCTATGAACTTTAATGTGATAAATTTTTACATGTGAATGAACTTTAAAGTTTGAACAACCAGTCTGCCAAATTTCAGTGTAATGTGATGCTTATTTCTGTATTAAAAATGATGTTGAAAATTCATATTTTGAAGAACAAAAATTGGATGTTGCGTTTCCTTTTTTGGGAGAGTATATAACCTACCCCAATATTTCTCGTATTCTCCTATATTCAGATTGGATTTCTTAATCACACATTTAGGTTGAAAGTCTGTAATCTTTAAAACCCATCGGCTGTCAATGACACAATTAGAGCTTTTCAGGTTTCCGTGGGACATTAGTGGTGAAGTATGGAGATAAGCCATGCCCTGGAATTAAAGGCCAATGGAAAAATAAATGAGTAAAAATGGTCAATCTAAAACAGAGATTGATCCTACTGCCATTCGTTGAGATATCATGCCTCGTGTTGAAGGTCTCGTAGAATGGCACGATATCTCGATTGTAAAACTGGTATCAGCTGCCCCAATATGGCAGTTCACGTTGAGATAAAACAAACTACATGAGTTTGAAGTTCGCGCTTGAAAAAATTGGTGACCTTTTGAAATGCAAAAGTTATAAGCAAACACTTTATGATTAACAAAAATCTGTTTATACAGTATAAAAAAAACTCTTGATTTACGGCTTAATATGATAGGTTTGATGAAAAAAATAAGGTTTAGCAAAGCAAAACTTAGAATTCAATTTTAGTGAAAAAAGATCGTACTTCAATAGTCAATACTTACATTAACAATATCAAATATCAAGGATTCTTTAAATATGTTATCTAACTGAATGTTGTCATTCTCCAAAATGTCCTAAAACATAAGATATTGAGGTAGTTTACGAACAGTTTTATTAGAAATAAAAACTTTACGGCCATTGTAGAATTAGGAGGAAAATGTATGTTCTTTTAAACAGAGTATGGCTTAGAACACCAAAATCGGAAATACCCCCAAAACAGAGAGACAAAGTTTGGTCACTTTCAAGATGGACCGATTAGACGCCATTGGTTGTTAAGAGGGAAGAACATGGTGGACCGAATTATTTCTGCACTGACTACGAGGGCGCGTAACAAGGAGGGCACTACGAGGCTAGACTCCCTCGAACATCCCATAATTTTGGAGTGACGTCATAGAGCTTCAGGACTATTACGATAAATAAAAAGACTTTAGCTTGGGATTACATAAGCAAGTTGTTGTGCAATGGCAAAGGAGGAAGCGCGACCTTCTTGATAAGTGTCAGCCAAGATGATCCAGGATCCGAAATAATCAAAGGTAGATAAAATTTGGCCATTATCAAGAAAGCCATCATCCAAATTAGTAAAATCAAAAAGGTCAGGAACTCGATGGTTTGGATAACATCCACAAAAGAAGTTAATGAAATAGTAAACAAAATACGTAAAGGATGCTAAATATCGACTTTTTTCTTTCAGCTTGAGTCCAGAAATCGATCGTTCAATAGATAAATATTTCCAAGTATAGAAAGTGAGAGAAGTGGCTAAACTTACCTGTAAACTTCCTTTACGGCAATATTCCGTCAGTATGCACATATGGTCAGGGTGAACGCATAGACCTATCAAAGCATTAAGGTTCCCGTGTTTTAACTCTCGCATCTGGTCAAACAGAGAAGCGAAGAACCCATAGTTAATGTTTTATTTCTAAATGGCTCTAAACTACCATAGTCTGGTTTTATAGGGTCATTAGCCTACGCATGTGTGAAGCCTTTATCGTTCGAATTTGACGCTCAATTCTGACGGGGTAGAACAACAAACGTCAATCGAACTGACGTCATCAAAAAACATCATTCTGTCACCGGATATCGCGAAATATCTTGGTAGACTCCCAGGCCCTATTGGCATCAAACACAAACTTAATGCTGATGATCTCTGGTATAAATCTCACATATATCACGCTACTTCTTGATTCACAAATTTTAAAATCTTTTTAGAAATTGGTTGAGAATCTAGATTTTGTTATTTTTATAAATAAGATGGCAAGTTTAAGAGAAAAAAAAATTTGGGGAAAAACAAACAAATATTTCTGTAATTGTTCCATGCCACATAGTGAAGTTTATAAAATGTTGTATTATGCCACCAAGCACAAAAGAAACGGGTCAACTTTCAAAATCTTCCATCTAAACCCTCTATCCAAAGTTTTTCTATCTCAATAAAATTGCTTTCAGTTACATGAATCTTAAATTGAATTATTAAAGACGCTTTGGAGGAAATGTGGCTATGCGAAAAACTGGGTGTTGTTTCTCAACAAAGTTACGACCGACGCAAGTCCAATACAAGGCGTAACTACCATGGCAACATATACCCTCAACATTACGTTACGACCAGGCGCAAAGTTACGACAGGCGTAAGTGTGTTGAGAAACAGCCCCCAGGTCACCATGTATTTATTGGTGAGTTACGAAATTCCTTGAAGCTGAGGAAATTAACCAGCAAACCTTAATGAAAGACTTGGAAAGTTGACGGATTTGCTTACCTTGTTGTGGATCTTTTATTAAAAAAAAATTGCAAAATATGTGTTTGGTACCGATGGAAAGGAAACATGATGTGACGTCAATACCGACGTTTAGTCAGCGTCTTCGTGATCGGATAAAAGGACTAAAAAAGCTTTCAAAAGTCAAGTATAACGCCAAATATGAAGAAATCCGATCGGTGACGGAAAATATTCATATTTTCAATAGCCTTTTCTTTGACGCCCTGTGACCTTACAGAAAGCTGGTTTAGTTTCAACATTATGTTTTTAAATACTAGTACATATTTAACCAATTTTAAGTTACAAGTCATCTATAGGTGTTCAGAAGAAACTCGGTATTTATCCTATGAAGCTTTTTAGTCAATCCCCGGGCCAATGTGCTATTCAAACTATAATCGGAACTTAATGTGACTTCACTAGTTAATGTATTACACCTGCAAACTGGAGACCCAAGTCATAACTTGGCTGAAATAAAAAGCGACAGCGTTCCGGATTATAGATTAAACCGAAATGTTAAACTAAACCTGCTTAGCGTTTGTCGATGTTAATGTGGTATTGAAACAAATTCAGACAAATTTATTCCTTTTTTATTTGTCGTTTAATCCTTTCATTTTAAGTATCTTACCATACAAAGTTCCTCTACAGTATCCTGTCCAAATTTAATTGACTGTACAAACTTCACAGAAACCAGGTGTCCTTTATAGTTAGCAACCTTGGTAAAGAGTTGACCACCGTCTATAGAATCGAGGTTAGAAAACCCGGAGTGAGAGTCTCTGACAGAAGAGCACCCAACAGAAATTAACCCACTACAACCTTCCTCTACGGCGATACCGAGGCTTGCCTGAAAGAACCAAAAACATTTGTGACCTTTCGAATTCATTGTGATAAATTTTGGAACACTGTATTACTATAAAACATTCATCAATTATAATACAAAAGTGAAAACATTCGTAAGCTTGTTGTCTCCAAATTCATTCGCGAAGTTAGCCATTCTTTTGTTTGCCTTCTAGTGGTGATCTATTCGTGTCAGTCGGAACTCCCTTCGACTACTGTATCTTCGCTCGCTACCGGTCGAAACAGTCCTCAGCGGTGTGTTGTCACGCAACTACAACCTCTCATTCGGTGTTAAACCCCTAAACTGTCTAAGCATCGTTTGATTGGTTCTAACAGCTCTCGGCTCATCCAATGAAAGCAGACATCTTATGGCATTCGACTACTGAAATGGCAAAGCCGTTTTTCAGAATCTCAATTGTTTGGTGCAGGTTTGAAACTTTTTACTGGAACAAATGGTTGATTGATTAATTGGTGTTTGACACGCACGTAAATCCCCGAAGTTATCAGACTGCTATTTGAGTATCTGGATCACTTGTATCATTTGAGATTTAAAAACACAGGTAAAGTGCATAATTTTCAAAAAGTTAATCCCTTCTGCATTCATATACATAAACTGAAATGCCACGTATACTTTGAGAAAACCTCCATCACCCTGTCTGAGATAGTGGCTAGCTACTCCCCCGCTAAACCTGGTAACGCCTCCATATAAGTAAAATAATCTTTAGCGCGGCAAAAAACATCCATAAATCAATTAAAAATCCGACTTACTGTACTACGGTGCATTTTCCTCTCGTCCATAAACATGATGTGGTTAAAGTCGATCTTCCAACGGAGTTCGCTTAACTTCTGTTTATTAGACCGATGTCTGCAAGAAATAGGGAAATCGTGTAAACATCTTTTATAGAATGGTATTTTGACAGGGAATTGATGTGTAGATCCAGTAAGGTAGCAAGATTAAAAATGACAGTGTCATCTTTGGATGTGAAAACCCTGTTGTTGTTTTCTTTTCTCCCTTATTGTCCCGTCAGAAATTTAACCACATATTTCTCTAGAATTGTTTCTATTGTGAATGGCGGTTTTTCGAATGTATTTAACCAATTTACAGACACATGTTTTACCGTTATCGCAAAAGCAAAGTTTTTATCAAGTAAGGTTATGTATCGCTGGACACGTCCAAGTAGCTCTATGACGTGACAGCAAGAAGTGTGACGTCAACTTCAATATGTTAATATTAATATGTTATCGAAATTGATTGGTTAAGCAGACCTGATGACGATCAACATGACGATCATCCCAACAGCTACAAAAACGGCACTGACTATAGAACCGACAACAACGGGTAAAGTTCCGTCTGAAAATACAGAAGATATTCTGTACATTTTACTATCATTACTACAAAAATTATCAACTCCCACAGACAGCAACAAAAGAACATCTTATAGTTGAGCTGCATTTCTATAAAGAAATCAGAGTACCATTTTGAGTTTATATATAAATCTATATGAAGTAAATTTTAACTTGTGTCGTTTTCTTACCTTGGTGAGGATTACATTTGTCTCCTAAGAAACCACATATAGGTTCGTCAAGGGGTACAGAGCCATCAGGTGTTCTCCAGATATCCTCTTCAGCTATCTTCACTCGCTATCAACGAATTGCATACATAAAAAATGTTTACTTTTTCAAACCTATGAAAACATATTAAAAAGCAGCTCTCACTGTTGGCGAGCTACATATTAAAAAAGCTTTATTCGTCAGAAAACTGCAGCCAAGAATTCTTTACCAGTGTTTTTTTTTTTCATTTAATTTTTATAGGCAGATAAAGTTGTGTGAAACAGAAAACTAAAAGTTTAAAATTTCCAAAGTCATGTATTAAAGCAAAATTTAAAGGTAGGCATACTTGTCCCTCGGGGTTGCTAAGGATCGCTCGTGCCAAAATTCGACTCTTGTTTTCTCCAGGTCGGACAAAGTACAAAGTACAAGTCGGTTCACGATCTCCATTCTTGTCAAAAGCAACATGTCCAGAGGCTCCTAAAAATACAGAATAAAAACATCACTTCAAAAAATCACGTCCTAAATAACGTCAAGGGACTCCTAAAATACATCGAGGGGCTCCTAAAGCACGTGAACGGGATCCAAATGCAGCACGTCAATGGGTTCCTATAGCACACCAAGAGGCCCCAAAAGCACTTCTAACATCAAAACCCGTCCAGAACATATAAAAGATCAGTTTACAACATGGCTTGTATACTAACTGCATAAAAGAGTATGTCTCAGAGTCAGTAGCGTAGCCAGAAATTTGGGGGGGCCAATTATCACATGTCAACAAGGCGAGGGTCCAGGGGCCGCCCAGGCCCCGGAAGCTCTGGGGTCCTAGATCGCCAGAGATGCGTTCTGAGCGTTTTCCAGGGAATACATCTGAACTTCATTTGTGAAGATTTATTTTTCTATTTCCGACTTATTTTTCAAAAACAGGAAGATCTACTATTTCATAATCAATATTCGTTTATTTTGTTATCATTCTAAATGCAGCGCTGCAAGCCAATCATGGTCTCCGGATCTCTCCATGAGCCTGTTTTTCATTTTTTTTTCTATATATATATAGATCCGCCAATTGGCCCTGCTAAAGCGCCATAGAGCGCTAATCCCAAACTGGAGGTACCGGAAGACACTTCCCTGGAAATTTGTCTGTTTGGAGACCCAAACTTCCGATTTTCATACATTCGAACTCGAAGAGACTAACATCCACCTAGAACTACACTTTGGTTGTACCCCTTACCAAGTCTCTCTGAATGTTTGAAATTCAAATTTGTAACAATTATTACAAAGTGCAACTTTGTTGTTGCAATCAAACAGTGCTCTGTGCTGTGCTCTGATACACATTTTTTTTTGGGGTGTGGCTGAGGGGGGGGGCCATGGCACCATGCCCCCCCCCCCCCCTGGCTACGCTATTGCTCAGAGTCTACACAAAAACTCTCGGTTTAAGGCAAAAAGGTGAAGGTTGTAAAATTGAATGGTCAGCCAAGGATCATCGCAATTAGAGTATAACACATTCGTCATTGTAAGCCGTTATTGAGGTCAAACGTCATGGAATGTAAAGATGGTAATATCTTGGAAATGGCTGCTATATCTACCTTCAAATGTCAGACCTCGAGCAATCTCCACGAGTTTCGTTCCATTTTGGGGATCTTCGCCTGCCTCTAATGTTTTGTTAAGAGCAAGAGCGTACAGATAGGTGGCATCATGGAGGAACAGGGCGTAGATAGACGTCGTCTACGAGGGAAACAGATAAAACATGAGTTTAAAAGGGGCCAGATTGAAACGTGTTTTGTGGATTAATATCTCTTCATACAATGTTTAAGCCTTTTAGGTGCGTTACAGATTTGAATAAAATGCTATACAGCACCATTAAACAGGTAGAACACTCTAGCACTTAATGACTGAGCTCCAACCCCCCCCCCCCCCCCCCCCCCACACACGCACACACACAATCGATGAAACAGAAATCTAACCATCTTCTCGGCAGTAAGATTGTAATTCCAAATTTCAACCATCTTGTCCACGTGATCTTGGAGAAACTTTTCCACTGCCTCCTCGTCAAAGTCAAACAAAGAAATCTGTAAATCATAAAAAGACAGCAAGAATTCACAAACGTTTGTAGGCTGACTTAACTATTGGCGCGTTTTACATTCTACCAAAACCAAATGTCATAGTTATTGGTAAGTCAGGGCGTCGGCTAAGAGTGCCACGGATTTTTAGAAAGCCTTCACTGTGGCTCCTCTAACATAATTATGTTATCACGTGCAAAAAATGTCACAAACAATAAGTAGGAGAAACTCCGACTAAAATGAGTCGGCAACCATTTATCTGATATTAGACTTGGACATGGTGACAAAAAAAATTATATAATTTGCGTCAGTATTACTAGGCCAGTATGAATAAGACAAATAATATAGCAGAAGAGTATGAACTACTTGAAAACAAAATGAATCGACCTCTAAGTCGAAGGTCCTTCTTTGGTGATAAAAAGACAAGAGTTTGACAGATCTACAAGCCAGGGCTGAACTCCCTTGTCTGCATGGCTTCTACTTGGATATCACTTTTTTCAAGATCATACTTGCTTTAATCTCGCTATTCTTGCTATTGCTGAAGATCAGTACAACCAATATTATATTACAATGTCATTTTTACTGATTACAGCCAAACTCTTGTCTGTTTCAATCTAATGAAATATCATGGGCTTGCTTTATTACAACAACGTATGATTGGCATTAAGGTCAAAATGATATACACGCATTTTAACACATCTGGAAACTTGTCTCCATGATTATTTTAGTCAAGAAGAGTTTTCCTGTGCCTGTGTGTTTTAGTGTTTCTATATATATCTACCAACGAAAGGTCGTAGGTTTCCTCCGGGTATAGAGCCCGGTTTCCTCCCACAATAAAACTGGCAACGCCGCCATATAAGTGAAATAATCTTGAGCGCGGCGTAAAACACCAAACAATCAATCAATCAACCTAAATATATCGAATAAAGAACTTGAGGCCAAACCGGGTAAATCGATGCGCAAGTTTAGTTGGTCTAATTTCAATGTCCTTTCCGTCGGGGCTGTATCTTCGAATTGTTATGGGGGCCTCCGTGGCTCAGTAGGTAAAGCGTTGGACGCTCAATCCGAACAGCCTTCCAACAATGGGTCGCGGGTTCGAATCCCACTGAGTCCAAAAATTTGAAAATTTTCTGACTGGGTTCTCACTCGAACAACCTATGTGGGATGGTTGCCAGTTACCAGCGGAAGGTTGTGGGTTTCCTCCCACAATAAAACTGGCAACGCCGCCATAGAAGTGAAATCATCTTTAGCGAGGCGTAAAACACCAAACAATCAATCAATCAATCGAATTGTCATGGTTGTCTATCAAGCTGGTGAGGCTATATATCTGCCACAAATTTCAGCCAACGAAAATGGATGGACGGTGAGATGCATAAACGTTGATATTACCACAAATAGGAAATGTAATGGTGATACAACGCCACATATGTAACTAACCTGAATCACAGCCCGACTGGCTTTTAGTAAGTCATCTTGGTCCGGGTTAGAGTTATCTGCCCATGGTTCAAACACTTGATCCAGGGGGCGATACGGAGGCATTATGTACACGTATTCAGAGGTTGCTAAGTCTTCTCTTTGAATCCTTGTAAGGAACTTTATTTTCTCATTTTCATTCCCACAGAAAACCACGACTGAAAAGATTGTACAGAAGATTGGACATATAAAAGGGCAACAATGGTATACTTTCTTGTACGTATTCTTAATCACAAAAGAAAGGCTGCACTATCTAAATCTAGATAGTTTAAGTTTGATCGTAATTTCTAATAATTTGTTTATTTTTTTACATCATTGATAGGTGTATCACAGGATATAGTTTTCAATCGTTATATGGCGCCAGGTTTCACATACATTTCTTTTAAAGATCAAAGTCAATTTACTTCCCACCAAAAGCATAATTTTCAGTGCTTGCCCTGATCATTTTACAGTAGAGCCTTTTTTCATTTGTGATTTCATTATATAAAAGCTTTTATCCGGGCTACCTCTACCAAAATCTCACTAGCTTCCGTTCGGATTATCTTAAAGCCTAAAATCTCACTAACATCTAGCTTCCGTTCGGATTATCTTAAAGTCTAAAATCTCACTAACATCTAGCTTCCGTTCGGATTATCTTAAAGCCTAAAATCTCACTAACATCTAGCTTCCGTTCGGATTATCTTAAAGCCTAAAATCT
This sequence comes from Lepidochitona cinerea, assembly GCA_963971465.1. NCBI lineage: Eukaryota > Metazoa > Mollusca > Polyplacophora > Chitonida > Tonicellidae > Lepidochitona > Lepidochitona cinerea. The sequence goes on from OZ020561.1 coordinate 28,755,483, forward strand.
CACTAACATCTAGCTTCCGTTCGGATTATCTTAAAGCCTAAAATCTCACTAACATCGAGCTTCCGTTCGGATTATCTTAAAGCCTAAAATCTCACTAACATCTAGCTTCCGTTCGGATTATCTTAAAGTCTAAAATCTCACTAATCTCTAGCTTCCGTTCGGATTATCTTAAAGCCTAAAAATCTTACTAACCTCTTGCATTAGTTCGAATCATCTCTATAATAGAGTTTAAATCGTCTTCTGCGAGACCTTCATCATATTTTATCCATGCTGGTATAATCGTTCCCAGATGTGTCAACTCGCTGAATGTAGCCCGGGCAGAATATTCACAAAGACCCGAATACCTGGCAATCAAAAGCACTCGATTCCAACCAAAATGCAACACGAGCTCACGAACCACGTATCCAACTTTGTTATAAGGTGGGAGTAATCTCATCAGAGTTTTATACCGGGTCTTGTCTTGTAAAGCCGGATCAGTCCCCGCCTGAGTAAAAGCGGGTATGTTCCAGTGGGCCATAAGCAAACCAGTGTTTTCCAGAACTGAATATAACAAAAAGATTATACTGTTTAAACGAAATAATTATACTGATTTTAAAAATAGAAGACTAACTGGATCTTACTCTTCATATATACTACAAGCTCATACTCCACTTACCAGCAGAGGATCCAAGTCCAATAAAGCCATTTATTTTTTCTTTCTCGTACAACTCCATGACGGACCCCATCGATTTAACGTTGTCAAATTGATCATCTCGGTACAAGATTCTGTAAGCATACAAATACTATCTTGAGTGTATTTCCATTATGCGACAAGATTTGCTGAATGCAACTTTACCAGTCTTAGTTATGTTTAAATAAAAATTGTAAAATTGTCTTATACCTTAGCCGAGAAATCTGGACAAGACACGTTAGCAGCCATATAATACCAGTCGCCGTAAGACCGATAATCCGGGCTATCTTTTACTTATATGTAGGAATCCGTCGGCGTTATTAAAACCGGACCTTTAATAATAAAAGACAACTGTCTGTTGCATGGGCCAGTGTCTTTGTTCTTGTCCCCGTATAAGACTTCGGTTCAACACGTGGGATAAATGTAAGTAAGTAAGTTCTGCAAATGTCTGTGCACTGTTTTCATTTTACATCAGAGTTTGCATATTAAATATGATACTGAGTTACGGTTAAATAAAATGGAAAAGTTCTTAATATATGACACAAGTAGCCTACCCAGATAAGGAGAAACCTCCGATGTTTACTAGTATCTTCGTTCTAGTCTTTCGAGGTGGTCAGAAGAAATGTTTTTGGTATGCCCGTTGGTGTGTGAACCCTCCAGCTACCTTTTGAAGCTTAATTAGCAATCTTCTATCCAGTTTCCAAGTCTATACTGGTACATGGCCATAGTTTACGTTAATCTTTCCAAAAGACAACTTATCACAAGTTCAAGCGTTGCAAATAATATCCGATCTATGCTCCTTTTCATTTTTATTATATACGCCTGTAAATACATTTTCATATGTTTATGTCTCATTTTACCTAATAAAGTAGGCTTCTGCTGCAAACAAACTCCGGGTCGATGTCAAAGCTTTATACAAAACATCAAATAGTTTCTCTTACTGTTTCGTTGATTGAATAATCTGATGTTTTCCACAGATATAGTACCAAGAGAGATCCAAGAAGCGAAGAGAAACATTTGATAAACACCCACGTTTAATATGCAACCCATATAAGGAGTCATTCGCTGAAAGAGACCATGGTGTTCCCTTTAAAATAATATTCTAATCAAAATTAATCAAAAATGGACATTAATTATCCGACCATGATGCAACTTTTTTAGCTTACGCAAAATCCTAGAGAGTTGGATCTTCTCCAGAGCCAGTGTTGGACCTGTCTGATTTCGGCTAAATCTTAAATTGAAGATTGTTTGTCCTGCGAGTTAACCCAGATTAAATTTCAGTGACTCTATATCACAAATTGACAGTCCAAAATGGCAAAAAATTATGGAAAGGAAAGAATCGCACATGAGACACACCATTGTCTCAGAAAACTATATTAAAGAACATTCTTAATTATCAGATATCCAATTATCCACCAAATATCTACCCGTATACCCACGATAGAGATTTCCTCGTCAGCGTATATGCTTACGAAACAACATTAAAGACTGACGTCATTATTGGGTTCCATCTTGGCTGAAAAATTCTTAGACGCAAAAAGGCCTTCCCTCTGGGATAACATCAGCGCGTGAGACCTTCGATATCTAATATCTACACGGAAAACATTCTGGTTCTTTCAACCAATCAAATGCCTAGAATTTTTTTGGCTTGTGATAAACTTTTTGATACGTGACAACAAGGGGCTAATTAGGGTATTAATACCGCGATTTATTATGATATACCGCTAATCAGAAACCATATAACGTGTCCTAGGTCGTATCAAATGGACGTCTGTTTTAATAACGGAAACATCGTGAGTTAATGAGATACAATTTAATCCCAGTTTTCCTTTGATCATATTAAAAGCTTTTATCAATAATAGGCTTTTAAACAAAGTAACTCAGTTTTACAACGACATCAATCTCTCTGACGTAAGGATGCAAACTAATAGATATAATACGATTTAGCCATATACTTTGCTCATTTTAGATGTTTGCTTTTATGTGGAAATGTGTTGGTCTGAGTGGTGAATTACGTCATATCAACCATTCTTTCAAAGGTGCTATGATTTAGAGCAGAAAATCAGAAAGCTCTGAGCTTTTGAAGTTCCCGAACAACCACCTTACGTCAATCTTTTAAAATGGGGAAAATGACACCCTGGTGACAATTTTTAAACCTTGCCATTTTAAAAAAAAAACTTTTATTTTTAAGAAATGAAATGTTGAGATCTCTCTTGAGATGTACTTATGAAGCCAAAATTCGTTCCAAATCTTGAGCAACAACTTTCAGACCGAAATAAAACTATTAAAACTTACGTAATATTGTGCTCTGATAATATCCCGGATAGCCGAATCTTCTTCAGAGCCAATGTTGGACTCGCCTGATTTCGGCTAAATCTTAAGTTGGAGATTGTCTGTCCTGTTATGTAACCCAGTTTAAATTCCAATGAATCTATCTCCGGAATCGCCAGCTGACAAATGGTCAACAAAAAGGCTGTGAATTTCCAGAGTAACATTATCCAAATCCCTAATCCCCAAAACAATCAAGCACACGTCGGGAAAATGATTTCTGTGACAAAGGTACGTCTGTAAAGAGTCGAGGATGAGACTAACTCACCAAAGTGAATTCCTTATCTGCCTCCTTGTTCAATAATCTGATTTTCATTATGTCGTCAGAACGACCAGCAAATGTCAGAATGTAGATAACGAGTCGGATTTGACTTGTTGAATTAGGATGAGACCAATGTATCTGTCTCAGAAAATGAACTGTATTTAAGAACGTTCAGCACAACCAGCCTGTGTTTACATCGTTATACATTGTGACAGGGGCCTTAACATTCTGTTTAACAATGATATATTGATAATCAAAAAAAAGTGAACGATAACGCGTGTACGATGGCTGCGTGCTGTTTAATACCAAACTGACCGTCTGTTTTTACAAAGGTGCCACCGCGAGTTAATAAGAGGCAATTTATTCCTAGACATATGCACATTGGCTAGTTGTAATTACATGTCAGTCGACTCCATGGTAAAATTAAGCCGGAAGAAAGTAAATCCTTTCATCCTTTGATACAACATGTATACGACTTTTATATCAATAATTACTTTTTAATGTAACCAACATAATCATTAGAGCAACGTAACTCCCATGACGACAACTGGAGAGCGAAATAAGCGATAATGAGTTGTAAAATGTGGTATCAACAGTTTCTTGTGGAATGCTATTCACTGAGATATCAGCAAAAATCAACATCAAGTCTTTAAACTTGATAAAACTTAGAACTTATGTAATGTATATCTAATGTATTATCTAAAAGGGTCCGATCGTCTCCAGAATCAGCCTTGCGCTGGTCTGATTTCGGCTAAATTTCAAATTGGAGATTGTTTGCCCCGTGGTAAAACCAAGATTAAATTCGACAGAACCTATTGGTTAAATCTTAAATTGGAGATTATTTGTCCTGTGGTATAACCTAGTTTTAAATCCCGAGAATCTATTGGTTGAATCATAAATCAGAGATTGTTTGTCCTGTGGTATAACCAAGTTTAAATTCTAGATAATCTATCGGCTCAATCTTAAACTGGAGATTGTTTGCCCTGTGGTATAACCAAGTTTAAATTCGACAGAATCTATCGGTTAAATTTCAAATTGGAGATTGTTTGCTATGTGGTAGAACCTAGTTTAAATTCTACATAATCTATCGGTTAAATCTTAAATTGGAGATTGTTTGCCCTGTGTTATAACCAAGTTTAAATTCTACATAAACTATCGGTTAAATCTTAAATTGGAGATTGTTTGTCCTGTGGTATAACCTAGTTTAAATTCTACATAATCTATCGGTTAAATCTTAAATTGGAGATTGTTTGTCCTGTGGTATAACCTAGTTTAAATTCCACAGAATCTATCGGTTAAATCTTAAATTGGAGATTGTTTGTCCTGTGGTATAACCTAGTTTAAATTCCACAGAATCTATCGGTTAAGTCTTAAATTGAAGATTGTTTGTCCTGTGGTATAACCTAGTTTTAATTCCACAGAATCTATCGGTTAAATCTTAAATTGGAGATTGTTTGTCCTGTGGTATAACCTAGTTTAAATTCCACAGAATCTATCGGTTAAATCTTAAATTGGAGATTGTTTGTCCTGTGGTATAACCTAGTTTAAATTCCGGAGAATCTATCGGTTAAATCTTAAATTCGAGATTGTTTGACCTGTGATATAACCTAGTTTAATTTCTACAGAATCTGTCGGTTAAATTTCAAATTGGAGATTGTTTGACCGGTGATATAACCTAGTTTCAATTCCAGAAAGAATCTATTGGTTAAATCTTAAATTGGAGATTGTTTGTCCTGTGGTATAACCTAGTTTAAATTCCACAGAATCTATCGGTTAAGTCTTAAATTGAAGATTGTTTGTCCTGTGGTATAACCTAGTTTAAATTCCAGATAATCTATCGGTTAAATCTTACATTGGAGATTGTTTGTCCTGTGGTATAACCTAGTTTAAATTCCAAAGAATCTATCGGTTAAATCTTAAATTCGAGATTGTTTGACCTGTGATATAACCTAGTTTAATTTCTACAGAATCTGTCGGTTAAATTTCAAATTGGAGATTGTTTGTCCTGTGGTATAACCTAGTTTAAATTTTACATAAACTATCGGTTAAATCTTAAAATGGAGATTGTTTGCTCTGTGGTATAACCTAGTTTAAATTCCAGATAAACTATCGGTTAAATCTTTAATTGGAGATTGTTTGTCCTGTGGTAAAACCTAGTTTAAATTCCATAGAATATATCGGTTAAATCTTAAATTGGAGATTGTTTGTCCTGTGGTAAAACCTAGTTTAAATTCCATAGAATATATCGGTTAAATCTTAAATTGGACATTGTTTGTCCTGTGGTATAACCTAGTTTACATTCCACAGAATCTATCGGCCAAATATTAATTTGGAGATTGTTTGCTCTGTGGTAGTCCTGTAGTAGTTTAAATTCTACACAATCTGTTGGTTAAATTTCAAATTGGAGATTGTTTGCTCTGTGGGATAACCCAGAGAATCTATCTCACGGATTTTCAGCTCCCAATAGGTTAACAATTGGCTTGTAACTTCCAGCTTAGCATTATCTAAATCCCTTTCTACAATACATACTTGGAAACGAAGGATGAAATTACAGAACTACTTGATGGGACAAATCATTATTATTATTTTTAAGGGGCTGATACTCCATTGTATTGAATGATTTGCACCATAACTTTGATAATATCACCCGTTAGTGTTATCTGGGCGAACATATATCTTTAATGTGACATATCTTGATGTGACAAAGGTAGGTCTTGAAAGAGTCGACCATGAGAACAACATCAGAAAACTTGCTGTATTTAAAAAAAGGTCATACACATTAGTTTGAATATACTTCGGTATAAATGACAACAAGAATCATAAATTGTCAACAAAATGTGTGTATTCTTGTCTTGTGTGTGTGTGGGGGTGGGGGGGGGGGGGGGTATTAGCATGTCTTACCAAAATTATATTAGCATGTCTTACCAAAATGATTGATTATTGATTGTTTGGCGCTCAAGATTATTTCACTTATATGGTGGCGTTGTCAGTTTTATTGTGGGAGGAAACCGGGCTCTATGCCCGAAGGAAACCCACGACCTTCCGTTGGTAACTGGCAACTATCCCACATAGGTCGTTCGAGTGAAAACCGAGTCAGAAAATTTTCCAAAATGAACATCTCTTTTAATAATGGAAACATAGGAAATTAAGGGGAGACAATTAAATCCCGTTTAATGCTTTGGTCCTATTGATAGCTTTTATCAATGGTTTGCTTTTAGACTAAGTAACTCTCTCTCTACACCAACATAACTCCTTATGCCACAGATTTCAAAAAGCTAACTATTCTCTTGACTCTTATATGTAATTTTTGTTTATCTACTTATTTTGTAATTTGCATCTTCTTCGGAGTTAGTAGAGTAAATAATCGCTAAAACGACAGCCAATTTGGACACAATCTTGTTTAAGTCCTTTGATTGCACATAACACTTGCAACCAAAAGGTTGTCGACTTTGAGATACCAAAAGGATAGCAGCATTCATTTTGCATATTGTAAAGTGGCATGAGCTGCCAACATGTTGATATTTTGACGTTGAAACAGAATGTTGAAATTATCGGCTATTTTTCTCAAGACGTGTAATTCAGAAGCTTTTTAGTGCTTCTAGTCTCGAGAATGTACGATAAAGTATTGTTTTGAACTAAATTTGGCTTTGAATGAATGAATGGCCGTCCCGGTTATTTAAATTTTGTTTACTTTTCGAACACTATTCCGGTTTGTATAGGCCACATACTAAATGGATTTTGCTCATTCCAACGCTGATCATTTAGTTTTTCAATGGCCTTCAAAGCCTCTTACTGTCGTGAAGATCTGAAATTATGAAGAAAGTGTGAATTTTGGCAGCTCATACCACTTGAATGACCCGCATCCTATACCCGAAACTCAATAGCGCCTGAGAGTCTACCGAGAGATTTCGCGATATCCGGTGACAGATGACGTTTTTTGATGACGTTGTAAGCTCGATTGACATTTTTTGTTCTACCACGTCAGAACTAAGCGTCACATTCGAACGATAAAGGCTCCCCACATGCGCAATGACAGCGCCGGTGACAGGAAGTTTGTGGGATTCTCACGATACTCGCGCATTATGACGGGAAAATAGCAGCATTAACACGCGATACCAGTCACAAGAAACCTCTACACGGTATCAGTAAGCGACATTACATTTATTGTTTCAACTTTTAATAAAGGTAGGCCTATAGAGTATGATGGAAGGTTCTTCAAATGCCAGACTCAAACTTAGGTAGCAAAACCCATAGGCGGATCCATGGGGGGGGGGGGGGTCATATAATAAACCTTTATTATTAATAACCTGACAGGAATATGGCACTCAAGAATAGAGAACAAAACTATATACACCGTTCTTTGTTTAGACATATCTTCGGTCATGAAGAGCCTTAGAGCTTCATCAAATATGGCGGATTGTCGATGACTTATATACAAGATTTCTCTGAGAAAGTGTCTTCAGTACTGCAACTGCTATTTTCAAGAACGTATAACGAAAGTCATGGACAGTGTTTTGCTTGATGATTTTAAGAGCCTAGGTGGTCCGTGCACCCACGCCTGTATATAGATGGCCTACTGGTTTTCGGTATATCTGCCACCTTCCCACTTTCAAAAAAGAAAACTATCCACGCGCCCTTTTATGTAGCACAAGTATGTAGTTTTCCCATATAATTGCCCAAATCAATATAAAACAAACCGAGGGCACTTTCCCTGCTTGTCTTATTTTGTTATTTTTAAGAATCCAATTCAATTCAATTCAGTTTATTATCAGGCCCATATAACAGGGCATAGGAGAAGAAGTACATACAAACACAGTACAATATTTACGACGGATATGTGGTTGAGATAATCAGTTCAGTAAGACAAATAAAAGAAGTTTTATAGCTACTTATCAAAGCTGTGATTGAAAATTCAACAGTATAAAATGAATGTATTGTGATAATTTTCTAAGGATGGTTTTGTTTTCATTTTGAAATAGGCTTTTTAATCCATGTGAGACTGAGTTACGTATAAAATAATTTGGTATCAATTGCTCTCGTTTATGTTGGTAGAAATTACATTCAAAAACATAGTCTTTCTCATTCCCCACTCCGTTGGCACATTTGTGACACACACGATCCTCTTGAGGTACATTGTTCCATCTTCCTACTTCCACAGGGAGAAAATGATTGGAAGTTCGGAAGCGTATAGTAGAGATTGGGATAATTTATCAGGCAAAACACAGAGATATTTTTTTTAATGAAAGCCAGACTTAATTTGTCCATAGAAGCGTCCTTTTGATGCGTTGGGATGGTCATCCCCTCCCATGTGCTTCAAAAGCGTTACAAGGCTTCATCTATTACTTTGGAACAAAACGATTTTACTGTTATTTTTTAAGAATTAAGGAGGGCAAAATCCAGAATTATTAGCATTTTTGGTTGCAGAACACCCTCAGAACGCTTCTCCGGCAATCTAGATTTCCCTGCGCTTCCGGGCATAGGCGGCCCCTGAACCCTCGCCTAATGCGTTGGAATAGTCACCCCCTTCTCCATGCTTTAAAACGTCACAATGCTTCACTTAAAACTGGGGAACATAACGACTTTACTGTTATTTTTTAAGAATTAAAGAAAGCAAAATTATTAGCAATTTTAGTTGCAGAACACCCTCAGAACGCTTCTCGCGCAATCAAGAACTCCAGAGCTTCCAAGGCCTAGGCGGTCCTGAACCCACGCCTAATGCCTCTTTTAAATTTGTTATGTTTCTGTAATCGAAGGGCCTGGGACCTCCTTTTTCGTAAAAAGCTGGATCCGCCCCTGAAAACCATACTGACTTCCATCCGACCTGCGACTTTGTACTTTTAAAAACTCCACCAATGTCAGCATGTTACTGCACCAAAGGCGTTTGTAGAAAGCTCTTTGGAGACTGAATGAGGAGTTGTTTTAGAAAACGTGGCTGTTTATTAAATTATTTTTCTCTAAATTGATAACGGTGTGTTAAAACGGTGTGTTCATAATTAAAATACCATTAAAATAACATTATCGCTTCATTGTGTTAACAATTGCATCAAGCATCAAGTACAAACAGTTTAGCACAGAAATTTGAGAAAACAAGCCACAGGACAAAAAACACTGATCTGTTTGACATGCGCTGAAGCAACAATCAGCATTTTATGAATATATCTAAACATTAATCGGCAGAATACTTAATATGTGGGAATATTGCTCAAAATATAATACATCGATGTTCTTATGTATCATCTTAAAGTGCTTAACCATTATGGGTAGGCAAAGTATAAAGATATATGCCAACAAAGGTACATCAACATTTGAATTGCAGGAAATGGTTATATGAAAGTTGCAATCATCATGAGGGAAATTAGTGAATTAGTAAATTAACCGACACTGTTTGACCCGGAAAAAATCCCGGGCCACGGTGAGAATCGAACTCACGACTTAGGGTTACCGTCCCACCGCTCTACCAACTGAGCTACCCGTCCCTGCTGGGAACGGTTTGCTTGTTAGATTCTCTTATACACACAGAGCTTAAATCAAGCCCATTAGAATATGTATGTTTAAATTTTCATACGTGATGATGTCAGTGTTTCGAAAGCAAGTTGCAATCATCATCAGGGAAATTACTGAATTAGTAAATTAACCGACACTGATTGACCCGGAAAAAATCCCGGGCCAGGGTGAGAATCAAACTCACGACTTAGGGTTACCGCCCCATCGCTCTACCAACTGAGTTAGCCGGCGCTGCTGGTTATATGATATGCCTAAAAGAAGAAAAATGAGGCCCTACGACATAAATACGTGGGACCTACTTGAGAGTATTGTTGGCCGAAATCACTCGGTCCTTCAAAGCCGTCTGGATGGCCATAAAAGGTGCGGCGGCATTTTTGTAAAATCCGAGTGTGCTAGTTGTCCGCCCTACCAAATAGACAAGGGTCATCTCAAAACCGTCCCCTTTCTCCACCAGACCGCAGAAACATAACATGATGTAAATGAAATGCATTTTTCTTCATAGACAAGACTGTCAACACACTTTCTGTGAGCCTTGTAATTCTTACTCGAACCCACACACTCTTTTCCCCAAAAAATCTCCTTTACGTAGAATCTATTTCATGTTTATTATTTATTCTTTCCTCTTGGAGTCGTTGAGGTGTACATCCAACCAGAAATCAATCCATTGCATTAGGTCTAAATTTACGTATCTAGATATGTCTTGAAATGGGTTTAAGGATATTTAAACCCAATATATAAAGTCAGATTCACAGTTTTAAAATCCTGGTTGAACGTCTTGGTAAAAATTCATCCGATGTAAATGACACAGGAACTTGTGTACTTCAATCCACAGAAACGACGAAAAGCTTCAGTTTAAAGAAAACTACGTCAAATAAGTGATTCCACTCACAAGAGCCAGATTTTAATCCGTATAGGATATAGGCCTATGAGAAATGATTCCAGGTTACTGCGGATTTGTTGTTGATGGCTCGGGGCTCCAGAAGAGGTCTTTCTCTAACGCTAATTACACAATATGGCTGCCCAGTGATCAAAGGCCTTCCATATATAATAAATTAGACAGCGGATCCATTAGTCGTGAAAAGATCAGTTATAATAACTGTTTCTTTCCTCTCTTTTGTAGCTTTATTTTTCGCTGAATGCCTTCAATTAGGATCAGCTGGGTGTCTTCTTTAATTGATACCTTATAATAATTGTCCCTTAAGAGGACCTATTCACTCTGTGGACAACATGTAGAGTGCCAATTACAGAGCTCGCCAAATAGTTTGTGTATGTACGTTACAAAAGATCCTACTGGGGAAATGGCTATGAAAATTCAAAAGGTTACAGGAAAATTGATGGGTAGACCTATACAGTTTAATGACATCGCCCAGTATTAAGATATCTACCACTATTAGACACATACAGCGCCATTTCCTGTCATTAAAATTATACAGCATTCTTGGTGTTTCCAAGTGATGTCGTGACGAGGTCGTGCGTGTGCATGGACTGCATGTTCTTGCGGAGTCTTCTTCGCTTTATGAAGACGTCCATCGATAGGTCGTGAAAACCCACAATAAGATGCCGTCAGGAGAGGACAACACTGGAAGAGGAAAAAAAGAACACGTCTTACTCAGTCATGATCTGATCTACTCCCGTAAATTGCATCTCGCGCTATTAATAACTTGACGTTTCTACCTTTTCGGCTTTTGAAATGGCCGCAACCAATGAACTATAGGCTGTCATGTGACATTTGAAGTACAATGAGCGCCGCCATTATCATGAGATGACTACTGATCTGACGTTACAGAGAACGTTACACTTACCGAGTTATTTAGGGAACCCCGTGTTGCTATTGTTTTGTGTCTGACAGTCAGTCTTTTTACCACAACAAAGCAGACATTGGAATCCTCAAATAAAACTGCCTATCAACCGATCCATGGAAGCTGGGCCATCTGGAATCCCCATCTTTATATAAACAAAACTTGTCTCCGTGGTTATTTTAGACAAGAAGATTTTCCCTGTGCCCGTGTGTTTTAGTGTCCATAAATTTATATAAACAAACGACGGAAGAATATCACACATTTTAACGATATTGGGTGGTTCCGGGCACATCCGTTTAAAGTGGCATGAGCTGCCAAGTATAGGCAAAATTTTGTTGAAACAGAATTAGCTTATTATTCGTCATTTTGTTAAAGGCCCACTTGCCGCCGTAGCCTGTTTAAATTTGCAAAGAAAACCAATTTACATGAGCTTACTACGACTAATACCACTAAACTTAAACATAGGACACATAAAACATGTCTAGTTAGCTTTAAAATGTAGAAATGGGGTGAAAAACAAACGAAGAATCGAAGCCTGATTACAACAACAACGATCAGTGTCGGTCAACTTTCGTGTTGGATAACCCTCATTTCAGGCCTTTTTATCTGTGGTTTACACTCAAACAATTATCAGCAGGCTTTTCCAGTCACTGTTAACCGATCGTCAGTCTGTATTTCTCAGAAAAATAGGCGTACGTAAAATTACACTGTGCCGTTAGTTCACTCACTCGACTGAAACATAAAATCGCCAATAGGGGGCAGTTTGGTATGTTTACGTTACGGGCACCTAACAATTCAAATTTTCAAATTCAAATTAAAAATACAAAGTGACGTCCAAACTTTTAAATTTTGGAAAAAATAGAAAGTTCCTAACTTATATTGTCTGGTAAAAATACAGAAAACGGTCTTTCTTTTTTAATGTAAACAATATTCCTGATTTTCGCGGCAAGTGTGACTTTAAGAAGTACTAAATAGGGGCTTTCTCATATATCAATCTTGGATATGTGCGTTAAGGTAGTTTTTATAAGCAATAAAGACTGGAAAATATACTCATACATCCCGGCTATTTGAATTTAGTCTATTATTTGCACATATATTCCGCTGGCACGGGTAACTGGCTTTACCCATATTTTTTTTATCTCAACGTCAATGTTTTGATTTTTCAAGATAAAACTACGATAAAACAATTATGAAAAAAAATCCCGATTATGGCAGTTCATGCAACTTTAAATAGTCCCCTGTGGAATAATCTTGGGGGGGGGGCTGAGAAAAACACGAATTAATAAATCGATCTTTACAGAGACGCCAAAAAATTATGATAGTTATTAAGCTAATATTAAGGCGAATGTTGACAGAAAATTGTTATATAATCGGATTTCATTCAAATTTTCAACAATATATATATATAACCAGTGATATTGAGAACTACAGAGTAGTAAGCGTCTGATCCATGTACTTTTCAAAGCTTAAATAAAGTTTTGTATATGAATCATTTTCAAACCACCGTTATTGTAAGGCTGGACTAGCAGTTCTCTTTTTACTTTATCTGGCTTCTCCTCCCACACAAATGCATTGCACATTTTTTCTAAAGACAATATATGTTTCTGTAAGGGAGGGAAGGGAGATAAACAGGTGATTTAACTTGCTAACGATCACTCAATCTCATTCTCGCGAGATCCCCTGCTACTACGTGAACGCGACGGGTCCGTCGCGTTCACGTAGTAGCAGGGGATCTCGCGAGAATGAGATTGATGATCCAATGAACTATATGCGTGGAACGGAGGTCGCGTGGTGCTTGATATGCTTCGAATGCCGCCATTACCAGGAGATGGTGGAGCGTCCATCCAGATCTGTTCTGCACGCGCTTATCAACTGTCAATGGCGGCACATTTTACAAAGTCTGATCCAAACCAGCCAATGAGACGTGTCCATTCCACGCATATAGTTCATTGTGACGATCACTCACTCTGAAACTTCGGGGATTTACGTGCGTGAAATACCCTCTGATAGACTGCAGGTCATTTTGAATATGCCGACCAAATAGGTAGCCGTGAAGCGTACAAATCCCAAATCCCCTTGAGGGCCCCACAAAAGTGTCCCCGTGATAATGTAAGGGACTGAAACACTCTGTTAGTTAACATTCAGCCTCGATCAGTTATATAATTGAAGTATTTGAAGATTCCTGATATGTACCGAAACTGCGTCTGTCTTCAACATGTGGTTTACCGGGCTAAATAAAATATATAAACAAATATCTTTCTAAATGATATTAGCATTTAATAAATTTATAATTATTTTTATTTTCTGTTTTTGTCTGTAGTAAAACATTATGATATTTACTTTCGACGCCATTTTTATTCTATACTCCTTGGATATGGCAGCAGGTCACAGTTTCATTTTCCTTCATTTCCCATTTGCGGTAATGTTAATGTCTGCTCTCACAGCACCTTCCCTAACTTTCGTTGAACCAAATCCTTCGGTGGGGGCCTTGAACAGTCCTTTGGCAGTATTTTAAGCACAATTTTTTCATAGGTTGAAGGTAGAAATTTTGAGATACGAGTAGAATCAGCTGATAGGGGTCTCTTTGCACATATTCCGCCGCATGTAAATAGACCAAAGCACCCCCAACTACCAGATCTCCACCACCTGAACTGGTCCCATTCCACTTCTAAAATCATTTCCAGACAGTAACTCAACCCCTGTCCTTTCATAAAAACTACAAAAATGCCCAGAAAAAAAATGCAGGGGGCCAGGAAAAAATAATAAAAAAAACACACAAAAATATCTGGAACTTCTAGGAATTTCCGGAAGTGACAAACTGTGACCTGTATCCTAATATACCGTATAAAAACCGCAGACTGCCCGAGGCGTGTCAAAGCCGACCGGTAGCGAGCGAAGATAGCCGAAGGGAGTTCCGAGTGACGATCACTCAATCTCATTCTCGCGAGATCCCCTGCTACTACGTGAACGCGACGGACCTCTCAGGCCGTTACAAGCCATTTGCCTTAGTCTGCTAAGGGGAATCCCCTTTTGCCAGAGCTGCGGAGAAATACTCTCACTACAATCACGTGACGTAGACATACAAAATAGCATGTTGAACGCTGGCCTGTTCACAATGGCGGAGGGTAGAAATATAGTCCCTGTATTTCCTCAACGATAATTCAAAACTTAAGGGCGTGTACCAAAAACGAAATACAAGACAACATATAGAATCAGTTAAAGATCACGTACAAATCAATTTTGGAAGTAAGTTTGATTACCCAAATTTTGGGTAAAATGGCTTGGAACGGCCTGAGAGGTCCGTCGCTTTCACGTAGTAGCAGGGGATCTCGCGAGAAAACGAATGACGATCACTCTGAAACTTCGGGGATTTACGTGCGTGTCAAAGCAATCTCATTCTCGCGAGATCCCCTGCTACTACGTGAACGCGACGGACCTCTCAGGCCGTTCCAAGCCATTTTACCCAAAATTTGGGTAATCAAACTTACTTCCAAAATTGATATGTACGTGATCTTTACCTGATTCTATATGTTGGCTTGTATTTCGTTTTTGGTACACGCCCTTAAAGGGGCATGAGCTGCCAAAATGTTGATATTTTGATGTTTAAACAGAATGTTGAAATTATTGGCTATTTTTCTTAAGACGTGTAATTCAGAAGCTTTTTACTGCTTCTAGTCTCGAGAATGTACGATAAAGTATTGTTTTGAACTAACTTTGCCCTAGAATGAATGAATGGTATTCCCGGTTATTTAAATTTTGTTTACTTTTCGAACACCTTTTCGGTTCGTACAGGCCACATACTGTATGGATTTTCTTCATTCCAACGCCAATCATTTAGTTTTTCGATGGCCTTCAAAGCCTCTCACTGTCGTGACGATCAGAAATTATGATAAAAGTGTGAATTTTGGCAGCTCATGCCCCTTTAAGGTTTGAATTATCGTTGAGGAAATACAGGGACTATATTTCTACCCTCCGCGATTGTGAACAGGCCAGCGTACAACATGTTATTTTGTCACTCGGAACATCCTTCGGCTATCTTCGCTCGCTACCGGTCGGCTTTGACACGCCTCGGACAGTCTGCGCTTTTTATACGGTTAATCACCGTATTTTGGGGCTGAATAAAAATGGCGTCGAAAGTAAATTTCAAAATGTTTTACTACAGACGAAAATAGAAAATAAAAATAATTATAAATTTATTAAATGCTAATATCACTTAGAAAGATATTTGTATATATATTTTATTTAGTCCGGTAAACCACATGTTGTAGACAGACGCAGTTTCGGTACATATCAGGAATGTTCCAATGCTTCAATTATATAACTGATCGAGACTGAAAGTTAACAAACCAAGTGTTTCGGTCCCTAACATTATCACGGGACACTTGTGTGGGGCCCTCAAGGGGATTTGGGAATTGTACGCTTCACGGCTACCTATTTCGTCGCCATATTCAAAATGACCTGCAGTCTATCAGAGGGTATTTCACGCACGTAAATCCCCGAAGTTATCAGAGTGGTTATTTTGTATGTCTACGTCATGTGATTGTAGTGAGAGTATTTCTCCGCAGCTCTGGCAAAAGGGGATTCCCCTTAGCATACTAAGGCAAATGGCTTGGAACGGCCTGAGAGGTCCGTCGCGTTCACGTAGTAGCAGGGGATCTCGCGAGAATGAGATTGGTGTCAAAGCCGACCGGTAGTGAGCGAAGATAGCCGAAGGGAGTTCCGACTGGCTAATGATAAGGGTTTTTAGAACCGTTATTTTGCCAAAAGGCGTAAGCCATCATTTGGACCAATGGTTTAATTCAGTTTGTATATGAACTAGAACTGGGTCGAAATTCAATTCCATCATGGTATATAAGTTAACTGAAAAGGTAACGCCCAGATATTTAAAATCAGTCTGGTCCCAATCCAGTTTATAACGATGGTTGAAAGTTTCGCCACAAAACATTTTACATCCTATCCACACTGATTTTGTTTTACTTTCATTAACCCTTAACCCTGACAAATAAGCATAATATTTAAGTACATCAAAAGATTCTTTGAGCGATTTCTCCGAACCAATTAGTAGGAAACAAGTATCATCAGCGAATTGATTCATTTTAAATTCATTGCCGTCAATCTTAATACCTTTTATATTCTTATTTTGTTTAACTAAGACTGCTAGTATTTCAACACATAGTAGGAATAAATAAGGTGAAACCGGGTCACCTTGTCTACAACCTTTTGTAACTGTGAAGAAATTGGACAAAAAACCCATTCTGTATAACAGATGTTCTAATTTGGTTGTAAAAAACATTTATCTATTGTATAATTGAAGGACGAAAATTAAACAATTCTAAAACTTGCAATAAGAATGACCAGGAGATTGAGTCGAAGGCCTTTTCAAAATCAATGAAAAAAGTAGGCCTGGGGAATTGTTATTTTCTGTATATTGCATAATATCATATATAAGACGGATGTTATCCCCAATTAACCGGCCCTGCAAAAATCCACTTTGGCATTCCGATATTATATTGCCCAGAACAGATTTAATTCTATTCGCAATACAACCTGAAGCTAATTTGTAGGTGACATTAAGCAATGTTATGGGTCGCCAGTTTTTTAAATATTGTTTTGGTTTGTCCCCTTTCGGTATGTATGTTATTAGACCTTCTCGTTGAGTTACAGATAAACATTTATTATGGAATCCCTCGTTTAGAAATTTTAAAACAAAAACCCCTATGTCTTTGAAAAAGAACTTAAAAAAATCAACGCTGTATCCATCAGTACCTGGGCTTTTGTTGTTTTTTCATTTTTGCGAGACATCGTAGGAGCTCATTTTCAGTTATCTCCCCTTCCAGTGCTAATTTACTTTTGTCACATAATGTTTTCATTGTTAAAAGATTTAATTCATCTTTCAAGAGAAAAGTGGGTAGTTTTGTTTCAGTATATAGTTTTTCATAAAAGCTGCCTACTTCTTGAAAAATGTCAAATTGTCCAGTGCTAAGCCTGTCGTTTTCTACTTGAATTTTTGGAATAGTTTTATTGATAAAGTTTCTCTTTTCTAGAGAACAAAAATACTGTGTAGGCTTTTCGCCTTCCTCAATCCATTAGGTTTTTGATCTAATCAAAATACCCTGCATCTTATTTTTTCGAATTATTTCTTGCTCTGCTTTTTTTGGTTAAGGATGTCTATGTCCACATTTCCGTCTTGTTCCAAGTTAAATATTTCTTTCTCGAGTTCTCGTTCATGCTTCGATTGCTGGCGGTTTCTATGAGTGGAATAGGAAGTAGTTACCCCTCTGATTTCCATTAGTAAAGTCTCTAAAAAGAGCTGGTCTGAGATCCTCAAACATAAATCATTGTTATCGATACTATCAATACAGTCGACGTTATAAACTGGTAAAACGTATTGTATTTTTTTTTTTTTTTTTTTTTACACACACCTTTACTCTTTCAATATATTCGGGGTCATGAAGCAGACTGGAATTAAATTTCCACAGCCCCTTTCCCCTTTTGAATTCATTTAATTTTAAGCCGAGAACAACTGGAGAATGGTCAGAGCGGTAACTAGTCTCAATATAAACTTTTGACACGCTGGGGTAGAATGTTTCGCTGACTAAAAAAATTATGGTCGTTGACAAAATTTTTAACGAATGTTAAAAAATATTGTTTTGTTGAACAAAAAATCGAGATGCTGAAGGTAAAATTGCAAATGTTGAATTTTTTCCGCTTTGGCATTCCATAGCTAGGCCACTTGCTGATATAAGCTTTTCGCTAGAGAGAGTCTAACACCCGACCCGTCCCATCTGCCCGCCATGAACTAGGCTTGCGTGTAATTCAATAATTAAATATATTAACTTTCTAGAAGTGCCTCGTTATTTAGGTTTGGATAGGCGTATACTTTTACTGTTCGGTATCTGGTTTTCGACGACCTAAAAATATAAAAACTTTCGGAGGGGAAGACCAGTTTAGGCTTTACAATTTACTTCAGTGAAGTAGCCAGGAACGAGTTATTTTAATCTACTTTGTAAAGAATTCCTCTATTTATAACCTAAATATACAAATATTCATCCATTGTAGGTTACAATGAATTCATAGTTCACCTGATGCTAAAAATAAGCAAACCGATAGACTAGCCTAATTTTCTGGGGTATCTTGTCAAATAGGGTATGTATGACGTCATCCAAATTCTTAAACACTTAAAATTAAATTCATGACGTCATGAGAACGCCTTTCCCCGAAATGGTAACTGACCCAATGATATCATTAATACTAGTGACACTAGGTCGATCATATCTATAGGCTCCCGAGGGTCTGCATGGTTTATAAACATCCCGTTTCTCTTTCTGATTTTAAACCATTTTTTATCAAATATTATACTATCTAAAAGCTAATTTATTTCCATTCCTGATTCGTCGATTAACCTTCGGTTTTTCAAAAAATCTCGCGGTTTTCTGTTAGGATTACAAGAAATCGGTGTATCCCCTTGTGAGCCTCACCAATAAAAACTGGGTCAACTATTTGTGGTGGCTGGATGGAAACTGTTTGACGTCGCCTGAGGCATCAATGATATCTGAAATTTCTCTCACAAATCGACAGGCACAAATTGTAGCAGTCGTGCTAACAGCTGCTGCCACTGGATTTATTCTCGGACGTAAGGTAAGCCATCAGCTTTGTAGTCAAAGAACACGGTTCTTTCGCTTCTTGGCTGTTGTTATGTATGGACGCGTTACAACAACAACAACAAGTCCATCCCTCGAGTAATCCAACGCAACCACTAAACAAAACAGCCGGTTCTGACACACAGCCGCCTAGGATCCTAGACAACGACTATTTATGTTTAGCGGATTATTAGGAAACTTCCTGTTCACCACAACCGATAGCCCTGAATTAAGTTCAAGTTGAAACATGATTATCAATAATTTATTATTTATTAATTACCGTTATAACTTATACTATTACTAGGCCTAGCTGCCTAACATACACTTACACAGTTACAGTAGTTTTGAAGTCAAATACAAATGCTTTTCAATCCAGCTTTTATGATGTCACATTCCTGTCAATCATTTCATGTGAGGCTGACATCATTGTTATTGCCACCCAGTACTTAGCCGCACTCGTGTGTCTCTATCCTGGTTTACTTACTTTGCCGGTCAGGTAGTATCCAGTACTCAAAATATCATTCTGGTGATTTAATACTCGCGTTAGTCTTAGAATGTCAACGCCTTGTGTTCCCATATAAATTATAATAATGACAGAATAAAGATTCATTATCAAAGCATCAAAGACAGTAGCCACACTCGTGTGTCTCTATCCTGGTTTACATGTACTTACTTTGCCGGTCAGGTAGAGCCACACATTAAACCACCATTATAAGGGTGAGATAGCTCATGTAACCTCATTAGGCCAATTTTTGTGCTATGCTTTACAAAGAGCGATAATTTAACAGTTTATTGTTTAACAACGGATTTCGAAGAAATCAACTGGTTCAGTGAAAAGAGGAATGTTTCAAAGATATAATAGGCGGTAAAAGCTGAAAGGTAGTTGAGATTAAGGATAGTTAAGACTTAGCTTAAATCTGAAATCCGAAGTCCTTCCAAATAATTCATTTAAAAGCCGTAAATAGGTCCTGATTAACCCTTAAAAGTTTATTATATAATATAATCACATTATTAAAATTATGGCGTATGATCATAAAACTACCAGCACTTTTTTAGCTTCTTTCCTTGATCCTTCTCTCAACTAAGTCATGGTTACAGTTAAAGTAACATTGCCTTGCGTCATTTTATCTTCAAGAAGTATTGACAATACCTCTTAAAGATACTTTTGGTTTAGAAACTTTTAACCCTTTTGAATACAGCTTGTAGTTTATCTTTTTTCTTTGTTTTTAGGCTTACTTTTCTGAATGGATGGCAGATAAGTCTATATTTAGTAGATTTTTAAGATTTATAAAAAGATCTCCAGGCCCATTTGATTCAAGCATGCCTGGTCATGAAAAATGTAGAAATGGAGTTTATCCACGATCAAACCCCCCTGTAAAGCGATTTCCTGTGCCTGATGCTAAAATCTCCTGGACGGTTTCATTTCCTGAATATAAACCAGTGGATTACACTGACCCAGTTGTGTTAAAACAGCCTCCATGGGCAGACCCAGAAGTCAGGTCAGTTTACTTTCACTTTCATTTTGAAAAAAAAAATTGATAGATTTATTGATATATTATTAATTCTAATGATACAGATTATTTACTGCATGCAATTGTGAGGGTCCTTGGACTTTATCAGACTCATAAACTCTTTATTCAATAATATTAAATGCCTACAGGTACCTCGTTATTTATCTTTGGATTATATTTATTGCACCTGGACGACCAATAAATGTCCGAAATTATAAATAACAGAGTAAGACCTTTACTCAAGTGAAGTACGAAACTCTGAGATCATCATGTGATAATGATTGATTGGCGCTTGAAATCACACTCAACATTTAAGGTAAAGGACAACACAAGTACAATCCGACCTATAGGGAGCCGGAGTAACCTGACAATTCCACAAATTTTCTGTCACCGGCGTTGCCAATAAGCATGTGGGGAGCCTTTATCGTTCGAATTTGACGCTCAATTCTGACGTGGTAGAACAAAAAAACGTCAATCGAACTGATGTCATCAAAAAACGTCACATCTCACCGTATATCGCGAAATCTCTCAGTAGACTCCCAAGGCCCTATTGGTCACCCTCACCCCATCGAAGTTTTGACATTTCGTTCCACAAATTTACCTTGACATGATGATAAAACATCAGGAAGTATAAGATATTTGGCATACTTTTGTGAGTCTAGTGTTAAATCAACTTTTTTCCAAACTATCCCTTTTTATTTGTTTTAAGGGTCGAACAAGTTGAAAAATTTAAGTAATCGTTTTAATACCTTAACATAACTAGTCTATGTGGCTCTGGCAAAATCTGAAAAATGTTGTTTGCATTCGGCCAGTCATGTGTGACGTCACGTAAACACAGTGTTAAGTCATTTGTGACGATAGCGTGCTTTGGTCTAACAGCTTAAGCATTGACATGATGTCATAAACGCGTCCCCCTATCATTCAAGGTACTGTGGAAAAGGCTTTGTCGCCAAGGTGCCAAACCACACATTTAAATTAACTAATAATATATTTTTAAAAATTTCTAGTTTTGTGCCATAATTCATTTCAGATCTACAGAGATGGATATATATGTGTTGTTTTTGACCATATTAGAATTTGCAATCTACTTTAATCTTCCTCCATATTTGGTCACCAAATATGGCCAAAACAAAGTCACAACATCCCCAGTCTGAGGCTGAGAGTATTGCTATTGCACGGTAACGATCGGTTCCAGTAGCCTGCTGTTACTGTTGCTCTAAAACTGCGGAAACTGAAAACTGTTACCCATCATTAAAGCCAGTATATGGTATGATGTATAACGAAACTAGCATCGGTACCGGTTGGTTCCCAGCATTTCAATACATAGAACCGATTCAATGTTTCTGACTGACACCGAAATTATATGGCCTGTATTGTCAATAGTGTACATTTTTTTATTGATGGATGCCAGAATCATTGGTCTGTTTTCAGGATTTATTTCAATAAACATAGGTGTGACAATCAAATGTGCTCTAATAATTCTGCCACCCATGCCATAGCCAGTCTAGAACATTTTCGAAATTTTGCGGATGTGATCACACCCCTAGATTTCATACTCCTTAAAAATTCAGAGGTGCCATTTTAATTGGCATTCTGAGAGTAGAAGCTTTTTTGTAAGATGAACTGGAATTTTCAGATATTTTGGTCTCTGCTTGTATAGGCACTGAGAGAGACGTTGAATTCCTTCAGGCTTGTTGGCAATGAAAATATTGGCAAAGATAAAAAATGTTCGGATTCGTGTGTGTCAGAGAGAGCCAGGTTACATGTGTTTGATACCACCAAGACTAAACGGATCAAAATCTAAAATGATCAAGATTTTAGACAAATCGCACTGCTTCTCCTGGATTCCCATTTCGCAGTACGTCTTCATATGACAGAAATAAGCTGGACGTAAAACCTGAATCACTCGCTCACTCACCCATGTAGCCTTCGGGAAAAATTTGCTGAAGACAAAACCCCTGCCTTTAAAAAGAGACTTGAAAGTGAACAGTAACAATCCTTTACTATGTAAAAATAAATCAGTATTCTCGTTATTTTTTGGGATAACACTTTCTTGAAAAATGGCAGAAATTCTTCTACCGATTTTGGGTGACGCCCGAAACGGGAATCAAACCCCGGTCCCAGAGTATGGCACCTATCGCCAGCACTAAATGCCGGGGGCCTTAGTTATCCATTCAGCCAAAAATAAGGAGAATACTGTTATACTCACTTTCTAAATGACACCTACACCACTGTACTAATTAACCTTACAAATAAAATCCCCCACTTTTTTATGTTGATATTAGAGTGAAGAATCCACCAGTTTTATCATGGAATACTATTGATAAGGATGTGAATAGGAGAACACATCTTCCAAAGAAATATGAAATCCACTCAAATGTGCCAAGGTAAAGTCAACAAAAGAAATAGTCGAAAGGCTACATTTTCTAATTGCTAGTTTGAACCTGTCAATTTAAAGTGGCATGAACTGCAAAATGTCCACTTTTTTCACTGTCATTTTAAAGTGGCATGAACTCCAAAATGCCCACTTTTTTCACTGTCAATTTAAAGTGGTATGACTAAATGCCCACTTTTTTCACTGTCAATCTAAAGTGGTATGACTAAATGCCCACTTTTTTCACTGTCAATTTAAAGTGGCGAAATGACCACTTTTTTCACTGTCAATTTAAAGGGGCATGAGCTGCCAAAATGTTGATATTTTGACGTAAACACAGAATGTTGAACTTATTGGCTATTTTTCTCAAGACGTATAATTCAGAAGCTTTTTAGTGCTTCTAGTCTCAAAAATGTACGATAAAGTATTGTTTTGAACTAACTTTGACTTAGAATGAATGAATGGTCGTCCCGGTTATTTAAATTTTGCTACTTTTCGAACACGTTTTCGGTTCGTACAGGGCACATACTGTATGGATTTTCCTCATTCCAACGCCAATCATTTAGTTTTTCGATGGCCTTCAAAGCCTCTTACTGTCGTGACGATTAGAAATTATGAAAAAAGTGTGAATTTCGGCAGCTCATGCCCCTTTAAAGTGGCAAAATGCCAAATTTTTTCACTGTCAATTTAAAGTGACAAAATGCCCCCTTTTTTTCACTGTATGCCCACTTTTTTCACTGTCAATTTAAAGTGGCAAAATTACCACTTTTTATATAAAGTTTGATTTTAGGACAATATTGATTAAAGGTCATAAAAACGAAATGATTGACATTGGAATGAGGAAAATACTAAATAGTCTAAGGCCTGTGCAAACCGAAATAGTGTCCAACAACTTAACCAAATTTAATTAACCGAGATGAACGTTCATGAATTCATCAAGTTGGTTCAAAACACTACGTTTACCATGCATTCTCCAGACCAGTAATATTGAAATTCCTGTACTCTGTAAACACAATTTGAATAAGCGAGACTAGCGTTCATTCATTCTAGGCCTACATGTTAGTTGGTTCCATACACTACATCAGTGTACTTATAAGGTCATAAATTATAATTGTGAAAAATAGCCGAATTTGTTTTCATGCAAAAATATGAACATTTTGGCAGCTCATGTCACTTAAAGCGGCCTGAGTTGCCAGAATGTTGATATTTTGACGTTAAAACAGAATGTTGAAATTATTGGCTATTTTTCTCAAAACGTATAATTCAGAAGCTTTTTAGTGCTTCTAGTCTCGTAAATGTACGATAAAGTAATGTTTTGAACTAACTTTGGCTTAGAATGAATGAATGGTCGTCCCGGTTATTTAAATTTTGTTTACGTTTTCGGGTTATCATTTCAAAGCCAATCATTTAGTCTTTCGATGGCCTTCAAAGCCTCTTACTGTCGTGACGATCAGAAATTATGAAAAAATTGTGAATTTCGGCAGCTCATGCCACTTTAAACAAAACTGGTGAAGAAGAAATTCAGTGCAATTCACTTAATGGTGTTGAAGAGAAAAGGGTGGGCCGATATTTTTTAAGCTTAGCCATATACTATTATCTTTTTTTCATAGTAAATCTTGCAAAAAATTATATCTATTATATGTAATTTAAATTTTTTTTAAATAATAAAATAATAGTTTTTAATACTAAATGATCTTGATTGACATAATAAAAACATCAATCCTTCAATCTATTAATTTATAAAATTTTGTTTTAAAATCTTTTTTCTCTAGATATTGATAAAGTTTTCCTATGACCCATGCTGTGTGAATTAATCTTCATTTCTTCCGATATATAATTTATGACACAAATTTTAGTAAACTCAAATCCCAATTATTTTAGTTGAATTTTGCAGCAACATAGTGTTCCAGTACTTATGAATTATCACAATCATGATAGTTGATCATGTAACTTTCACTTTCGCTTTTAGGAATCCAATGGGAAGGACTGGGTTAACAGGTAGAGGTTTACTAGGGAAATGGGGCCCTAACCATGCAGCGGATCCTATTGTCACAAGGTATATATATGAACAATAATCTGAGATGAAAGTTCAAAGTAACTTTATATATGATCACATAAACTGTGTTGATTTATTTCAAGCCCTCTAAATCATATCCATAACAGATTCAAATTTACGATGTCCAAGGAGGCCAGTGGCCTTTGTTGCCCACTTTCTTGGCCCCCGTGCCTAATTTGATGGGTGGCTCAGTCAGCAGGGACAGGTTGCACAAAGGTGTATTAAGCTTAAATCTGACTTATCTAAGCAATGTCGCAATCAAATTCCTTTGTGACGTGACGTATTTAAGCCTGACTTAAGCCTAATACAGCTTTGTGTAACCGGCCCCAGAGTGATACATGTAGTCCCTCAGTTCGACACCAGTCTCTTCCATCGATGAGTGGCGTGGGTTCAAATCTCAATCAGTCCAACAGAAAATTTTAAATTTCCTGATTGGTTCTTTCACTTAATTCGATGTGGAAGAGTTGCCAGGTACTTGTTGAAAGCCGGGGGGTTTCTTCCGTCGCCTTACAACTGAAATAGTCTTGAATGCAGTGTAAAACGTTAATCAATCAAGCTGTAAGCCGGCATCCGGTTGCACAAAGCTGTATTAAGCTTAAGTCAGGATTAAATACATTGCGTAACAATGAAATTTGATTGTGACGTCGCCAAGATAAGTCAGACTTAAGCTTAATACACCTTTGTGCAACCGGGCCCAGGGCCCGGTTGCGCAAAGGTGTATTAAGCTTAAGTCAGGCTAAAATATGTCGCGTCACAAAGGAATTTGATTGTGACGTTGCATAGTTAAGTCAGACTTAAACTTAATACACCTTTGTGCAACCGGGCCCAGGACTCTATTTAATACCATCAACTGTAGACGAAAATGGGCGCCCCAAAATCTTCCAAATAATAATAATAATAATAATAATATTCTTTATTTCAAGAGGGTTACATATATAAAATACACTCAATCAGCTGAATAGCTGTTCTACCTTGAGGCCCTCAAAACTGTTAGCATCATGACATAACAATGGTTTACATATATACAGTGAACATATACATAAATACAGACATTTTTACAAAGACAAAAATTATTAAGTACATAGATCATGACGATATTTGTTCTTAAAACTTACTACTGAAGAAGCAGTTTGGGTAGATAATTGGAGAGAATTCCAAATACTTGCTCCAGAGTAAGATAAGGATTTCTTGAACATTTCGATACGAGGGAATGGCACAGATAATTTGTACATTTTTTGTGACCTGAGAGGCATATGTTTAGTTTGAGCTTGGGTGAATAAATCCATCATGTAAGATGGGAAGTCACCAGAAATACATTTATACACGGTGACAGCTATGTTTAATTTTACATACTCTTCAATGTTTAGCCAGTTATTGTCAGAGGCGGCCTCCGCCTATTTAATGTTTCAGCAGTAGCCTATTAACTAAACATAGCTCGGATTATCGCTCTAATGGCGACTGGTATTATATGGCTGGTAATGTGCCTATGACGAATACAGAGAAAGCAAAAAATTGGCAGAACCAAGATTCCTCAGCTATACTAAACACTGCCAATGTCACAGTTATTTTACCAACACTCATCAACAAAATAAACCATGTCCACTTACATTGTGCCAAGTGTGCTGGTATTGGATTTGTTTTGGTAGCTGTTTATGTTTATACATTTATCAGTCCTGCTTTGTGAATGACCTTGCTGACCTATTTCAGTGACAATTATTTCTATTTTTCTTGATATTTTACCCTAAATACATGTTTACATTAAAAACTTTCCTTTGTTGGCATGTACATGCAGGTCTTTGTTTGTCCCCAAAATATGCCAAAAAATCTCAAATTTGACAACCAAACGGAACTGTTTAACACCGACATTCTATTAAAAACTCTTAAGACTGCGCAAAAAATCTAAACCATAAAAAATCAGACA
The DNA here is from genome assembly GCA_963971465.1 of Lepidochitona cinerea. NCBI lineage: Eukaryota > Metazoa > Mollusca > Polyplacophora > Chitonida > Tonicellidae > Lepidochitona > Lepidochitona cinerea. The sequence continues at coordinate 28,782,548 of OZ020561.1, forward strand.
AATAAAAATTCACTTTAGTAATTCCAAGTTTCTTGAAAAAAGAATAACAGCCCTAATAAATGTGTTAAAGACCTCACCTTGTAAATCAAATTTTAATTATAAATCCAGCTGATTTAAATAAATAAATAATTAGAATATTTACTGTATGCTCTGGTAGGATTTAGAGTCAGACATGGTGTTAAATATCCCCTTTAATCAATAATATGCATTACAGTGTACAGGACATTGTATATTGATTACTGTACACTAATCTATGTAAATATATGTACATACCAAATCCAGAAGTAATTCACCTTAGTTACATATCAAAGGGCTGAACATTATCAGCTTACATGTATATAGGTGTTTTTAATATTGAATCTCTGAAGTTGAACACTTGTTATCTGAAATCACTTTCCATTTTCTGATAATATTACCAAATAATGTATCAATATTACAGTATCTAATTGCGATTTTTATTACAATTTTTAACCTGTTCCAATAATTAGTTTGCGATTGATTGATTGTTTGGTGTTTTACACCGCGCTCAAGATTATTTCACTTACATGGCCGCGTTGCCAGTTTTGTTGTGAGAGGAAACCGGGCTCTGTGCCCGGAGGAAACCCATAACCTAACGTTGGTAACTGGCAACCATCCCACATAGGTTATTCGAGTAAAAACCCAGTCAGAAAATTTCCAATTTTTTTGGGACGGAGTGGGAATCGAACCCACGACCCATTAGTGGAAGGCTGTTTGGATTGAGCGTCCAACACTCTACCTACCGAGCCATGGAGCCCCCCTAAATATGAATTAGTTTGTGAAAGAGGCTATATAATGTCACTTCTTTCAACTTCATTTTATGAGATCGGTTGGCATGGTGGATTTGAGGTAACCCACTGTGTGTAAAGCTTCTCCCCTGCATGAAGGTCAAGACCGCCGCAAAAATCTAAACCATCAAAAAATTGGACACGGTTAAAAATTCAAGCAAGGACGTACTTTTTTGATTTTCTGTCATTCGAGGTTTCACCCATAGATGCAAAACATACACTTTGCCGCTTGTGGCGTCATCGAATCCGTGTGTGGAAAAGTGGCTATATTCTAGTTAAGACCTCTCGATACAAAATGTTACATTCATAGGGAGTGGGAGTATCGTGAGAATTCCACAAACTTCCTGTCATCGGCGCTACCGTTCCGCATGTGGGGATCCTTTAACGTTCAACAATGGATCGCGGGTTCGAATGCCACAAAATTTTCTGACTGGGCTAACGACCTATGTGGGATGTGGGATGGTTGCCAGTTACCAATGGAAGGTCGTGGGTTTCCTCCGGGCATAGAGCCCGGTTTCCTCCCACAATAAAACTGGCAACGCCGCCATTGAAGTGAAATAATCTTGAGCGCGGCGTAAAACACCAAACAATCAACGCTCAGTTCTGACGCTGTAGAATAAAAAAGGTCAATCGAACTTTTTTGGCCACGATAAATTATCACCAAAAAAAATTTTCATTTGTCGGCGGATATCACTCGGGACACTCCCAGGCTCTGTAGCAAGGATTTTGAATTATAATTAACCATAGCTCTTAGTTGGAAATTGTATAGAAAATGAGAAAGAAGTTTTTCCAATCCATCAAATTGTGTTTTATCTTGGCTCATGCTGGTTTAACACTTTTTCTCACCTTTCAGATGGAGGAGGTCAGGTCGTGGTGACATAGTCAAAGACTCCTCAGGAAAACCGGTCCTACAGTTTCTGGCAATTCAGAGAAAAGACACCGGGGAATGGGCTCTCCCTGGGGTAAGCTTACATCTGTCTTAAACTTTTTAAAGAAAAGTTGGGGTTGATTTTTCTGAGATTGATTGATTGATTGTTTGGTGTTTAAGATTCAAGATTATTTCACTTATATGGCGGCCTTGCCAGTTTTATTGTGGAAGGAAACCAGGCTCTACGCCCACGACCTTCCGGTGGTAACTGGCAACCATCCCGCATAGGTCGTTTGTGAAAACCCAGTCAGAAAATTTTCCAATTTTTTGGGACTGACTGTTTTCTGAGGTAAATGGACCAAAATCTTGAAAGATGGCTTGATGTCAATGTTAGGTAAAGTATTGGAAAGTAGTGGAAAGCCTCAGAGTTTTTTTTTGCATTTTTTTTTCTATATAATATGGACAAATGAAGTTTGTAGAGTTTCATTTTTGTATTTTTCTATATAATGTAGACTGTAGACAAGTGAAGTTTGTAGAGTTTCATCTTTGTATTTTTAGCCCGCCATCATTCTGATGGAGGGCTATTCAAATCGCTTTTCCGTGGTCCGTCGTCCGTCGGTTAACTTTTTGCTTGTTACCTTTATTCCAAGAAAACTATCTGTCCAATCCTAATCAAACTTAACATACAACATCACCCTATGGTCTAGTTGTGCACCGTACGTTTTCATCTCATTTGAATATTCAATGTGGCCACCAGGGGGCGATATTGTTTTTTTTTGTTACCTTTATTCCAAGAAAACTACCTGTCCGATTTTCACCAAACTTGGCTGACATTATCTCCATATAGTCTAGTTGTGCATCCTACATTTTCATCTCATTTGCATATTCAATATGGCCGCCAGGGGGCGATGTTGTTTTTTCTTTGTTACCTTTATTTCAAGAAAACTACCTGTCCAATCTTAATCAAACTTAACATACATCATCACCCTATGGTCTAGTTGTGCACCGTACATTTTCATCTCATTTGCATAAACAATATGGCCGCCAGGGGGAGATGTTGTTTTCCTTTGTTACGTTTATTGCAAGAAAACTTTCGGTAGTTACCTTTATTCCAAGAAAACTATTAGTCCAATCTTAATCAAACTCAACATGCATCATCACCCTACGGTCTAGTTGTACACCGTACATTTTCATCTCATTTGCATATTCAATATGGCCACCAGGGGGCGATATTGTTTTTTTTTGTTACCTTTATTCCAAGGAAACTACTAGTCCGATTTTCATCAAACTTGGCTGACATTATCTCCATATAGTCTAGTTGTGCATCGTACAGTTTCATCTCATTTACATATTCAATATGGCCACCAGGGGGCGATGTTGTTTTTCTTTGTTACCTTTATTCCAAGAAAACTATTAGTCCAATCTTAATCAAACTCAACGTACATCGTCACCCTACGGTCTAGTTGTGCACCGTACATTTTCATCTCATTTTGCATATTCAATATGGCCACCAGGGGGCGATATTGTTTTTTTTTTGTTACCTTTATTCCAAGGAAACTACTAGTCCGATTTTCACCAAACTTGGCTGACATTATCTCCATATAGTCTAGTTGTGCATCCTACAGTTTCATCTCATTTGCATATTCAATATGGCCACCAGGGGGCGATGTTGTTTTTTTGTTGTTACCTTTATTCCAAGAAAACTACCTGTCCAATCTTAATCAAACTTAACATACATCATCTCACCCTATGGTCTAGTGGTGCACCGTACATTTTCATCTCATTTGCATATTCAATATGGCCGCCAGGGGGAGATGTTTTTTTTTGTTACTTTTTTCCAAGAAAACTACCAATCCGATTTTCACCAAACTTGGCTCACATTATCTCCCTATAGCCATGTTGTGTACTGTACATTTTCATCTCATTTGCATATTCAATATGGCCGCCAGGGGGCGATGTTTTTTTTCTTTATCTTTGTTCCAAGAAAACTACCTGACATTAATCAAAATCAACATACATTATCAGCCTATGGTCTAGTTATGCACCGTTCATTTTGATCTCATTTGCATATTCAATATGGCCGCCAGGAGGGCGATATTGTTTTTTCGTTACTTCTATTCCAAGAAAATACTGGTCTGATTTTGACCAAACTTGGCCGACATTATCTCCCTCTGATCTAGTTGTGCACCCTACATTTTCGTCTCATTTGCTTATTAAATATGGCCGCCAGGAAGCAATGTTGTTTTTTGACCAAATTTGAAAATGAAATTTATTATCATTATTCCAAGAAAACTACCAATCCGATTTTCACCAAACTTGGCTCACATTATCTCCCTATAGCCATGTTGTGTACTGTACATTTTCATCTCATTTGCATATTCAATATGGCCGCCAGGGGGCGATGTTTTTTTTCTTTATCTTTGTTCCAAGAAAACTACCTGACATTAATCAAAATCAACATACATTATCAGCCTATGGTCTAGTTACATGTATGCACCGTTCATTTTGATCTCATTTGCATATTCAATATGGCCGCCAGGAGGGCGATATTGTTTTTTCGTTACTTCTATTCCAAGAAAATACTGGTCTGATTTTGACCAAACTTGGCCGACATTATCTCCCTCTGATCTAGTTGTGCACCCTACATTTTCGTCTCATTTGTTTATTAAATATGGCCGCCAGGAAGCAATGTTGTTTTTTGACCAAATTTGAAAATGAAATTTATTATCATTATTCCAAGAAAACTACTGACCTGATCTTAACCAAACATGACACACATCATCCCTCTAAGTTCTAGCTGTGCACCGTACATTATCATTTCATTAGCATATTGAAGATGGCTACCAGGTGGCAATGTTGTTTTCAACCAAAATTTCTAGGGGAGCTTAATTTTGCAATTCACAATTTAATTTTCCTCAACAATAGTTATCTCCCTGGAATAAGATTTTTTATGTAGGCCCAAATTCCTATATCCAGTTATTGCTGTAAGTGAAATAATCTTGAGCGCAGCGTAAAACACCAAACAATCAATCAATCAATTTAATATGAATAGATGAACGCGGGCGTTAAGATCCCTTTAAGGGATCTCTTGTTCTATATAATGTAGACAAGTGAAGTTTGTAGAGTTTCATTTTTGTATTTTTCTATATAATGTAGACAAGTGAAGTTTGTAGAGTTTCATTTTTGTATTTTTCTATATAATGTGGACAACTGAAGTTTGTAGAGTTTCATTTTTGTATTTTTCTATATAATGTAGACAAGTGAAGCTTGTAGAGTTTCATTTTTGTATTTTTCTATATAATGTGGACAACTGAAGTTTGTAGAGTTTCATTTTTGTATTTTTCTATATAATATGGACAAGTGAAGTTTGTAGAGTTTCATTTTTATATTTTTCTATATAATGTGGACAACTGAAGTTTTTAGTTGATTGAAATTTAACTTTTTCTGTCTCCAGGGAATGGTGAATGTTGGAGAACATATTTCTGTCACATGTAAACGCGAGTTTAGTGAAGAGACCATGAATTCTCTTGAAGCAACTGCTGAGGAAAAACGACAGATAGAGCAGGCAGTAGATGCTTTATTTAAGGCAGGGAATGAGGTATGTTTGTCTGAAAGTATTCTCCGTTCTACTGAGGCTGGCTTTAATGTATCAACCCAATTTTTTCCGATATTGTGATGGTTCATATCCGAATGAATCAGATTCCAAATAGGATCTCTATGTTAATAAAACTTCACCTCCTCACAAACATCAAATGATATTTTTATACGCCCACTCTAAAAGTGGGGGTATATTGGTATACCCTGGTCCGTCTGTCCACCCCCGGGTTCTTGTCCACTCCATAACTTTAAACCTCTTGGCTGCATTTAATTTTTTCTTCTCATCTATGAAGCTTATCGTTAGACTTTGTGTCACGTACTAAATTTTTATTGTGGTTTCGATATTTGTTTACAAGTATAATACACATTAGAGTGTTGCACTGTATAGACCTAAGAACCCAGCCAAAAGCGAAATGAGATTTCAGGCACGAAACCTGCACAATTCAAGGCATTCTTTTTCTTTCTACTGCCTAGATACGGAAATTAATTAACTTTAGCGCCGTGACGTCACAGTTGACATCTGATATATACATTACTATTGTTGTGACGTCATACAGAAACGACGTTAAGCCAGGGCCTCTTCTTGGTTGTTTGAAATGATACTGAATGCGTTCAAATGTCGACTCTGACGTCAAATACGACAATATTTCTGATTGGTGACGGAAGATATGCATATTTTCAATGACTCTTTCTTTGACACCTGGGACCTTACTGAAAGTTTGTTTTGTTTCAATATTATGTTTTTAGATACATATTTAGTCAATTTACAATAACAAATCACTGCTAGGTGTTCAGAAAGAACTTGGCATTTATCTTTCTAGTAATGTTTTGTTATTTTTAGATATACAAAGGTTATGTTGATGACCCTCGTAACACAGATAATGCCTGGATGGAAACCGAAGCATTTAACTTCCACGATGGAAAGGGAGATAGCGTGGGGAAATTTAAGTTGCAAGCAGGTAGGAAAAAATTATTAACGTTAACTATTAAAAGAAAAAACAAATATTATTTAAAGAGGTAAGATAGTGTTTCTGTAGCAATGGAAGTTTGATATTTATTAAAGGCACATTTGCTGCAAAAATTTAGAATACTGTTAAAATAAAAAAACAGTGGGCGGTTTTCTGTTTTTCCCCTGTACAGAAGAAGTTAGGAACTTTTGGCATGATTTAGAATTTTCAATTTGAACATTCGCACAAGCGCTCTAATGTTTGAGTCGTGTGAGTGATCTAACTGCACAGTATAATTTAACCTACTTTATCTGAGAAATACAGACTGACGATCGGGTAAGAGTGACTCGAAAAGCCTGCCAATAATTTTTCGAGTGTGTACCACAGACAAAAAGGCCTGAAATGATTGTAATCTAACCACTAAGTAAACCGACACTGATCCGTTTGATTCTTCGTTTGTTTTTCACCCCCATTTCTACATTCTAAACCTAACGGGACATGTTTTATGTGTCCTATGTTTAAGTTTAGTGGTTTTAGTCGTAGTAAGCTCATGTAAATTGGTTTTTCTTAGCAAAGGTTCAACAGACTGTGGCGGCAGCTGCAAGTGGGTCTTTAATGATATGATTGTCATATACTTTGTATACATGTATGTATTGTAATCATACCAAAACATAGCCATAGGCTAACAATCAGCTCATAAATTGATGGAGCCCTTCTGAGTGGTTCCCTCCAAGCAATGAGCTTGCTTTCCTCCTCCACTAAGTCTGGCAACACCGCCATATAAGTGAAATAATCTTGAGTATGGTGTAAAACATCAATCAATGACTCAACCAACCAAATTCTGTTTTGTTTTTCTGCAGGTGACGACGCTGTGGGTGTGACATGGATTGACATTAGTAGCAAGTTAAATCTTTACGCAAGCCATAACCAGTTTGTACGTACTGTGGCAAGTAAACATAATGCTAGCTGGTGACCCTAGATATCTACAGCATTATATATCATATAGTTAGATTTAGCTCAACATCTTTTTAACGTTGTATTCTGAGGGTTAGTCAGAGATCGGAAATTTTAAAGACATTTTGCAAGTGTGTCCAAATTTTCCATTTCGTATCCACTGCTGAAAAAAGTGACGCCCAATTAGGTCATGATTGAAACGTTGGGAAAGAGCACCTGACTAACCATATACGGTCTTGTTCTTAAATAGATAATTATTTTTTATCTTTTCTTCGCCATTATGTATTTCCATTTCGTGAATATTGTCATTTTGTAAAAATATTTACATCATTTTCATAATGTTTACACCACACACCTATTCTCCCGACCATTCTAAATGCCTTGCTGCCATATCACTCATTTCTTCTCCCATTAGCATTGTACAAACTTTACTCTCTTTCTTTTTTGTCTCACATTTGTTGGTTTCCACATCCAGGGGGCCGTTTCACGAAGCCATCGGTAAGTGCGATCAATCGCAGTTGCCATGACTCCATATCTCTTTGCTATTATATCCATTGGCAGCTACGCTTCGTTTGCGATGCGAATGCTTTCTGAAACAAGCCCCTGATGTTAGGAGCTTTCATTTTTGGCGAATGTCGTGAATGTCCCTGCGCCTGGCGGCATTATGGCTTGCCTCTAGCCATGTTTGCTGACCTAACTAACAGGAAAATTAAGTACGCAAAATACACGAGCCTTCCCAACGTTTTTGTGTCTGTAGAATCTAATGCCCAAATTTAGATCTGGTTGGGGGCGGTGGGCTTTTGTCGGGTGGACTTTAGTCGGGTGGTACTTTTGTCGGGTGGTACTTTTGTCGGGTGGTACTTTTGTCACTGTATGACCTTATATGTCTGAACCCTAATCACCAAATCCTGGTGGATCTTGTTGGCACATACAGCTGAAACAGTAAAAAAACACAATAAACAAATACACAATGTTCACTCTTCAATTTTTTTACATTTGATTTTAAGTTGACGTTTATATGGAAGTATCACAAGAAGTTTGGGACGAACACTGATTTCCCTCCCCCATCATTGATTATCTTCTAACTTTGGTCTTGTACTTACATTCTCTTTCTTTTATATATTTATGAACACTAAAACACACGGGCACAGGGAAAATCTTCTTGTCTAAAATAACCATGGAGATAAGTTTCTGTGTTTAAAACAGGCATATCATTTAGACCTATATACCCCATCATAAATTGTTGTAATAAAGTAAACCTATGATATTTCCTTAGGTTGATATATATGGTTTTTCTTTGGTACTACTGGGTAAACTTAGAGACGACATTGATTGGTTGCAAGTTCAAATCGCACTCGGTCCAAAGAAAAATGTAAAAAATTTCCAAGTGAGTTTTTCGCTTGATCAGACTTTGTAGAAGAGTTGCTAGGTACTTGACGAAGGTTTCCAAAGGGCAAAGAGCCAAGTTTCCTTCCCCAATAAACATGGCAACGCCACCACGTAAGGGAAATATTTTTGAGTGGGGCTCAGAACATCAGTCAATCTAACTACCAAGCGAAATAATCTTGAGAGGGGCTAAAGCATCAGTTAATCTATAAAGTGTTAACTACCAACCAACCAATTCCAATACATAAAGACCAGCCTTCTTTGGTGCTTGAAATTGCTTACTTTTCACAAGCATAGAATCAAATTTTCTTAAATTTCTTAATTTTCTTAAATTTTGAGCATAAAATAAAACAGGATGTCAAATCTCACAAAGGGACGTACCAACACAGAAGAATTTTGTATAAAACAAAGAAATGCGTAGATCTGCCAAAATATAGAATATCATTCAACTATGTCTTCAGTTTTCGGAGTTGCATTTCTGTTGTTATACAAAAATCTCACAAATCAGTGCAGGTAATTTAGATATGTGCCCTTTTGGGGTTGGGTGGGTGGTGGGGTTAATACCGGTAAGACCATTTGAGGACGGGTATTGTTTAAAGTGACCACTTCTATAAGCCCTTACAAGTTACACCCATAACTGTACACATATATTTTTTCTATGCAGATTAATTTCCTTGTGCCATTTTATCGCTCTTATGACATCATCAGGAAATCCGTCTATACATATTTCTGTTGTTACGTTTACTAGGAACTAGTATATTGTCATTTGTAAACATCTTTTTAATGACATATTTTTCTTTCTCTCTTTTTTTTTTTTAGAAACTTGTCTTTTTATTTCTGTGTGTGATATTTTTATTTTGTATTCATGTTATTGCCTATATTTATATTTATGAACACCAAAACACACGGGCACAGAGAAAATCTTCTTGTCTAAAATAACCACGGAGACAAGTTTCTAATTGAGTTAATATCATTTAGACCTTTATACACCATCATAAATTGTTGTAATAAAGTAAACCTATGATATTTCATTAGGTTGACGACTGACAGGAGCTTGGCCCATATTTATTGTATGCTAAGGGTACTGGTGTATCTTTTTTGTGTTGTTTTTCCCTATGTTCCTTGATTATGAAAAAATTATCAAATTATTTATGTAAAATGGCAATCAATGCATCCATGCCATGTCTCTATATATTTGTACTGATCAAGAAAAAATTCCCACATTATTTCAAACAAGTGACGAACGCTTTCATTATTATTTTCTTTTTCTCCACCCAAGCCTTCCATAATTTCTCGGGGCATCCATGACTCAGTCGGTAAGAGTGATTGTCCCTCATTCCGAAAGAGGCCTACGGAGGGTGCCTCACAGGGTCAAATCCCACTCAGACCAAATACAAATTTAACAATTTCTGAGTTGTTTTTTTTTTCGTCTTTATATATTTAAAAAAAAATAGATGATTTCTGTCAACAAAATATGAGCATGCTTACAACCATAGTTATTTCATCTAAACCAGCACTATATTTATGGTCACTAAAACTCACAAGCACAGGGAAAATCTTCTTGTCTAAAATAACCATGGAGACAAGTTTCTAATTGTGTTAAAAAGAGGTATTTAGACCTTTATACCCCATAAATTGTTGTAACAAACCAAACCTATGATATTTCATATTAGAAACATAATCTAAAAAATGAAAATATGAAGGATTTAGTTTGAGAGACACAAAAAAGTATGTAGATAATTTTGGAATTGTAAAGTGAAACACATTGAAACCTGAAATGGCTGTAATTTAAATGGCTGATTTATCGGCGTGTATACTCGCCAAAGGTCGGGGGTTTCCTCCGGAGATCAAGGCATCACCACGAACTAAGTTGTTTATTGAACACCTATACTGGTGTCTTTATCAAGTGTTACACTCGAAATCTTGTGCTGTTCACAAACAACTAACTTCGTGATGATGCCTTAATTATTTCTCATTGTACTATGAAATCCACGTTAAAAAAGAGTTTCAAACATTTCTTACATCGAACCTATGTGCAAGGAATACATGTAACTTGTTCTTGGTAATCGGGCGTGGAATGGGCATGGCTTAGCCCGGATCATCGGTCTTACGGCGACTGGTATTATATGGCTGCTAATGTGTCTTGTCGCCTATGACGAACACGGAGAGAAAAAAAAATTCGGCAGAGCCCAGATTTCTCGGCTAGGTATGGCTCTGGTCAAGTAATATGTCAATTTTCTGTAACACGATCATTTATTCTTCCCCTTACACATAAAAATGTATACGTCTGATCGGATTATTTGGGAAATCTGTATTTTTGCAAATCTTTTCTATATAATTGTTTTATATTTTACCGTATTTCTTTATGCAATTTTTTCTACCATTCATTCCATTAGATTCAAAGTGTCAACTTTGAATCTATTGTTTTCGTCGTGTTTATTATTTATATTTAAATCCTTCAATATTAATATGCTTTATATTGTGGGGTTTTCTCCAAATCTTTGCATAGACGTTTGTTCAATTCTACTTATCGGCCAAAGGTAACTGACACGTATACCTAAAATTACTTTATGGTTTGTTTTTTGGGGGTTTGTTTGTTTTTTTTGTTTTTTTTTTTTTTTTTTTTTTTTTTTGGGGGGGGGGGGGTTCTGGCGAGTGAGAATTAATTAATTTAGTCCTCAAATTGGTAATTGTTTATGGTAATTTATAGAGTAATTGCTTTGCTAGGACGTTATTTAATTTTATAATTGATTAATCTTATTAATGTATGTGTGTATATTATGCTATTATTAAGACCTACCTATAAAACAAACCAATTGCAAATAAATACGTGTATTCACATGGTCCTGTTTTTAGTTATGTTAATTTATGTGTAAAAGTGTGTTCAACATCATGTATGGTTGTTGTGTGAAATTAAACCATTCAGCTTAAACAATTACGTGATAGATTCTTTGCAAAATCCTTCATTCTGACCCCCAATGTGTATCCTTGCCCCAGTAAGTAGTCCTTGTGGCTCAAGAGCCACAACAATTATGATGACACGGTTATCTATGCACATCAAGCCTAGAACTTGTTACGTTTATTATTTCATAAATGGTATAATTGATGGATTTATCGGGATTGCCTCGGTTAACTTAGTGGTTGGATTACCCTCATTTCAGGCCTTTTTATCTGTGGTTTACACTCAAACAATTATCAGCAGGCTTTTCGAGTCATTCTTACCCGATCGTCAGTCTATATTTCTCAGATAAAGGAGGTAGAATTATACTGTGCCGTTGGATCACTCACACGACTCAAACACTAAGGGCACTTGTGCGCATGTTCAGGTTCGGCGTTTGTTTACATTGCGGATAAATCTAATTTTCAATTTCAAATTAAAAATACTCAATGATGGCAAAACTTTCTTTTTTTGGTAAAAATAGAAAGTTCCTAACTTGGTCTGTCTGGGAAAAATACAGAAAACCCTCCATTGTTTTTTATGTAAACAGTATTCTGGATTTTCGCGGCAAGTGTGCTTTTAAGGTTTGGCTTTGCTGTATCGGCCGACACCTCCTTGGTTCTTGTCGCAAAACAGTCGCATTGAAAACAGAGCCTATAGTTGCCAATGGACTCCATATTGTGAAGAGATCCAAACTCCCCATATATAAGTGGCATAATCTTGAGTATATGGCCTCAAATAACCAATGCTAAAGGTATACGTTGCCATTGGTAATTAAGATCACCTTAAGCTAAGATCGCTTTGTGAAACTGGGCCCCGCATAGGTTTTCACAAGCCTGTATGCACGGCTAAAATTTCCAGTAAGGATCAGTTTTACAATCAAGCATAATTAGCTGATCGAGAATTAACCGTGGAAGTCCGATGAACATAATCTCGATCAGAATTAAACGGTCTGGGATATTAATAATTGAACGCAACCGTACTGTATGTCCCATGGCTGACGAAGTACCATTTTCTGTTATCGAACACGTTATCTAACAAGAATACGTAACATATACGCCGTTATCTAATACTTGACTTAGCCTAACGGTCTTTGGTTTTTCGTTATTCCACTCTGTGTGGGGTTTATTGATTTTCATCAGCCATTTCTAGCTCTGTATCGATCAACAGCATCTAAACGTTAGACATTTACCTGGAATTTTCCCGCGACATACCAAAGTGAAATACATTTCCTTGGAAAACTGGAGTCTACATGCACTAAGATACAATGGCCAACAGCAGAGACATAGCATACTCGCCTCTCGCCTCTTAGACTATGTGGGATGGTTGCCAGTTACCAACGGAAGGTCGTGGGTTTCCTCCGGACATGGAGCCCGGTTTCCTCCCACAATAAAACTGGCAACGCTGCCATATAAGTGAAATAATCTTGAGCGCGGCGTAAAACACCAAACAATCAATCAATCTCGGCCCCTAGAGAACGTGATTGCCGAAGGTACCTGTAGAATACCTGTCTCTATGTTAACCCTCGAATCAGGGGCAACGTGATTCTCGCGATAAAGATATTGGCATTGTGTATACTGCATGTGTTTTAGAACAACATGTTTATGTTTAAAATGGAGCAAATACCATAAAACACTTCAAATGTTAGCAAGTGCTGCCATTGAGACCCCCTAACGGTATAGCATGACGAATGGGAAAGATTGGGGGCCTCGGTGGTCCAATGGGTTAGGGTGCTCGTCCCCCAGTCCCTCACAGACCATCCATCGATGCGAGGCGGGTTCAAATCACTCAGACCAAAAAATTGAAAAATTTCTGAGTCGATTTGTCACTCGGTCGCCGTTTGTGGAAGAGTTGCCAGGTACTCGCAGAAGGTTGGGTGTTTCCTTCCCAACACAATATGTATTTGTCCTAAACATGAACATGTTTCAATTCTATCAACGGGTTAAATTTCCAAATTGTAGCATTTAATTCCCGTTAGAGTGGCATGAGGTGTGAAAATTCTTTTTTCATAAATTCCAAATGTTTATGGAAAATCAAGCATTTGAATAACACTAAGAGATTGACGTTGAAATTAGAAAATATCGGTAAAGCCAGAAACCTGTACGAACCGAAGATGTGTGCTAATAACGGTCAAAACTCAAATAGCCCGGATGTAGGAATACGCTTTAGGGATTTTGTTGCTGATAAAAATTACCTCTAAGATTTTTATCAGCGCAAAGCTCTAATTTTGTATTGTCTCATACAAATGAGGGGTAATTATTGGCTAATTCTTTTTATGAAATGTTCCTTATATTTGGCAATCCATTGCACTAAAAGTGGCATGAGCTGCCAAAATTCAGACTATTTTCATAGATTCTGATTGTCACGACAGTAAGAGGCTTTGGAGGTCATCGAAAAACTAAATGATTAGCGTTGAAATGAGGGAAATCCATACAGTATGTGGCCTATACGAACCGAAATAGTGTTCGAAAAGTAATCAAAATTTAAATAACTGGGACGACCATTCAATTATTCTAAGCCTAAGTTAGTAGAAAACAATGCTTTATCGTACATTCTCGAGACTATAAGTACTAAAACGTTTCTCATGCTCATGCCACTTTAAAACATCTTAAAAGCTTCAACAAAACGTTTTATATATAGGCCTACTTGCCATAAAATGTAGAATCAATCACACATTGTCGAAACGTTTTAAACGAGCCTAATGGCCAATAATCTATCTATAACGTACAACACTCAACGTCAATACCACATGTCGACACCCAATCCACACCGTCATCAAAACATATTAAACCATTTTGCCACGACCAGTTCGTATCTTGTAATACAGTTCGGAAACTAGGCTCTAAAATAGTGCGATATTTACAATCGGCAGGCATAATTATCGATCTTGAGTCCGAAACATAAGTTCGATTTACTTGTAAAAACCTATCACTTTTGACATTGTAGTGTGTCCATTTTATCTCACGTGCTAATTGGTTACAAATGCCAACATATAATACCAAGTATTGGCCTTCCGTAAGACACGTACACGGAGGGTTTCTAATCTGTTTACAGCATAACTATGGATTATGATGGCCGAGAAGGGACATCGCGTTTTACTTTCAAATCGGCCATTAATCTTACATGGATTATAAGTCACAATGAATAAACGTTTAGTCTAGATTAACAGTTTTCTGTCATCAAATCAAAGTGAAAAACTTTTTTGTTAAAACGAAAACGTATATTCCATTCCACACCTTGAAATGTTTCCATTTTTGGACATGTTATCGCACCCACCTGTTTGTTTCAAGGGTAGTATCGGCAGTCCATATTCTCTTTTAAATAACATAGGGGCGTATTATAAATCCTAAGATCCAAATTACAGACCACCACTAATTAACCAACAATGTCTTGATCTATAAATGGTTTACGTGTTGATGCTCTTGTTCAAACGATTTGGCATCCTTCAATTTAGATCATTAACGTGTTTAAGTTGCCAACATGGGAGCTTTTAACCGTTGGCTAATTGCATAGCTAAACAAAAATATATTGCAATCTAAAAATTCTGTCCACGCGATTAGATTCTGAAAGCCAGGGGTATTCTTGCAATCTACATTATAGTTAATCTCGAATGCCGTGACGTTCAACTTCCGTATGTTCAACCCAACACAAGTTCAGCATTATTGCGCCGCGGGGGAAAAAATCAATATTATTTATGGAAAGATATATATTGGTTATTTCTCGACGGTATAAACCTACGCTTGAGGACGGTTTGAAGGGGAAAAACCCCAGGCGATCCAAATTTTCCTGAGCTTATGACCTCGGTACACTCAATTCACTTGTTAATATGTTGATGACATTGTAAAAAATTACATCTGTATTAAATCCATGAGACAAAGAAAACTGATCAAATATTAACTATTTGTAGTTAATAATTGTTTAATGACAAAGTGGCATAAGCTGTCAAAATTCTAACTTTTTAATAAATTCTGATTATCAAGACAGTAAGACGGTTTGAAAGTTATCGAACAACTAAATGATTGACGTTGAAATGCGGAACATCCATACAGTTTGTGTGTAAACAAAATTTAAATAAGCCAGACGATCGTTCATTCATTCTTGAGACTACTAGTACTAAAAAGCTTTAGAACTGTACGTTTTGAGAACAATAGCCGATAATTTCAATATTCTGTTTCAACGTAAAAAAATCAACATTTTGCATGCATTGGTTTCTGACCCAAAATGACTAATTTTTATACTGACGACCGTATTTCCAAAAAAAATAGTAATTTTGGGGTCATAAACCCGGACTAAATGCATGGCAGCTCATGTCACTTTAAAAAAGACGCCCGTCCGATATATTCCGGTACAAATACCTAAGTGGGGCGTGTCTGAATTTACTGAAGAAATAATGGATTGATTCTCTACCTATACGCTGGGATAACTGCAAGAAAAAAGGAAGTGTCCATTGTTTTTGGACGAGGGCCGGAGTTCAAAAAATGTGGACACTTCCTTTTTTCTTGCAGTTATCACAGCGTATACGCAGAGAATCAATCCATTATTTCTATTCTAACACATTAACTTTAACGTAAAGAAAAACTGAATTTAGTACTTTGCTTTATTTTCTACTTCAAACTTGAAATTGGCAAACCCCTATGTTATAGCTCAATAGTTTTTCCCCGATTACCCCTTGGACGAATCTATATCTCAAAAATGATAGGGGTGCTATCTCGTGTCATGCAAAAATGTACATTTTCACTCGTGGAAATCACTTTTCGCATCACACTCCATGAAATAGTTATGGTATACATATCGAGACCAGTTAATATCCTCTATATATTTCGTGAAGCTTGCAATGTTTTCTGATATTCTATTGTGACGTAACAAAGAATTGAGCGTAATGTTACGTAATCAAGAAATCGGCGTAATAATACTCTAACAGTTAGTTGACGTCGTCCTCCTGGGGCGCAACAATGGTTGAAAATTGTTCACAAGTTTCTGAAAAAAACTTATTTTTTGCAACGTTTTCAAAGATTGAATGGAGAAAATATATATTCTTTACAAAGATTAGGTATTCTTTTTAATCTGTGAGAAACTTTGTGTTCTTTTGATAAGTATTTCAGTTGTTGGACGTCTTTTAGTGGCCATTGACAGTAGTTTTACCCTGTGCTAAGCAAGTCAAACGGTTAACCACGGGTTTCTGTGCCAGTTATTTCGATTTTACTTGACAACATTTCCGTATAAAGGTACAATGATCCATATAAATATAAAAACAGCAGGGTTTATTAAAAGATGTAAGGATAATAGCGAATAACCCGGTATACCGGAAACACAGTCTTATCAAAGACACGCTTCAATCCTAATGACGTCACGCTGTTTTCTCCGACGTCCGCGTTCTTGGTATATAAGCAACGGGCGAACGGCGTTACGTCGAGGAATAGGCCAATTCATCTCTCATTGTCGTCTGAGCAACCAGCCGACGTAATAATGATGTCCCAACACGGATCGGCGTACAAGTCACCTCCTTGCTCCCTGTCTTTGGGGAAAGGAAGGTGCAGCTACATGTACGTCGAGTGTTGCTGAGGGTGTTGGGAGTGACTGGAAAAGTCGCTTTCTCCTTGGCGGCCTGGAGAACCACCATGGGGGAATCGATGAAGTACAACAACGTACCGTCGGATTGACAGTACACAACGAAGAAGATTAAGCCGGCCGTTTTCCCGGTGGTAGAGGAGAACGGCTAGGGGGCGGCGGACCGCCTACCAGGGCCCTGGTTTGGGCAACTCGCCGCCTCCGTGAGGCATCAACCCACCTTGGAGTGGGTACCGTCGGATAGACAGTACACGAACGAAGAAGATTAAGCCGGCCGTTCTCCCGAGGGTAGAGGAGAACGGCTAGGGGGCGGCGGACCGCCTACCAGGGCCCTGGTTTGGGCAACTCGCCGCCTCCGCCAGGCATCAACCCACCTTGGAGTGGGTAAAAGAGTATCACCTACCTGGCGGTAGAACGTGACAAAAAACGAATCCCCAGATGTTCACAAATGAACGGTGCTACTTATAAGTGGCGAAGAAATGGAGAGGAGGTCTAACCGTATAAGAAGGCGAGTTAGACGAACTGCAACGTCGAGGAATAGTCTTATTCATCGATCATTGTCGACTGAGCAACCAGCCGACGTTATAATGATGTCCCAACACGGATCGCCGTACAAATCACCTTCCTGCTTCCAGTCTTTGAGGGAAGGAGGGTACAGCTACATGTACGTCGAGTGTTGCTGAGGGTGTTGGGAGTGACTGGAAAAGTCGCATTTTCCTTGGGGGCCTGGAGAACCACCATGGGGGAATCGATGAAGTACAACGACTAAAAATAAAAGTCAACTAAAAAACTTGGCCCTCTTTAGGGCCACCAAATATTACGAAAAAGGTTTAAGATTTGCACATGTGTGTTTACTGTCCCCCAATTAACCCCCAACCCTGCATCAACATATATAATATGAATACATCAAAAGCGATCGTATATACCTCTGATACTTTATTTGTGTTATAAAAGATCGATATGTTATAAAAATCATAAATTCATAAGCTTACTTGTTTTGATATAAATTCTTGTTGTCCTGACAACGCAATCAATCAATATATAATTTCATCTATCAGAATACCATCGAATCAACTGATTAATTTAACAATTCACATTTTTTTTAAGCATAAACATTGGAACAATGCATGGTATACTAACTTATATAACAGCAAAAAAAACCCAAAGAAATGTTAACACAAGATTATAGTATATACATGTAGGCCTAATGTTAAAAAAAATGAAATGAACCATTAGATTATGAGCCCTGTTAAAATGATGCTATTTGCTGCCGTTGTTAATAGGCTATTTTTCCAAAAATGAAAAATATAAAATAAACTATGCTGTATGTAATACCTACACTATTTGAAACTTTCTTCAAACTCTGTTATAATGATTAAGACATCCACATAAAACAGGGTTATTTTAATATTAGGTCTAAGGAAAAAATAGAAACATGTCTCCATGGTTATTTTAGCCAAGAAGATTTTTTCTGTGTCGGTGTGTTTTAGTTTCTATATATATTTATATATTTATGAACACTAAAACACACGGAAAATCTTCTTGACTAAAATAAGCATGGAGACAAGTTTCTAGTTGTGTTAAAAGGGGGTATGTCATTTAAACCTTTATAGCCATTTGTTGTAATAAACCAAAACTTATGACATTTCATTAGGTTGAAGACATACATATATACAGTTTTGAAAGAAGAACAGACTATATATCCGTGGAATGAACGATTGTGCATGGAGGTTATAAAAATTCTTTACTTTTTGAAAAACAACTTTGCTCCTGAAAATCACAGCGTCAAATGCTACTCAGAATTCATATATACAAAGGTGCCAATTTTGACCGCTCATGCCACTTTAAAGCGGCATGAGCTGCCAAAATGTTGATATTTTGAGGTTGAAGCAGAATGTTGAAATTATTGGCTATTTTTCTCAAGACGTACAATTCAGAAGCTTTTAAGTGCTTCTAGTCTCGAAAATGTACGAAAAAGTATTGTTTTGACCTAACTTTGGCTTAGAATGAATGAATGGTCGTCCCGGTTATTTTAATTTTGTTTACTTTTCGAACACGTTTTCGGTTTGTACAGGCTACATACTGTATGGATTTTCCTCATTCTAACGCCAATCGTTTAGTTTTTCGATGGCCTTTAAAGCCTCTTACTGTCGTGACGATCGGAAATTATGAAAAAAATGTGAATTTTGGCAGCTCATGCCACTTTAGCCAAATCTATGAGTTTCGATTTACTACCATAGGTAAAACGGAAAAGACTTTCTGATATGACATGCTTTTAAGAATATCGATACAATTACATTTCACATTAAGTACATAACTATATAGATTAAGAGAGAACGCGTATATATGAAGAATTCAATGTAGATCTGTCCAAGCTCTTCTTGGATTTTTCGATTACAAACGATATAACTGCACAAAGATAATATACACGAATAATAGAATATAGCAAAGAGAATGGATTTTAAAAGTCCCATGAAAACGTTGCAATAGAAAAAGGAGATCGACTTAAAAGAGGAATATTACAAATGTCCGATCCATAATTACAAGCTGGGACTACTACTAGCCGAGAAATCTGGGCTCTGCCGAATTTTTTTTTGTCCGTATTCGTCATAGAGGGTGATTCACATTGCCAGCCAAATACAAAATGTCTGAAAAAATGACCGAAAATCCGGGCTAGGACTACTATGGGACTGGTCATATGACGTAAATAACAGCCTCAAAATGTGACATGGATGACGTAAACAGTTGCCAACTGTCCGGTAAACAAAGATGCCTAAGAAATAGCTCTTTTAAACTAACTATAAGGTACTCGAAGAATCTATATATACATCAAACGCAAAAGCGAAAAAAACGTCAATTAACTATTTCTGATACACGTACTACCCAGCGTGACTTTAATTTAAACATTTAACCTTTTCCATTTAAACCGTTTTTGATCATGTGCTTTTGGCCATTTGCACCTCATCGCTAACGTGAGCGATTCTGGCCATTTGCACTTGTTCGCTAACGTGTGTGCTTTTGGTCATTTGCACTTGTTCGCTAACGTGTGCATGCGCTTTTGGTCATTTGCACTTAATTGCCAACGTTTTCGCTTTTGGCAATTTGAACTTAATTTTCAACGCTTTCTTCTCTTTTGTTCATTCGCTCTCGCTTAAATGTTGATCGTTGTCTGATGGTAACGCTTCGGTTTGGATATACGTGCAATAAAATGTAGAATCAATCTGGAATAATGTGACGTTTTGCTTCCGTCTTTTCGACCAAACACAACTACAGCATTATATACACAGCGGGGGAAATCAATACTATTTCTAGAAAGCCATACATTGGGAATTTCTCGACGGGGTTGTTAAAGCTTTATCGGGCCATTCAATTCCACGAATACCCTGAGGTACAGGAATAGCTTTTTCTGTGATAATTGATAAAATATAAAGTCGATCATTTGATTTTATTGGTTTACCAATATTGTCATGACGTTTATGTCAGATTACCACAGTAAACGGTCATTCCTGCATGCGCTTAATTCGAATATCCTCAGTTGAATGCTTACGGTCAGTTGGAATTTCCAAACTGTAAGGCCAAAGTAAATTGATGTGCTGGACAGTACAATTCAAATGTTCACATTTATCAGAATCCTGTAGTCTAGCTGTTCTCAAAGGAGGGAATATCTATGATCCCAGAGCGTCCGAAGTCTTATGGTGTGTTTCCACGGACCTGCGTTAACGCGTGCGTTAACGGATGCGATTTTTTCTAAAGAATGGGAACTACAGAAATACGCTATAGTGTTTCCATGGCCAGTCCGATATTTTTTAACGCACGCGTTAACGGACGGAGAATGGGGCTTGTCCCATTTTTAACGCATCGGATGAGGTAACGGACGAGGGATTTCGCTGATCATGACGTCATTGAAGGGGTTTTCCGACCCCGATGACCTTTTCTGTAACATCGAAATCCAAAGAAAACACCGAGTGAGTTTGTTTACTCAATTTTAGGCCTACTCCTACTGACTATATGTGTTGTAGATGTATTTTGTATGAAAAAAGCTGTGTAGATGTCCACTTATTCACGTTCTTTCCCCAAACGGAAAAAAATTATTGTCAAGGATATATGACCTTGACTTTTGACCGTAACCTTATGACAGATCGCACTATCGATCACATGCGTTAACGCAAGTCCGTGGAAACACTTCACCCTATCCGTTAAACAATCGCATCCGTCAACGCACGCGTTAACGCAAGTCCGTGGAAACACACCATAATATGGCACTGGACCCTAGCTTACCATTGCATGCACGTCTAGCATCAATTGCCATAGCCCGAATAGGCCTAATCAGCCTCTGTGGTGCTGAAAATCTAACATACACACCCTGAAGGATGCAACCCAGATATAGAAATAAAGAAAAAACACACAGATAAGATTTCTCGGCTACAATTTCTCGGCTAGAATTGTTTTTCAGTAAATTGAGGCAAATTGAATATGAAGAGAAGGTTTAGGGTTTTTTTGTTTTTTATTTTTTTGGGGGGGAGGGGGTGGGGGGGGGGGGGGGGGGGGTAGCGATACACATGGTAAACTAGGGTCAAAGAGGCACAAAGTTGAATCAGACCCCAGGCCTATTGGGCGAGGAAATTGAACTGGATTTATGCCTGAACAAACTCTTCACAATTCTCGGCCACAATCACAGAAAAGTCGTCATATATTATTTGACAGGCGGACTTAAGTTAGGATGCTTATAGACGCTTCAGGAAACTGTAGGTTAACAAAGAATTACACGACCTTCCGCTCGCGGTAGCGATACGCATGGTAAACTAGTCCAAAGAGGCGTTGCCAATTTAAGTTTGAGAACAAGTACTGCCGTGGAATGGGAACACATAGAGAACATTTTTTTCTCACTTGTATGGTGAGAACAGTTTCTTTAGTTAAATCGATTATTTTTCAAACACAAACAGTTGGTATTGCATGGTCTTGCCTTTTGTCATGTATTCTTCATGTAAAGCTACACGAATATATTCCATACGCATATCCGCTACTTAGTCATATTCTCGAGCCAAGATAAAATATCCATTTAAAGCTATTCTGTGTTTTCGCTACATAGAGATTTTACATTGGCTCGAGAAGATGCTACTGACGCAAGGGGAAGGTTCTTTGCAATTTTGATATTTACTGACCAGCGTTTGTGAAATTCATTTTCAGTGTATTTTGTTTTAATGAAACTCTCGCTAATTCTTCCTCCTATTGCAACTACATGCATGCATAGTTTGTCTGGCTGCAGTGTTAAATGTAGTCCGGGTTTCCGACTCCAAAATTACTATTTTTGTATACTGACGGCCGTATTCCAAAATACGACCGTCAATACTAAAAGTCATTGTGGAGTCTGAAACCCGGACTATGGTAAATGGGACCAGTCACCAAATGTTACAAACGTCCTGATAGTTGCACTTAAATGGATGACCGCGAGGTGTTGCATTTATACCAGTCTAACGGTGATAATCAGTAATTTAACGACCGTGAAAATCCTAACTTGCACAGCATCCATTTTGTCCAGGTTCCTTTGAAGCACATGGTCCATCTTGTGACCCCTCCTATAGTGACAGTTGAATTATCCGTTCAGACTACTTGGATGAAATGGTGAACCTATGCTTTGGGGGCTTTGCTTTTTTGGTCTGGTGTTTATGGAAAGAATGGTCTAACTTTTAATTTTTTTCTTCTATTTTAGCCTTTCTGAAGAGATCGACGAAGGTGCTATATATTCTGCTATAAAAAGGAAACATTTGCAGACAGATGAGAAACTGGAACGTAACGTAAAATAGATTACAATAGTGAAGTCAAAGTTTCCGTTTGAAATAGACTAATTGGTCTCGTCGATAAGCCGTGTGTGCATCCCAGTCGGATCACTCCGGGGAAATCGAAACGAACGAAAACAGACGAGGCTGACTCCGAATGTTGTGTATCGATTTATGTCCATGACCGAAGGCTGCAGTGAAACCTTTCAATCTAAACCACAAGGACCTCTGCTCTGTTTCACAAAGTTGGCGAACCTTGAATCTGACGTCATCAGTCTTCAGGCCTATGGGAGAGGAAATAGAGCTATATTTATTTCTGAACAAAACTCCACAATGTCCGGCCGCTGGAAGTTTGTGTCAACCTTCACAAACAAGAAGGTTTAGCGCGGCCAGAAAAGTCCTCATATTCGATAGGCGGACTTTAGTTAGGATGCATATACGCTTCAGAAAACTGTAGGTTAACAAAGAATTGCACGACCTTCCACTCCCGGTAGCGATACACATGGTAAACTAGAATTGCACGATCTTCCGCTCGGTGTTGTATTTACCTGGAAGGTGTCGACGTTACTCCTTTTCGACGTATAATTATATTCAGAATTCAAAGCCTCCTTAACATTTTGACAATTCGTATCCTCCTAATAACCAGAAAGATAATAGCCAAATATTCTGTTGAATCAAATGCGCAATATGATGACAGTGATTGGAGGAAAACTGTCTCCAATTCAGTTGCAAAAAGAGGTCTTATTTGGCAGTAGGGTTTCGGTCATAATCCAAAACAACTCTGCTGCTTCCAATTAGAGAGAGTTTGAAACAGTGTAAACTTGGGGTATGTTCGGACAGATTTCACTGGAGCTAAAATGCAGCAAATTACGTATGCTCACAGACTCCATTGGATGAACTCCAATGGTTTCAATCACTCGGTGTTTCAAGGTAAAGCCCTATAGACGAGAGGAAACCGGGGCTCCATGTATAGACCTCCCAAGGTGAAAGCCACTGCTGTGAAAAGTTTAACATTTTTTTTTTATTGTCCGCTCTAATTGTTAAAATAATATGATTTACCCGTCAAGTTTGACAGTGTTTTTTTTTTTTTTTCCTTACGACCGTAATGGATCATTACGATTGATCAACGAATCTCCAATCTGGCAAAGTCTGTAATGGCAGCGCTTTAGTCTCTGTCCACCACAAGCCTTCAATCAATGGAGCACGGGTTCGAATCCAGCCTAACCTCAAAATTGAGACCCAAGAAAGTCCGATATGTATACTGCTCCGATGGTATATGTAATACAACCAGAAGTTTGGTCAAATTTTCTGACTGGGTTTTCACTCGAACGACCTATGTGGGATGGTTGCCA
Source organism: Lepidochitona cinerea (assembly GCA_963971465.1). NCBI lineage: Eukaryota > Metazoa > Mollusca > Polyplacophora > Chitonida > Tonicellidae > Lepidochitona > Lepidochitona cinerea. The sequence continues at coordinate 28,806,741 of OZ020561.1, forward strand.
GTTACCAACGGAAGGTAGTGAGTTTCCTCCGGGCATAGAGCCCGGTTTCCTCCCACAATAAAAACTAGCGCCGCCATATATGAAAGAATCTTGAGCGCGGCGTAAAACACCAAACAATCAGTTTGCAGATGAAGGGTCAAATAATGAAATTGATGTTTTACGCCGCACTCTAGATTATTTCACTTATATGACGGCGTTGCCAGGTTTAGTGGGGGAGGAAACCGGGTTCAGTGCCTGGAGGAAACCAGACCTTCGGCGAGTACCTGGCATATACGGCGACAGAGTGAAAAATCCATTCAGAAATTTTTCAATTTTTATTTGGTCAGTGTGATTCGAACCCGCGCCGCATCGATGGAAAGTCTATGGGACGGAAGGAAGAAAACTCCAACCCACTGGACCAAGTGTAAAACAAGTTGAGTATAGATTAAGACTTTAAACACTTTATTACACCAAGCTTTTTTCATCTCATCAAAATTCTTAATAAACAATTGTGCGGTAATTGTACATCCATCATCCACACATTTAAGTGGTTGCCTCTTGCATTGTTTGAATTTATAATTAAGTCCTACTGGCAACTTCAAAATGATGCAAAAATAAATATATAGGAAGACCACAGCTTTCAAAAAGTTTGTCATTTTCTATATAGCCTGTGATTCAACTATTACAAATTACAGTATATATACATGAAGGTCTTTCCACTCACATAATTAAATATGACGGACAAATTTATAACAACAAAATCCCAGCTTCATTCAGTTAGAGACCAGCAATTAATGCTGAAAAAATGGCACAAAATTGTTTAATCAGAGCTGTTTATTTAGCCTAGCTTAGATATACGAAACCAAGGGATTGTTTCTCAAAACATTCAAGACCGTAACTATGCGGCTTGCAAGCAACATAATGTCCAAGGTATAAGTTTCGATAGTTCAATTTTACCGAACTTATACCTATATGTAATATCACCATAAGTTCGGTAAAATTGAACTAAAGTTTCGGTGACCAAGCTATACTCCTTGCATTAGGCTTGCGTTGGGCATAAATGGTTTGAGAAAAGTCCCCGCCCCTGGTCATGTTGAATATAACTAAATAGAGAACATTTGAAGGCAACAGCACTAGTTAGATTTCCATTTCCAGGAAGGCCCTTTTAAAAACAGTAATAAAAAACAAATTATGGTTCTAAAATATGTATTCATAAACACCCACCCCCTCTAGTATCTTTTGCAGCAACTCACATGTTTTGAAAAGTACAGCAGTGTAATAGTGTGCCATTCTAAGAGATCTTCAACACGAGACAGTTGCCTCCCTTTATGTTCAAGCAACATGTCACTCATTGGCTTTAGAGTTGATATCTCAACAAATGGCAGTAGGATCAATCCTTATTTTAGATTGATCCCAGAATGTGACTCAAGCGATGTTGAAAAGGAACGAAAAACAGCCAAAGATAGTCGAGAATGGGTGGTTGTGAGCGTGGAGCGGTGAGCAGGTGTCCGATTTATTCACAAGTATGTCACCCGAGAGTCAAAACATTGATATGGTTGATGTTTAATCGCTCACACTCAAGATTACTTCACTTATATTGCGGCGTTGATAAGTCTAGTGGGGGACGGGGAGGGGGGTAAACCGGGTTCTTTGACGAGAGGAAACTTTGACGAATAGCCTACCTGTCAACTCTTCCACGTACGGCGACAGAGTAAAATAATCCACTTGTAGCCCAGGAAGGGTTCAAATAAAACAAGTGGCATTCAATGTAGTCAGGTGGCTGACTGTCAGAATGCTGGTTAGATTCCTGGCTCTGTAAATGAATAGTGCTGAAGCTTGGTGATGTCACTGGAATAAATTCTGGGACAAAGGGATCTTGATTGATTGTTTTGTGTTTTACGCCGTGCTCAAGATTATTGCACTTATATGGTGGCGTTGCCAGTTTTATTGTGGGAGGACGCCGGGCTCTATGCCCGGAGGAAACCCACGACCTTCCGATGGTAACTGGCAACCATCCCACATAGGTCGTTCGAGTGAAAATCGAGTTAAAAAATTATAAGATGACGCAAGATGCTTGATAGAACTTCAATGAGCTAATTCAAATTTAGGTGTCAAATAAATTGATCTTAAACCCTGAGCTGAGTTGTTCAAAAGTGTATTAGGCTTAATACCGGTTTAAATGACATTGCGAGGAACAAAGAAATTGAATTGTGACGTTACAAAGTTATACCGTTATTAAGCCTGATACGCTTTTGAACAACCGGCCCCATGAGTTCCACAAGGGTCAATCCTTAAACAATAGTTCAGAAGGTATAGCTATTTAAATCATACTATAAATGCAATAATCTTCAACTGTTAGAATAAAAAAAAGAAGATAGTCCATTCAGTTCTAATCATATATATGTATTAATCACATAATGATATTAACATCTAAAATCTTTCTCTGTACAAAGATCCTTTTCAGAAATTCGAATACTCTCACTCTAAAATAACCCACTATATATCCAATTAAAACACTATCAAAAACTTTTAACTTTTAGAAATAATTTGTCAAGAAGGCTATAAATCTAAAAATATTGAAAGTCCATTAAATCTGACTGAATTCATCATAAATGTTACCGGTAATCGAGTAAGAGAGACCCAATCTGCTTAAAATAATTTATTTTTAATGAAATCAGATTGCCCCCCGAAAATGACAGTTGACAGTGAACTGCCCCTATCTAACAATAACATTATGGGACAAATGGCCAATCGTCCACAATGACAAGTGACAATTGGTTGATTGATTGAATGACGTTTTATGCCACACTCAAGATTAATTCACTTACATGTATATGGTGGCGTTGCCAGGTTTAGTGATTCTACTGACCAAGGCTAAGCTACTGTCAGTCGTCAACCTAATGAAATATCATAGGTTTGGTTTGTTACAACAATTTAGATTTTCCCTGTGCCCGTGCGTTTTAGTGATCATAAAGGTATACATGTAGGTGTGGAAATCTGGTGTTGTTCACAAACAACTTTCTTTGTGGTGATGCCTTAACCATTTCTCATTATTTGGAACCCACGTTTAAAGAGAGGTTCAAACAGTTCTTACAATTTCTGGCCTGCTGAATGGAAAAACAGAATCACAGACCAAACAACAACCACTTCCTCAAACTACTGAATGCTCAAAGGCTTGGTCGCTACAAATATTGAGAGCCCATGTTTATTCTTGTATGTGACACCTCATCTACCCATAAGCTACATATATCAGTATTCTCGTTATTTTGGGATTACACTTTCTTGAAAATATGGCAGAAATTCCTCTACCGATTTTTGGGTGACGCCCAGCACTAAATGCTGGCTGTCTTATCCATTCAGCCAACCAGCCTAATTGGAGGCCGGTTGGCTGAATGGATAAGACAGCCAGCATTAAGTGCTGGCGATAGGTTACATACTCTGGGACCCGGGTTTGATTCCCGTTTCGGGCGTCACCAAAAAATCAGTAGAGGAATTTCTGCCATATTTTCAAGAAAGTGTAATCCCAAAATAACGAGAATACTGCTCAGTTATACTCACTTTCTAAAAGACACTAACTAATCTAACTCATACATTAATCAGGATAAAAAATTAAACGCAGGCATTAGGTTTTAAGTTATGGAGCGGGCACGGACCCCTGACTGACAGACGGACATCTGTATAAATGACTTATTATTTTACAAATTTAAATACTTTGACTTCAAATTAACTACAAATGCTATTCCTGGATGGACGGACAAAAACTGAATCAGATGCCCAGATATTTCATCCAACAAATTAGATCAAATACAATAAATTAATATCAAATTCAAATTCTACAAATTGGCATTAATTTCCTGAACAATATTTAGATCAATCAAAATTAATTATCGTTAAAAATTTGAAATTCTTACTTGCAAAACATTTAATCAGCAGTTTAGTCCTTTGGAAAACTGTAAGAGTACCAGGACAGTAAAAAAAAACAGCTTTCACAAAAAAAACACAAAATAATTTTATAGCTATCAACAATTTGTTAGTCGATCACAAAAATGACCAAAATAACAGTATTATTTGCAAGCAAGTTTGTCATTATATAGTTATTATATAAAAATTCAATAATTATTATTGAATAGATTTAACTCATCTGGTTAACTTTTTAACATTACTTTGATACTCAAATCAGGTTTCAAATTAAGATATATTGACCAATGAGGTCACTTGTATCAAGTGGGTTTATAAGAAATTGACCAATCAGGTACAACAATAAAAGTATGGTCCTTGTCCAATCAAAGCAGTTGTTACTTTGAACCTCCACCAACAGTTTGAGATATGCACAGCCAATCAGCTTTCACGTAGCATAAAAGAAACTAATCAACAGTTTCCTTAATTTCGATACATCAAATCCGTCAGTTCTTCAACCAAAACACCAATTTGGGCGAAAACCAAAATTCTCAAAGTGGAAAAGCACAACAATTTGCAACAGTACCACATTTTTAGAAGCGAGTTTGTTATTGAAAACTTGTTAGTCCTGGTAATAAACCAAGTCATCCATCACTCCCTTGTAGCTTAATAGGGCAAATTCATGACCACTCAATCCAGGTTTTCTCTAGGTAACCTTTCCAACATAAAGCCTTCTGTGCAGTGTCATTACTGCCAGGTTAACCTTCTTAACACACAAGCTGAATTAATTAACGCTCAGTTCCATAGCCCTTGCTTGTCTTTCTTCTCGGCCAGCTCTGCTTAGTTTTATAAATCTTTCAGTAACCCAAAGGAAACTTAAAGACGGAGGAAGGAGCTTCCCGATGTAATATATTATCGAAATAATAGATATAATCTGTGAGTTACTATGAGTTGCCAGGATTGTCCCCTGAGTTTTGTCGAGTTACGGCACGAGTCACCTGATCCGGAACCTGAGACGGGTCAGACAGAATACTGGTTGTCGTACTCAGTTGCCGTAATGAGTTTAACACAGCTGAAAGTACAAAAATAAAACCCAGATTAAATAAGGATCAAAGGGAGGTCATTCTATCTAAAACAAAGGGAGATAATTCGGAATTCTGAAAAGGGGAGATAATTTTATAAATATAAGAAAGGGAGATAATCCAACTTAAGTTGTATTGGGATGGCAGATAAAAGGGATTATTTCATTTAATTGATTTCCGGTTCAGTTGGGAAGGAAAGAGGGCCCTTTGCCTGAAGAAAACCTGTGGAAAACCTCTGGTAAACCCCTCAATAGGGTGAGTGAAAAACCCACTCAGAATTTTGTCATTCATTCCCTCATTCATTCAGAGTAGGATTGGAAGCCACAACCCTTGGATGGGAGAAGTGTGACTGTCAGACTGAGCCACAGACGCTACCCATCTTACGTAATAGAAGAAAGCAGGAACGTTGTATCTACTGATGGATGGACTGGTGTTACATGCCGCGATCAAACCTATTTCCCCTATATTGCAGTGTTGGCAGTGTTAGTGGGGGAAAGAACGACCAGTGTTCATCAGGTATCTGACACACCCTTCACACAGCATGATTAGATGAAAAACACAATCCAAATTTTTTCATTTGTGAACTGCGTAGGATTAGAACCCGCAACTTAACGGTGGATGCTTAACGCTGAAAAAAGAAGATTGAGAGAAAAAATTCCTACTTACTTGGCCTTAATGAGACTAACGAGCAGTGCTGATCCATCCATGCGAGAACTGACCGACATAACTCATCTAAACTGACCGTTGAAACCATACTATTATACGACTCAAACAAGGAGCGAATAATACTGCTAAACTGAGACCAGTTAAGGAAAAGTGATTTAGATAAAAAAAACAGAAAAAGATTTTCTACTTAGACTTTGGTAAGAGAATTCGATGAAACAAAAAATATTTGTAACTTTTATCATACATAATATCTTTGTTTAAATTCTTTTCTTTTTTTTTTCATTTCTTTATATAATTTGCTAATGCACATATCGGTGAACAAAAAATGAAAATGCAAAGCATTCAGCTGGGAAAGACTTTGATATTTCAGAATAATTTTGAAAACTTATCAATGATAATAAAAGTTTCAAATGTTTCAATGGCATTTAGAAGTTGACATATTACAATAAGGTGAAGAATCAATCAATCAATCAATCTTGGTTTATTGGGTGACGACATTTCGATTGACTTAGATAACGATGTAAGAACTACATCAAAACGTCGTCACCCAATAAACCAAGAAGTTGCTATCCATCAGTAATTCTTCACCTTATAATAAAAGCTTCATTTGTCTACCGAATTATGGATTGATTAAAGTTTTAACATAGCATTCAAGATCATTTCCAGGTTTAGTAAGGGCGAAAAAACAGCCCATAATTGACAAAAATCCTGCTTAAGGAGGTAAAAGCGAAAACCAGAATATTTTTGAGTGAATGAGATTGAAGACAGCTTATGTTGGCCTCAGCTTCTTTCATTTTAACAAAAAAAACTCAGCCACAGCTCATCGATGGAAGGCCTGTGCCAGAATGAAAGATTGTTGGTCTGCGGACTGTCACCAAAGCCCTGATTGAATGAGAAATAATGTCAGTCTAAAGGAGTTTCTCTGTGGCCGAGTGTTTAAGTTAAGACAGAAATATTGCATCCGGAATAAAACTTAAACCTGTAACAAATTGGTGTATAATTTTGTCTCAAATAATCTGTAGATTGATTGATTGATTGGTGTTTTACGCCGCGCTCAAGATTTTTTCACTTATATGGCGGCGTTGCCAGTTTTATTGTGGGAGGAAACCGGGCTCTATGCCCGGAGGAAACCCACGACCTTCCGTTGGTAACTGGCAACCATCCCACATAGGTCGCAAATAATCTGTAGAAAGGATACAATCCAAAACCTCCAGTTAACTAACGTTCTATTTTTCACATATTCTTCAAACAGCTCCTTCATTTTATCTGCCCTTTGTCGTGTTACAGGGACACCTGTAGCAGGTAACTGTAGCTGACATGCACTGCAATAAACAACAACAACATTAGTCAGACATAAGATTGATTGTTTGGTGTTTTACGCCGCGCTCAAGATTATTTCACTTATATGGCGGCGTTGCCAGTTTTATTGTGGGAGGAAACCGGGCTCTATGCTCGGAGGAAACCCACATCCTTCCGTTGGTAACTGGCAACCGTCAGACATAAGATGATTCTGTTGAAAATTGATTGATTGATGATCGAGATAATTCCCCTTTATACACATCTTCTTGAGCCAAGTTAAAATCTCCATGGCCCCATTCCGTGTTTTACCCTTTACTCCATTCCAACCTGTAAATTGAACAGCGCCCACTGGTGAGAATGTGAGAGTTTTTTTTTTCCTCTCCACACACAGTTTTTGCCAATCAGCACTAGTTAAACAAAAGCCCAAGGTGTATAAGGCCGTTATTTCTCGGTTTGTGAACAGTGTAATTGTCCAAGGTTTTGATTAGCTGCAAGAAGTTTTACCGACATCCAATCAAAAAGCGCTGTCCGATTAACTGGTTTGAGAGGAGTAGTCCACCAAGGTAAAACACGGAAAGGAGACATGGAGGTTGGAGAAGATGCCTTATACATTGCCACCATGCCAGGTTTAGTGGGAGAGAAAGCTGGTCTTGACTTGAACTAAAAATGCAACGTTTGGTGGATAGCTGGCAACCATTCTCATAGGGCGAACAAAACACAGAAATCCAATCACATAATGGTCCTAGAGTGACTCAACCCAAATGAGAGCGGCCATTTGGGTTATGGCCAGCGTAACGTGTTTACTTTCGAAATACCCACAGACGGGTTACAGGCCATTTTGTATGAGGATTGATATAGTGACTAAACTGCAAGGCTTAAACTGTCATGACAACATATACCTACAACGTAAGGTTACAACCAAGCGCCAAGTAACGCCAGGTGTAAGTCTGTTGAGAGACAGCCCCAAGGAAAGTAAGACCTTACATACAGAATGTATTCAGTTGTAGTTTACTTGGATTGATTTGACGAAAATCAAAGCAGACAATTTTAGCTTTTTTTTGGACTGAGAGAGAATGGACATATCTCAACAAGCAGCCTTTACAGACTGATTTACAGATGGTCTGAGGCATGTTGAGGCCGATCAAAACCAAGAGGAAATCATCGAGATTTGCTGGGAATGAAGAAATAACATGGGCCCAGTTTCACAAAGCGATCTTAGCTTAAGGTGATCTTAATTACCAATGGCAACGTATGCCATGGTAATTAAGATCATACTTTGCTAAGACCGCTTTGTGAAACTAGACCCAGGAGATTATCATGGACTTACTTTATTGCTGAATTCAATGACTCTATTTCCCTTTTTAAAATGTCGGCCTCCTCTTGCATCTGAGTTCGTTCAGATTTTAATTTTTTACAGTATTCAGCAGCTGATGAAAACAATAAAAAAATGTATTAAATTCAGAAATTGACAGGCTTTTGGCCCAGAGGAAACCCTGACCTTCAGCGAGTGTCTGGCAACTCCTTAACATATGGCGATCGAGTGAAAAATCCACTCAAATTTTTCAATTTCTCTTTGGTCTGATTGATTGATGTTTTAAGTCGCACTAAAGATTATTTCCCTTACATAACAGCGTTGCGAGGTTTAGTGGGGGGGGGGGGGGGGGGGGGGGGGGGGGGGGGGGGGAACCAGGTTCATTGTCCAGAAACAATCCCCCCCCCCCTCCACAATTAATACAAGACAATGATTTAATGGAATGGTTTTCATGTTTCATAAGAAGAAAATCAAAAGTAATTTTACTCAAAATATTTCCCTTATATGGTGGGATTTCCTAAAGCCAATGACATCATCATGCAATCCATATAGTGTTGATGAAATATGAATGGCTGAATGTGACAAAAGCTTAACGTCGTGAACACATAAAACTAAAACAATCATCACTTACTTTTCTGCAGCATGGCCGCTTTGCTGAATTTAGCATTAGGATTTTGGCCTAAGGATGGGATGATGGCGTGAATGATATCAAATCCACTCTGAAAACAACAAAAAATATTATTAAACAAAAGTGTGAACTGATAAGCCTAGCAATATCAGAAGATTGCTAGTTCTTAGTGATCTTCCGTACGAATTGATGTCCTTTTCAATTGCCTTTAATTTTCCTTTTTTAAGCCCTGCTCAGGTCGAGTTAAGATCCGATCCAATTGTCGGCAACTGAATCTAAGACCGTTCATGTCGACTGAGACTAGTTCATCCTTCAGTCCAACAATTTCCGACTGATATGTCACCGAAACGCCAAGGAAAATACATTGTATGATCTTGTGATGAAGTAAAGGTCGCTGATTGGCGGCGACCTTAAGATTGAGCGAAAGATAATAGAACATGCTCCATCCTTACGATCGTAAGACTGATCAGTCTGAGACCGATCTGAAGAGTCTTAAGGGCGCTCATGTCAAAAAACGATCTCCGACTGATTGATTGCAGTTTCACTACAGATTGGAGCTTACAACGATCGAATCAGATCTAAACTTGACCTGAGAGGGGCTTTAGTGACTCGGTACTCCAGTCCCTCGGCCGATGGACACAGGCACACCGATGTCAACAAATTTCTGTCCAACCAACAACTCAATCAATCAACTTAATCTCCAGAAATTCCCACAAGGCTTTCTTCAAAATGCAAACACATCTGGCGCTACATTTAATTTTAATTTCCACTGTTAAAGTTCACCTTACTCCTTTGACTTCCCAAGACAAAATGTCATTCAAAGATTTTCGTTGAGCGGCAGAATGGCGTCCACATTGATTGGTTTATACATTTTCGTTGTGCACTTTGATTGGCTGAAGCCTTTATCCCCCTTCACGATTTCATCACATTGCGGGGTTGGAACATGTTGCTTTGTATATAAAACTTTATATTTTTCTCCTTAAAATTGAGTGAATTTTCCTTTTTTCTGTAATAGAAATAAAGGACGTCCTATTGACCTGTGTGTTGTTGAATAAAGGGTCAGTTGGGGAATTTACCACTATTATTTGAAGGCTCGGGGCTTCGCTCCTCGCCCTCAAATGGTGGTAAATTCCGCATTAGACCCTTTATTCAACAACACACAGGTCACAAAGACATCCTTTATTTCTTAAATCTAAGGCCACAAACAAGATCTCTGAGAAGATCAATGGGCTCTTGACACGTTTTAGTTATGCAGTATAGCAATGCCATGTTAAAAAGAAGGGAGCAGAAAGGGCTTTGTGCCCATAAGAAACCTTAGATTAAAGGTAACAGTTTGTCTTAATACGGCCTAGGAGTTTCCCTAGAGATTTCATGATATCGGGTGACAGATGACGTCAGTTCGATTGACTTTGTCCTTCTACACATGAGAACAGAGCGTCACATTCAAACGATAAAGGCCCTCCACATGCACAATCACAGCGCCGCGGACAAAAAATTTGTGGAACTCTTACAATACCTCCGCTCCCTATATGACTATGGTTAATTGTGAAATGCTTTATCTTCTATGGAAGACTACATGTAGTCCTTTCTATATTTTTTTGTACGCAAGATTAGTCCCGTTCATAGTGTTTATTTCAGGTATGAAACTGAGTAGTGTCCAGGGATATAAACTTAGGTTGAAAAAAAAGCCGCACAATTTACCGTTTTGGCTTATGGATGGGATGTTGGCGTCAGCGACCGATCAAAAATGTTAACCTCAATCAGGAAAACAGCTTTGTGACGTTATGATATTTTAAACGTTACAAAGCGACCATGTTTGCTTTGGCGGACGTTTTCCAACATTTGACCTGTGAATATTACCCTGACGCGGAGGTCAATTGACTCTACAACCCATTTGGGGATAGAAGTGGGTGCAGCGTGAGCATGACATTTTTAACCAGAATTTCAGGAATCTCAAAATACATCCGGCAAGGCACAGTAGTATAAAATTAAAAACAAGTATGAATTGGTTTGTGTTTACCTTAATGTTACAGCGCCTTTTCTGTTCAGCTGAGATGTGTGAGCGTTTGCGTTCTTCTCGATGAGGTGCCCGACCATGTTCCTGTTTTAACTGAAGAGGCTTGGAGGGAGACTGGAAAAGGAAAATTGAAAAAAAATTACTGGCATATTTATAACTTTACAAATGTAATGAATGCTGTATTGTTTTGTAACTACTGTTAGCATTGATTTAAAGGCTCACTGGCACACTAGGAATTTGCACGAAACACTTGTACAATTGTGCATTAAACTGTGTACGTGTGGCTGCTGAAATTTTTTGATGACTTGACTTTCTTGACCATTGCTCGGTCATTTGAATAGAGACCTGAACTTCCGACAAGTCAACTAACCTTAACCCATTCGGTACCACAGACGTCAAAAGACGTCGCTGTGAAAGCCTGCCTCAGTACCACTGTCGCCAAAAGACGCCGCGATAATGCATTTTCCCCTGTTATTTCCAACTTTTGTTAGGTGATGTAGATTTCTACACTTTGAATTTTTATATTTGTTTATTTTTGTGAAAATCTAAATTGAAATCGCATTATATTTTTCGGTGGTTGGCGTACCGTATTTCTAAAAACACGACTGGCCAGCCCAGAAATCAGACTTTATTTTAGTGTCCTTTACAACTGATATTCGACAAAAACAACATAGTTATTCACGTAATAAAAGTGGCTGTAGCTGTGGGGCTGACGCCGAGAACGATGTGTGAGGCAGAGCCTAGGAATGAGCTGTGGTACCAAATGAGTTAACACATGATTATAGGGATAAAACCCATAGGATAGGAGACTTACTGGAGATGAAGAAAGATTAAAATCTGTGGGACTTCCAATGGAGGCCGGACTTCCTTGGTTACTGAATGTTGATGGACTATTTGGCATGGTGGATGAAGAAAGTAGTGATTGTGCGAGTGATGAGGATGGCGTAGGGATTGGACTGCTGATTGTCCTGGTGATTTCAGAAGACAGAGACATAGATGTGACGTCCCTCACGGACACCGTATTCGTTCCCAAAGCCTGACTGGCTGCTGCTATCAGAACACTAGCCGGGAAATCACCAACGTTTGTAACCTATCGTAATAAAATGAGGGGAAAAATATGACAAAAACATAAATAATGTTTATTTGTTATTTCTCACTTTTATTTCCAAGAATTGACACAGAAAAGTACCAAATGCCCTTTTTAAATATCCTGTTCTTTTTAAGCGGGTGTGGAAAATTTTGTTCAAACAGAATTCGGTCATTTTTTTTCTTATTTTTGTCAAGTAGTACAAAATAAGAGCTTTCTACTGATACCAATCTTGGAGATGTATGCTAAGGTATCTATTTTATTAAAAAATACAAAAACCCTAAAGCCACCCCTACCTTCTGGATATATGTATTTTATCTGTTATTAATGCACACAGCCGTTAATACAAAAACCCTGAAAGCCACCCCTACATTCTGGATATATGTATTTTATCTGTTATTAATGCACACAGCCGTTAATACAAAAACCCTGAAAGCCACCCCTACATTCTGGATATATGTATTTTATCTGTTATTAATGCACACAGCCGTTAATACAAAAACCCTGAAAGCCACCCCTACATTCTGGATATATGTATTTTATCTGCTATTAATGCACACAGCCGTTAATACAAAAACCCTGAAAGCCACCCCTACATTCTGGATATATGTATTTTATCTGTTATTAATGCACACAGCCGTTAATACACACACCCTGAAAGCCACCCCTACATTCTGGATATATGTATTTTATCTGTTATTAATGCACACAGCCGTTAATACAAAAACCCTGAAAGCCACCCCTACATTCTGGATATATGTATTTTATCTGTTATTAATGCACACAGCCGTTAATACACACACCCTGAAAGCCACCCCTACATTCTGGATATATGTATTTTGTCCGTTATTAACGCACACAGCGGTTTGTAAAGGCGACTGATATTACCAATATTCTTCAGTTCAACTTAAATCCTTTAAAACTTCCCTTGAAAATCAGGATTTAAAAGTCTTAATTTTGGCAGCTCCTGTCACAAACAGCTGTAGTTAAAATTAAATCTCGCACCTAAGTAAATTTCGAGAAATAGCGGTTTGCCCTTCAGATATATACTTACTATTGCTATTCCACCAGGTGTATTCTGGGATATGGGTTGTACGGGAGTTTGAAGATCTGTTGATGTTGTCAAGGGGCGATATGAAGGTATGGAGACAGTGTTGTTGACACATGGTGGCACCTGTGAATTAGTCTCTTTTTCTACCTTGATAACAGCCCCTGGGTAACTACCTGTACAAGTAATAACATTTAGAATATGTGTTCAGATAATCTGCAATATTATACTTCTTTTTAATTGATTGATTGATGTTCTAAAATTTTTTAAAACTAATTTGGTGGTGTTACCAGATTGAGCAGGGGAGGAAACTGGCTGGTTTCCTGGCAACCCTTTCACTGAGGCTGATCATGTGAAAAATCCAGGGCCTATCAGAGTGGAAGGCCTGTGCCACAATGGGAGACTGAAGCTGCAGAGCCCCCTGATAATTGTTTGCACTCACCTGTAGTTAATAGTTGAGCCAGGTAAGTATTCTTTTGAACGAGGTTTGAGGTTTGTTGCGTTACCGAGGTAACGGTAGGTGTGGCTTGCTGATTGGCTGGAGCAGGTGCAATAAGTCTTTGTTTGGAGCGAGAAGCTAACGGTTTACCCTGAGAAAAGAAAAACTGAGATCAAGCTGATTTGAGCAAATTCAGAAAAAATGGAAAACCGGTAATAATCAGAAGAAAGAAGGCACAGGGTTTTTGGTTGATTAATTGATTGCTGTTTTACTACACACTCAAGATTATTTCACTTATATGGCGGTGTTGGAAGTTGTAGTGGGGGAGGAAATGAAGCTCATTGCCTGAAGAAAACCTCCAAGCTTCGGCGAGTACCTGGCAACGCTTTCACATATGGCGACCGAGTAAAAAAATCCACTCGGAAATCTTTCATTTTTGTTTTGTTCTGAGTGTGATTCCAACCAGGGCCGCATCGATGGAAGGTTTGAGTGGAACTGAGGGAGGATCACTCTAACCCACTGGACTACCAGGGCCTCTACAAGGCTTTTGGACCCCAAAACAAAGTTGTAACACATATTGGCCATATGCTTGTTGTTAGCTATTATACGATGCACACTGAAGATATCCTTTATAAGGTGGTGTTGTCATCTTTATCGGGAAGGGCAGGGGGGAGAATTTGGAAACTCATATCACTACAAATTGAGAACATTAAGGGGTGTAATACTTGTCCAGCCTCTGAAAATGTGAATTTAAACAATAGAAACCAGAAAGAATCTCAAGAGGCACAAAGATCTAATTTCAGAAATAAAATTAATTAGACGAACCTTAGGAACAGCGAAGTTGGCATCTCGTTTATCCAACTGTTCTGACGAGGTTGGTTTTCCAGCACTTGAAGAAGCTTTAGGGGCCAACTGATTATTGGGGCCTCTATGTTTGGACATTGTAGCAGCAGAGCCCCTCGTATGATGCGATGATGGTAATTGTTTATGTTGAATCGTTTGTGCTTGTCGTGCTTTTCCCTGAATAGCCTGAGTAGCGGAGGAATGAGGTTTTCCCTGTAAGTTACCTCCCTTGTGATGAGCAGGTGTTGAGTGTTTCTGGTTAACGTTGGGTAATATGTTTTGAGTATGCGAGTATATGCTAGAGTATTGTGGCGGTGAATTGGGAGGGTCCACTATCATTTGAGTATCGGGGGGAGCAGGTTGAGTGGACAAGTCCATGTTTGTAAGATGATTAAATTGAGTGGGTGTGCCAAGGTTTGTATTCTGTCCTTGAAACTGTGAAGCAAACGACGACAAGGCTGTTTGCATGATGTTGGCTTGATTCAGGAGACCAGGGGATCCTTGAGCAGTATTCCCTAAACTGTTCAGTAGTTCCATGGGAAGACTCGCCGTGCTGAAGTCACCCTGTAAAATATGTAAAAAAAATCTGGCTACTGCATGGTGAAAAAAAAATAAAAAATTCCATGCCAAATGAAAATAGCTCTTCTGACACTCACAGACTTGCAGTTAAATGGAGTCCTATGAGGCTGGGGTTCGTTTCATACAGCAGTCGCATCACAAACGAAGCCTAGTTGCCAATGGATACCATATTGAAAAGATACGACGTCATGGCAACTGCGATTGATCGCACTGTGCGACAGCTTCATGAAACGGCCACCAGGGTTGAGTTGTTCAAAAATGTATAAACCACATATATCAAAGGGACATAACAAATAAATACAATTGTAACGTTACAGAAATTAGCCGTGTTAAGTCAATACACTCTTGAACAACCGGCCCCAGAGGCGAACTTGTTAGGGCATCTGTGCCTTTCTTTTTCTATAAGGCCCAAAAGTCAATGTCTATCTTTGAAATAATAATCTGTTTATTTGATGTCGAAGATTTATTGATCAAGTATTTGGTTTATTGAGAGATTAGAACACAAACCTGAACTAGATTGATAGATTGATTGATTGATTGATTAAGTTTAACGTTACATTCACCTGAACAAGAAGCATTGAATGATTTACTGAATGATTGCTTGGAGTTAAACGCTATACTCACCTGGTTGAAATTGATTGATTGATTGACCGATTGATTACTTGGGAGTTAACCCCAAACTCACCTGAGTTTGATTGATGAATTATTAGATTGATTGACCGATTGATTGGAGTTTAATGCCACACTCACCTGGTCAAGTTTGATTGATTGATTACATGATTGATTGACCGATTAATTAATTGGGAGTTTAACCCCAAACTCACCTGATCAAGTTTGATTGATGGATTATTAGATTGATTGACCGATTGATTGGAGTTTAATGCCACACTCACCTGGTCAAGTTTGATTGATGAATTATTAGATTGATTGACCGATTGATTGGAGTTTAATGCCACACTCACCTGGTCAAGTTTGATTGATTGATTACATGATTGATTGACCGATTAATTAATTGGGAGTTTAACCCCAAACTCACCTGATCAAGTTTGATTGATGGATTATTAGATTGATGGATTATTAGATTGATTGACTGAATGATTGGAGTTTAATGCCACACTCACCTGGTCAAGTTTGATTGATGAATTATTAGATTGATTGACCGATTGATTGGAGTTTAATGCCACACTCACCTGGCTAAGAAGACTCTCCAATTCATTATAATTATGTCTTGATGACTGACCAGTAAAAACAGTGGGTATGTTCGTCTGCTGACCACGGATGTTCATAAAATCTGTAAATAAGAAGCAGTTGAGTTTAAGAGTCTTTTGGGTCTTTAAAACGGAAATAAAAACATTTTAAACAAGAGTTTTAGTAAACTCAACTTACGCCCACTGTGGCAAAGTCAAACCGCTACGAGTAACAACTTTACATTTAATATAACATTTGTTTTAATTTCATCAATTGAAATTTCTTGTTCACATTAAAAGTTTTCTTTTCTAAATTTGATGAAGCTGCAACTAAATACCAGTACGTTTATACACATATGTTATCTGTTCAGGTAAATTCAATCACATTTTAATTGCAAAAACTGAAATATTGTGGCTGTTTTGACATTGCTATTATGTACCATAATTGGGACGGAGCAATCAATGCAATAGCTTAAAATTCTTTTAACAGTTTTGACTTGGAAACTGTTCTATTGGACTTGGCTGTAATAGTTTTAGAACAAAGCGAAAAAAAAATTCCCAATTGCAGTCCATTTTGGAGCTTTGTTTGTTTTGATATTTTACTGGGAATTGCCAGCGAGTAAAATTTATTACCGATTTTGACATCCATTATAATATTGGCTGAAGTTTTTCGTCGCACTCAAGATTCCCATAGTGGGGGAGGAAACTGCTTGAAGTACCACTCCCCTCTTAGGATAATCCTGTGAAATCCTGTTGACGTTTGTCAACTTTTTCTTGGATTGAGTGGGATTTGAGTGAGTGAGTGATTGGGGTTTTACGTCCTGCTCAACAGTATTTCGGTTATATGAAGACGTTGTCTCCTTGTGACAGGGCGGATTTCCACCGCTCTTTTAGGTGCTGTCTCACCGAGACGACTTGCCGAAGACAACCAGCAAGCCCCCTCACCCAGTCACAGTATACTGACACCGGGCCAACCAGTCGCTGCTCTAACTCCTATTGCTGAGCGCCAAGCGAAGCAGTAACAGCTACCACTGTTAAAGTCTTTGGTCTGACTCGACCCGGGCTTGAACCCGGATCTCCCAGGCCTGAAGCGGACGCTGAGTGGGATTTGAACCCACAACCCATTGATGGATGACTTGGATCGGACTGTGCTCTGCTGAGTCACTGAGGCCCCTTACTTCATTCCCAGGTATTGACTGGTGACTGAGCCACTGAGGCCCCTTACTTAATACACAGGTATTGACTCTGTTGACTGAGTCACCGAGGCCCATTACTTAATACAGAGGTATTGACTCTGTTGACTGAGTCACCGAGGCCCCTTACTAAATTCACAGGTATTGATTCAGCTGACTGAGCCACCGAGGCCCTTTACTTAATTCCCAGGTATTGACTGTTGACTGAGCCACTGAGGCCCCTTACTTAATTCACAGGTATTGACATTTGCTGACTGAGCCATCGAGGCCCCTTACTTAATACACAGATATTTACCATGTAGTGGCTCAAATGTATCCATACAGATGTCATCAAGAGTTGGCTGTAGCTGCTCTAGACCAGGCTGTATTATATCCGCATACCCATATTGGGCTACAAAATAAAAGTAACAATAATGAAAAAACTTTTCACAAGAGAACTGTACGAATATGACGGGCCGGAAAAATGTCCGGCTGAGTGCCTTCAATTTTCCGAAATTCGAGCTGTGAATATGGTGGCAGTGGTCTGAAATAAGTGTAGGCCTTACTATAGGGAGTGATTCTGTTTTATAATTTTGCACAGATCCTGTACAGAATAGATTATTTTGAAACATTTTCAATTTCAAGACAAGACATTATTTTTAGTTAAAACACATTTAAACATATGAACAGTTTATTCATTACTCAGGATGATTTCTTATAAGGTGCCAAGGTGGCATTGACAAGTTTAGTAGTGGAGGAAACGGGATCTTTGAGCGGAAGAAAATCTCTACTTTGGAGACACGGGACTTCATGTCAACCCTTCCACATCTTCAATTCGTTATCTCTATACCAAATGATAATTAGTCACCTAAGCACGCATTGAATTTACAGGCTCACCCATGTGATTGATTGATGTTGTACAAGACTCTCAAAATTATTTCCCTTCTAAAGTGTCTTGCAAAATGGAGGAGAAAACTGAGCTCTGCCCGGATGAAACCAACGACCTTTGGCAGGTACCTGGCAAGTGGATTGATTGATTGTTTGGTGTTTTACGCCGCGCTCAAGATTATTTCATTTATATGGCGGCGTTGCCAGTTTTATTGTGGGAGGAAACCGGGCTCTATGCCCGGAGGAAACCCACGACCTTCCGTTGGTAACTGGCAACCATCCCACATAGGTCGTTCGAGTGAAAACCCAGTCAGAAAATTTTTCAATTCTTGGACTGAGTGGGATTCGAACCCGCGATCCATTGGTGGAACCTGGCAAGTGGATGCCAGACGGGTAATCATGAAAAAAAAATTTGCGAGCCAAGGACATGTTCAAAAAGAATACACAAATATATTACGCCGCAAAGCCGTTTTGTTGAATTCGTCTGCCTTTTAGAATGTTTGTCTTGGCTACAAGGCAGAGAGATCAATTGAGATTATAGACAAAATCAAAAACAAGTATAAAATCCGAAGTACCGCACAATGATACAACTGTTACCACCAATTACCGCCGAGCTGGTAGACATATAGACTTACGCAAAGCTTTCTGGGTAAATTATGCACCTCAGTTCGCCATTTTGTTTATCAGTACTTGGCAAGATGTCACTTTTTGGAAAACATTGGTTTTTATCAACGCATTTTTCTGGTGACTTTGCGCCTTTTACATCTTTTCGATGCAGTATTATTTGTTCTGCCATTGTGTAAAATGATGTGAACATCCCTCAATTATCTGAAATGCTTTGTGCGTAAATTCTAACTGACGCCATCAAGCAATCGGTGACGGTCAATTGTAAAATAACAATCTTAGGACCATTTTTCATAATTATGCTAATAAATACAGTCTTAATGGTGTTATACATGTATTCTCAAATATACAAACAATTCTCATCTCTGTTTTTTGCCTTTTGTTGGTATATGCCGCTGGCAACTGTATTGTCTTTGGTAAAAAGCTCAATGGAAGTCCTGTGTCGGACTGAGAGATTATCAGAATTTTTACTCACACAGCTCTCTGGGATTTGGAAAAGGAAACGGCTGGTTTAGCGTTGTGAACAAAGTGTCGGAGAAATCCATAATAAAGTCCTCATCGTTCTGCTGATTGGGATCTGTCTGGTTGTTAGAGTGACGAGGCAAGGCCTGGTTCACGTCCTTTATCCTCTCCAGTAAATCACTCAGCGATGCAATCTATACAATTGAAATCAAGTCAATACATTTTAGGGTTTTTGTTCTTATAAAGCTACACCTAAGTAGGTTGTTTGAGAGGCATTTAGAAGCCGGTAATAGTAAGACAAAGGAAGAGATTTCTGGATAACAACTTCTTATTTTGGTTGAAAACGGTATTAGTATCTATACCGAAACGTACCAACATCAATAAATAAGAAGTTGTTATCCAGAAATCTCTTCCTTTGTCTTACACCTAAGAACATCTCCAATATTTGAGAACGGAAAGCTCTTATTTTGTAATTCTTGGTAAAAATGACAAACAATAAGCTAACAAGAAATTTTCGGGCCAGTCAAAAATCAACTTCTACTTCTTGTCTTTTGTGCCTTTTTTTTCATTGTCATTTCTTTTTCATAGTTTGTCATAGTCAAGCGTTAGAACAATTTTGATGGATAACTATAGGATTGATATTGAAATAAACAAGAGATCCCTTAAAGGGATCTTAACGCCCGCATTCATCTATTCATATTAAAGATTGTTACAGCAATAACTGGATATAGGAATTGGGGCCTACATAAGAAAAATCTTATTCCAGGGAGATAACTATTGTTGAGGAAAATTAAATTGTCAATTACAAAGTAAGCTCCCCTTGAAATTTTGGTTGAAAACAACATTGCCACCTGGTAGCCATCTTCAATATGCTATGATAATGTACGGTGCACAGCTAGAACTTAGGAGGATGATGTGTGTCATGTTTGGTTAAGATCAGGTCAGTAGTTTTCTTGGAATAATGAAAAGTTTCATTTTCAAATTTGGTTCAAAAACAACATTGCTTCGTGTCGGCCATATTTAATAAGCAAATGAGATGAAAATGTAGGGTGCACAACTAGATCATAGGGAGATAATGTGGGCCAAGTTTGGTCAAAATCAGACCAGTAGTTTTTTTGGAATAAAAGTAACAAGCAAAAAGTTAACGGACTGACGACGGAAAAGCGATTTGAATAGCCCTCCATCAGAATGATGACGGGCTAAAAATATGAATAACATGTACGGCCGGAGACTGTCAATAAGGGACAAAAATATTTTTTTTCCCAAAGTACTCTAAAAGATTGGTAACAGTGCATTGATTGATTGATTTATGTTTTACGCTATGTCACACTCAAGATTATTGACCTCATATGGCGGTGCCAGGGTTGGTGGGGGAGGAAACCCTCAACCTTCGGCGAGTATCTGGAGGTTTATTGGGGGAGGAAACCCCCAACCTTCGGCGAGTATCTGGCAACTCTTCCACATGTGGAGTCCGAGTGAAAAATCCACTCAGAAATGTTTCGATTTTTATTTGGTCTGAGTGTGATTTGAACCCTGTCACACCGATGGAAGGTCTGTGTGGGACGGAGGGACGATCACTCAAACCCACTGGACCACCGAGGCCCGGGTATCAGTGGAAAGCTCTTTGAATTGTAATAATTAGCTACACATATTACTGTTTCAATGAAATTTTCCTTATATTTGGCATGCCACTTTAAGTACAGGTGAAACAAGAGTTTTAGTAAACTCAACATACGCCTGCCGTGGCAAAGTCGAACCGCTACGATCAACAACTTTACATCTAATATAACATTTGTTTTAATTTCATCAATTCGAACATATAGACTATGACAGAATATTACGCCATATTATGCAATCGGCAATGTCCTAAATGGTTTATGACACACCATCTACCCCTAAACTACATGTTGTAAAAAAATTGTAAAGATCGGATCAAAACTCTTCAAGTTATGGAGCGGAAGGGAACGAAGATATAGACTAAGACAGAATACTACATAATCCAATGTAGAAGCCACATTATGTAATCGATGATGTCATAAATGGTTGATGACACACCTTCTACCTACAAGGTATATGTTGTAAAAGAATTGTAAAGATTAGATCAAAACTCTTCAAGTTATGGAGCGGAAGGGAACGAAGATATAGACTAAGACATTATGCAATCGACGAGGTCATAAATGGTTCATGACACACCTTCTACCCACAAGGTACATGTTGTGAAAGAATTGTAAAGATTAGATCAAAACTCTTCAAGTTATGGAGCGGAAGGGAATCCAGGACGGACAGACGGACGGACGGCGCTGGTGATACCATAATACGACCGACTTTTTTAAGTCGGGCGTATAAAAACTAGAAAATAAACACATACATCTGTAATGCCAGCTTCAGAAGGGTTCAGCAGCACACGCTCTTTGTAATATTTCCGCCATTTTTTATATTCAGCCGTTACTGTCTTTAGACGACGTTTCCAATATTTCCCTTCTAAAACCACAGCCTACAAAACATGTCCCAGGAATAAGAACATCAATTCAAAATTTATTGTGATTTAACATCAAGGTCAACACCTAAATTTGAAGGCAATAAAACTTCTTCTAAAGAGCTAAACCATTGTGCCACCTGACAAAGCCAGACAAAAAACGGCATATTGTCTCAGTCTAAAAATGCACTCCAGAATAATATTTATATGGTCGTCGTCCAGGTCTATTGGTAAAGAAATCATTGATGTTTTATGCAGCATTCAAGCATATTTTACTTACAGTGTATATGGCACCATTGCCAGATTTAACGGGTGTTGCATAGGGCTCTTTCCCCAAAGGAAACAGACGCTCAACGAGTACTAGGCAACTTACAAATGGAGAGAGAAAAATAACCTTCTCCTAATGGCAGTTATCCGATAACAATGCAATAAAGTATCAAAATCTAAACCTACATGTATGTTCATTTTCCTGAGCAGAAAGCAATTCCCCTTATCTCAACAGGCATAGACTTAAATAAAAGGCAGATCTACCCCCCTCTTTAGCAGTCCAAAGTCATCACCGACACCCAAAGCCAGACTCTGTGCAGAGACGAACCCCCCCCCCCCCCCCCCCCCCCCTTAATTTTGGTTAAATTTCCCTTCCATCCATTTGTCTGTTGGTTACATTTGTCTTTGGTTACATTGTCTTGTTTTACTTTTTTTTTCAATTCAATTTTCAATTATATTTGGTCTGAGCTCGCCCCACATCGATGGAAGTCCTGTGTCGGACTGAGAGATTATCACTCTGACGACTCAGGCCCCGGTTTTCTCTATAATAAAACTTAAGACCCACTGGAGCAGGGAGTACATGAAGTTTAATATATAACGCTAGTGTAATGACATGAAACTGCTACCTACTTCTGGTTTTGAATGGACCTCGTCGGAAACTGGAGTAGCAAACTGACACACAACTGGCCTTCGAGAATAAATATCTAAAACATGGAGAATAACGTCAGAATATTAAGTGCACTAGTGCATATAAAATTGGAAACTCAGCAAAGTGTTTCAAACCATGAAATTGTTTGTCGTCATAAGCTGTGTATAACTGTCAAAATAAAAATAAAAGATTAAAGCAAAAAAGAATTACACAAATTACTTTTTAAGAAGGTTTTTTAGAGAGTTACATAAAATTAAGGAAAAAATTATTGGTTTTTAAAATTAAGAAAAAATAAATGGGAATAGCTAAGTATAGTCATAGTCAGTTATAGTCATGCAAGTCATTTTTTACACAAATATTTTAAGAACATTTTTAAGTGTAAAATTAAATTAAATTGGTATAAAGCCAAATCAGCCAGACATATTATACAAGTACATGTATAAGATATACCTCTTTTTATTACCACAATTAGAAACTTGTCTCCATGGCTCTTTTAGACAAGGGTTGCCAGTTACCAGCGGAAGGTCGTGGGTTTCCTCTGGGCACAGAGCCCGGTTTCCTCCCACAATAAAACTGGCAACGCCGCCATATACATGTAAGTGAAATAATCTTGAGCGCGGCGTAAAACACCAAACAATCAATCAATAACTTTTAGACAAGAAGATTTTCCCTGTGCCTGTGTGTTTTAGTGATCTTAAATATATCTCATTTTTATGACTGATTGTTTGATTAATGCTTGATGCCGCACTCTAAATTATTTCATTTTTATAGCAGTTGCCAATACGTTATATTTCCGTTAGTCGAACTCTTCCAAGTGGACGTTTGGTGGTACGAGTGGGATAGCCTCCTTCTCGTTATAATGCAAAGCAATACAAACAATGAAAGAGATCTATTTACAGATAATTTCGTTAGGTTTTAATAAATTATCTATATCTTTACATTTTTAATTTTACTATCTGAAGTAAAATGCAAAGAAATATTTAGATCCTATAGCCTGTCAGCAGTTTTCTGTATAATTCCCCATTCATTTAACACAATGCCCATCCCAGAAATCTCACTAAAGTGGAGAAATGCTTCCTCCTTTCACTAGAGAGCATAGATATCTTATAATAACTAGGTTGGCTAACGACAAGCGACTTCCGGCAACTAAGTCGACATCTTGCTAAGTGATTTTTGACTTGCGTTACCAAGTTGATTTCAAGTCTGTGAACTTTTCTGCCATTTTTTTGAGAATGGAATAAGTTTCAAGCGGTAGGTGCTGCATAAAATTCCTCGCCCATCATGACAAACGTGTAAAAGTGGTTTTAGTAGGGCCTATGTCTTGACTATCGTGCAACAACACTGACAAGAAACGTTATAGTCCGCCATTTTGCTAAGTGACGGACTATTGTGCCGTTCTCTACTGTGCAGCGCTTAGCCAATCTAGTTATTATAAGATATCTATGATAGAGAGTACAGCAAGGGGAGTAACTTTTTCTAGCTGGAAATATTTTAGTTACAGAGGAACCCAGAGGAACCCCTGCCCAGAGGAAACACACAACCTTAGGCTTATACATGTCTATACTAAATGAACGCCAAAATCAATGTGGAACGAAGCATTTTTTCAATATAGACTTTTGATTGATTGATGTTTTACACTGCACCAAGATTATTTTCCTTACTGCAAATATGAAAAAGAAAACCTTCAAACTAAATAAGTCAATGATAGGTCAAAATATGACGGTAAAATCCTGAAACCTGTTTCAGAAAGTGGCGTACCGTAAGTTTTAAAGTAACTGCCATAACCACGTCTATGGTATGGGTTGCTATGGCAGTTACGTGAAAACTCTATGCCGCTTTGTGAGTGAGTGAGTGATTTAGTTATTACATCCTGCTTAACAGTATTTCAGTCATATGAAGACATTGTCTCCTTGTGGCAGGGCGGATTTCCACTGCTCTTTTATTTGGTGCTGCCTCACCGAGACGACTTGCCGAAGACACCCAGCAAGCCCCCTTCACCCAGTCACATTATACTGACACCGGTATGCCGCTTTGTAAAACAGGCTCCTGACAAGCTACTCACATTGCATTGGCCATTCCCTCCAGATTATGTTGTTGAGTCTGACTTTGTCTTTTAGTGATAGAGGCATACCCTTGAATGGTTTCCATTTTGGAGAAGTGATTTTCCCGCTGAAACACAGAAAAACGAAAGCTCGAATGAACAAATTGCGGAATTATTGACTGAGGTTAGATAGTAAATGTATGATGATTATACATCAATGGTGTCAATAGAGTTAAAGGCTAGAATTTCACAGAAACGCGTGACTTTGGATTCTCGCAAATTTCAAAGCCTAGAATCGCCTTGGATTATCTTCTTTATTTTTCGCCAATTCTAGCCCTGAGAGAAGATTCTCAGTCTGTACAGAGAAGTATATATGCATGCAGTAATGTGTGTTGAGATATTTAACATATATAACTTGCAACCAAGTGGTCACCACAAAGAAAGACTCCTTTTTACCCAACAATGCATTTCACCCTGTTCATGAGTTGTCATCAAAAGGCTTTTGCTGCATTTTATGATGAAAAATAAACATGAGAAACTGACAAATTCCCAGATGCCAAACAGGATTGTTACAATCGGATGAAACAGGTCTCAAATTATATCAAGGACGGTCCAAACCAGTAGCCCCAATTTTGTCAATAGCACGTCAAATTTTTATATCATTGGTTTATTGTAATGTACATACTTTCATATACTTCTTACATGTATACAAGCTATTTTTGGAGATTATTTAAAAATTGTATGTCCTTTTAGCCACCAAAATTGTAAATCCCCTCAAGAAAGAGAGGCTGATTGCTTGCCGCGCAGGTAATAACAGTAATATTGGAATTTCATAATTAATCACAGTATTACTATTATGTATATAAGCTCCTTCCATATACATTAAACACATGGTCAAGCATAACAGTCTAGGCTGAGAGAAAGAAATAATAATCTTTGATATCCAGTACATGTGCACTTAATCATTAATCCAGAATGTGTGATTTGGCAAACTACGGTGTTGAAGGGCTAAGAAATTCCAACTGTGTATAGAAATATCCAAAGGTGTGTATAAATAGCTATTGACCCAGGTTTTGATCTCACGGAATTGGAACAGAGCTTGGGAACAGACCAGATGTTACATTCTCCGTCTTGTAATATGGGCGGCGCCAATCATAACAACTTCCCACATCGAAATCCATATAATAGTTACCGTGGCCAACCTATTGAGAGCTAGACAAATACTGAATACTTCTCGCCTGGTGATTTACCTTTCTCCTTATATTTACCAAAATAACCATGCCATGGAGACAAATTTCTATAAAAAGAGGGGGGGTATATGTCATATAGACCTTAATACCAAATCATATTGTTGTTGATTGTTGTAATAAACCAAAAAAACAGATGATATTTCATAAGGTTCAAGACAAACAGGAAGAGCCTTCGTTTCAAATGAATCCTTTTGTTGTGTTAAAACTCAAGCAGCGTTGAAAGTGAGGTTACATCATCTCTCCCTTGTAATGAAACCATAAAAATTCCGGCTAGCAAGATTAAAGTAAAGTAAAGTAATTAAATTAAATTTAATTAAATTAAAGTAAAGTACAATCCACCTCAACTTTAATCTGAAGCATTGTGGGTCAAATGAACTGGGTCAGTGGGTGAATCCATATAATAGTTACCGTGGCCAACCTATTGAGAGCTAGACAAATACTAAATACTTCTCGCCGGGTGATTTACCTTTCTTATATTTACCAAAATAACCATGGAGACAAATTTCTAAAAAAAAAAAAAAAAAAAAAAGGGGGGGGGGGGGTATGTTATATAGACCTTTATACCCAATCATAAATGGTTGTAATAAACAAAAAAACAAATGATATTTCATACATTCAAGACAAACAGGAAGAGCCTTCGTTTCGAATGAAACCTTTTGTCGTGTTAAAACTCAAGCAACGTTATAAGACCTTATAAAGACGTTATAGACCTTAATACCCAATCATAAATTGTTGTAATAAACAAAAAAACAAATGATATTTCATAAGGTTCAAGACAAACAGGAAGAGCCTTTGTTTCAAATGAAACCTTTTGTTGTGTTAAAACTCAAGCAGCGTTGAAAGTGAGGTTACATCATCTCTCTCTTTCTCTCGTGTAATGAAACCCTAAAAATTGTAGAGTACAATCCACCTCAAGTTTAAGCTGAAGCATTGTGGGTCAAGTAACTGGGTCAGTGGCACACCAGTTAGATGATAGCGCAATCTGCAGCTAAAAATAGCCGGACTCAATGCATAAACTCAGAGAGAAATTTGTTTACTTCTTGGATATTGCATCGTGTTTGGATTTCTTATCGTTTTTTTTTTTAACTAAACCAACGGATTGAAGTAGAAACCTGGCTCATTGTAAGAGGAAATATCTGACCTTATATTGGCCTCAGACAATCATTGGACTGAGTTTGATAACAAAGACCAACCAAGTGAGATAATAAATAACATGCTAGCCGCAAACTGATTGATTGATGTTTTACGCCACGCTCAAGATTATTTCACTTATATGGCAGCTTTGCCAGGTTTATTGGGGGAGGAAAAGTTGTACAATTTATAAGGTGAGATGGTTTAGTTAAAAAAATGTCCTTCAGGTAGCGTTTTTTTTTAAATGAATAGTGAACTCATGTACAGGAGGTAATAAATTTGGCAAAGAATATCACAGCGCCAACAAAATTATTTCAATTATCTGGCAGTCTTGCCAGGTTTCGTTGTGTGGAAACCGGGCTTCATACTGGGAGGAAACCCCTGACCTTTGACAGGTACACTGTATCCAGCAAGTGTTCCATGAAATGATCAATTTAACAGCCCATTCAGAATCTGTTGCATTTTTTTCTCTGGATAGACTTGTGATTTGATTGATTGCGCTCAAGATTATTTCACTTATACTGTACATGTATGGCGGCCTTGCCAGTTTTATTGTGGGAGGAAACCGGGCTCTGTGCCCGGAGGAAACCCACGACCTTCCGCTGGTAACTGGCAACCATCCCACATAGGTCGTTCGAGTGAAAACTCAGTCAGAAAATTTTCCAATTTTTTGGACTGAGTGGGATTTGAACCCGCGACCCATTGGTGGAAGGCTGTTTGGATTGAGCGTCCAACGCTCTACCTACTGAGCCACGGAGGCCCCTGAAATATTATAAGCTTATAAGAAATGCAACTTTGTACAAGGCTAATGCCTGATCATAATCAACACTTCCAGTTAAACTAGACTGGTTTGACAACAGCCACTTTGGCAAAGAAATACGAAACCTGAAATTAATTTTAAAAATAAGTGAATAAAATTCTAACCTACTAAGAATAATGTCGAAAATCCAATGACTTGTTAACAAAATTTCACCTGGTAGAAGGCCCATGTTGAAAACAAAAAATACTAAAAATTCTAACAGCCAGGTTAATACATGTGGAGTATCCACCCGCCACCAGCATGACTCTGGTCACAAAGTCCTTACATTAGGTCAGTGGGTTAAAGAAGTACATTACGTACTAGATTACACATGAAAACAAAGCACATACAAGAAAAGAGGGACTACAACAATCATTGATTTTTTTTTTACGCCACATTCAAGATTATTTTGCAATGCAAGGTTTTTGCGAGGGAAGAAACCAGGCTCCTTGCCGTGGGTGGGTGGTGTGGTGAGTGTGGGAGAAACCAGGCTCCTTGCCGTGGGTGGGTGGTGTGGTGAGTGTGGGAGAAACCAGGCTACTTGCCGTGGGTGGGTGGTGGGGTGAGTGTGGGAGAAACCAGGCTACTTGCCGTGGGTGGGTGGTGGGGGTGAGTGTGGGAGAAACCAGGCTCCTTGCCTTGGGTGGGTGGTGGGGTGAGTGTGGGAGAAACCAGGCTACTTGCCGTGGGTGGGTGGTGGGGTGAGTGTGGGAGAAACCAGGCTCCTTGCCGTGGGTGGGTGGTGTGGTGAGTGTGGGAGAAACCAGGCTCCTTGCCGTGGGTGGGTGGTGGGGTGAGTGTGGGAGAAACCAGGCTCCTTGCCGTGGGTGGCTGGTGGGGTGAGTGTGGGAGAAACCAGGCTTCTTGCCGTGGGTGGCTGGTGGGGTGAGTGTGGGAGAAACCAGGCTACTTGCCGTGGGTGGGTGGTGAGGGTGAGTGTGAGAGAAACCAGGCTACTTGCCGTGGGTGGGTGGTGGGGTGAGTGTGGGAGAAACCAGGCTACTTGCCGTGGGTGGGTGGTGGGGTGAGTGTGGGAGAAACCAGGCTACTTGCCGTGGGTGGGTGCACTGGGTGGTGTGGTGAGTGTGGGAGAAACCAGGCTACTTGCCGTGGGTGGGTGCACTGGGTGGTGGGAGAAACCAGGCTCCTTGCCGAATGTGGGTGGTGTGGTGAGTGTGGGAGAAACCAGGCTACTTGCCGTGGGTGGGTGCACTGGGTGGTGGGGTGAGTGTGGGAGAAACCAGGCTACTTGCCGTGGGTGGGTGGTGGGGTGAGTGTGGGAGAAACCAGGCTACTTGCCTTATAATAAGATTTGTCTTAATTATTCAGAGTTCGAAATTTAATCTGTTATAGTAGCATGAGCGAACGTTATCATCAATTCTGATTCTCAAGAGAAGCTCAGTTTTTAGATTGATTGATTGTTTTGGTGTTTTACGTCGCGCTCAAGATTATTTCACTTATATGGTGAGCATTGCCCAGTTTATTGGGAGAGGAAACCGGGCTCTTTGAACTGGTCATGTTATCTCCAGAAATCTGACATGGATTGATTATTTTATGATTGGCTAGTTGATTGATCGGTGGATCAATAGGTGATTGGTTGATTGCTTAGTTCGTTGATTGATTCACTGGTGAGTGATTGACTGATTGATAGATTGGTAGGTAATTTATTGTTTGATTGTTCTTGATTTGATTGGTTGGATGATTTTTTGTTATTCGTTGGTTGGTTTATAGATTGATTGATGATTGATTGATTGATCGGCCAATCAATTGGCGATTGGTTGATTGCTTAGTTGGTTGATTGATTCAATGGTAATTGATAGATAATTTGATTGGTTGGTGATTGATCTGATTGGAAGGTGATTGGTTTGTACATATTGAAAGATTGATTGCTTAATTGAAGGATTGGTTGTTCGATTGATTAGTGTTACAGCACATACTCAATAAAGGAAAACTATTTACACCGGTAAAATAACTTGAAGGATAGATGTAGATTGATTGATTGATGTTTTATGCCACGCTCCAGATTAATAAGACAGTGGAAACACTTGGCTGAATTCGTACATTCCAAACAACATATTTAGATCACTTTAACAGGCTTGCTACAATCAATAACAAGTACCTGGGGATGTAATCAATGAAATAGAAGTCTCACTCTCAATGTTTATGATAAGGACAGCTGTACTTTGTACAACACATCACGATCCAGCATAAATATAATCTGTCCCGATTTGATAAAAACAAAATCTATCTATCCGTGAGTCTACAACTATCTGATTCTCCTCATCCAAAACCAATGTTTTGAGTCTACGGGACAGCTTGGTCATATGTATGCAAACAAAATGTTATTTGACTTTTTTCAATACACTTGATATCATTCTGTTTTTTATTTGGCCGTACTTAACATTATTTCACATACATGGCACACAGCATTACGAGGGTCAGTGCGAGAGGAAACCGGGCTCTTTGCCAACAGGAAACTCCGCCCTTCGGCAAATCTCACACATACGGAGATCCATTGTGAAACTTTTTTACGTATCTTGGACTGAGAAGGATTTAGAGAGTTCTAGAGTAGGCTGAGCTAACACGTTTTCTTTAGTTTTTATGTTAAATGCATCAGTCATGTTCGAATTTTTTAGTCGTGTCATCCATATCAGTTATACAACCATACTCTGATAGAGATGTTCACATAGATTCCCTACAGCTAACCTCGTTCCATATGACCCGCAGCACAAGTGATTCGATAGTGTGTTTAGGTGTCTCTGTGCGGAACCACAATACATTTCACATATAGGAATGTGGTATAATTATAAGAAGACAGCAAATCACCATACATGTACGATATACAAAGCACATATGCTGGTACTTCCGATTTGTTCAAAATTAGTAAGCCAGTGGTGAAATTGTGACAGCAAAACAAACAAGAGTTTCGGGAAACCCAAAATACGCCCAGAAAGGCACAGTCACTGCAGCCATACCAAAACAAATCCTTCCATATATATATTTTTGAATATATGCAATGGGTCCTTCAAATATGAAATCTCATCTGGTGTTAAATGTCCAGGTCTTCAGCTTGGAGTCCAGCTAATTCTGACTGGTCAGTGGGTTCAATCACTTGCTGAAGACATCACTGACCAGGATGTTTGCCACATTTTAATAGGTATATTTGAACAGAGCCTAATCTCTGAAATGGTCAATGGTGTGTAAATATCCAAGTCTTATCTGTTTACACTTACAACCAGGTTTATGAATATTGTCAAACATATCTTTAAGCAGCTATATTTGCTTTACCATATGGGTAATAAAACTGAATTGAAGAGCCTTTAAAACAGAGAAATAATTATAATTCTAAACTTTTTAGGTTTTGGCCACCATACACGTAGCTATCACTAAATTCTCCAAGGAAGCTGACACACCTTCTACCCATAAGCAATATCCATAACAATAAAATTGTCCAGATGGAATCAAAACTTTGAAAGTTATGGAGCGGAAGGGAATATTACATAATCCAATATAACTCCCATATTATGTAACCAGTGATGTTAAAAATAGTTCGTGACACACCCTCTACCCATAAGGTATATACTCAGAAAAAATTGTGCAGATGGAATCAAAACTTTAGAAGTTATGGAGCGGAAGGGAAAGCGGATGCCGGACTGCCGGCCGGACGGAGATGATACCATAATACAGCTCGCTTTTCAAGCCGTGCGTATAAAAACACACACCTATTTTTAAGTCATACTGAAGTCACACTGACAAAGGGAGATTAACAAGAATTTTTTTTTTTACTATTAAACCTAAATAGACAAGTTTCTATAATATGTTTTATTTCCATTAGTAGAGCTCTTCAAAGTGGAGGTGTATTTGGTGGTACGAGTGGGATAGCCTCCTTCTCGTTATAATATAAAGCAATACAAACAATGAAAGAGATCGATTTACATATAATTTCGTTAGGTTTAATGAATTATTTATATTTTTACGTTTTCATTTTGACTCTCTGATGTAAAATCCTAAGAAATATTTTGATCTTATAGCCTGTCAACAGTTTTCTGTACAATATCCCATTCATTTAACACAAGGCCCGTCCCAGAAATCTTGCGAGAGTGGAGAAATGCTTCCTCCTTTCAACAGAGAGCACAGCAAGGGGAGTAACTTTTCCTCGATGGAAATATAATGCATTGTCTTGAGTTGGTAGGTCATATCATTTATAAACATAGCAATAAGAAAGTTATAGGAAAAAGACAAAAATACAAATATGTAGGATTTTATATCCGATGGAAATATAACGTATTGTCTTGAGTCGGTAGGTCATATCATTTGTAAACATAGCAATAAGAAAGTTATAGGAAAAAGACAAAAATACAAATATGTAGGATTTAATATCCGAACCCTGTTTAAATAGGTTATGTTTATTGACTGATTCACTTGTTGGGAACAGAAATCCCGGTCATTGACACAATACGGTCATATTCTACGCATTAATAACAACAACATAAACATCTTATCCTATAGCATTGTATCCTGTAGGCCGACATGTACTATACAATTTGTTGACTTGATACCCTTTGTGGCTACTGATCTACTCAAATGTTCCAATAAGCATTTAATTATCCATCAAACTAAATCGTCAATTTAATAATATGAGCTAATCAGTTCCAAACGCAATTATTGATTGATTTAAAATTGTTTTCTTTCTTATTCAGATAAGTTTGTTGTTTTAGAAAACGTAAACATTATCGCTACATGTATATATGTACAAAGTTCTACAAAATATTTTTTTTATATTGTCTGGCCAATTTAGTGCTCAGGGTGGGACTAAAAGTCATTAGTAATAGTAATGTGAGACCTTTTAATAGTCAAGCGAGCTGGACGTTACGATCAAATGTTTTTATTTAACCATGGATACAACGGGGAAATAGTACAGTACAATGGGCCTGTATGGATTGAAATCAAATCAAATCGTCAGGTATAGTTATCATTATAAAGACAAACACTCCCAACAGCCATTTGTGCAAAGCTTTCCCAAACCATGTCAAATATATTTACCATAGCACCCCAATACATTGCTTCGAGGAAACCCCCGACCTTTGGCGGGTGCCTGGCAACTCTTCTACATACGGCGACCGAGTGTTGCGTCGATGGAAGGTCTGTGTGGTACTGAGGGACGCAATTCAATAGATCAAGTAGCTGGCTAACCAGCTGGGGTTCAACTTAGCACTTTTCATGGATTGTTTTGTGTTTTACGTTGGATTCCAGATTGTTTCCCTTAAATGGCGACGTTGTCAGCTATATGGAGAGAGGACGGCTGCTAACTGTGTATATGTATATTTATGATCACTAAAACACACGGGCACCGGAAAATCTTCTTAGTATAATGGGTTATAAATTAGCTCCAATTCCTTAAAGTGGCATGAGCTGCCAAAATTTTGTATCATAAATTCTGATTGCCATGACAATAACAGGGTTTCAAATCTTTCAATGGCATTTAGAAGTTGAAAGGTTACAATAAGGTGGAGAATTACTAATTTACAACAACTTCTTGGTTTATTAGGTGACGACGTTTCGATGTAGTTCTTACATTGTTATCATCTGTCAGTGCACTGACTTTGATAACGATGTAAGAACCACATCGAAACCCCGTCACCCAATAAACCAAGAAGTTGTTATCCATAAGTATTTCTTCACCTTACAGGGGTTTCAAGTTCGTCAAAAAACAAAATGATTGATATTAGAATGTGGGAAAGTCTTTAGCCTGTATGAACTGAAATAGTGCCCGAAAAATGAACAAAGTTTTAAGTTTTAAAATTTAAACAAACGTTCATTCGTTAGTTCCAAATGATATTTTAACAGACATTCTCAAGACTAGTGGCGCTGTAAGCTTATAAAATGGAGAAAAATAGTGAATTAAAAAATTTGTTTTCACAAAGAAATATCAACACTTTGGCAGCTCATGCCACTAACTGCCCATTCATTTGTACAGGTACATGTCGCTTGTATGTATGTTTTCACTGTACTGGTGGGAGTGTTAATCTATTCTGTTTCCATCAGCTGTTGTACTTGAATACTTCTTTATGTAACCATTGCTGGGATTGTTTACACAGTCTGGTCACCATTGTTCTGCAAGATAGGGAGTTCTGTCACAATAGTTTATCTAGTTTGTTTACAACATTGCATCAAATAGAGAGTAAATTTCGGTGATTTGTTCTCAGGTTTTCAAGGAATTATTAATTCTAGTTTAGTACTTAAAGTACGATTGAACGATTGACCTATAGCCCGCTGTCAATCAAAATTTGTATTATCCAATGAATTTGCACAATTACCATCACCCCATACAAAGTTTGTTGTGTCCGCCAATTTGAACGTCAACTGCGTAGGTCCGTCAAACTGGATGTTGGTGAAAGTTTCAAACGAAATTTAAAGAATGGCGCAGCTAAATTTCGTATTTTACAACAAAAATAGCTAAAGAAAGGCACAGGAAGGTACATGTAAATGAGGCTGTAAATTGCACATTATCTCTTAAACTGGAGTGGAATCCGAAGTGATCAAGACCTGCACACGGGGCCTCCGTGGTCCAGTGGGTTAGAGTGATCGTACAGACCTTCCATCGATGCGGCACGGGTTTGAATCAAACTCAGACCAAATAAAAAATTGACAAATTTCTGAGTGGATTTTTTACTTGGTCGCGGTCAGGGGTTTCCTCCCAGATTTAAACTGGCAACGCGCATATAAGTGAAATAATCTTGAGTGTGGCGCGAAACATCAATCAATCAATCAAGACCTACACAGAGAATGATTTGAAACTATTCCACCATTATATTATATATAACAAATATGGACAATGGTTATTGACTTAGTAATAGCCAAAACAAACATCAAGATAAACAATAGGAATAAGAATTGCATCATATAAAACCATCAACTATTGCATCAGAGAGAATTGAATAGGCCCTTAGTTACGGCATCACATTGTGGGAATTGAATGTAAACAGTAAATTCATAATGTCAACATTTTTTCCATTAGAGAACTGCCTGCTGAAAACTTCATCACAAAATATCTTATTTATCAATAAAAAAATATTTGTAAAAGTAAATTAGTGATCTATATATGTACAGTGTATTAGGGCACATTGCATCATTAGTTTTACGCTACAACAACACTTCAAGATTTTCTTGTCTCAGAGATGTAAAGATAAGGAGCTCTGCATTCTGGTGCCCTCAAACCAATATCGTTACTGGGTTACTAGGTATTGATTACAAATAAAACAAGAGGAGGACTCAATCGGATGTCTCCATTTCATGACAACGTGATCAGAACATGCTTCCAGCTGGGTGCATCATAAAACATGTGCACTCAGAATCACTATCGTAAACACAAAAAATTTTAAGACCAAGCATGCTCGCTGTCTCCTTAATTCTTTTATTGAAATAAATGAACTTTGATAAATATATCAGAGGACATTGTAATGAAGGAATTTGCAAAATAAACTTTCAAAGAGCGCTGATCAGTGATGAAGTTGAGATGAAATAGTAATTTTAAAGTGATATGAGCTGCCAAAATTCGCACTATTTTCATAAAATATTTCTGTCACGGCAGTAAGGAACTTTGGAGGTCATTGAAAAGTTAAATGATTGACGTTTGATTGAAGAAAATCCATACAGTATGTTGCCTATACAAACCGAAAAAGTGTTTGAAAAGTAAACAAAATTTAAATAACCGAGACGACCATTCATTCATTCTAAGCCAAAGTTAGTTCAAAACAATACTTTATCGTACATTCAAGACGTCTTGAGAATAATAGCCAATAATATTAACATTCTCATCTGTTTAAATGGCAAAATATCTCAATTTTGTGAGCTCATGTCACTTTAATGGAAAAAAAAATACTTAGAAAATTTTCAATTTCAGAATCTTGGTCATTTCGTTTCCTTAGAATGGAAATTAATCCTTTAAAAACAGCACCTGGTATACCCATATCAGTCAATGGAGTAGCGGCGAATGATTGATTGATATTTTACCACTATAATGCCACTGCACTCAAAATTTCACTCTACAGTGGGAGACGAAATCAATCTCTTTGTTGGGAAAAAATGCTCTCCCTTTTGCGGGTACCTGGCAACCCTTCCCCAAAGGTGGCAGATTTAAACTATGATCTTTTCATTGTAGACTCTAACAAATAAATTTACATAAATGGTTACTAAAGCAATGTACCCTGTGAAGACCACAGCCTAGATTTCAGAAATCAATGAGCAACATTTTATGAATGGCCTTCATAATAAATTAAAGTGTGGATAAAATGTCAAACAGCAAATCCATCAAAATGCTTACAATAAAGTTTTGGCCTTTATTTTGAAAGACTACTGGAGTTTCAAATGTTAATAACACTTTTAACACACTTGCAGCTTAAAGCTTAAAATACTGTTTACATTAATTTTTTAGCATTTTAACCGTTTTTTCACAGAGAGAATTGTACCAAAGTAATTTACGAAAACGTTTCCCCACTACTTCACAGAACTGTAGTATAGAAAAACCGATTTTAAAGAAGAAAAAAAAAGAGCATCAAGCACATGTGTGTAAATGTTACAAGTGGATTAGAATGTGAAAGAAAACAGAATCTACCCGCCAGCTCTGGTTTGATCGGTGAGCTAGCCATTGACAAGCACAAATTGACCCCAAAAAGTCAATTTTTTTCTAACGTGTCATGAATAGTATGTGACTGTCTGTAACCTGGGATATAATCGTACAGTTAGACTACCTTGTTTGCAATCTCTACAAAAGCCTCCACAGATTGTGTAGACACCCAATGCAGCCTGTGAGTTTTTTTCAACAGGTTGATTTCAGCATATATTTCAGAAAATTTGAGTGATTCAATAGTTATTAGAGAGTAGAGACTTCAAATTCTTCAAGACTTTCTTTTAGCACTACATGTATACATATGGCTTTGGTTTCGTTGAAAAAGAAAATTTACATTGCCTGGAGCCTGTTTCACATTTAGCGATGTAGTGTTTTCATAAATTATGCAAATCTGAGAGATTTGTCCAGATTGCATCAAATATGTAGAAACTATGAGGCTAAAGGGAATATTACTTAATCCAATATAACTGCCATATTATGTAACCAATGATATTAAAAATAGTTTCTTTGAGTGGCATTTAGAAGTCGGCAGAATAACAAGTGAAGAAGTGACTTATGAATAACAACTTCCTTATTTATTTCTGGTGATGTTTCGATGTTGAAATATAAAGGTTTGATAAAGATGTAAGGATCAACATCGAAACGTCACCAGAAATAAATCAAAAAGTTGTTATGCATACATAAAAAAAATGAGTCAAGATGGTTGATTAATTGTTTGGTGTTTTACGCCACGCTCTGAAAGATTATTTTGCTTATATGGCGGCGTTGACAGTTTTATTGTGGGAGGAAACCAGGCTCTGTGCCCGGAGGAAACCTACAACCTTCCGCTGGTAACTGGCAACCATATCCCACATGAGAGTCAAGATGGAGCGGAAGGGAAAGCAGACGCAGGACAGCCGGACAGGACAGAGATGATACCATATAAAAATATTAAGTTCAAAAAGCGGGGGTTTAGTTTTCCAAGGGAGTCCTACAATAACACATGAAAGAAGGTGTATGTAGTAAACCTTGAGATGTTTTGTATGGGTTGACCTAGTTTGTAGTATACCTAATGCAACAGGGAAATGCTCAGTTGAATGACCTGGTATACTTTAGGAGTAAACATATAAAATAGCAGCACTAAACTTGATAACCCTTCAGGCATTCTTAATTTTAACTTCTAGTAGCTGAATCAATAAAAAGAGCAGTTTAAGGCATAAGTTAACTTTAAGTAATCAAAAGAATCCAACAAATCGAGTTTCTCTTTTCGTCAACAACAAGTGTGTTTTTCACCATGAAACACACCAAGTAGTGACACATATTTGAGCAGCAATAACAATTTATGTGAAAATTTGACATAGTTTTAAGTGTACTTGTTT
This sequence comes from Lepidochitona cinerea, assembly GCA_963971465.1. Taxonomy (NCBI): domain Eukaryota; kingdom Metazoa; phylum Mollusca; class Polyplacophora; order Chitonida; family Tonicellidae; genus Lepidochitona; species Lepidochitona cinerea. The sequence goes on from OZ020561.1 coordinate 28,844,550, forward strand.
GTTTCTCAATTTGACTAATGTAAAACACACAGGAGGGTTTCTACAATATTGATAATCAAGGTGAACGCAAAACACTTTCGTTACGACAAAAAAACATTAATTTGAACAGAGAAGTGTTTGGACTGATTTACCTTTTAACTGTTCAAACTTTATATGCTGCTTAATAAACAAAGCTGTGGTAGTGCAGCATGAAATAAAATTATCATAACCATAGATGTAAATTAACCACGGTATGTAGCGTTAAATTTTACGGTGAGGACAGTTCAAAATGTTCCAAGAATAAGACAAAAACAACATCTCTGGCCCAAAATTCAACATTAAATGCTATTTTGACATTAAAATCTGTTGGTTTTAAGAATTTGGGCGGATTTTTTGCTTGTGAGTTTGGGCGCCCATACCTGTATACAGGTATCAAAATGTCTCTGGATCAGTCTATGGGACTGAAGGGCAAAACGCTATGGAAATGAGCCACTTAAAAATATGTGGAATTCCCACCTAGTGAAGATCGGAAAATCACTGCCGTGTTGGCCTGTTCTAATCACCACTAGATATAGAGATGATATAATTATCGATTTAGGTCTGACGATACGATCGCGAAAACGAAGCTGTTAATCAGAAGCTGGTTGAAAACAATTTCTCAGCAGTGGCTTGCACAGCTGGAAAAATGGCGCATACTGAGTTGTTTTCACCCACGATCTACAATGGTTGCTTGGGCTTTCGAGACGTGACCTGCAGTGCCCGATGTCCGAAGTCAAGAATTCAACAATAGGCAGGTTGGGAAACGTCCCGGTTGTGAGTAACACTCTCGACCGAGCCACAGACAGCACTCCCAATTGAGTGAATTGAGTGGTTGAAAAATGTAACCTGTAACATAACGCTCGCTTAGCAGTGCAACAACAATGCAGTAGACTTCAAGCTTTGCATCTCTGTGTTTTTTACCTTAAAATTGTTGATCGGCTTGTAATTCATCTTTAAACTGTTTCATAATGAAAATATTTCTTTTGCATCACTTCATGTTTATAAGTCAGAAGGCATGTTTTCCGTAAAATTAGTAAATGTGTTGGATGACACAACTTATTCATATCTGTGAGGTCATAGGTCTGCTGAATGCCCTTTGAACTCACAGATTTTGACACAGTTGACCTTTGACCTCACAGATATGAATAAATTATGATGTCGTCCATCAGTTTACGGAAAATACTCCTTATGACAAATAACACTTGTGTTTCGGTGTCAGTAGCTTGGATGAACAGTCGGTCACCACATAGAAAACATGCTAAATCACATAGGAAGCATGCGAAACTAGATACCAATCTTAAATTTGAAACATCAAAGGCTTTGGTAAACATGTATTTTTATGTAGTTATCACTTTTTGAAAAATATGGTGAATTCACTTTTAACCAGTTTGTGTGGATTTCTTAGATGCGGTGCAGGTCAGCACACGCCGATAAACAATTTAAAAAAAACACGGATGCAAAGCTTGAAGTCTGGTGCATTGTTGTTGCACCGCAAAGCTTGCACTGTACGGGTTGAGGAGAACGAAGGCCTGCATTTTTTCGTTTTTTTCACCCACCTAGCTCCAAATTGGGAGACGAGTGCGGTCTATGACTTGTTCGGGAGTGTTACTCGGGAGTGTTACGTTTCCCCAACCTGATACTGTGATAGGTAATAATGGATATCAATATGGAAAACGTTACACATTCATTTAAGTTTTTCAAAGACATTCTTATATAGATATTAAGTCGGTGAATGTAATTTTTTCGGGCTGCAATTTGGCCTCGTAAGCTTGACAAGGCTGCTCATACTCATAGGAAGATTGTTCACTACAATTATGTCAATCCGTGTTAATGACATAAGTTCATAACGATTAACGTTAATAAAGGTGACAGGTATAGTATATTACTCAGGGAAATAAAATATTAGCTATTTGATCCGACAGTTCATTTATAATATATTGCTATTAGAGAAAATAATCAGATTCAATCTGTTGTGTAACTGTTTATGGACTGTCAAATTTCATTTAGCCAGGGCCTACCTGTACGCAAGTGTCATGCACTTGAACAATTTTGTCAGTGATGCATCAATTGCCAGCGTCTGAGTGCTTCGTGGACCAAATGCATAGGTTCTGGAAGGAAATCTGTTAGCCTCCACAAAGTCAAATCCCTTGTTATCATTTGGAAAAGCGAGGACTTCTTCTTCGGTATCACTGTCCCTATCGTGGACTTGGCTCAACATGAAATGTCCACTGTGAATAGTTTTATCTTCTTCGTCCAGCCCACTGCCAGAGCTGTGGCGTGCTTTACAAGTATCTAGCATCCTTCCTGATGGTTCTGGGCTATTAGAGTCACTTCTAGCCATAACTGCCCGCAACATGAAAGGTATTTTTTACGATTATAGGAACAACAACAACTTGAAGTATCAACTCCGCCATTACAGTTATGACAATATCACGTCTTAAGCGCATGACTGTCAGATCCAACCAATCAACCAAGGGCTGACCAAAGTCCAAGGTCAAGGATGCGATTTTTGAGATATCACTTTGCTGATAAAATCGTGTTACGAAACCTGTGAAAGCAAAAATACTTTTAACTTCAGACAACAGCGGTTTTATTTATTTTTTCCCTAAAACCAAATACATAGTTTTGGGATTTGTTTTTATTTCTGAGGGCGAAGTTTCTTAAAATTTAAAGACGACACAGACTAATAAAAATAATACAGCATAAAAAGGGCCAGCTAACCACTTGAAAAATTATGGTATATTTGAGGGGCCTTGTCTGAAGTGAACGCTTCGTAACAATCCATTGTAGCGATACGCATGTCTGTACAGCTAAATGGTTTTCTGTGGAGATTACTCTCCGTGGGTCACATTGATCCCTCAATATACCATAATGACGTCATTAAGCAATGGGTTTATTAATACCAATTGAGCTATCTGCCTATAGGTCTATATATAATAAAGGTCTAAATGATATACCTCATGGGGTATAAACGTCTAAATGATATACCTCTTTTAACACAATTAGAAACTTGTCTCCGTGATTATTTTAAAGAAGAAGATTTTCCCTTTGCCGGTGTGTTTTAGCGTTCATAAATATAATATTGATTTATTCTATTTTATAATATTATTCACCGTAGAAATATAACATGGAAATATGTACATATCGGAACATAAATTGGCAGGAATAAAGTTCGAAGGAATTTGTTCTACCGCCCCTATAAGTAGAATCAGAAGTCTATGAACAGGGAAGTGTGAAATGTCGCATTACCCCATATTCAGGGCATTGGTCCCTTCAGCCTGCTTATACTACATTATGTGACGTTTATGCGCGGTAGATTTTGAAATTGTCAACGGTTGCGCAATTTCAAATCAGAAAATAAATTCATTCTCCACTTACTGCATCTATCGGCAATTCCAGTAACCGCAGTTCGGAGAATGCATTGGTTTTTATAAAAGCTTTACCGAACATGCGACTCTGATATCTCCATTTGGACTCAAATCGTTCCAAACAAGTCTTCTTGTCTCATTTTCAACTTTATGAAGTTCTTCGGAAACTTTAACTTTTGCTCCATCAAGTACTGTTATCATAAATAAAATGTTCGCCATGTTTTTTCTTATGCATCCCATAATAGTTCATATGAGAAAGTGAAGAAAAGCCACGCTATCTGACTAACCGAGAGAGGGCTCTGTGTATGGTGACCTCTGGGTCAAACGGGGCCAATGCCCTCAACACTATGTAATGGAACGCTTCACACTTCCACATTCATAGACTTCTGGTAGAATAAATTAAAGGCCCACTTGCCGCCGTAGCCTGTTTAGATTTGCTAAGAAAACGAATTTACATGAGCTTAGTACGACTAATACCACTAAACTTAAACATAGGACACATAAAACATGTCTAGTTAGCTTTAGAATGTAGAAATGGGGTGAAAAACAAACGAAGAATCGAAGCCTGATTACAACAACAACGATCAGTGTCGGTCAACTTTCGTGTTGGATAACCCTCATTTCAGGCCTTTTTATCTGCGGTTTACACTCAAACAATTATCAGCAGGCTTTTCCAGTCGCTGTTAACCGATCGTCAGTCTGTATTTCTCAGATAAATAGAAAGTTCCTAACTTATATTGTCTGGGGAAAATACAGAAAACGGTCTATCTTTTTTAATGTAAACAATATTCCTGATTTTCGCGGCAAGTGTGCCTTTAAAGTAAATTGCTAAGTAAAAGACGGCGTGTTTCAAAGGCGGCAAACAACTTATGCTTATCTAAAGAAATATAAAGATTCATATAAAAATTTGTATTATCACATGTTTACAATTAATGCGTAACTAAACTGGTACAGAGAGTTTTCGCTAGGTAGAGAGTAGATAGTTATAAGTTTTAATTTAAACGTCGATGTAGATTTTATTTCTTCTAGTTGTGCTTGAAGGTTATTCCACTCTCGAGGGCATTAGTGTTTACAAGAAGATTTTCCCTGTGCCCGTGTGTTTACAAGAAGATTTTCCCTGTGCACGCGTGTGTTTTAGTTTTCATAAATGTATATAGAGAAAGGTTGCTAGAATGGCTTGTATATACACTCCTCAAAAAAAGTTAAGGACCGCTTTTCAGTTAGTGTGTAATTTTTTTATTTAAGGTATCTTAGTGCTGTAAATACCTCCTGGTAATTGTCCTGCATGACAATAAACACAAGACATTCAAATTCGCATGGAGTCTGCTGCAGTTGTTGCATAATGTCTCGTGCAAAATTGCACATGCTGAAATGTGGGTATTTAGGTTGTCAGTTGACCGCATAAAGTGGTATAAAAGTCAATGCAAAAGCAATTTCTGACGTTGTTTTTCCTAACCATACACCTTGGTGACAAGAATAATGCCAAGACGCCACCTGAGTGAACAAGAGGTTGCCAGAGCTCTGGGGATGCTTGAATGTGGCTTGAGTCAACGACGGGTAGGGGAATTCATGGGTGTGTCTCACAGTGTCATCAACAGAGCACCCCAACGACATCGAGAGACCGGCCGTTATTTAGAGAGACCTCGCAGTGGCCGACCAACTGCAACAACGCCAAGAAATGATCGGTACTTATTAAATCTCTGTCTACGCAACCGCTTCCACAGTGCCCGTCGACTTAACAATGATCGAGTTCGCTGCTGCAACAGGAGTGACTGTTTCCACCCAAACAATCCGTAACAGACTTCACAGGGCCCATTTGAATGCCAGAAGACCAGCAGAATGTGTCCCACTTACACCTATCCACCGAAGAACTCGCCTCAACTGGGCTCAGGAGCATGTTGGATGGACCAGACGGCAAGGGCGCCATATTATGTTTACAGATGAGAGCAGATTCTCCCTCGACCACAATGATGGGCGTGTGAGAGTCTGGAGGCGAGCAGGATAGAGATTTGCCGACTCCTGTATCGCAGAACATGACGTACCGTTATGGGGGTGGCAGCATCATGGTGTGGGGAGGCATTGCTTATGGTAACTGTACCCGCCTCTATGTAGTCCCAGCAGGAGCAATGGCAGGAGTAAGGTACAGGGATTAAGTCCTTGGACCTGTGGTGGTGCCGTTCATGGAAAATGCACAAGAAAACTTCATTTTTATGGACGATAATGCCCGTCCCCACCGAGCTATAGGATGGTAACCCAGTTCCTGGAGGATCATGGGATCGATCGCATGGGCTGGTCAGCAAAGTCACCGGACTTGAATCCCATAGAGCATGTGTGGGACATGATGGGAAGGCATATTGATCAGCTGGAAGCACCGCCACATGGACTGTAGCAGCTGGGTGTGGCTCTGGAGGCTGCATCGAATGGACTGGCAGTTGGGGACGTCAATCGCCAATGATACAGCGGTGTGAAGCTGCCATTGCTGCTAGAGGAGGCCATACTCACTACTGAGCCGATTCAAAGACATTCAGACAGAGGATTCAGCAAATATTGTCATTTGACTTTTCCATGAAAGCTTTCGTAAATTTCATTTTCGAATGTAGCAAAGTTCTCAATATTAAAAATGTGTATTTGATGCTTTGAAACAATTTCAATACTTTTTTTTTAATGAAAACTGTGTAGACAAACAAAATACATAAGAACTAAATACGAGTCATTGCGTAAAAACAATCACAAGTTGAAGAAAAAGTGGTCCTTTTTTTGAGTAGTGTATATTGCGAACACAAGCTCTTGTTGAGCAATTGTGGATAGGCCTATCTGCTTGATTTGAAAACATCATTTGGTCAGCAAGAGGTATAGAAAGATATATGGATAAATGTGTGTGCCATCAGAAGGCTTTGAAAGAAGGTGGTCGCGCGAAGAGCACGTTTCTGCAAAAGGGGTCCAGAGGATGGAGATGAGTTTTATAAGTGTTGCCACATAGGGCAGACATTTGCATATATGTTAGGTAGACTACAAGAGTGTTAAAAAGGATATATACGAAGAGTAAGTTTGTTAAGGCTGTTTCGGATATGCTATACCAATATTGCGTGGTATAGACCCTACTTTTGTGACTATGTCCGGCCCCCATATGTCAGGTCCATGTTAGTTTTCCATTGAATAAGTTAACTATAGAAATTTAAATTCTTTCGCGTTTTCTTTAAAGGGGCATGAGCTGCCAAAATGTTGATATTTTGACGTAAACACAGAATGTTGAAATTATCGGCTATTTTTCTCAAGACGTATAATTCAGAAGCTTTTTAGTGCTTCTAGTCTCAAAAAATGTACGATAAAGTATTGTTTTGAACTAACTTTGACTTAGAATGAATGAATGGTCGTCCCGGTTATTTAAATTTTGCTACTTTTCGAACACGTTTTCGGTTCGTACAGGGCACATACTGTATGGATTTTCCTCATTCCAACGCCAATCATTTAGTTTTTCGATGGCCTTCAAAGCCTCTTACTGTCGTGACGATCAGAAATTATGAAAAAAGTGTGAATTTCGGCAGCTCATGCCCCTTTAATTGTATTATATACTATTAAATTGGAATAGTTTTGAAAAGACACGCGCAACCAGATTTAATTATCATATCTTTAGTTTTTGCTTTGTTTAATGATAGCCGAGTGGCTTCCATGGCTGTACAGTTCTTGAGACATTACACATATAGTAATAGCGATATTACAAACACTTGTCTCATCAGCAAACATGATAAAATAAAAGAGAGGGAAAGGTATATGGCTGCTAATATGTCCTTTCGCGTTCTCGCTGCGAGAATTGGGAGGCAAAAACGCGAGAATGCGGACTAAAATCTCGCTGCGAAAACACGAAACAAACATAATCTCGCCGTGAGAATGCGAAAACTCCAAAATTAGCCAAAAGTGCTTTATTTATTTGTGCCATTTCGTGTTCTCGCGTTATTGGCGCGAAAACCCGAAATAAATTTAAAATCTCGCCCCGAGAATACGAAAATTAGTCAAAAGTGCCTTTCATTCTCGCGAAATTCGAAGTTACTTTCATTTTCTTTTTTTTGATATCCTTGCTAGACCTAGTTTGAAGCCAGTGGTCAAGAAAGTTTGGTTTCTGGTCGTGTTACTAATATATACAAAACACGTCGTCAAAGCACAGTTACTAAAGTAATGGTGGGGTGCTTTTTCGGTTCGTTTTGCCTGAAGGTCACAATGCAGGTGTGTTGCAAGGTGTCATCCCTATAAAAAAAGCCACAGATCGAGCATGCGCCGAATCATTCACAGTTTGACAGTAGTGACATGCCACGACTGTCACGGGAGCAGAGAGACCAAGCCTTGAGACTTCATGCTGGCCAGACTGCAAGACCTATGGTAAACCACTTCAATGTTCATGTCCGAACAATATATACCGCCTGCAGCAACGGGTTCAAGCCACTGTAAGCACAGCAGACCGTCCTGGTAGTGGGAGACCGCCTGTAACAACGTTGAGGCAAGATCGACAGATTGTCCATCAACACCTGCAAAACCGCTTCGCTACAGCTGCGGAAACTGCAAGGACAACCATTGGCAATCACCAGAGACCAATCAGCGACGACACGGTGCGCAGGCGTTTGAGGCAGGCAATGTCAGATGTCACCGACCTTACAGGGGTCCGATCCTCACTGCTCGACATCGCAGCGCTCGTCTGTAATGGGCCACACAGCATCGGAATTGGCATCACCGGGAGTGGAGAACTGTAGGCCTAGTCTTCTCCGATGAAAGTCGGTACTGCATCTCGGCGGTTGATGGGCGAATGAGAGTGTGGCGTATACGAGGGGAGCGTTTTGCAGATGTGTGTTCTGAAAAGAGACGCGTGGGGAGGTCCCAACATGATGATATGGGGTGCTATAGCACTGAATCAAAAACTATATAGGCCCTATGGTGTTCCAAAGTGTTGGTCCTGGCAGAGGAAATGGTGTAACAGCTGCCCGCTACATCGATCAGGCGCCGAGACCCTTCATCTTGCCCCATTTTGCTCGTCATGGAAATCATGTCTTCCAGCAGGACAACGCACGATGAGTCCATACTGTCAGAGCAACGAGAGACTTCCTCCGCCAAAGCAACATACCGACTCTTCAATGGTCTGCTATCAGTCCAAACTTCAATCCGATAGAACACTTGTGGGACGAGATTCAGAGGATGCTCAAACTCGTGCGGCCAATGCCGACAACTGCCCCCCCCCCCCCCCGCCCTCCCCAATAATCAAAGTAGGGAGGCCAGCGCCCCCCCCCCCCCCCCCCCCAATAATTGGCCTATTAAAAGAATTATGTTTTCAAACACGATAGTTAAGGGCAGTTAAGTGATTAAAGGGCAGAAACAGTTGAAACAGTTGGGGTTTAGAAACACGGATTTTTTTTTTAGCGGCTTTGCCGCAGATCTTACATTTATACAATAAATATACAGTTTCCGAGGGTTTAAAGAACAAAACCTCGCCCCGCCACCACTCAATCTGTCTTGAGGTTGGGTTGTTTTGCGGTAGGCCTAGTCATCGTCTGGTCGCAATGTTTGCCACTCTCCGTTTTAGTAAAATTTCTGAGAAAAATCTATATCTTATAGGCCTATGCCAGAAATGGCTTAGACAGATATCGGCGATTTAGTACCCTCGAGCTCTCCGGGCTCAGGCGATTTTGGCTCCCACCCACGTAATCAAACTTTTTCCCCAACGAGGCCTACGCCCAACATCTCAAACTTTCTTGCTGTCAGATTATTTTGTTAGTCGATCGCCTTATCACAATATGTGCTACTGTAAATTTGACAATTTCTTTTTGAAATGTCAACTTTTCAATGCCAGAAATGGCCTGGAACGCATCACTGGAAATCTTGAACTGTGGAGTTGTCGGGGACTGCAGGCCCCTGGACCCTCGCGTGATAGTGCTGTCATATATATATAGTGGCCCACCTGTCGGCAGATTCTTGGATACGATACTGAGTAAGAGTAGCCTATAGCCTACCTATTATCTGAAAGCCTTGAAAGTTTTTTGGGTGCGTAGGCCTACATTATCTACTACGTCAGTTGTTACAGATCCCTAAAATATCCAGCGCAATGGCCTATCACAGATTTTTTTTCTTCCAAAGTGAGTAGGCTAGATTTCAAACTTTACAAGTCAAAAATCTTTGTACATCAAATTTCACTTGTTGGGCCTAAAATATCCAGCGCAATGGCCTATAAATTATATCTTCTTCCAAATTTCTTCTTCATATTTCACCTGTTGGGCCTTGAAAATGCCCCACGGAACGCGTAGGTCCTTAGTTGGAGATCTCCAATTATCAAAACTATTTCCGTTTCGATTTCGTTCCGCGTTTTATAATAACCAACCTGGCGGGAAAAGTAAGTTGTAGCGAATCTGAAATGTCAAACCAAAGTTAACAATTAGTTGGCACAATTCTCCTTTTTACAATTTTTCCTCTGGGTCAAGGTTTCATATTGAAGAGCTTTTTTGTCTGTTGCATAGTTAGAAACAATGCATAGTACCTCGACTTACGCCATAAACGCAGAAAGATTACCCAAATGAACAACAACAACACCAGTAGTCATACCCTCGATGTTTGGTTCTATAACAAATTTGGTTCTATTATTCATAATGAATAACAAGATACGACATCTGTTTTCACCTAGGACTGACTGTGCTCACTCTCATCGGAATTTCGAGAAAATATCTGAAGGCTTGCATTTTTTCCCCCAAATCAGACAGTAGCAGGCTATTTTCAATTTCAATTTGACCTGCTGTCCTAATTTTTCACAGACACGTTTTCTTTTAGTAAATTGTAGAAAAATTAGAAAATAAAAATTCGTCCACATTGCCTCCGATTTAAATTTCCAACTTTCACCATCCATCAAATGCTGTTTCTTTGGCTTTATTACAAAGTTTATTGCTTGTCGGTTTGTTGCGTGACAATATTTTAACTAAATTTGTAAGAAATAGGAAACAACTCACTTTGTAATAGTCCGAAATATCTGCGATGATGATGTAAGACATTTTCTGACAGATAGGCCATCATCATTGTCAGAACGCATTTGATCAATTTTCTGGGAATTCATTGACACACTTCGGGCTGGCAAGACCATCTCTCGTTTCTCATCAAAAATATCAAGATTCTCTACATAACTTTTAAAAATAGAATTACAAATCCGTACTTTAATGGTTTCCCTTTCTCCTCGCACCAATCTGAAGTCTGTACGTCCACACAAGCCATAGATCTGCCCGGTTAAATTTCAAACTGTACCAAACCTTTAGTTTACAAAAGTCTCCATTTGCATACTCTCATTGATACGTCACTATATCCAGCAAAGGTCAACCTGTCACTAGCAGGCGATATAGTTCATTGGTCGTGTTGCTTTTTTGCTGAAGTCACGTGAACCAACACGACCAATGAACTATATCGCCTGCTGGTGGGTAGTCATATGACAGGTTGACCTTTGGCAGATATAGTGACGTATCAATGAGAGTATGGAAATGGCGACTTTTGTAGATTAAAGGTTTGGTACAATGTGAGATTTAACCGGGCAGATCTATGGCTGGTGTCGACATACAGACTTCAGATTGGTGCGAGGAGAAAGGGAAATCATTAAAGTACGGGTTAGCAATTTTATTTTTTAAAAGTAATGAAGAGAATCTTGATATTTTTGATGAGACAGAGCAACGAGAGGTGGTCTTGCCACCTCGAAGGGTGGCAAGAAATTCCCAGAAAATTGACCAAATGCGTTCTGACGATGATGATGGCCTATCTGTCAGAAAATGTCTTACATCATCATCGCAGATATTTCAGACTAACTTTGTAAGTTTGGGCATGCGAGACCCATGAACTGTCAAACTAATTTACACCCGTGCACATCGCTTTGTTTCACGCTTCCGTTGTACCGCCTACCGGTACATGTCGGGTGAAGGCTAATTTGGAGAGATCTCAAGAAACTTTGTACACCCACACAGTACGTTGTAGTAAACTATGTGGTTTTTAACTGATAATATTTTGTTCGATCCGTGATGTTGCTGTAGCGATACATGTAGTTGTGAAAGCGTTACTCTGATAAACTGTAAAGAGCTGACATTGTTAAAGTGGCATGAGCTGCCAAAATGTTGATATTTTGACATTAAAACAGAATGTTGAAATTATTGACTATTTTTCTCAAGGCGTATACTTCAGAAGCTTTTTAGTGTTTCTAGTCTCGAAAATGTACGATAAAGTATTGTTTTGAACTACTTTGGCTTAGAATGAATGAATGGTCGGCCCGGTTATTTAAATTTTGTTCACGTTTCGAACACGTTTTCGGTTCGTCCAGGCCACATACTGTATGGATTTTCCTCATTCCAATGCCAATCATTTAGTTTTTCGATGGCCTTCAAAGCCTCTTACTGTCGTGACGATCAGAAATTATGAAAAAAGTGTGAATTTTCGCAGCTCATGCCCCTTTAAGTTAATATGTTAAGTATACCAAACGCTCTGCCAAGGAAAAGAAGGTTACCACTAAGTATACCAAACGCTCTGCCAAGGAAAAGAAGGTTACCGCTAAGTATACCAAACGCTCTGCCAAGGAAAAGAAGGTTACCACTAAGTATACCAAACGCTCTGCCAAGGAAAAGAATGTTACCACTAAGTAAACCAAACGCTCTGCCAAGGAAAAGAAAGTTACCACTAAGTATACCAAACACTCTGCCAAGGAAAAGAAGGTTACCACTAAGTATACCAAACACTCTGCCAAGGAAAAGAAGGTTACCGCTAAGTATACCCAACACTCTGCCAAGGAAAAGAAGGTTACCGCTAAGTATACCAAACGCTCTGCCAAGGAAAAGAAGGTTACCACTAAGTATACCAAACGCTCTGCCAAGGAAAAGAAGGTTACCACTAAGTATACCAAACGCTCTGCCAAGGAAAAGAATGTTACCACTAAGTATACCAAACGCTCTGCCAAGAAAAAAGGTTATCGCTAAGTATACCAAATGCTCTACCAAGGAAAAGAAGGTTACCACTAAGTATACCAAACGCTCTACCAAGGAAAAGAAGGTTACCGCTAAGTATACCAAACGCTCTGCCAAGGAAAAGAAGGTTACCGCTAAGTATACCAAACGCTCTGCCTAGGAAAAGAAGGTTACCACTAAGTATACCAAATGCTCTACCAAGGAAAAGAAGGTTACCACTAAGTATACCAAACGCTCTGCCTAGGAAAAGAAGGTTACCACTAAGTATACCAAATGCTCTACCAAGGAAAAGAAGGTTACCACTAAGTATACCAAACGCTCTGCCAAGAAAAAAGGTTATCGCTAAGTATACCAAATGCTCTACCAAGGAAAAGAAGGTTACCACTAAGTATACCAAACGCTCTACCAAGGAAAAGAAGGTTACCGCTAAGTATACCAAACGCTCTGCCAAGGAAAAGAAGGTTACCGCTAAGTATACCAAACGCTCTGCCTAGGAAAAGAAGGTTACCACTAAGTATACCAAATGCTCTACCAAGGAAAAGAAGGTTACCACTAAGTATACCAAACGCTCTGCCTAGGAAAAGAAGGTTACCACTAAGTATACCAAATGCTCTACCAAGGAAAAGAAGGTTACCACTAAGTATACCAAACGCTCTGCCTGGGAAAAGAAGGTTACCACTAAGTATACCAAACGCTCTGCCAAGGAAAAGAAGGTTACCACTAAGTATACCAAACGCTCTACCAAGGAAAAGAAGGTTACCGCTAAGTATACCAAACGCTCTGCCAAGGAAAAGAAGGTTACCGCTAAGTATACCAAACACTCTGCCTAGGAAAAGAAGGTTACCACTAAGTATACCAAATGCTCTACCAAGGAAAAGAAGGTTACCACTAAGTATACCAAACGCTCTGCCTAGGAAAAGAAGGTTACCACTAAGTATACCAAATGCTCTACCAAGGAAAAGAAGGTTACCACTAAGTATACCAAACGCTCTGCCAAGAAAAAAGGTTATCGCTAAGTATACCAAATGCTCTACCAAGGAAAAGAAGGTTACCACTAAGTATACCAAACGCTCTACCAAGGAAAAGAAGGTTACCGCTAAGTATACCAAACGCTCTGCCAAGGAAAAGAAGGTTACCGCTAAGTATACCAAACGCTCTGCCTAGGAAAAGAAGGTTACCACTAAGTATACCAAATGCTCTACCAAGGAAAAGAAGGTTACCACTAAGTATACCAAACGCTCTGCCTAGGAAAAGAAGGTTACCACTAAGTATACCAAATGCTCTACCAAGGAAAAGAAGGTTACCACAGCACTAAGTATACCAAATGCTCTGCCTGGGAAAAGAAGGTTACCGCTAAGTATACCAAACGCTCTGCCAAGGAAAAGAAGGTTACCACTAAGTATACCAAACGCTCTGCCAAGGAAAAGAAGGTTACCGCTAAGTATACCAAACGCTCGGCCTAGGAAAAGAAGGTTACCGCTAAGTATACCAAACGCTCTGCCAAGGAAAAGAAGGTTACCGCTAAGTATACCAAACGCTCGGCCAAGGAAATGAAGGTTACCACTAAGTATACCAAACGCTCTGCCAAGGAAAAGAAGGTTACCACTTAGTATACCAAACACTCTGCCAAGGAAAAGAAGGTTACCACTTACCAGTGACCATCTCCATACCTTACCAATATGTGTACTACAGTAAAATGTGTGAATTTTTATATCTATTATTTTCTTCAGACACAGGGTGTTCTTTTAAGCTATTTTTAGCCCGCCATGGAGGGCTATTCAAATCGCTTTTCCGTCGTCAGTCGTCCGTCCGTTAACTTTTTGCTTGTTACCTTTATTCCAAGAAAACTACCAGTCCAATCTTAATCAAACTTAACATACAACATCACCCTATGGTCTAGTTGTGCACCGTACGTTTTCATCTCATTTGCATATTCAATGTGGCCACCAGGGGGCGATATTGTTTTTTTTTGTTACCTTTATTCCAAGAAAACTACCTGTCCGATTTTCACCAAACTTGGCTGACATTATCTCCATATAGTCTAGTTGTGCATCCTACATTTTCATCTCATTTGCATATTAAATATGGCCGCCAGGGGGCGATGTTGTTTTTTCTTTGTTACCTTTATTTCAAGAAAACTACCTGTCCAATCTTAATCAAACTTAACATACATCATCACCCTATGGTCTAGTTGTGCACCGTACATTTTCATCTCATTTGCATAAACAATATGGCCGCCAGGGGGAGATGTTGTTTTCCTTTGTTACGTTTATTGCAAGAAAACTTTCGGTAGTTACCTTTATTCCAAGAAAACTATTAGTCCAATCTTAATCAAACTCAACATGCATCATCACCCTACGGTCTAGTTGTACACCGTACATTTTCATCTCATTTGCATATTCTATAAGGCCACCAGGGGGCGATATTGTTTTTTTTTGTTACCTTTATTCCAAGGAAACTACTAGTCAGATTTTCATCAAACTTGGCTGACATTATCTCCATATAGTGTAGTTGTGCATCGTACAGTTTCATCTAATTTGCATATTCAATATGGCCACCAGGGGGCGATGTTGTTTTTCTTTGTTACCTTTATTCCAAGAAAACTACCTGTCCAATCTTAATCAAACTTAATATACATCATCACCCTATGGTCTAGTTGTGCATCGTACATTTTCATCTCATTTGCATAAATAATATGGCCGCCAGGGGGAGATATTGTTTTTTTTTTGTTACCTTTATTCCAAGGAAACTACTAGTCCGATTTTCATCAAACTTGGCTGACATTATCTCCATATAGTCTAGTTTTGCATCGTACAGTTTCATCTCATTTGCATATTCAATATGGCCACCAGGGGGCGATGTTGTTTTTCTTAGTTACCTTTATTCCAAGAAAACTACATGTCCAATCTTAATCAAACTTAACATACATCATCACCCTATGGTCTAGTTGTGCATCGTACATTTTCATCTCATTTGCATAATCAATATGGCCGCCAGGGGGAGATGTTGTTTTTCTTTGTTACGTTTATTGCAAGAAAACTTTCGCTTGTTACCTTTATTCCAAGAAAGCTATTAGTCCAATCTTAATCAAACTCAACGTACATCATCACCCTACGGTCTAGTTGTGCACCGTACATTTTCATCTCATTTTGCATATTCAATATGGCCACCAGGGGGCGATATTGTTTTTTTTTTGTTACCTTTATTCCAAGGAAACTACTAGTCCGATTTTCACCAAACTTGGCTGACATTATCTCCATATAGTCTAGTTGTGCATCCTACAGTTTCATCTCATTTGCATATTCAATATGGCCACCAGGGGGAGATGTTTTTTTTTTGTTACTTTTTTCCAAGAAAACTACCAATCCGATTTTCACCAAACTTGGCTCACATTATCTCCCTATAGCCATGTTGTGTACTGTACATTTTCATCTCATTTGCCTATTCAATATGGCCGCCAGGGGGCGATGTTTTTTTCTTTATCTTTATTCCAAGAAAACTACCTGTCCAATCTTAATCAAACTTAACATACATCATCTCACCCTATGGTCTAGTTGTGCACCGTACATTTTCATCTCATTTGCATATTCAATATGGCCGCCAGGGGGAGATGTTTTTTTTTTCGTTTATTGCAAGAAAACTTTTGCTTGTTACCTTTATTCCAATAAAACTATCAGTCCAATCTTAATCAAACTGAACATACATCACCCTATGGTCTAGTTGTGCACCATACATTTTCATCTCATTTGCATATTCAATATGGCTGTCAGGGGCGATATATTTTTTTTGTTACTTTTTTCCAAGAAAACTACCAATCCGATTTTCACCAAACTTGGCTCACATTATCTCCCTATAGCCATGTTGTGTACTGTACATTTTCATCTCATTTGCATATTCAATATGGCCGCCAGGGGGCGATGTTTTTTTTCTTTATCTTTGTTCCAAGAAAACTACCTGACATTAATCAAAATCAACATACATTATCACCCTATGGTCTAGTTATGCACCGTTCATTTTGATCTCATTTGCATATTCAATATGGCCGCCAGGAGGGCGATATTGTTTTTTCGTTACTTCTATTCCAAGAAAATACTGGTCTGATTTTGACCAAACTTGGCCGACATTATCTCCCTCTGATCTAGTTGTGCACCCTACATTTTCGTCACATTTGCTTATTAAATATGGCCGCCAGGAAGCAATGTTGTTTTTTGACCAAATTTGAAAATGAAATTTATTATCATTATTCCAAGAAAACTACTGACCTGATCTTAACCAAACATGACACACATCATCCCTCTAAGTTCTAGCTGTGCACCGTACATTATCATTTCATTAGCAAATTGAAGATGGCTACCAGGTGGCAATGTTGTTTTCAACCAAAATTTCTAGGGGAGCTTAATTTTGCAATTCACAATTTAATTTAATTTTCCTCAACAATAGTTATCTCCCTGGAATAAGATTTTTTATGTAGGCCCCAATTCCTATATCCAGTTATTGCTGTAAGTGAAATAATCTTGAGCGCAGCGTAAAACACCAAACAATCAATCAATCAATTTAATATGAATAGATGAACGCGGGCGTTAAGATCCCTTTAAGGGATCTCTTGTTTAAAATAAATGTTTGAAACTCTGTTTAAACCTGGGTTCCATACCATATTTTGGCATCACCACAAAGTAAGTTGTTTCTGAACAACACAAGCTTTCCATACCGGTGTCTTTATCAAGTGTAACTGGTATAGGTGTAGAAAGCTTGTGTTGCTCAGACAACTACAGTAACTTCGTTGTGATGCCTTAATTATTTCTCATTAATTTTTAATTCCAGCTCAGCACGAGATGGCAGGGAAAAAACTGAGAACTAAGAGAATTTTTTTGGTATCGGGGATTTCAGAAGAAACACGTTCCAATTTAGGGGAAAAAATTAAGACATTAGGTGGAGTGTACAATGATACAGAGGTAAGTGTTGGTGTCTCTTACTTCAATTCTTCAATTCTAAACGTCTTTAAAATATCATGTTGGTTGTGTTTAAAACAGCACAAGCTGCCAAAATAAGCTGCCTTTCTTCCAGAATTTTGATTTCCTTGAGAATTTGCGATTGAAAATACTAAACAATGAATAACCCATGATCTGGGTGCATTGTGGTTTTGCTTTAGCCATCATTGCTGACCACAGAGAAACATTAAGTATACCAATTCATACATTAGGGCGTTTTATGGTCTGTGGTGCCTAATGTCAAAATTAGATGGGCGACTGGGGGGGGGGGGGGGGGGGGGGGGGGGGGGCGATCTAAAAACTTCTTTAAGGTGTTGTTTATGTTTCTTTTGCTGGACTCAAATTTAAGAGATGCCATGGAATCCAGAGGCCTTTGTTGCCCCTCTGCCCTGCGTTTTTCACCATGATATTTGATATTGTACAGGCCAAATTCATCTGAACAGCGTTACGCCAGATTATTTCAAATTTCTGATTGAGTTTTTCACGTAAACACTTTGTGAAAGAGTTGCCGAAGGTGGTCGATTTCCTCTCAGCAAAGAGCCAGTTTTCCTACACCACTAAACCTGCGAACATCGCTATATATTATAAGTTTAATAATGTTTAGTGTGGTATTAAACATCAATCAATCAAAACCAATAAATCTTGCTTGTGATTTGTATTCAAACCCTGCAGAAACTTCCCTTTGAATAGAATATTCAAATTTACAGCAAGAACTTAACATTTACTCCTTAACATTAATACTTCCTTACCCACCATTGTAAAATGTAACATCAGGAAAATTATAATTATTTTTCTACAGATATTTGAAGCCAACTGCACACATGTGATATGTGGGAAATTATCCAGAGGAGAGAAATTTCTGGGAGCTTGTGCAATGGGTGGGTAAATTGTTTGTATGTTTAATTTGCCATTTATTTATGGTTATTTTCTGAGTTATTATATACGCTTTGTCAAACTTCAAAAATCATCAACTCAAACTTTGATTGCCAAAAAAATTTTAATTATTTTTTTCATGTTAACTCAAGATTTTAATTATTTTTTTCCTGAAAAGTAATTTGTTTTAGTTTACAAAAATATCTGTCAATGAAATGATCTTCCCTGTTTGTATTAAAAACAAATTTATAGTTTAAATAAGATTAGATTAGCGTACAGCATATAGGATTTTCCCTATGAATTGCAGGGTCAGGGGTTTCTTTCTGCCGCCATATAAGTAATATAATCTTGAGTGCGGTGCAATGCATCAATCAACCAACCAACCTCACATTTCAACCCCACAAAAATATAATCACCCCACAAAATCTTTACTTTTTAAGGCAAATGGAAACATATTTTTCCTATGAATTGCAGTCCGTGGGTTTCCTTCGAGCAATTAAGCCCAGTTTCCGCCCCCACTTAACCTGGCAATGCCGCCATATAAGTAAAATGATCTTGAGTGCGGTGTAAAACATCAATCAACCAACCAACCTCGCATTTCAACCCCACAAAAATATAATCACCCCCACAAAATCTTTACTTTTTAAGGCAAATGGGTTTTGGTACCTGAATACATTACTGCCAGTGCTGAGGCAGGAAAGTGGCTCGAGGAAGCAAAATATGAGTGGTGTCAGAAGTGGGATAAAAAGGGAGATTACTCTCCTGAAATGTTGGCTGCTCCATTAAGGTGGAGAAAATGCTGTGCAGTCAAAAAGCAAGGTGCTTTTTTCAACTGGAAAGTGGCAGTAATTATTGACAGTTTAAAGAGAAAATCTGTCTACAAAAGGTAGGAGTTCCCAACATCAAAAAATATTACATGTAATAGCATCACCTTATAAGGCCAAGCTCATGTAAGTCGTCAACCTGCTGAAATATCATAGGTTAAGTTTATTGAAACAATTTCTGATAGGGTATAAAGGTCTAAATGATGTACCTCTGTTTAACACAATTAGAAACTTGTCTGTTATTTTAGACAAGAAGATTTTCCCTGTGCCCGTGTGTTTTAGTGTTCTTAAACATATAAACTGAAAGTATGTGTTAAAATTATGAGAGAAAAATTTGTTTATATAGTCTGAAAATGTTAATTTGACTAATTTATACATACATTTATTGTGAATATTAATGATTAATCTTTTGATTTTGTCGCTCTAAATAATAGACTTTTGGAAAACGGGGGTGCGAAGGTTTACAAGTTGCCTCCCTTGGCAAAATCTTCCCACAAGCTATACCAGGTTTTGACGCATGTTCTAGTGAACCAAGATGACGGGCTCACTTTGGAGGGCCTTGTCAGAGAAGGGTATCCATGTTACCCTCCAAACTATATAGGAGATTTCCTTGTTCAGGTAATGCCATTTTGTTTTGGTTTGGATATCTCATATGTTAAGTGTCATTGGCTGCCAAAGTATCTATATCCTTTGGAAACTTCACCCATTTTTTCTAAGGAGTGCGTTACCTCCGAGCATAGAGCCCGGTTTCCTCACACAATAAGACTGTTAACGCCGCCATTTAAGGGAAATAATCTTGAGCGCAATGTAAAACACCAAACAATCAATCGATCTAAGGAGTGCAAATTTTTCTGGCAAAGTTAAGGGCAGCATGACTGACCAGGAAAATGATCCAACAGTGATCTAAGGGGGGGGGGGGGGGGGGGGGGGGGGGGTTGGTAGAGGCAGGATTTCATTTCTTTTCTTTATTCCCTAGGATGTTTTGTTTGCATTTCTTTATATGAGTTATTACATGTAATATTATTTACTGATTATGGTTTTAGGATGTGATTGCAGTAGATACAGTGTCGGTTAATACCAGTTCTCTCACCCTCGGCAATAAGAAACATAATATTCTACATGAAAGGATAAACGGTTCTCAAAATCGGCAAAACGGAGTAGGAAGTAAATGTTCTAAGGACGAACAGCCCTTCAAAAACAGTGGTGATGGTAAAGTAACTTTTGATGGCAAAAAATTATCCAAACCCGTCAATGGAAACAAATGTGCTTTAAAACAAAGACATATAGATAACTATTATCAAAGATCTCCAACGAAATCTACCCCAATGTCATGCCATCTCAGTTTTTCCCAATCTTTGTCAAGTCTCCCCTCATCATGTAGTCAATCTTTATCGACTCCACCGGACAGAAGTTTTAATTTAACACCTGTCACCTTATCTCAGTCTTCCAGCAAAACACGAGAAAGTTGTGGTAATATTTTTAGTTGTACTCCCTCCAAGGCAATGTCCTCAAATACCAGCTGTTTCCATTCGTCGTGTGTGACACCTCGCGTTTCACCAGCACTGCGGGCGCATATACCCCAAGATATAAAAAGTAAAGATGCTTTGTCAATGGGCGAGATACAAAGGAAATGCAGTTTAAAACATTCTGTCTCTAACATAACGGACACTTCCGATTGCTTTGTTTCGAGTTACCAGGCAAATGTGAAAAACTTTATGATGAAACAAAGTGACATTTGCATTTCGAATGATAGCGTTAAAGCTAATAAAGGATCCTGCACCTCTGAAATAAGTTCGAACTTAACCTCTGTGGATTCTCTGAAGTCTTCATCCATTTCTACCAATTCCACGGAAAATTCATCCGGAAGTGACAAACGACGCTCTGTTCGGATTTCTCAGAAGGATAACAAAATAAAATTGGAACCAGAGTCAAGAAAACGCAATAGTTCACTCGGGTTAAACGAAGGAATTGAAATCCGACGCTCAGTTCGCATTTTGAAAAAAGTTGAAAATCCCAAATCTAAATCGTTGTCCAGCTCAGAACACTTGTCAACTTCAACTAAATCAGAAACAAGGAAAACATCAGTGCGGAAATCTACAAGAAATTTCATCAAATCTGCTTCAGAAAATTCCTATCAGTCGGAAACATCAAGCTCTAATCTTTTACTACCAGATGGAACATCAAGCGATTTTCAACTCTCATCGAAGACGTCAAAGTCCTCAGCGGGCTTCACTGATTGGTCGAAATGTAGAGGGGATTCCAGTGAAGTTTCAGATGGGACGTCATTTTTGACATCGCCGTCATGTTTTAACTTAACTTCAGACAATGGCTTCAAAAAGCCTGTTTTTGTTCCGTCTTCCCCTGTGAACTCTAGCATCTCCTCAAGAAAATCTATCCTAGAGGAACAGTTTGATGGTAGAATTGAAGGAATGTCTGAAGTTTCCAGCATTCACACAAAGACTAGTCTACTTTCTGTGTCAAATTCTATTTCTGATACTGACTCTTCGCATATTTTATCAACAACTTCAACATCCCCTACATCCGAGTCTCCAAGGGAGATAACAATGTTGAAAGCCCAACTTTTAAAACAAGAGGACAAGGAAATAAATCAGGCAAAACAAGAGACTGCGAAACTTGACAATCGTAGAAACGTAACGAATGGATCTGTAATCTCAAAAAATGAAAAAGTTTTTCCTCGAAGATCAAACAGGATCGGAAAAAGAAAATTCTTTCCCAGTTCTGACGAAGCATCCTCTATATCCGATCAGAAGATGGATGTTTCTGCTACATCTGTCAAAATAGAAGGTAAATGAAACTTTCTTCTTTCTTTTAAGTGGCATGAGCTGCCAAAATGTTGATATTTTGATGTTAAAACAGAATGTTGAAATTATTGGCTATTTTTCTCAAGACGTATAATTCAAGGCTTTTTAGTGCTTCTAGTCTCGAAAATGTATGATAAAGTATTGTTTTGAACTCAGAATGAATAAATGGTCGTCCCGGTTATTTAAATTTTGTTTACTTCTCGAACACGTTTTCGGTTCGTACATGTCACATACTGTATGGATTTTTCTCATTCCAACGCCAATCATTTAGTTTTTTGATGGCCTTCAAAGCCTCTTACTGTCGTGACGGTCAGAAATTATGAAAAAAATGTGAATTTTGGCAGCGCATGCCACTTTAACATCTTGCAACTTATACATTAAAGTTCTAAAACTCAATCAATCCAGTTCAGTATAGGGACAGTCTCTCACGGCTACACAAATGGCTTGAATGAGTGTCTCCCTTGACCATCTCACGTGGAAAAGATAGCTGCCCAGTTGTCAGGGGTTTGCTTTAAGCAAAGAAACTGGTTTTCTTCCCTTCCGGGTGCTTCGGTGGCTCAGTCGA
This sequence comes from Lepidochitona cinerea, assembly GCA_963971465.1. NCBI lineage: Eukaryota > Metazoa > Mollusca > Polyplacophora > Chitonida > Tonicellidae > Lepidochitona > Lepidochitona cinerea. The sequence goes on from OZ020561.1 coordinate 28,866,965, forward strand.
TTAGATTGATAATCCCTCAGTCTGACAGAGGCCTTCCCTCGATGCTCTGTTGGTTCCATTCCAGTCAGGAGGGCCTCCGTGGCTCAGTAGGTAGAGCGTCGGACGCTCAATCCAAACAGCCTTCCACCAATGGGTCGCGGGTTCGAATCCCACTCAGTCCAAAAATTGGAAAATTTTCTGACTGGGTTTTCACTCGAAGACCTATGTGGGATGGTTGCCAGTTACCAGCGGAAGGTCGTGGGTTTCCTTCGGGCACAGAGTCCGGTTTCCTCCCACAATAAAACTGGCAACGTCGCCATATAAGTGAAATAATCTTGAGCGCGGCGTAAAACACCAAACAATCAATCAACCATTCCACTCAGACCAATACAAATTTAACAATGTCTGACTGTATTTTCCATTCGATCATCATAGGTGGTAGAGTTGCCAGGTATTTGTCAACGGTCAGGGTTGCCTCCTGGCAAAGAGCTTGGTTACCACCTCCACTAAGCCTGACAACGCGGCCATATGTCAAATAGTCTTGAGAGCACCGTAAAAAAAAATCAATTAATCCTTCCTTACCATTGAAGTGAAATAATCTTGATTGCATCGTAACTAAAACATCAATAAACTGACACAAAAAACAATTATTTTTCACATTCAGCCTTAAAACCATGAAAGCCTTGTTATTTCAGATGAGAGTGTTTTCCAACAGCCAGCTTGTGAGACTCCGACTAATCTGGTCCTAAAACGGACAGAAGCAGCTTTAAAGAGACAGATATTTAACATTCCAGACAGCCCTGACCACTGTGTGCCTTTTAAAAGAAAAAAGGTTTGTCATGAAATGTGCTATATACTCTCTAACTATGCCTGGAGTTAACTTAAGATATTTAACAGTCCCGACAGCCCTGACCACCGTGTGCCTTTCAAAAGAAAAAAGGTTTGTCATGAAATGTGCTATATACTCTCTCGCTATTTCTGGAGTTGACTTAAGATATTTAACAGTCCCGACAGCCCTGACCACCGTGTGCCTTTCAAGAGAAAAAAGGTTTGTCATGAAATGGGCACAAATGTGCTATATACTCTCTCACTATGCCAGGAGTTGACTTAAGTTGACTTAAGATATTTAACAGTCCTGACAGCCCTGACCCTCTTGTGCCTTTCAAAAGAAAAAAGGTTTGTCATGAAATGGGCACAAATGTGCTACATACTCTCTCACTATGTCTAGAGTTGACTTAAGAGGGCTAATTGACTATTGAGGTACAATGACAGTCTAAATATGATGGCATGAGTCTAAATTATGATTGCATTGGCCTAAATTACGATTGCATTGGTCTAAATTACGATTGCATTAGTCTAAACTATGATTGCATTGGTCTTAATTACGATTGCATTGGTCTAAATTATAATTGCATTGGTCAAAATTACAATTGCATTGGTCTAAATTATAATTGCATTGGTCAAAATTACAATTGCATTGGTCAAAATTATGATTGCATTAGTCTAAACTACGATTGCATTGGTCTTAATTACAATTGCATTGGTCTAAATTACAATTGCATTGGTCAAAATTACAATTGCATTGGTCTAAATTACAATTGCATTGGTCAAAATTACGATTGCATTAGTCTAAACTACGATTGCATTGGTCTTAATTACGATTGCATTGGTCTTAATTACGATTGCATTAGTCTAAATTAAGATTGGATTAGAAACTTGTCTCAATGGTTATTTAAGAGTTGACTTAAGAGGGCTAATTGACTATTGAGGTACTATGACAGTATAAATTATGATGACATTAGAAACTACAGTTTGTAGTCTCCATGGTCGAGAAGATTTTCACCATCTACATGTGTTTCAGTGTCTATAAATACATTGTGTGTTTTTTGTTTTCAGTTTGTCCATGACTTTCATCGATGGAGACCAACCATATTTGGTGTGTTGCCTAAGAGACAAGCCCCTCCCATCTCAACCGACCTGTCCACTCCTATAAAAGTAAGTGGAACAGTTTCTTTTTAACCCTTTCGTGGAGAGTTTTTTACAAAAAAGATCTTTAGAATTCTTTTACAGCATATATCTTTTGTGTCCTCAACGTTTTACATCATCTTCGGTTGCATAATATGGCGTCTATATTACATTATATCTTTTAGTCCATATCTTCATTAAGTTTTCGCAGTAGTTTTTTCAGTATACCAAATTGGTAGATGGTGTGTCCATAACAATTTAAGATATCCCTAGTTCCATAATACGGCATCCATATATGTTCATCAAATAGAGAAATGAAAACCTTTCATATAAACACACCAGCCCGGATAGCTCAGTGATAGAGCGTCCGCTTCAGGGTTGGGAGATTTAGGTTCAAGCCTGGGTTGAGTCAGACCAGCGACTTTAACAGTGGGAGCTGCTGCTGCTTCGCTTGCTGGGTGTCTTTGGCAAATCGTCTCGGTGAGGCAGCACCAAATAAAAGAGCATTGGAAATCTGCCCTGCCACAAGGAGACAACGTCTTCATATGACTGAAATACTGTTAAGCAGGACGTAAAACCCAAATCACTCACTCATATAAACCTAGAATTTCAATTGCTGAAATTTAATAAAATATTTTCTTTAATGTAGATTAATCAGTTAAATAATACTCTTTGTTATGGAATTTTGTCTAACTGCATAGTTTCACATGTTTGATTGATTGATTGATGTTTTACGCCGCACTAGAGATTATTTCACTTATGCACCTGTTTGAATTGAGACTAGCAACTGCTGGACTAACGACTTTAAAATTTTACTCACCCACTTCTGCTGGTATATAAATCACATATATGGGGTTGCCGTGTAATATGTTGACGACCATGCCCTCTCACATCTCCAGTTGGCTGCTGTAGAATTGATCGTTGTTAGGTTGGAAATAACATGGTGTTTATTCCGCTTAGTACATGGAGCCTGACTGTCCTCACACATGTGGGGGTCAGTGTAATATGCGTATCCAGCATCCAGAGTGGAAGCGGACTATTAATGGTTTACGTAATAATAGTTGTATGCTTGAACATTACAGCTGTCGCTGGGGTACATGCAATTAATCGTCACTATTTTCACTTGAATATGACAGTTGTATATTATTGTCTACAACAACTACAACATTGTCTGTAAACTCATCAACAAAATCATCCCTTTCTATCTTGGATTCAGAGTCAGAATCGGCTAAAACACACTCTAAAATATCCATGAAGTCGGCTGCTCATGGCAACAATGGTAGGCCAAATTTAAGTTTTAGCGATCAAAAATAGCTAATTCAGTCCATGAAAGCCTTAAAGTTTTACAAAAGGTTGGTCAGTGTTAGCAGACAGTATTTGGCGACACCTAGTGGCCAACAGTGTAACTGGAAATATCTGGAATTGTCACTTGATATTCATGAATACAGGTTGTATGGCATAGTTTAAAATTTTTGCAGGGGTCTCAGTGGCTCAGTAGGTAGAGCGTTGGACGCTCATGCCGAACAGCCTTCCACCAAAGGGTCGCGGGTTCGAATCCCACTCAGTCCAAAAATTGGAAAATTTTCACTCGAACAACCTATGTGGGATGGTTGCCAGTTACCAACGGAAGGTCGTGGGTTTCCTCCGGGCATAGAGCCCGGTTTCCTCCCACAATAAAACTGGCAACGCCGCCATATAATACAAGTGAAATAATCTTGAGCGCGGCGGAAAACACCAATCAATCAATCAAATTTTTGCGACAAATAATGGTAATATCTCTGCAACAGTTATGAAGACAATCCCCACTACCCACTGGATAGTACCCGTATATACTGGTGTATTTTTGTCACATCTTCTATGTGGAAGGGTTCGTTATTCCTGACAAAGTTTGTAGGTTTACTTTGAACCACGAATCTGGTTTTCTCCAACATTGCAAAAACGAAATAATCTTGAGTACGGCGTCCTACATCCATGAAGCAATCCAGGTACCAAAGGATGGGTAGAATTCCCTCTTTTATATGGCCTGGCTTTCTCCTATGCAGATATGTCTAAAAAAAAAATGAAATGTTAATTTCTGTGTTCAACCCTCAAAAATAAATTTCCTTCATAAGTAATTTATATATACAAATGATAATTTCTTTTTTGCTCATAATTTCTTTCAGAAACGCTGTTTTGTTGGCGTATCAATGCCGATGAACGCTGCATCGTCTGGCCTAATAGAAACTTGTTTAGATGATGACTACGTGTCCTCGGCCCTGGATGTCTTATCGTCAGTTCTCTCCAACAAGACCTACCCACAGCCAGAAATGATTCACACTGTCATGACACGGCTACTTAGGGTAAGGGAATTGAAAACTATGGTAATCCTGACTGCCTAATTACGGAATACTTACCAACTATTTTTTTTGTTATCGCTCTTATGATTATATAGGGTGTAACAACATCCAAGTGGGGCTACTCTGGTTTTGCTTATATCAAGTACCTGGACAAAGAATACTGACCACTGGGCTCAGTGTGTTGTAATGATGACAGGAACTCAGGCATCAAGTAGAATTTCACAGTGAACGGTCACGGGATGTTTTCCATGGCTGGGACTGAAGTTGATATTTGACCTTATCTGTTGATTATGGCACATTTAAACAATTTATGTCTCATATAGATATGAATTTTGAATCAAAATATTCAGTGGTGTTTTCAGGTGGTCTTTATTCTTGTTTTACCAGCCCTGATAGCTCAGTTTGTAGAGCGTCCGCTTTAGGGCTGGGAGATCCAGTGGGAGCTGCTGCTGTTTCGCTTGGCGCTCAGCAATAGGAGTTAGAGCAGCGACTGGTTGGCCCGGTGTCAGTATAATGTGACTGAGTGAGGGGTTTCATAAGGGTTATTTTCTGATGATCGTTGTTTTTGTTTTTATTATTATTTGTCGATTTTGTTTTTCAGGATGCCCAAAGCTTACACCAGGCTCATCGTGCTTACGAGGTACTGTGGTCTATGCTGACCAAACACCCCCCTCACCCCGACCACCCGGCTATAAGAGCCACATACCTTAAGTCGCTGCGCCCAGTGGCAAACTGGGACGAAATTCACGGCACGGATAAACAGTTTCTGTTATCCCTCATTAGGTAATCCAGTTTTATTTTCATTTTTGTAAGATTGATTGATTGATGTTTTTAATCACGCTCAAGATTATTTGTGTTGTATCTTTGGACTTTCTGTTAGTACCTTGATTGATTGATTGATTGATTGATGTTATTAATCACACTCAAGATTATCGTCTTTATATTATTGCATTGCTAGGTGGGACAAACCTGGTCTCTGTGCATAAGAAAAATGTCAAGAGTGTCATTTAACTGTCAAACAGCCCTGAAAAACTTTTTTGGAGGGTTCGAAAGTGTGAACCTCATCGCAGACCAGGCGAAGCTCATATTCCTGTAGTATAGATAACGGTTTACGAATACATGACGCATAGGCAGGCCATTCCACCAAATAGTTACTTCTGCTGCTGTAGTTGTTGTCAAAAGTTAAAAAGCCAAAATAGCTTTCCATACATTCCCAGTAGCTATATCTTTTGAGTCATAATGATTCAAGTTTATCAAAAAAAGTGTTGGGCAAAGTAATGAATACTATATCCAAAGAAATATTGTAAGCAAAAGTAGTATTTAAATGTACATTCATTCTATTAAAGTGGCATGAGCTGCCTAATTCACACTTTTTCCATAATTTCTGATCGTCATGACGGTAAGAAGCTTTGGAGGCCATCGAAGAACTAAATGATTGATGTTGGAATGAGGGAAATCCTTAAAGTGTACGGCCTATCAAACCGAAATAGAGTCCGAAAAGTAAACAAAAATTTAAATAATCAAAGCGATCTTTCTATCATTCTAAGCCAAAGTTGGTTCAAAACAATAATTTATCGTTCATTCTCAAAATAGAAGCACTAAAAAGCCTCGGAATTATACTTCTTGAGAAAAATAGCCAATAATTTCAACATTCTGTTTTAATGTCAAAATATCAACATTTTGGCAGCTCATGCCACTTTAAAGCGTTTTTCTATAGTGGGCTGCCTCTGAAAGCCTAACCTCACATTCTTTTAAAAGTAGCCCAAATTTTCCTGAATCTGTTTAGAGGAAAAACTATCTTAAATTTTGACATCTCATGCCATTTTAAACCATTCAAACGCTGATCTTGGCTAAATTTCACTGATAGACTGGTCAACTGTTTTGAATTCCATTATAAATGTTCTAATTTTGAGGGTCAATTTCTCCTGGACCTTCACATTGAACCCAGTTTCCTCCCTCAACCCACCCCTTGAAACCTCACACTAACAACCTGTAAGTAAAATAAGCAATATAAAACATTTTGCAATATTCAAATTTTGTGACCTCTCCAGTCTATTCCCCTTTGTTATAAGTATCCTCATACTATGTTTGTGTTTCCATAGGTCTTTAGTGAGTTGTTCAGAAGAGTCCGGTGAAGATACGAGCGATATTTCCTATCAATGTGGAGCTTTACTTCTTCAGTACATAGTGGCATTCCTGGAAACAGATATGTCTAATCTCACTAACAGGTACTGGTTCATTACAGATGGGGCCCTCTGTTCCTACACAAGCCTGTCATTGATGGGTTGTGGGTTCGAATCACATTCCTAGAAATGGCATTCCCAGAAACAGACATGTCTCATCTCACTAACAGGTACTGGTTCATTAGAGATGGGGCCCTCTGTGTCACTACACAAGCCTGCCATCCATGGGTTGTGGGTTCGAAATCACATTCCTAGAAATGGCATTCCCAGAAACAGACATGTCTCATCTCACTAACAGGTACTGGTTCATTAGAGATGGGGCCCTCTGTGTCACTACACAAGCCTGCCATCCATGGGTTGTGGGTTCGAATCACATTCCTAGAAATGGCATTCCTATAAACAGATATGTCTAACCTCACTAACAGGTACAGGTTCATTAGAGATGGGGTCCTCTGTGTCCCTACACAAGCCTGTCATCCATGGGGTGTGGGTTCGAATCACATTCCTAGAAATGGCATTCCTGGAAACAGACATGTCTAATCTCACTAACAGGTACTGGTTCATTAGAGATGGGGCCCTCTGTGTTCCTACACAAGCCTGTCATCGATGGGTTGTGGGTTCGAATCACATTCCTAGAAATGGCATTCCTATAAACAGACATGTCTAATCTCACTAACAGGTACTGGTTCATTAGAGATGGGGCCCTCTGTTTCCCTACACAAGCCTTCCATCCATGGGTTGAGGGTTCGAATCACATTCCTAGAAATGGCATTCCTATAAACAGACATGTCTAATCTCACTAACAGGTACTGGTTCATTAGAGATGGGGCCCTCTGTTTCCCTACACAAGCCTGCCATCGATGGGTTGAGGGTTCGAATCACATTCCTAGAAATGGCATTCCTATAAACAGACATGTCTAATCTCACTAACAGGTACTGGTTCATTAGAGATGGGGCCCTCTGTTTCCCTACACAAGCCTGCCATCGTTGGGTTGAGGGTTCGAATCCCATTCTTAGAAATGGCATTCCTATAAACAGACATGTCTAATCTCACTAACAGGTACTGGTTCATTAGAGATGGGGCCCTCTGTGTCAACTACACAAGCCTGTCATCGATGGGTTGTGGGTTCCAATCACATTCCTAGAAATGGCATTCCTGGAAACAGACATGTCTAATCTCACTAACAGGTACTGGTTCATTAGAGATGGGGCCCTCTGTGTCCCTACACAAGCCTGCCATCGATGGGTTGTGGGTTCGAATCACATTCCTAGAAATGGCATTCCTGGAAACAGACATGTCTAATCTCACTAACAGGTACTGGTTCATTAGAGATGGGGCCCTCTGTGTCACTACACAAGCCTGTCATCGATGGGTTGTGGGTTCGAATCACATTCCTAGAAATGGCATTCCTGGAAACAGACATGTCTAATCTCACTAACAGGTACTGGTTCATTAGAGAAGGGGTCCTCTGTGTCCCTACACAAGCCTGTCATCCATGGGTTGTGGGTTCGAATCACATTCCTAGAAATGGCATTCCTATAAACAGATATGTCTAACCTCACTAACAGGTACAGGTTCATTAGAGATGGGGCCCTCTGTGTCCCTATACAAGCCTGTCATCGCTGGGTTGTGGGTTCGAATCACATTCCTAGAAATGGCATTCCTGGAAATGGCATTCCTGGAAACAGACATGTCTAATCTCACTAACAGGTACTGGTTCATTAGAGATGGGGCCCTCTGTGTTCCTACACAAGCCTGTCATCGATGGGTTGTGGGTTCGAATCACATTCCTAGAAATGGCATTCCTATAAACAGACATGTCTAATCTCACTAACAGGTACTGGTTCATTAGAGATGGGGCCCTCTGTTTCCCTACACAAGCCTTCCATCCATGGGTTGAGGGTTCGAATCACATTCCTAGAAATGGCATTCCTATAAACAGACATGTCTAATCTCACTAACAGGTACTGGTTCATTAGAGATGGGGCCCTCTGTTTCCCTACACAAGCCTGCCATCGTTGGGTTGAGGGTTCGAATCCCATTCTTAGAAATGGCATTCCTATAAACAGACATGTCTAATCTCACTAACAGGTACTGGTTCATTAGAGATGGGGCCCTCTGTGTCACTACACAAGCCTGCCATCGTTGGGTTGAGGGTTCGAATCCCATTCTTAGAAATGGCATTCCTATAAACAGACATGTCTAATCTCACTAACAGGTACTGGTTCATTAGAGATGGGGCCCTCTGTGTCACTACACAAGCCTGTCATCGATGGGTTGTGGGTTCGAATCACATTCCTAGAAATGGCATTCCTGGAAACAGACATGTCTAATCTCACTAACAGGTACTGGTTCATTAGAGATGGGGCCCTCTGTGTCCCTACACAAGCCTGCCATCGATGGGTTGTGGGTTCGAATCACATTCCTAGAAATGGCATTCCTGGAAACAGACATGTCTAATCTCACTAACAGGTACTGGTTCATTAGAGATGGGGCCCTCTGTGTCAACTACACAAGCCTGCCTTCGATGGGCTGTGGGTTCGAATCACATTCAGGCAATAGAGCGATAAGACACAAGCTGACACAAGGTTTCAATGGGGCTCGAATTAAAATCTTACTCCGTCCAAAGAAATAACTTTAACAAAATTCTGAGTGTTTTTTCTTTTGAGCACCCTATGTGGTTTCATTGCCGGATAGCTGCTGACGGTCTGGGGTTTCCTCTGGGCAAACAGGCTAGTCCCCCCCCCCCTCCCCTCTAAACCTGGCAATGTTGTTCTACCAGCAATCTGAACTCTCTTGGCCGCATGAATTTAATTCTTGTACCCTTTCTTAACCTGGCAACATGGCCACATGATGAGGTACTTCCATGTACTTCCATGATCGTCACGGCGCCTCAGTGGTCCAGTGGTATAGAGTGATTGTCCCTCAGTCCAGCACAGACCTTCTGTCAATGCGGCGCAGACTGGAATCACTCAGACGAAATAAAAATCGAATAACTTTCTGAGTGGATTTTTCACTCGGCCGCCGTGTGTGGAAGAGTTGCCAGGCACTCGCCCGAAGGTCAGGGGCAATGAGCCCGGTTTCCTCCCCCATTAAACCTAGCAACTCCGCCATGTAAGTGAAATAATCTTGGGTGCGACGTGTCAACAACCTGTCGATCAATCCATGATTGTTGCCATCCCTACTAAAGTGATTGACTGATTTTAATAAAACTTGTTTGATTTTGAGCCTTGAAGACAAAAATGTCTCCAAGACATGTTTACTGAATAAGTAAATTAACCGACACTAATTGACCTGGAAAAAACTCGGTGCCCGGAGTTTTTTCCGGGTCAATCAGTGTTGGTAATTTCCCTGATGATGATTGCAGCTTGCTTTCAAGACAAAACGCCGCCATATAAGTGAAATAATCTTGAGCGCGGCGTAAAACACCAAACAATCAAATCAATGCTTTCAAGACATATCTGCATTACATATAATTTCCTTTTCAGTAAAAACGTTCTGTGTGTGCGGGACATCAAGTGCTCATTATTGGGTGAGATATTCTGGCAGGGAACCAATCAAATTGCCTTTGACAAACACTTCAAGGAATTATTAGATCTGCTTGTGGAAGCTCTGGAACTATGGAAGACTGACCAAAACAAGGTTAGGGTTATCTCCCTTTGTTTTATTCTACCAAACTATGTACTCACTGATAGTACCCTCCATCACTTAACCCACCAATGGGTCGCGGGTTCGATTCCCACTCAGTCCAAAAATTGGAAAATTTTTGACTGGGTTTTCACTCGGACGACCTATGTGGGATGGTTGCCAGTTACCAACGGAAGGTCGTGGGTTTCCTCCGGGCATAGAGCCCGGTTTCCTCCCACAATAAAACTGGCAACGCCGTCATATAAGTGAAATAATCTTGAGCGCGGCGTAAAACACCAAACAATCAATCAATCAACCATCACTTAACCTGGCAACATCATCATATATAAGTGAAATAATCTTGAAATTGACCAAAACAATATAAGTAATCAAGTTTTTGACTCTGATCACTAGATACTTAAAGGTTCCAATTTCTCATTGTCTCAACGCATTCATAAGGTACGGATTTCCAAAATTGAGTGTATGAAATAAAACTCTGTTGTCTTCATAAAAATGCTAAAAAGGAAACCTTTTAATGATTTATAAACTTAATCCACAAATAGATGCTCATTGTCCGAAATTTTTCACAATAAATGATCATGGGTTTATTGATTTTTGTCCTACGTTGCATCAGAATTATTATATTTCATGGCTGATGTGGCAGATTAACTTGAAAGGAAATCAGATCCCACCCCCACATCCCATTAAAGCCGATTAAATAAAAAAAAAGAACACTTGTCTGTCTGAAAACTTTACCAATATCTTCTGAATGCACCAAGTTTGAACTAGCCCATGGGTGGAATACCTTTAGATTTAGTATGATGCTCTATTATTGAGCCACGGAGCACCCATTTTTTGGGCAGGAGCAAAACGTTATTCTGCGTCGGACATCTGTAATTCTTTGTCTTAAGCTTTATCTAAATTCCTGATCCACAGGTTCTAGTTGTTGAGCTCCTGTTAAAACTGATCTCCATGTTGGCTCAATGTCTGGTAATAGTTGATGATGGTGGAAAACAGATCAATCACATCTTGAAAGGAGAGAGAGTAACCTCCCTTATATACGAGCTCTCTAGGAGGCTGAGTGGTAAGTCACCAATCAACCTGTAGAAATGAGAACATGTACATCTGTCTGTGCATTAATTTAATTTTTAGTAATTAGCTTCAACACTGTAACAAGACTTGTGGGCGGGGCCGGTTACAAAACTGATTACAGCACATGTTAAAACTAGGAACTTAAACCCTTGTAACAACTGGTCCATGTAATAGTCATTTGCTCAGCGTTACCCCAGCTTTGTAATGCAAGACCCTGGTCACCGAGGCAATGTTGTGGTTTGACATATCTCATGGTTTTTATGGGGTTTTAACATATTGCTGTGTGAATCAGTGTTATGACTTACTTTTACCAGTGTTTTTCTTGGAAACTGATAAATCGGGCAATGTTGTGGTTTGACATATACCATGGTTTTTATGGGGTTTTAACTTATTGATGTGTGAATCAGTGTTACGACTTACTTTTACAAGTGTTTTTCTCAGAATTTGATATATTGCGCAATGTTGTATTTTGACATACCTCATGGTTTGTATGTATTTTTTGTTTACATAGTGATGTGTGAATCGGTGTTGCGGCTTACTTTAACAAGACTCCGCCCATCGTGGGTGGGACTGGGCGTCTCTAAGCTCCTACTTGATGCCATGGACGACTCCCTCCTAACAGATACTGCTATTCTTATAGATACAGAAGACGAGGAACTTACCTTGACAAGACTAGTAAGTTTTTAATGAGAAATAATTAAGGCATCACCAAGTAGTTAGTTGTTTGTGAACAACACAAGCTTTCGACACCTATACTATTTACTATATTAAATTAGGTTTGCTGTAACACTCGACAAGGACACCGGTATAGATGACGAAAGATCGTGTTGTTCGCAAACATCTAACTACGTGGTGATGTCTTAATATTTTCTCATTAGTATAGAACCCACGTTTAATGGATAAATGTTCTTTCCGAACACGTAGCGCCAATTTGTTATTGTAAATTGAGTAAATGTGTATCTAAAAACATAATATTGAAACAAAACAAACTTCCAGTAAGGTCCCAGGGTGTCAAAGAAACAGCGATTGAAAATATGCATATCTTCCGTCACCAATCGGAAATATTTTCGTATTTGACGTCATAGTTGACATATTAACGGTTTCAGCGTCATTTCAACTAACAGCAAAGACACCCGGCTTAACGTTGTTTGTGTATGACGTCACAACAATAGTAATGTATATATCAGATGACAACTGTGATGTCACGGCGCTAAAGCTAATTAATTTCCGTATATAGGCCTCAGAGAGAAAAAGAATCCCTTAGGTTTCGTGCCTGAAATCTCATTTTGCTATAAATGGGGTTGTAAAAGTCTATACTGTGCAAGTTTTTAAACAAATTGATTATCAAATAGGAGGCATTGACTTAAACTTGCCGTTTATCTTTTAAAGAGAGTTTCAAACTTTTCTTAGTAAGCTTTTGTTAAAGTGGCATGAGCTGCCAAAATGTTGATATTTTGACATAAGAACAGAATGTTTCAATTATCTGTTATTTTTCTCAAGATAGAAGCTTTTTAGTGCTTCTAGTCTCGAGAATAAACGATAAAGTACTGTTTTGAACTAACTTTGGCTTATTTTAATTCTGTTAATTTTTCCATTAGTTTTCGATTCGTACAGGCCACATACTCTGATACTGTATGGATTTTCCTCATTCCAATGCTAATCGTTTAGTTTTGCGATGGCCTTCAAAACCTTTTACTGTCGTGACGATCAGAAATTATGAAAAAAAATGTTAATTTTGGCACTTTTTGTCCTGATGTAATAACCATAGAGAGCGCAAGTCTCATAAGAATTATTACAAGATTTTGTGATGTCCGGCGACAGATGACGCCATAAAGAAGGTTTTTGATGACGTTGCAATTCCATTTGACTTATTTTGTTCCATAATGTCAGATTTAAACCCCATTTTGGAACGAAAAACGCTCCGCCACATGCGCAATGCAGTGCCAGTGACAGGAAATTTGTGGAATTCACACGTGACTTGCGCTCCCTATTGGTATCTTTTTAATAATTCTGACAAAAGTCTACAAATCAGTAACGCTATGGGGGCTGTTTCTCAACAAAATTACACCTGGTCGTAATGTAAAGTTGAAGGTATGTGTTGCCATGACAGTTAGGCCTTACATTGGACTAAATCTGGCGTGGATGTTTTGAAAAACAGCCCCTTGATCTCTAGATTACATTCCTAGCAAATATCATTATTATCAACCAGGGCCCTTGTGGCTTGGTTGTTTATATCAATTAGTGCTTAAGCCGCTGGGCTAATCACTGGACTGAACTCAGTCTACAATATTTTACTGGGCTCACAGCTGACTTTGCTCCATGCTAAGCTCAGAACATCCGGGAAAGCTTTTAGCATAAAAAATGGCATCGTTAATCATAAAATGTTTCAGAAGCATAATACACCCTCTTTCTGTCAGTAATACGAATACGACAAAAATCTGGATTATCTTAGCCAATGGGCCTTGGGCTGGAGCATTGTGGCTCTGCTTTAGCCATGTATGCTGACCCAGCAGGGAGGAACATTAAGTATGCCAGATACATTAGCGTTCCTTACGTTCTTTGATCTGTGGAGCCTAATGTAAAAATTTAGATCTGGGTGGGTGAGAGGGGGAGGGCGACCTTGTGGTCGGTTGGTACTTTTGTTGCCATATAACCGTAGCTGTTGAGTATGACGTTAAGCCCCAATCTATCAATCAATCTAGCCAGTGAAATTATTCCAACTGACCTCTTTATTTTTATTTTTGTTTGATTTCAGGTAAAGTATGACATGTATTTATTACCTCCCCTGACCAGAAATCAGGAGACTCCTGTCAAGAGAGAGAATTCACCAGCAGTTAAGAAATCCCCTCCCTCAAGCGGAAGTAAAAGGTGAATATATAGATATATAGAGAGAGGGGGGGGGGGGACTTGTCCCCTTGGTTATTTTAGTCCTGAAAAGTATACCCTACCCCAGTTTCTTCTAAAATAAGAATATATATATTGGGGTTGGAAAAAAATGTCAAACTAAGCATATAAATGGAATTTGACACACATGGCCAACTGTCAAGATAGTGATGTGTCAAGATAGTGATGTGTCAAGAGAGTGATGTGTCAAGATAGTGACGTGTCAAGGTAGTGACGTGTCAAGGTAGTGACGTGTCAAGGTAGTGACGTGTCAAGGTAGTGACGTGTCAAGGTAGTGACGTGTCAAGGTAGTGACGTGTCAAGGTAGTGACGTGTCAAGGTAGTGACGTGTCAAGGTAGTGACGTGTCAAGGTAGTGACGTGTCAAGGTAGTGACGTGTCAAGGTAGTGACGTGTCAAGGTAGTGACGTGTCAAGGTAGTGGCGTGTCAAGATAGTGATGTGTCAAGATAGTGATGTGTCAAGATAGTGATGTGTCAAGATAGTGATGTGTCAAGATAGTGATGTGTCAAGATAGTGATGTGTCAAGATAGTGATGTGTCAAGATAGTGATGTGTCAAGATAGTGATGTGTCAAGGTTGTGATGTGTCAAGGTTGTGATGTGTCAAGGTAGTGATGTGTCAAGGTAGTGATGTGTCAAGGTAGTGATGTGTCAAGGTAGTGATGTGTCAAGGTAGTGAGGTGTCAAGATAGTGAGGTGTCAAGATAGTGAGGTGTCAAGATAGTGAGGTGTCAAGATAGTCATGTGCCAAGATAGTCATGTGTCAAGATAGTCATGTGTCAAGATAGTCATGTGCCAAGATAGTCATGTGCCAAGGCAGTGATGTGTCAAGGCAGTGATGTGTCAAGGCAGTGATGTGTCAAGGCAGTGATGTGTCAAGGTAGTGATGTGTCAAGGTAGTGATGTGTCAAGGTAGTGATGTGTCAAGGTAGTGATGTGTCAAGGTAGTGATGTGTCAAGGTAGTGATGTGTCAAGGTAGTGATGTGTCAAGGTAGTGATGTGTCAAGGTAGTGATGTGTCAAGGTAGTGATGTGTCAAGGTAGTGGTGTGTCAAGGTAGTGGTGTGTCAAGGTAGTGGTGTGTCAAGATAGTGGTGTGTCAAGATAGGGATTTGTCAAGATAGGGATGTGTCAAGGTAGTGATGTGTCAAGGTAGTGATGTGTCAAGGTAGTGATGTGTCAAGGTAGTGATGTGTCAAGGTAGTGATGTGTCAAGGTAGTGATGTGTCAAGGTAGTGATGTGTCAAGGTAGTGATGTGTCAAGGTAGTGATGTGTCAAGGTAGTGATGTGTCAAGGTAGTGATGTGTCAAGGTAGTGATGTGTCAAGGTAGTGATGTGTCAAGGTAGTGATGTGTCAAGGTAGTGATGTGTCAAGGTAGGGATGTGTCAAGGTAGGGATGTGTCAAGGTAGTGATGTGTCAAGGTAGTGGTGTGTCAAGGTAGTGGTGTGTCAAGGTAGTGGTGTGTCAAGGTAGTGATGTGTCAAGATAGTGATGTGTCAAGATAATGATGTGTCAAGGTAGTGATGTGTCAAGGTAGTGATGTGTCAAGGTAGTGATGTGTCAAGGTAGTGATGTGTCAAGGTAGTGATGTGTCAAGATAGTGATGTGTCAAGATAGTGATGTGTCAAGATAGTGATGTGTCAAGATGTTCATTCAGAGATCGTGATGAACTTTGAAACATGTTGAAAAGTAAAATGCCCGATTTTGGCACAGGCTTACTAACCTGTTCATTGAAGAGAATGTTTGCTTCATAATAAATCCTTTTATGTCCCTGAAATGTTTGGTATTTTTCATTTATACAAAAAGTATGATATTGACGACTCCCACAAACATTTTGTGGCATTTTATTAACCGTCTCTTCATGAACACTTTCTATTGTGTATCTTTGTATACCTATAAAAAATCATTTTCTGTTTGCAGTTGTTCCAGTCAAACTTCCAAAACTTCTTCAAAATCGTCAAATTCGAAAATCAACAAAAGGAATTACAAAGGTGATGTAAATAACTTTTCTTAAAAAACAAAAAAAACGTCCTAATATAAAATGTTCACAATTAATGTAAAGTGGCATGAGCTGCCAAAATTCACACTTTTATCATAATTTCTGATCGTCATGACAGTAGGAGCGTTTGAAGGCCATTGAAAAACTAAATGATTAGCGTTGGAATGAGTAAAATCCATACAGTATGTGGCCTATACGAACCGGAATAGTGTTAGAAAAGTTAACAAAATTTAAATAACCGTGCGACCATTCATTCATTCATTCATTACATTTCATTTCATTTATTCACCTTTGAAAAAGTTACAAATAAAATAATAATTGAGGTCATTAGTCGGCGGGAATAAAGTCCAATGGACTTGTTATATCCCAGTAATAAAGGCATGTTATAAATTAATAGGTCATACGTCGCAGGTGCTGTAACTTAAAAAAGTATTCTGAATTATGCGTCTTCAGAAAAATAGCAAATAATTTCAACATTCTGTTTGTATGTCAAAATATCAACATTTTGGCAGCTCATGCCACTTTAAGTAGTTCTCCCTTGGGATCCAATTAACTCTCTTTGTAGACCAAATTGCCATGGTTATTATTTCTTGTCAGATGGTCTTTAAATATCTGATACTGTCATGCTTCGATGAGCGATATTTTCCCAAGGTACAAAGTAGGTTCCCAGGTAAGGGATATCAATAGCTTACTGAAGACCTTGGAGAATATTATTAGGTTTTGTCAGACATTTTGATCTTGTTTATATATTTCAACCATTGTTTTTTTGTTTTTTTTTTACTTTTCTTAGGGGAGACAACTTTGCATACTGCCTGTAAATCTAATAATGTTACGCGGTTAAAAAAGTTACTGGCTACTCCTGGTAAGTTCTCATTTGTGTTTACTAGTTCTTGTTTGTGTTAACCAGTTCTCATCTGCGTTAACCAGTTCTCATTTGTGTTTACCAGTTCTCATTTGCGTTTACCAGTTCTCATTTGCGTTTACCAGTTCTCATTTGTGTTTACCAGTTCTCATTTGCGTTTACCAGTTCTCATTTGCGTTTACCAGTTCTCATTTGCGTTTACCAGTTCTCATTTGTGTTTACCAGTTCTCATTTGGGTTTACCAGTTCTCATTTGCGTTTATCAGTTCTCATTGTGTTTACCAGCTCTCATTTGTGTTTACCAGTTCTCGTTTGTGTTTACCAGCTCTTGTTGGTGTTTACCAGCTCTTTTTGGTGTTTACCAGCTCTCGTTTGTGTTTACCAGCTCTCGTTTGTGTTTGGCAGTTCTCATTTGTGTTTACCAGTTTTCGTCTGGTTTACCAGTTCTTGTTTGTGTTTACCAGTTCTCATTGGTGTTTTCCTGTCCTCATTGGTGTTTAGGATATCTGTTTCCTCCACAATTTACCCAGGGCCTCTGTGGGTCAGTTGTTGGCCCGGTGAGGGTATGGGAATTTCTCATATGCAAAGATCCACCCCCTCTAAGCACTGCCATATTATTGAAATAAACTTGAGTGCTATATATAACATCATTCTGTAAATCAATCCTATTTGCTATATTTATATTGAAGGTCTGGGGTCATTGTGTCTTTGCTTTAGCCATGTTTGCTGACTGCGTAGGAGGAACATTATGTATGTCAAATCAATAGGAGCCTCTGTGGCTCAGTCGTTTAGAATGTCCCCCAGTCCGACACAGGCACTCCATTGATGTGGCGCGAGTGCGAATCCCACTCGGACCAAATAAAATTTTAAGTTGATCGTCCCCTGATTAACTATGCATTGATATGTACAGGTGTATACAATTTTGAACCAAGTGGATTTTTACCTTTCGATCGCTGTATGTGGAAGAGTTGCCAGGTACTCACCGTATGTTAGGAGTTTCCTTTAGGCAAGGAGCCTAGTTTCCTCTCCCCCACTAAACCTGCTGACACCGCCATATAAGTGAAATAATCTTGAGTGTGGCGTAAAACACCAATCAATCTATCAACCAAGTACATTAACCTTCCGGACATATGTTCTGTTGAGCCTTATGGCAAAATTTAGATTTGAGTGCTTTTGTCACCATATGGCCTTAGCTGTTGAGTGTGACGTTAAGCCTCAATCAATCCATCAATCAATGCTTTAATTCCATTTGTGTTTACTATTGCCACTATACATGTATTTCTCTGTAGGTATCGATGTAAATATAGCTGATAACTCAGGTTTGACGCCCCTACATGAGGCGTGTCATAAAGGTCATGTGACCTGTGTGACGGAACTCCTGAAGTACAAGCCCGCCAGGACTATTTCCAGCTACTTTGATAATGGTAAACAACCTTACTCTAGCGATCTCTTATAAACCAGCACCAATTTCAATAACTAGCTATTTATTTTCAATACCACTTGCTTAAGATCAAGATTAAATATGTCAGTCAAATGTTTTGGTCAAATCTTTGTTCTGATGGTACTATGTGGGAGAGTTGGCCCATAGTTTACTCTGGGCAAATAGCTCTGTTTCCTCCCCCAACTAAACCTTGCAATTGACATATTAGTGAAATAATCTTCAGTCCGGAGATAAACATCAATCAATCCAAACAGAAGACATGGTCATTAAAGAATATATAAAATTATCAATGACAATTTAATCTTTTTAATATCACATGCGACAGAGCGAGTCTCTCTCAGTCCGACACAAGCTTTCCATTGATGTCATGCGGGTTCCAATCCCACTTGGTTCAAAGAAAAATTGATAATCTCTGAGTGGATTTTTCACTCAATCGACCTACTGATCCATGGGCTGAGGTCGAAGGTTGCGTGTTTTCTCAGAATAAAAGCCTGATAAAGTTTCTTTCCCCGCTAACCACACACTAAGGTCGCGTAAGTGAAATAATCTTGAATGCGATGTAAACATCATTCAATCAATCAATATTTTTACGACCACCAGTACTGTCTGAACTGTCGTCACCCAATAAATTAAGAAGTTGTTTATCCATCAAGTAATCCTCGTCTTGATTTATCTCATTTCCCGTTTAATTTTCAGGTTTTAAAGAAAGAAGAACAGATCTCCTTGCCGCCTCAGTGTGCGGAGTTACTCCCCTTCATGAAGCTGTGTTAAAAAATAGATTAGAAGTGGCCCAGGTACTAATGCAGTATGGAGGTAAGACCTTTGAATAACGGGGGCCTTGGTGGTCAAGTGGGTTAGAGTGATCCTCCCTCAGTCCCACACGGACCTTGGTGGTCCAGTGGGTTAGAGTGATCGTCCCTCAGTCCCACAAAAACCAAGGTGGTCCAGTGGGTTAGAGTGATCGTCCCTCAGTCCCACACAAACCTTCCATCAATGCTGTGTGTGTTCGAACAAAAATTTAACAATTTCAGATTGTTTTTTTCACTTGTTTGCCGTATGGGGAAGAGTTGCCAGTTACAAAGTTAGTTCAAAACAATACTTTATCGTACAGTTCCGAGACTAAAAGCACTAAAAAGCTTCTGAATTATACGTCTTGAGAAAAATAGCCGATAATTTCAACATTCTGTTTTAACGTCAAAATATCAACATTTTGGCAGCTCATGCCACTTTAAACAAAAAATAAACATTGAATCTTTCTTATTTGTAGGTTTATTTGGTTGTCATTATTTATATCCCATTTCAATCTCTCACATCGAACAAAGAAAAATACATGGAAATTCTACTGCTCTTAACATATTGAAATGTTTCTAGGTAAACAACTGTTGGAAGCCACTACAGCTGTTGGGGAAACCCCCAGGGATTTGTGTACATCCGATGAAATGAGATCCATCCTTGATCTGCCAGATTTGGAGATCAGTTCTACTCCTCGTAAAATACGCCGTGCTATCAACCTTTCTCAAGGTAAATTAAAAAAAATCCTAAAACATTTGGTTCTCCTGTTGACTTAGAGATGATTTTGCTTTTATCTCTACAATTATCACCGAGCCAGATGACGTCACACAGATTTGCGCAAAGCTTTCTGGGTAAAATGTACCTCAGTTCGCCATTTTGTTAACCCGTACTTATAAAGTTATAGCAAGACGTCACTTCCATTGATGGAACATGTTGATGACATTACATATTTAAAAGTTGATGCTGATAGAATTATGAAAACAACATGTGTGCCGAACTGCACGTCTTCATGTCAGAAGCGCGATAGATAAGCGCCGGCGAAAGATCTGGCACCTTTTACGTCCTCTACGATACAGTTTTATTCCTTCGGCCATTTTGTAAAATCATGTGAATTTTGCTCAATCTCCCGAAATGCTTTGCGCATAATTTGCAAGTGACCTCATCAAGCAATCGGTCAATTGTTTTTTTGTTGTTGTTTTTTTTGGTACCATTGCACCATTCTGCGTACTTGTTAATACAAGAAAGGACTCCACAGAGTGACATCATTCCTTACAAATTTACCTCCCTTTGCACTCAGCAGGCGTTGACTTTTAGCACAGGAGTAAATGTGGAGGATACTCAGCTTCAAACTTAGTTCAGAAAAAATCTCCAAAATTGAGTATGTTGAAGAAAATCACACTCCAGATGACCCAGCTTTACCTTCCACCAATGGGTCGTGTGTTCGAATCCCACTCAGTCCCCCAAAAAATGGGAAAATTTTCTGACTGGGTTTTCACTTGAACGACCTATGTGGAAGGCCGTGGGTTTCCTCCGGGCACAGAGCTCGGTTTCCTCCCACAATAAAACTGACAACACCGCCGTATAAGTGAAATAATCTTGAGCGCGGCGTAATTTTCCAATTTTTTTGGGCTGGTTGGGATTTGAACCCGCGACACATTGGTGGAAATTATTTCATGAAGTAAAGGGTTAAGACATGTCTTTAAATTTTAAATGTCTGGACTACTCTTTGTTCTCTTTTGACAGTTTAAACCTTTATTTTTCAGGCTCACAGGATTCCCAGAATTCATTTCTGTTTTCACAAGGAAATTCAAGTCAAAGGTCGTCGTCAAGCAGTCAGCCATGTTTAGAAACGTACCAAAGGATTCTGGGAGAAGGATTGAACAAATATTATGCTACTGAAGAAGAGTGTTTAAAGTTTATGTGTTTGTTACAAAACTGTATACACCTGTACATATCAATGCATAGTTTATCAGGGGAGGATTTAAAGGTGTATCAGAAACTAGGATCTTACTTGGATGGTTTTCGCACTCACCTGAAACAAATATGTAGACCTGAGGATTATAAACGACTTAAAACTCGTTTACATACTTGGATATGTCTATGTGTTTAAACGAATCATTAATATACAACAAGCAAATATACAACCCATTCAGATACTTAAAAACATATGACAAATTGCAAATATATAAAGGGGGAAAATGTAGTTAAGTTTGTTAACACACCTGGATATATTTACAGGTATGTGTTTAAACGCGCTGTCAATATAGGACTGTCATTAACATGGCTGGATTTGTGTTTGTGTTTATATGTATCGCTCACGATCATGCCTGCATATGTGTTTGTGTTTATATGTATCGCTCACGATCGTGTAGAACGGAGGATGTACCAGTCGTTATGCCGGGATATGTGTTTGTGTTTATATGTATCGTTCACGGTCATGTTGAACAGAGGATGTACCAGCCGTTATTATGCCTGGATATGTCTGTTTAAATGAAACACAAATATAGAACAATGACTGAACAACTTGTTCACATGTACCTGGGTATGTCTGTGTGTTTGAACGAATCATAACCGGGGATAAACAAGAAGTTTACAAACCTCAAATGTCTGTTTAAACGAATTGTAAATATACAACAGTGAAAATGGTAGTACTCTTCAAGCCTGGATGTGTCAGTTTTTAAACGGAGAGAAAAATTGATTCGTTAATAATGAAATTTTAAATCTGTTTTGTTTATTGCTGCCTGTCAATAGTGCTAAAAAGTTCTTAGTATATTTATACTAATGTCCGTCTTTAATAGCTATAAAGTAATATTGAATATTTTTCAACAAGCAGAATAGCTTATGTTGTAGGTCCTGTTAACTTTTAAATGCATTTGAAATGGTCCTTTTGCAGTGAAGCAGCTGTGTGGAATTTTTTGTTGGATTCAGAAGATTGTTTTCTGTAATTTTGATCCATTTTAGAAATTGGCTACCCCACACCATCCAGACTGTACATGGGGGAGCCCTTCTTTTGGCCTCTATAATGTTGAGGGGGGCCTCCGTGGCTCAGTAGGTAGAGCGTTGGACGCTTAATCCGAACAGCCTTCCACCAATGGCTCGCGGGTTCGAATCCCACTCAGTGACGAGTCCAAAAAAAATTGGAAAATTTTCTGACTGGGTTTTCACTCGAACGACCTTTGTGGGATGGTTGCCAGTTACCAACGGAAGGTTGTGGGTTTCCTCCCGGCATAGAGCCCGGTTTCCTCCCACAATAAAACTGGCAACGCGGCCATATAAGTGAAATAATCTTGAGCGCAGCGTAAAACACCAAACAATCAATCAATCTATAATGTTGAGTTTTCAATCACAACGCCGTATTTCCTTGGCAAGTAAGGAAGTCTATGGTTTCTTCTTTTACTGCATGTTGATATTATAAAGAACAATTTTGAGCGCTGTGTAGACTAGTTTAAACATTGCTGAATCAGTGGATGTAAGTTGTTCAGTTTGATCTGAGAACTTGACTGGGGAGATCTCAGAAGCTGAATCTAATTTAGTTTTGGGGACCTATTTTTTCAATATATGTAGAACTTTTTATTACGTCTGCTTTATTTTTCCCTGTTTGTCTGCTGCTATTTTGTTCTGTTAAGTTAATATAAGCTCCTGTTTTACCACCTTAGTGAAATATTTGCTATAAGACTCCGTCAGTAGATGGTCATATCCAATCAGTGAAGTCTGTTGTGTTTTCAGTAAGACTGAGTACATTCAGTAATGTGTCATATCCCCTCAGTGAAGTCTGTAGTGTTTTCAGTATGACTGAGTACATTCAGTAATGGGCCATATCCCCTCAGTGAAGTCTGTAGTGTTTTCAGTATGACTGAGTACATTCAGTAATGGGCCATATCCCTTCAGTGAAGTCTGTAGTGTTTTCAGTATGACTGAGTACATTCAGTAATGGGCCATATCCCCTCAGTGAAGTCTGTAGTGTTTTCAGTATGACTGAGTACATTCAGTAATGGGCCATATCCCCTCAGTGAAGTCTGTAGTGTTTTCAGTAAGACTCGGTACATTCAGTAATGGGTCATATCCCTCCAGTGAAGTCTGTAGGGTTTTCAGTAAGACTGAGTATATTCAGTAATGGGTCATATCCCCTCAGTGAAGTCTGTAGTGTTTTCAGTAAGACTGAGTACATTCAGTAATGGGCCATATCCCCTCAGTGAAGTCTGTAGTGTTTTCAGTAAGACTCGGTACATTCAGTAATGGGTCATATCCCTCCAGTGAAGTCTGTAGGGTTTTCAGTAAGACTGAGTATATTCAGTAATGGGTCATATCCCCTCAGTGAAGTCTGTAGTGTTTTCAGTAAGACTCGGTACATTCAGTAATGGGTCATATCCCTCCAGTGAAGTCTGTAGGGTTTTCAGTAAGACTGAGTATATTCAGTAATGGGTCACATCCCCTCAGTGAAGTCTGTAGTGTTTTCAGTAAGACTGAGTATATTCAGTAATGGGTCATGTCCCCTCAGTTAAGTCTGTAGTGTTTTCAATAAGGTTGAGTACATTCAGTAATGGGTCATATCCCCTCAGTGAAGTCTGTAGTGTTTTCAGTAAGACTGAGTACATTCAGTAATGGGTCATATCCCCTCAGTAAAGTCTGTAGTGTTTTCAGTAAGACTCGGTACATTCAGTAATGGGTCATATCCCCTCAGGGAAGTCTGTAGTGTTTTCAGTAAGACTGAGTACATTCAGTAATGGGTCATATCCCTCAGTGAAGTCTGGAGTGTTTTCAGTAAGACTGAGTACATTCAGTAATGGGTCACATCCCCTCAATGAAGTCTGTAGTGTTTTCAGTAAGACTGAGTACATTCAGTAATGGGTCATATCCCCTCAGTGAAGTCTGTAGTGTTTTCAGTAAGATTGAGTACATTCAGTAATGGGTCATATCCCCTCAGTTAGGTCTGTAGGGTTTTCAGTAAGATTGAGTACATTCAGTAATGGGTCATATCCCCTCAGTGAAGTCTCTAGTGTTTTCAGTAAGACCCAGTACATTCAGTAATGGGTCATATCCCATCAGTGAAGTCTGTAGGGTTTTCAGTAAGACTGAGTACATTCAGTAATGGGTCATATCCCCTCAGTGAAGTCTGTAGTGTTTTCAGTAAGACTGAGTACATTCAGTAATGGGTCATATCCCTTCATTGAAGTCTGTAGTGTTTTCAGTAAGACTGAGTACATTCAGTAATGGGTCACATCCCCGCAGTGAAGTCTGTAGTGTTTTCAGTAAGACTGAGTACATTCAGTAATGGGTCACATCCCCTCAGTGAAGTCTGTAGTGTTTTCAGTAAGACTGAGTACATTCAGTAATGGGCCATATCCTCTCAGTGAAGTCTGTAGGGTTTTCAGTAAGACTGAGTACATTCAGTAATGGGTCATATCCCCTCAGTGAAGTCTGTAGTGTTTTCAGTAAGAGTGAGTACATTCAGTAAAGGGTAATATCCCATCAGTGAAGTCTGTAGTGTTTTCAGTAAGACTGAGTACATTCAGTAATGGGCCATCTCCCCTCAGTGAAGTCTGTAGTGTTTTCAGTAAGACTCAGTACATTCAGTAATGGGTCATATCCCCTCAGTGAAGTCTGTTGTGTTTTCAGTAAGAGTGAGTACATTCAGTAATGGGTCACATCCCCTCAGTGAAGTCTGTAGTGTTTTCAGTAAGAGTGAGTACATTCAGTAATGGGTCATATCCCTCAGTGAAGTCTAGTGTTTTCAGTAAGACTGAGTGCATTCAGTAATGGGTCATATCCTCTAATTGAAGTCCGTTGTGTTTTCAGTAAGATTGAGTTCATTCAGTAATGGGTCATATCCCATCAGTGAAGTCTGTAGTGTTTTCAGTAAGACTGAGTACATTCAGTAATGGGTCATATCCCCCCAGTAAAGTCTGTAGTGTTTTCAGTAAGAGTGAGTACATTCAGTAATGGGTCATATCCCCTCAGTCAAGTCTGTAGTGTTTTCAGTAAGATGGAGTACATTCAGTAATGGGTCATATCCCCTCAGTGAAGTCTGTAGTGTTTTCAGTAAGGCTGAGTACATTCAGTAATGGGTCATATCCTCTCAGTGAAGTCTGTAGTGTTTTCAGTAAGAGTGAGTACATTCAGTAATGGGTCATATCCCCTCAGTCAAGTCTGTAGTGTTTTCAGTAAGATGGAGTACATTCAGTAATGGGTCATATCCCCTCGGTCAAGTCTGTAGTGTTTTCAGTAAGACTGAGTACATTCAGTAATGGGCCAAATCCCCTCAGTGAAGTCTTGTGTTTTCAGTTAGGCTGAGTACATTCAGTAATGGGTCATATCCCATCAGAGAAGTCTGTAGTGTTTTCAGTAAGACTGAGTACATTCAGTAATGGGCCAAATCCCCTCAGTGAAGTCTTGTGTTTTCAGTTAGGCTGAGTACATTCAGTAATGGGTCATATCCCATCAGTGAAGTCTGTAGTGTTTTCAGTAAGACTGAGTA
Source organism: Lepidochitona cinerea (assembly GCA_963971465.1). NCBI lineage: Eukaryota > Metazoa > Mollusca > Polyplacophora > Chitonida > Tonicellidae > Lepidochitona > Lepidochitona cinerea. Next base: position 28,892,622 of record OZ020561.1, read on the forward strand.
CATTCAGTAATGGGACATATCCCCTCAGTGAAGTCTGTAGTATTCCTCCGGCCATCACCACTTATCCAGGTCAATCCTTCGAAAATGGTTGGCCTAGACACTGACGTAGAGGTCCCCCGTTAACACAATGTAAACTGCCTTTAATTGATAATGTTGGAGAGATCAGAGGACTGTGCTGTCTGAATATCTTGCTAATTTTTCCTGGTAATCTTAGATTCGGAGGCTGTAGATAGTCCTTTAGTTTGACTCAGAATTCCATCGATGCGACACAAAATCAAATCTTATGACCAAATTAAAATTGAAAAATTTCTCAGTTGATTTTTGTGGAAAAGTTGCTGAGGGCAATGGGCCCGATTTCCTCCCCATCTAAACCTGGCAAAGCCACCATATAAGTGAAATAATCTTGAGTGTGACGTAGAACATCAATCAATCAATCAAAATATCTATTCTCAACACACACTGTCACTTCACCAGCATTGTAAGTGATATTTTTTTTAAAAATAATAGTATTTCATCGCCATTGTATTTACCATGATATTGTGAACTTGGTGCTTGGATGTTCCTACTGATGCGACTTCCATGAGGCTCATTTTTTTTCCTTTTTAACACCCACACATTATGTCATACCATCAGCATTGTAGATAAAATCATTTTTGAAATATTACTTGCCAACGCCGTTTTACGATTCATGTGCCATGCATGATATGGTGGAATTAGTGCTTTGATAATCCCACGGATTTGGTTTCCATTATGACATGCATGTAGATTAGAAATAAATGTCCCAGTATGTCTTGTTAAAATATATAACTGTTTGTTTTTCTTGCAAAGTTGTGCAATGAATGTAAGGATAATAAAATGAAAATTTTGAAAATAAATATTTGTTTGTATTGTAAATATATAGTTATAATTTTGTTCAACAACTTCAGTTTAATGTTATGTATATTTTTCTTGAATGGGACTCCATCCGAGAAAATAATCATGTACTATGCCAATTACACCTTCTGCACAAATGAGAATGCTTATATATGCATTTAGATACACACTCTCTCTACATAATCCCTATCAGGAAAGGAAGTTGCTAGTGTGATGCGTAACCAAATAGGCCTACTGTTGAATGCATAACAATATATACCATATTTATCTGGCAATTAGCAAATGCCTGATAACATACCTATTGCAGTTCAGTGCAAATGACAACTGATGTTATTTCAATGTCCTGCAATAACCCCACCCCCCATTTTGCGTCAGAGTTCTTGTGTTAGCACGCGAGGGGATTTGTATCGTTTGCGATGCCTTGTTAAGTTAGAGTTATTGAATGGCTTCCCGAGGGTATGGAAGATATTCTGAGAGGTGTGGCCAAGTGCGAAGCACGTGGCCAAACTTCTCAGAATTTCTTCCATACTCGAGGGAGACATTCAATAACGTGATTGTATCATGGTATTAGTGATTGACGTTGTCAATCAACTAGCACATGTTTACTCTCTGATACCCAGTCAAGAGAACCATACAACAACTTCCAAAATCGAGAAGTTATTAAACGATTAAGCCCCGCCCACTCTCTGTCCACTGGGTATCGGATTTGTTGATTGATTGATTGGTGTTTTACGCCGCACTCAAGCGGATTTGTGAAAGACTGTCATCAAAAGAAAAACGCCGCAACCATGATACAACAATATTTACCTGCTTATGCCACGGTTTGATAAAGGCACACAATTGCCCTTTGTTGAATAGTTTCCAGAAACCCGCTTCATGAAGTGGCATAGCATATGTTTTGATGTAACTGCCCTCGGAACCTATACTGTAAAGATATGTTGCTATTTCAGTTACATCAAAAATGACGCTACCCCGCTTTGTGAAACAGGCTCCTTGTACAAAAATCAATTAAGAAACATTTTCTGGTTGAATGAGGAGGTTTCAACTTGGTGCAAAAATGTAGTCTACTTAAATATAAAGAAGTACTTTTTCTCCACCTCTCAATCTGATATTGCCCCCTATAGACCCTTTCGGCTTATAATGACGTTCCGAGTTGTATGGCCTTGACGCCATTTCTCTGTTGAGGGCGCTGTGACACGCCTCTTTTGCATTGCGTCATAGACGAAATGAACAAGATTCCGACGTCAAATTGTTCCAAAAACACGATTTAGCGGCATTTTGCCGTACAACGAGGCTCCTGCGCAAGCGTCAATCCTTAACCCGAAAGGGTCTATAAGTGAAATAATCTTGAGTGTGGGGTAAAACGTCAGTCAATCAACCAGTTTAGTTTTGACAATATAATCCATTGAACTTCCTCACTATCACTATCAAGATCAAGAAATATTTGTAACAATTTAAAACTAAACAACCCTTTATGGGTGTGACAAAAGAAAGACCTTGCCCAGCAATGAGTAAACGGGTTCAAATCACACTCAGATCAAGTAAAAGTTTATCTGTGGTTTCCTCCTCAGTCCATCGTTAAAATTTT